>VRYO01001878.1:14385421-14488340 GCA_009812075.1 Sialia sialis | reverse complement strand
TGTTAGACCAATACTCATATTTTGGTAAATCAACACCACTTTTAAAAATAAATTTACGAGAATATTGCACATGTCATCTGTAAAGAGCCAGCCTTTGGTTAAATGCAAACTGTATGCTCAGCTCATTTAGCATTGCATGAGAATGTACTTGCCTTGTACACCTGCAAAATTTTTACTTCTTTTTAATATTTCCTTTTTAATCTAAACTGAAACTAATTGTCCCTCTGTCTTCCACTTAAAAAAACAAAACAAAAAAAAAAAAAACCTAAAACAGAAAACTCAATTTTTTATTTGCAGGCTGGTCTTGTTTTAAGGTGAACATATGCCATTCACATTTGCCTTTTCTGAGTGTGATTTTTTTAAGTAAGCTGAATGCAAAAAAATGTGTCTGCAGACGTGATGTTGCAGGATCATGACAGCTTAACATATTAATGACAGCATGCTGCCAGTGCAGTTTGTTTATGTAACTAAGATTAATATAGTATCTGAACCTAAAACCACACAGCTGGTAAATGTTTCCATGTTTTGGTTTGTGGTTGTATGGGCAATTACAGTAGATGGTTAAAGCAAGTCAGGAAGGGTGAACTTCATAAAATTAGATCAAAGTCCAGTTGCTTTGCCTATTTTATGTTGTCCAAATCCTGACTTTTGAAAGCATGAACAGAAACAAATCATACTAATTCAAATAACATTCTTTCTAAATTAATGATGCTGTACAAAATTGTATTACTGAAAAGTTTATTTCTCATTATGCTTTACAAAATAAGGAATTCATCCTCAAAGAATTCTGAATACTTAACCACTGAGACAAAACTCCAGGAGTGCTCCCCTTGACACAATTATTCTGCCCTTCAGGCATGGATAGACACATATTTACGCTTTAGGTACTTAAATTTAGCATCCATACTTTCCAGAAACAATAAAAGCCGAGATACACATCGAAATAGACACCTCTAACTAGTAACTTTTTTGATAGCCTCACAGATGCCAAGATGAGGAACGATTTACATGAGAGACTATGAAAATGCAGGATCACTTGAGAAAAATAAAAAAGTAAATGGGAAATGTCAACAGCAACAGCTGTGAAAAGAAATTAGAGAAGATTAAAAGTATAAAAGGGAACAAAAATAGTAAAAACACTTTAAAATTTAAATTGCTTCACAAGAGATATTCTATAATTACGGCTTCTATAGGTATTTGAATAGCAACTGGAAAAACAGTGAGGTATAGGTAGTTAAAATTTTTCCAGTATCTTAAGAACTTACTAATACTATAAAATTACAACGACTGAATCTGAATCACACATCTGAAAATTATAGCAGATCACACAACTATATGAACCATGCTGACTTTAAGGCCTACAATGACTTTTTTAGATCGTAAACACACTGAGCGCACACTGAGTGGTGAAGCTAGATGGAACGACATTGGAAGCCCCTCACACAGTCAAGTTTTACAGCAAAACTCAATTTTGCCAAAGAAAGCCTTAGACAGCAAGAAGAAGGTATATCTGTAGTTTCTGTGTTTTATTATTTATTATTTCATACCTGTGGGATGGAGATTTTTATTTACTTCCATAAACACAGGTACCCAGTGTTGGAGAGACCTGAAATGTTGGCAGGTAAAGGAAAGGGTGGAGTGCTGAATGTCTGCACACAGTGAATAGTTCAATACTGTGGCATATACAGTAATTTCACAACTATAAGCCACACCTGATAATAAGCCACACTTCCGGGTAGCCAGGAAGACCACAGGATTTGTCCATATATAAGCCGCACCCAAATAAAAGCCACACTTTTTAATTTTTTTTTTTTTAAGCAAGGATCCATGTACGACAAAGTAACGAGTTAGTAACAGAATCGTGTCAGCGTGGGGTTTGGTGTCAGGTGCTCAAGTTGCAGTTTTCATGCACCAGCAAAGCCTTTAAAAGCAGTCCCACGTGCCCTCCCCAGCCGGCTCTCACTTCCGGGTTGGCATTTCACTGGGATTTGTCCATAAATAAGCCACACCTGATGATTAGCCGCACTACTGGGGTAGGCTGATTCTTCAATGAAAAAGCTGTGGCTTATAGTTGTGAAATTACTGTACACTTCCTTTATCCATAGTAAATCCTGCTCTGCAACCAGAAGCAACAAACTGAACAGGTCATAGTTGCAACTTGGCAGAAAAATGGTCACACCAATACCATATCGCAGAGACACATAGCAGAAAACAGAGTACAGTGATGAAACACACATCACACAGAATCACCTGGATAGAAAGGCAAAATGCAAAGTATGCCTCTCCATTCACCAACACTCCAGTGGGGTAAATTCCAAATGACAGCAGAAATTTCAATGTGCTTCTAGAACTGTATAGTATGAGAACAAACATTGCACTCTATTTGGATTTCAAGTTACTGTTCAGGATGTCTCAGCCTTTTCTGATACAACCAACTCCATGAAACAGAGCTCCTAGTTCAATGCCTATTGAACTCTGGAAAACTTCCTTTTTCAAAAGCACAGTATTCCAACTCAAGGCTCATCTACTCAGACAAACACTAGAAGAAGACTTATAGTCCTTCATGCAGGAAGTTAGCTAAAACTACAGAAAAATCTGGAATTATTTTATTATAATTAATAATGTATTAGGGTGATTATGGTTTGGCTGGGAACAAACAGGCCAGCCTGAGCTAGTCTGAGATAACTGCCAAATCTTCTGCACATGTGGCAGATGGTGGAAGCATTTGGCAGACTCCTTCTGCATAACAGCTCTGTATTACAGGGGCTCAGATTCAATGCAACAGCAAAGTAGCTGAAGTGGGTCATCATAGAAGCATACTAAGCAGCATAAACTTTAAAGCTTTGGGTTTCATCCAAAGAAAAGGTGAATAAGAAAGAATATTTCATTCAAGAGATGTCAAGGGGAAAGTGGTTGTACAACCTATGTTGACTGTTGAAGGTGAAGAAATCTGTGGCTTATGACATACAGCACTGAATTCTGCAGGTATAGGGAGTGGAAGAACAATGTTTGAACTCAGTGGAGCTATATTCCCTTCTAATAGGGCTTACTTTAAACTTCCTTAGCAGGTTTCAAGATCACAGGGTGGTTTGGAAACATTACAATTTACATTACAACAAACCTTATTCTTCCGAAGAACATAATTCATTTTGTGTGTTTATATCTAATCTCTTTTGGCTCATCTTACTTTGTAAAAGACTTTGAACTCCAAGAACATTCCTCAAATGTTCTCTATATAAGACCCAGGAGGCAAATGCTGGAACTTAGAGGAAGTAGACAGGACAATAAATGAAATGTAATATAATACCACTGAGAAATCTCTTAGCCATATCCCATGTTATATAGATGCAGAAAATCCACCTTCCTTTCTGATTAATTTCATATGGTAAATGAAGCAAAGTAAATTGCATTTATTTAAAAAAACCAAAAAAACAAAAAAGAAAAAAAGAAAAAACTGTCAAATTAAAAAAACCCAACCAACCAAACAAAAAAAACCAAACAACAAAGCAAAAAAACCCTCTGAAACCCCCCAAAACCAACACCCAATGAAACAACTGTTGACATCTGATGCTGCCAGTGTCGTTTCAGCCTTTATAACTCCATTCCAGAACAAGCAAGTTTGCTGTACTATTTTCTGCACCAATATGCTTTATAGAGCAGTATGCAAGCAACACTCAAGCCTTGGCTTATGTTGACTTCGTGAATTTAACTTTTACAAAGTTGTTCAAAGACTGATTTTATGTTATGGGGATGAGCTCTTTTGGGCTACGTTTCCAACACAGGTATCATTCAATCCTTTGCTTTTTGGCAAGATGTTGAGATCAAAGTGCTATCTGAGCCAATTTAGTGTCACCACACTGGGGACCTGCTTGTCCTTTTACATCATTCAAGAAATTAGAATCAGTCTAAAAGTGTAAATTTACCAGAAATGGCATTACCTGTAGAGATACCAGCCCACATCTCTGAAGAATAATGTACTTCCAGCTCACAAAGCAGAAAAGTTATCAAATATAAGCAGAAGCTGCAACTTCAGTTGTCAGAGAAAACCAAGGTTCAGTTTTCATGAACATAGAATTGCTGTCAGCAAAAGCTGCTGCCTCAGTAATGGACAAATACAAAAAGTCCTCTCCCTCTTGCTAATGTAAATCAGATATTTACAGCATATCATTTATTTTCTGCCCAAAAAGAGATGCCAGCACAGTCCTTTAAAACCGAAAGGCAAAGGCAGATCATGCCAATTATGAAAAAGGTTTACAGTAATTATACCACAGAGACAGAGACAATGCCTATGTCCTTCACATATCTGTGTTAAGGGATGACAGTGAGAATAAACCTCTTTCACAGAAGTTCATCATCCCAGTGGCAAGGCATATCTTGAAGCTCTGAAAAAACCCTACTATGTTTTGTTCAGGGAAGATAAAAAAAAAGTTTTAAAAGGCTATGTGAGATCAGATGAAATCTTAGGTACCCACACTGTTGTGAAGGACTGAAACTTACCCTGCCAAAGTCTCAGCAATTTCTATTGTTTTTTCCCCCGATTTCACATCATAAATGTAGCATACGTTCTTGAAGATCATCATAAATAACTTTTTCTACCTACTATATGGTTTTTTTGCAACCAAGTTTGGTAAGCATGTGTTTTATTACTATCAGAACTCATAAATGTATTTACATTTTACACTTCATAAAGAAGTTTTGCTTTTTCAAGGAGTAACATACACTCACACGTAAAAAAACCTCCACCCTACTTCCATGAAGAATTATTAAGTTAGTAAAAGTAAAGTATTGAAAGGGCAGCAAATGCCAGTATTGTCTGAATAGACATAATTTAAATACCTCATGCCTTTGCATTATGCAAACCTTTTAATTAAATATTAACATAGTATGTTCCATGAAACCTCATTTACACAGTCTAGAAGAACACAGGAACCCAGTTTTCTTTCTCTGTGCAAGGGAAAACAGTCACTTGGAGTAAGTTTTACTTCATATTTGTAGATGACAGTCTCTTAGCAGAACATGTATGTATGTTCACACTGTACAGAACAAACAAATATCTACATTGAAACAAATAAGCATCCAGTTTTTGAGTGACACCTAGAGCTTGATGAATATGAAGAAAAAGTAAAAAATCCCTTATTTTGAACCTCTTTTTTTTCGTTTTTTGTTTTGTTTTTTGTTTTTCCCTTCCCCAGGGGAAATCTGCGTGGTTTGAAACCTGGGTGTGAATATTGCATGGTGGGAAGAGCTCTAATAATTTCACTCCCAAGGGAAAAAAGAGAGATACATGAAAATGCAGGCACTAGTGACATTCGCTAATTACATGATGCCAGCCTCTAAATTTTCCATCCTTTCTCTCACGTTAAGCATAAGGTTCCTGTTCTCACATACAGAGCTCCACAAAAGTCCCTCCTGCCTACATCTCATTTCTCATTTTCTCCTTCTGTTACTACCTGAGTTCTATCCAAATTATTTTCTCAAACACCTACTGTACGCTTTCTCTGGTCTTTGCATCGTATCAATGCTTGCATTCCAAATAACCTAACCGTGTTCATTTGAATTTCCATCTAAAACAGGGTTTACCTGCAAGGTCAACTAAAGCAACCTTCTTTTTTAAGTAACTGGTTTCCTAAATGAAAATTAGACCTTTATCCTGATACATTGCTTGCAGTGTTTGACCAATGCAGACTATTCCTGACTTATGTCACTGGCATAATTTCATAAGAAAATGTGAAAAAAAATATATATCATACCTAAATAAATATCCTAGAACTTCTTCAACTAATTTTCCAGGTTTATAAAACCAGAACCACTCCACTAACCTTTTCCCCCTTTGTGATTCAATACTTTATTTTTTCCTAAAAGAAAATTGATTTTAAAGTGAGGGCACTCAAATTGACCCTGTAACATTTTAGACCGCCAAATTTCACAGCTGTTTCTTATCTCTATGATGGTCTGACCAAAACCTCAGAGCTGACAGTTCCAAGTTGTGCAAAGGCTGGTTTATGAAGTTTTACTTCTCAGATAAGGATACAAGCCACCAATATGAATCTACTTTAAGCTTAATGAAAAGAAACAGACACACTAGTGAGAGCATGTTTTTATGCTCACACCCATATATAAGGGCAGGATGAAGTTGTTTGGTTTTTCACACTGTACAAACAATGGGATAGAACCCCAATTCCCACTTCCCACTACTTGTCGGCACTGCCTTCTTCTGATACTTGCAAAGGGCAAAACAGGTGGACAAGACCTTAGCTCTAGTTTCATCCAAATCCAAATGCATGTTTTGAACCATGTCAGGCACATACAAGTTGTCTGCTGCCTAGAGACCATGTCCCTTTTTCCCTTTGCTCATCAACTGATAGGGCAACCTGTAAAAATCATGTCCCATTTCAGAAGTTTAAGACTGCAAAAAAGGTCTGGGCTTCTCAATATTGTCTCTTAAATTTACAACAAAAAGCTCTTTATGAGTCTCCTTCCATGAGAGAAATGCGCTTTTTTCCCCCCACTCATTGTGTTATTTGCTATTTTGGGTGCTCAGAAACCTTGCAGACTGAGCAGCTTACTTCCTATTCCTTATGTGATATTTTAGCAAGTATGAAGGATGAAAATATTTATAGAGCTGATAGGTTTTCACTTAGCAAAGCACTGTTACCTGTCAGCATCCACAGTCACGTCATGAACCCCTCTCTGAATGACGTCTCGAGAGGCAGCAAGGTCTGGTATTCGGTTCAGACTTCTTGTATATAGGTTGAGTCCTCCATCTGTCATGTACCTGAAAATAAATCTGTGGTCAATCAGTGGGAAATGCAGCCATCTGGCAACATGTTTCACTCTAAAGTTAATGGTCTGTGAAATTCAAATGTTTAAGGTACGGGTTGTCTTATTAGATGGTAGACTTATGCTAAATACTCCCACTTTATGTGCCCAGCATAGAGAGAATGGGTATCTGCCTGCCTTTTCTGGGATAATTTGCTTTGTCCACTGATGGCTTAAAGGCCCACCTCTTTTGCTGAAATATTTTTATACTGAAGCCCTCAAGAATGTTCAAAAGCACATTTTAAATACTGTGGTTTAGCAAAAAAATAGCATTAGGTGCAATAAACATCACTCCAGCTAAAAACAAGCAAACAAACAAACAAACAAACAAACATCAGTAGGATTTGTCCAAATAGGAAAAAAGATTAGGAACCCAAATTCATAATCCCTGTTGGGATTCAATTATTCAGATATCAAAGAGATATCCACTGAAGACCTTACAATCATATTTAAGAATTTTTTTTTAATGTGTGCTCCTTTTACTTAATTCTCACCACTTCACATTATAATGAATGTCTAATGAATAAAACAGTGAGTATAGTGCTGTTTACTCAGTAGAGAATCATTAAAAGTTTATGAATTGAAAGTACCAGCAATAATTTCAGGAATGTCTACCTACAGTTTGGTTATCTCTCTGAGAGGTCTTGGCACTTACAATGGAGCAGCATCACAAGCCTGTCTTACTTCCAAGACCTCTCCATTATGTTCCCAAAGGGCCTTTTGTAAAACTGTCTTCTCTCTTAGGTTCTTGTTCTTTTTGTTTCCTTTCTGTATTTTCTGATAACTTCAATGTACCAGCAAAGTAGCATAAATTTATTTGTGAAAGATCACGCACCTGCACGCACTGAACATAGAAGCCTACATATTCAGAAAAGAAATTCTGCACCTCATTGAACCTACACAAAATACAATGCAGACTTACTGAAATAGGTGTAGTCCCAACACTAGGTTGATGGCTAAAGTGATCTCCCAGAGTTTACTCACAGTTCAGTCTTTAACAAAAGCTCTCCTTGAGCTGTGAAATGGTGCCACACAAACCCATCTTTCAGTCTAAGCACATGTGCAAGCACACACTTACTTCAGTAACTAGACACAATCCCAGGCACAAACCAAGGTGTGCACGCACACGCACATGCACTGCTGCTACTCCAGCTGTTCTATTGGCCCTCTCCCTGCGGCTCCTTCTGGGGAGATTCTATTGAAATCATCTGTGACAGAGACCTGAGGGCCAATACAGCAGTCTGGGAGCACCTGCTTCTGCCTCCCTCCACTGGTTTTGCGTGGCTGAACAGATGCGGGCCTTGGGAGCAAAGGTGCAGTAGTGGAGCTGTGTGGTAGCTCCAGTTTGAGATGGCATCGTGTCCTGGGGGGCAATATAGATGAAGGCAACCTCAAGTGCATTAAAACACAAAGGGTTCTTTTGATTATTTTCAGCAGAACTCTGAGGAATTTAATGCATGGATAAGATTTGTCAGTTTAGCAAAATTTCTGAAGCCTTGCTATCTGGAGATATCAAGGAGAAGTTAACTTCTCCTTTGTTTTCAGATGTAAATTAACAGTCACATTTACATACTATATTCATATAAGACAAAATTCAGATTTTTTTTGACAGTATATTTAGCTAGGCTTGAATTATCCAGTAGATTCCACAGCTCTACTGCATATTAAATTTTGCTATGGTTTGAGTGCTATCCAGACTATATGCGTTTATTTCCTGTATGAGTAAGGAGAGACTGAACAAATGCAACAGGTCTTCCTTGCACCAATTTCTGATTACTGCTGCATTCTTTTCCCCAAGTGTTTAAAGTAATTAAACCGATAATGGAAGAGGCATAGAGGAGATAAGAGTTTACATGCCTCAGTGAATCTTGAAATTTCAAAGCTTATCTTTTTTTTTTTTAACATTTACTGCACTTAAAAATGTTAACCAAGCACAGAGCAACTTACTATCTATTGAGTCATCCTTATTACAGATGCAAAGAAAAGTCACATAAGATGACTATATTCACCCTTTAAAGTGATAAGCTAATTAATACAACTCTTGAGGCACTGCAAAGAATTACCTTTTTAAAAAAAATTCAATAAAACCGAGCATCTGTCAAAGGCAGCATTAATATTTCCTTCATGATAAGAGGTCCTCAGACATTAAAGTATCATATTTTCCATACGTATTGTCTCTTTTCTAGCACATATAAATATGGCATCCTACTTGACAGTCATTAATGATGTGCTGTGGACAATGTTGTCAGCAGCGCTCCATACACAGATCACTGAAATAGTAGACCAGGGAGATACAGGAACATGCTTTATTTAAAATGATACTTTCTCTAGAGATCTATCTTTGGATGCTGCTTAAGATGAGACGCTACTCTAGAGACAGCTTTGATCACAGACTTAGATTTGCTTTTAGGAATGTATTATACTCAATTTTATCACCCACTCTTCTCTAATCATAGCCATAGTTCAAACCAAGAGATTAGATTGACAGCAAGAATTTTAAAATTGTAGAGTGAGTGAAGCAGTGTGGTATGACATGACCAGGTGGAACTTCTTCTATTCAACATAGTGTTACACCAGTCAGGAATCAGCCTTCAGATGCCAACAGCAATGCTGAATAGTAATTTAAGTATGGGTAAAATTGTAACGTGGCTGTTCTTTTTAAATGATGTTCTAGGAGTTACAACACACCCAGGACTGAAGTGACTTGTATTTCTAGTCTGATATAAGAACTGTTGAATTTGAAACACTGGCAATGCAGTACCTCAAAGTATCTCAAATTGCAGCACTCAATTGACTGAACAAACAAAAATAAAAAATGTAACTCTTCCTTCTGGATATACTAAGAGAGTAACTGGTCTAGTCTTTTATGAAAAGATGTTGCTTCTGCTCAAATGAGTTAAAAATCTACTATAAAGGCCCATTACAACAACTATGCGAGAAAATACATGAAATGGAAACAGAGAAAGCCAGTGCTGTCAACAATTGCTTTTCATCAGCTGCATCCAATGCCATACCTACCATCTCAAACAAAACATAAAAATACCAAAAGAAGACTCATCCCAGGGAAAGCAGTGCAAAATAAGGGCAACCAAAAATTTCCAGTTAGTAATATTGGAACTCAAAGTTCATAGCAGAGTCATTTTGATGTTAAAGAGAAGAACAGAATATGAAGGCAGCTAAGAGTAGATTAGAGGTTTATTTTTTATATGTGTATTTATATATATATATATTTGAATATTACAACTATAATGCAACTTCTACTTGTGTGCCAAAATTTTTTAGAAAAATCCTTTTACTCCTACCAATCATGCATTAATTCAAATGGGAAAAATGTGATGCTTACCCACTGTTGATGTCATCAGTCCTCAGGCTTTTCCCAAGAATGTCTCCATCACTCATGTAGCCACCAACGTCAGCTTCAGATGCTGTGTCCAAATCAGTGCTTCCCTTCTCACTCATGTCAATCTGTGAGATATTTCCAAGGCGAGAGACGGCTGCTCGGCGCAGTGGGGTGGTGTACATGAATCGAGAAGGGTCCGTGTGTATGAAGCGACTCGCACTGCTGCGAGGATAACCAGCACCCAAGGATGGGGCATCTCCTGCCTGAAGCCGAGGGCTGGCCTGCCCCAGCCTCCAAGTCACAGGGGTGGATCGGCTGGATAAGCTTGGTATGCTTCTCCCATTCACCTCAGTTGTCACAGTGCTGTCAAAAGTTGTCTCCAGTGTGCTGCCAATCAGAATGGAGAAGTCAGTGAACTGTGCTTTCTGTGTTCCTGAGAAATCAAGAAAAGTGAAGGCTGGAGGAAAGCATATTGGTTTTTAAAAAATTCTCAGTGTGTATGTGCTTTCACTACATGCACATGTGCTTGTATATGCACTCAGTACTGAGGCCAGTCCTGTTTAATATCTTTATGAAGGACCTGGATGAGGGGATTGAGCTTCCCCTCGGTCACTTTACTGTTGACAGAAAGTTGGGCAAGACTGTTGATCTGCTGGAGGTCAGGAAGGCTGTGCAGAGGGATCTGGACAGGCTGGATCAATGGGCTGATGCTAATCATGTGAGGTTCAATAAGGCCAGGTGCTGGGTCCTACACTTGGGTAAACAACCCCATGTGCTACAGGCTGGGGACAGAGTAGTTGGAAAGCAGCCTAGCAAAAATGTAGCTGAGGATGCTGGTGACAGTGGCTGAATGTGAGCCAGTGTGTGCCCAGGTGGCCAAGAAGGCCAAAGGCATCCTGGCCTGGATCAGCAATAGTGTGGCCAGCAGGAGCAGGGCAGGGATTGTTCCCCTGAACTCAGCACTGATGAGGCAACACCTCAAATCCTGTGTCCAGTTCTGGGATTCTCAGTACAAAAAAGACACTGAGGTGCTGGAGTGTGTCCAGAGAAGGGCAATGGAGCTGATGAAGGGTCTGGGGCACAAGTCTGAGGAGGAATGGCTGTGGGAGTGGCCTGAAGAAAAGGAGGCTGAGGTGAGACCTTTTCAGTCTCTACAACTGCCTGAGAGGAGGCTGCAGTCAGACGGGGGTTGGCCTCTTGTCCGAGATAACAAGTGATAGGACAAAGGAAATGGCCTCAAGCTGTGACAGGAGAGGTTTAGATTAGACATGAGGAAAAGTTTCTTCATGGATAGGGTCATCAAGTACTGGAACAGGCTTTCCACCAAAGAGGAGGAGTCACCATTACTGGAAATATCTACAAGACCTGTACAGGTGGCATTTCAGGACAGGGTTTATCGGTGGACTTGGCAGTGCTGGGCTAATGGTTAGACTTGGTGATCTTATAGGTCTTTTCCAGCCTAAACCATTTCATGAATCCATGATTCTAGAACCTCTACTTGTGGGAGTGGTGCCAAACACCTGGCATCTTAACCAAGATTAGAACAGGAGAATATTGACCCTAGAGGCTTTGCTAACCTGTGCATGTGATTGAAGGTGCTGTGGGAAAACTATTTTGGTGGAAAATCCACCATACAAGTATGTGACATAGTGTGATTGAAAATAATCACATGCGTGGAATGCTTGAGACATATTTTGTATGTTACAAAATTGGCAGGGACCTTAGGGACCAATCAGAAGGCATGGTTTATCTGTAACAAAAATAAAAGGGAGCTCATGTAGGAAGAGATGGAGAGGAAAAGAACACCACTTGAAGAGCTCAAAACTCTTACACTACACCAGTGTGTCTCTTTTCCATCACTGACAATTTTTTTATACATTTAGATTTTTCCTTGCATTTGATCTCATGCCCAACATCTCCCAACATCTACTTATAAAATTACCTGAAACAAATTTTATCAGCTTCTAAGTGAATATGTATGATACAACAATTATCTTTGTGATTGATTGTATAAGACACTTTGACACTGGAGTATATTAAAGTCTCATGTAAATTGCTAAGGCACCTTAGTGTCATAGTTAATTTTCCCTTGCAAGTCTCTCATTCATTCAGCAACTAGTAATACTGTTCCATGGTCTATATTTTTAGTAGTCTACACAAAAGCAGTATACCTGTGGCTTATCTGGGTGCCTCTAAGGCTGGACATGGTTTCTTCCAAATTCTGTCTCAGGTCGGCAATATTCTTGACAGTTCTCATTCTTCTTGTCTCAGGGTCTTCCCCTGGAAGAAAACAGTAAAACCAGCACGTGAGTTTATTAGGCTGAATAAAGTGCTCACATGTATCCACAGCTGAGAATGCACACATATTATTGTAAATAGGGCTGTCCCTTTCATCTTTGAAAAAATAAAACTTAATTCTTTCATTAATAAAACCCATATATGCTTATATATAACATGTGGAATGTAAAAAAATCCACCAAGTCCACCCTGTTAGGACCCAAATCTATTAATAAAACTCTGATTTACGGTGTTGGGATGGTTATCCTCTGTAATCAAGGCATGATGCAGCCCCATTACACTTGACACACTATGAAGAACCTTTTTAGTCCTTGACATTATACATAACTCAGGATGAAAAAAAGCCATAGTAAATCTATGTCTGGAAAAAACTGGGATGACTCTTAGAACAACTCTTCAATATTCACTTAACATCCAGGTTATTTCAAAGTACTTCTTAAGTAAGGCACTTAATAAAGCATCTTTCCTGGACTGTAATGCTTTTCTAAAGAGGGATATTATTCTTCATATGGGATAAAATAAAATATGCTTCTTGATGCAAATCTGAAAACTGGAAGCCCATGCATCATTTATGCAATTACAGGTTTCAACGGCCTTCGGGATCCATTGTGAAAAGCTAATTTTATATCTCAGATAATGAAACTTTCAGAACTTCACCTGGGACATCCTGAACAATGTTTACTTTGTTCAATTAAAAATAAATTTTATAAAGGAGAGAAGTTATATATAATATCTTACAAAAGAGAAATATAAACCTCAAAGAACCCACCAGTGGTCATACACAAATAAATGGAAATGCAGGTTTTCTAGAAAATTCATAGATCAAATAAGATTAATTCATTTTACTTTAGAAAAATAAGAGAATTTCAAAAGAAGTTCTGTGACAAAAATCTAAGATTTGTTCAAGGCTAGTGTTCTACTTCTGATCATGTCCTGTATCTGTTGCTTGTAAGAAGGCTGGCAGGCATCAGTATTAGAGTTACATGTAAAATGCTGAACTTGAAATGCAGATAATTCCTTTTTTACTCTATCAATTACAAATTTCACATCATATCTCACAGACCTTCTGCAGTCAGGTTCTATTGCCCAAACACTCTGCAGGCTGTTAAGAAAAAATCACAACTCCTGACATTAAGTGAAAATAAATTATTTCATATATATTCCATGTAAGCTTTATTTCTTTCTCAATAGGCAAATGATGCATTGAACTAGCCAACATAACCTACAGTTGTGGCTTAATGTCAAACCAGATTTCACAGCAATGCCATTTTGTGGTTTTCCTATCTACTCTGCCCTGGTCGTGTCTTCTGTCCTCTTTGCTGCAGCCAAACAGTCCTTCAGGAAATTATGTTTGCCTATTTTATCACTCACAAAAAAGTCTTCAGTGCTCTAATGATACTAATGTCTATGAACCTCTGGTTTGGCGCCATGGAACTGAAACTGGGATCAACACCTGGGCAGGATGGAAACAAAAAGTGGAGATACAGGCACTGCTGCCAAACTTTCTCTTCTCAAGCCACACCCCAATTTCTGTTCACAATATTCAGTTCCATAAAATAAACTACCTGTGTACATTTTCACATATAGTGCCTTGAAAGATGCAAATGTTCACAGTCACTGAAATTACAGCTGTTCCTATATTTCAAGCTAGATGTGTTCCATAAAGAATTGGCAATCAATGTACTCATGGATCCCACCAGCTCTTTTCAGAAGTTTCCATACCACCCTGGAGATAGCTGCAAGGCAAAAGGGCTCATGGCCAGGCTAAGCTGAAGACATTTAGCTCTTGTTAGACTGAGAGTGCTTTTTAAAGCCTAGACAATTTCCAGGCACACTGTCCATGCCTGCCTCCAGCCAGTTGTTTGTGGTGCACTCAGTTCCTCACTGTCATTGCCCTTTGCCTTCCCCGCTCTGCCAAATGAGTTCAAATTGACTGCCGGGAGCACGTTATATTCCTGCCTTAATAACAATATAGAGAAAATCCAGGAAATTTTTCCTGCCCTGCCTTGAACCAGAGGTGAAAGAGTAGCTTGTTGGTATAAGAAAATCTTCTATTTACACAGAAAGACTAATTCAGAGGTATATGTAGGCAGAATTGAAGGCAAAGCAATACTTAATATTTATTTGAGGAACTGAATACAATTCATATTTTATAGTGACCTTGCCCTTTTCCTTTCTTGTTTATCCTTGTCAGTTGTCCTTTGCTATATGTTAACATTGCAAATTCTTGCAGCAAAAATGACAGCAACTGTCTTTTTTAATATGTATTGCACAGTAAATGGCATAACAAAGCCTTGGGGTACAATTGCAATACATTTAATAAAAAGGTACATATATGGCAAGCTGCCAAAGTATATTTTCCCAGTGAAGAATAGTTCACTTTCAGACAAGTTATACCATAAAATTGGTGCTATTCTAAACTGCAGAGGTAAAAAGCTTGAGATTTAATCTGTTTTGATCTCTCAGTGACACAGAGGTTAACTTAAAAACATTCCCACCAGTTTTAAATAAATAAAAAAATTGAAAACTGAAGTCTCATTATATTAAAATACTACACAGTACTATTTTAAAAATTCTCACGCTAACTGTTAGAGTGGTTTAAAAGGAATTGATCTTTTTTCTTTTCATCATTTTCTAAAGGCCATATCACTGGAATCCTTCTGTACCATGGATAACAAGTCAGAAAGTATAAATAGTTGAACATGACATGAAGAAATTTTCTGTAGTGAATACAAGATCCTACGTTTTCATGAGAGCATTGACTCCCCATCCACATCAAGCCCCCTTCTGTAAAGAGGGCCATAGGGATGATGAATATGTTTATTTTTCTGAAAACTAGCTACACCATGCCTGCTAGTGGGGATACTATGGTGCTTGTTGCATCAGGTTGGGTTCAAAGGGATCCCAGACTCCTCTGGGTAACATGTTTCTTATAATATGGTACACTGCCATCATAGAGTCTGGCCATATTTGCAGGACTTATCAAAAAAGCTCCATGTCTTGTTATCTCAAATGATTCTGATTTGTACACTAAGAAAAAAACCATTCTGTTTCACACCTGGGGAGACTGGGATAAGACCAAAAGCAGGGTAACCTGAAACTTTCTGTCAAAATTCTGTTCCTCTTACAAGAAAGGCCATTTGCTCCAATCACCTGCAGCTTCATAACATAAATTAAACATGAATATTCCAAAAGATCATCCCCACATTTTTGCCAATAAACAGTGATTCATTATTCCCTCAGTAGATTTCTGGAAAACACATTGATTTTTTCCACTGTGTGAGATACATTCACAGAAAATCAAAATAGACATTTTACAGAAACCATTAGATGCCCAGGTCAGACTTTTACATTCACATTTCTGAAGCTCACCCATAATTTCACATTCAGTAATGCTATTCATAACAATTTATGTTCTTCTGCACATGTAATCAGTCCATAGCAAATGGGAGGGTAACAATTCCATCACTTGTTTGATTTGCATTAAAGGTTTTACCAATAATAAACATTTCCCCAGAGAATTGTCCACTATTAGATATTAAATCAATTCAGAAAGGAAAGTACCAGTTTTACTCTGCATGTGGGGAAACTGAGGCTTACAAGAGATCAGGAATGTGTCAGTGACAAACAGCTGAAGAGGAAAAGAGGCAGGTTAGAGCTCAGTCTCCTGTGCTAGCAAGGATCTCTCACAGGAGCCCTTTTAACCTACTGGTACAGACTAATAATAAAAGGTATGCATACAAAGAGAATTCTTATTTCTTTCTTGTTTTGAGATGACAGCTTTCTTAGACTACATAAACAGCAAAAATTTTGTCCTTAATGTTTAAACACAATCAGGGCTTACATATCTACTGGCAGGAAGCTCCAGGCTGGACACATGGCATATAACCTTTGAAAAGCAAGCAGCTACTTCAACCATTTAACTGGCTGCAGAACAAAGCTTTGGAAATGAACACTTTGAGCACTCTTATAAAGGGCTGGGAGATGAAAAGTAAAGCCAGTAACACAGAAGCCTTTGAAGCACCCATGGCTGTAGACTTCAAATACTCACTGGCATGCACAGATATAAGAAAACTGGCTGTTTAAGTTAAACTGAAACCCTGCCACTCACAATTCCACATGTAGGGATGCAATTATCTGCAGGGGGCGGCTAGAGAAGGGGGAAGAAATACTGGAGGGAGAGTTTGTAGGAAGGCTAAGGCATTTTGTCCCACCCAAAACTTGGATTCAAGATATCAATTTCAAATTAATGAGAAAAAATGTCATTAAAATAAAATTATTTAACACTAAACCCATAGCACTTAAACATGTCACCTTATTTTTCAAAAAGCTAACTAAACTATGTTCAGTTACTCACCGGCTGCTGCTGCCCCTGCCTCCATCAAAAGCAGTTTAGACATTTGTCTTCATCTCACGCAGTCTTAAGAGGTCACAGTAAGCAAACAAAGAAGAAATGTCTAGACCCTATTTTTACATACAACTGCAAATAAACCCAGTTCTGTCTTGGGAAATCACTGTCAAGATGAAAAAATCTGATCTGTACAGATATGTGCTAACACTTGAGTTTCCTCCTGCCCTTCCTGATGTCAAGCCAAAGTTAACTTACCTAAAATATCAGTATAAAGGACCTGTTCTAGGTCACCCAGCATTGTTATTATGACATCTTCATCCAGATGTGCAGTCCCTTCACGCAAGCACCCCTCCTCCTCCTCCTCTGTCCAGGTCCTGCTGGGGAAATGGGATGTGCAGGATGCATTTTCATCATCGGAGATTTTGCCCTCCTCATTGTCAGTCCGAATGCCTTCACCTGTACACCGGTCTCCTGACCTCCTGGATGTCCTGCTTCCTGCAGGTGGTATCCCCTGAAATGCTTGGGGTGTGGTGAAGCTGGAGTAGCAGAGAGAGTGCACTGACTGTGAGAATGCCCTGGACAGGGACCTTCTGCACCCAGCTTCTGCATCCCGCAGTTGGTAACTGTGGCTGGACTTGGAGGCGTTTCCAAACCAGTTCTCCCTGTACGAGCATCGCCTCTTCTCCCCTTCGCTGATGAGCGTGAGATTGGTTAGAGACTTCTGCTTCTGAAGACGAACACACCCTCTTCTAACCTCTGTGCCTTTAAACACTGACAGTTCAGCAGATCGCTGCATCTTTCTGGCTTCACTTCAGTTAGATTTCATATTTGTGAGATGGACAGCAGCTCAAATCCCCTGGAAGGTGCGGGCGGTGCTCCCTGCATCACCGCTCGCTGCGCACCCCAGGTAGCACATACTTGCAGTGCAGGGAAAGCACAGCTCACACATGCACTCTGTGCACTGCAAGGGACTAGACAGGCACAGTCATCTCCTTTGAAATTACGCTGCTGTCTCTGCTAAGCCACTTCTCGTCCGTCACATTAATCTGCAGTACTTACAGTCATTTTCACTTAGATTTCTCTCAAGCAGAAGAGAGTTGATCAAACACTCTGCTCCAGCACAGAAGTAATCCCAAAAGCCAACTGTGTTTTCCCCTCTCCATCCAATCACCAGTCTCATCGGAGCAGTGGGCCTGCATCTCTTTCTACAGCTGCTGCCTTCTGAAATCCAAAGTAGGCACAAGTACCGTCTCGGGCTTTTCCCTCCCTCTCACCAGCTCATGACTGATCCTAGTGCACAGCTCTTCACTTTAGATGGGCTGACACAGAACTGCAAGTACAGCCTCCACGTCAGAGCTCAATAAAGAGCCAAAATTAACCACTGAAGCACAAGCCTCCTTACATTTTAGTATTCAACCTGCATTCCCAGATATATGACTCTTCTCTGCCACTGCAGTGAATGCTGCTGGCTGCCATGGCAGCAAACATCCTGGTGAATTAAACCGGAGACACAGAAGCCTCTGCCCAGTTTACAGTGCCACAGGTTTCAAGACACAGCTTCACCTGAATGGGATGCTACAGTAACAGATCTAGCTCATGGTCAAATCCTATTTTTCTTCCTGAAAGGTAAGGATGAAAAACTATTTCTTCCATATCACTGTTACTCCCTATGCAGGAAGCTAAAAGCAGACTTGCAAAAGGACATTCAGTCTTGAAATTTCTGCTCTAAATAGTAACAAAAAAAATTTGGATCATGAGACACGGAACACAACAGTATTTGTCTGTTAAGATGATTCATATAAGGAAATATTTAATTTCTTTCTCCTTAGAAAGCTACCTTGTTTGCACCTCTGTGAGATTCAAAGGCTAGTATAGAATTTAAAAAGCTGTTAAAAAACTGTTTCAGAATATTCTGAAGAAAATATATTAATAGAGGAGTAATTTTTTATAAAGCAAATCGATATTGTGTCTGAACAAAGTTCAGCAATTTTTAATGCTATTTTTAAATTCATTATCGAGAGAGAAAGAAAAGTTATGCTTAAATGTATATCTTTTCTCACAAAGAAAATATGTTAGTCCCAAAAATAATGGACAGATGAACAAAGAAATAGCTGGATTTAATTATAATTTTCTTTAGATACAAACTTTTTTCTAGGGGAAATTAATTTTACAAAACATTATGTAGAAACCTACAAATAATAGAATTGCTGTATAAAAAAAAATTGCTTTTTTCAGTGTGCAAATATGCTCAAATCTCTACCTGAGAAACCCTGACAGACAAATAACCTTTAAAAATGCCACCCTAAGAAATACAAGCTGTTCACAGATTTCACAGATTTCCTGTATGAATAAACAGATGTTAACAGAAGCCTCAGTGTCTATTTCTTGCCTTTCACTGGTTCAGTTTACAGTTTTTGAAGATACACAGGGGAAAATTCTTGGAAATTTCAAAGGAAAGGTACATTTCTTCCTAGATAACTCTCAGAAACACAGAATAACATAGAAAAAAAATCGGTAGTCTAAAGTAATGGTAGTTTTCCATATTAAAGCACTGACAAATTCCTAGAAAGAAATGTTCCGCATCAAGAGGAGGTACCACTCCCATCCCCACCTAGAACACACCGTCAAAGAGGAGACAAGAGGAATGGTCTATCTGCCCAAGTACAAAACTGTCCCAAATATTAAACACCTATCACTTTTTCAGCATGGAAACAAAAGATAAGACTGCTGTGTTTACTGCCAGGGTCTGCCAGCTGCAGTGACATATGGATGCTTGGAAGGGTTTTGTGAATGTGCTGGTGCCTGCCTGCAGAGCTCGGTATGGTCTGGATGCTGATGGTGCTGGTGCTGTCCCAGAGTTCCAGCACTGCCTGCACACTCCTGTGTTGGTGTCCACTGACGTGTAGCTGCCCCAGCCGGTCCAGCACGCCTGATTGAGCTGTGGTTGTTATAAAGTCCTCACAGGGAGGTATCAACAATACAGAATTTCAAAAGAGAAAGGCAATCTCACTCTTTTCACAGTAATTTGTTTTATATCCTAAATTTATACCCAAATCAGTACAGTATTCTCCATTGCTTTGTTTTGAATTAACAGGAAGGGAAATGATTTTGAGCTCAGTTGGTCAGAGCACAGGACTAATAATGACAAGGTCATGGATCCTGTCCTTGTATGGGCCATTTACTTGATCGTTCTGGGTCCCTTCCAGCTCAGACTATTCTGTGATTCTGTGATGTGGCCCCTGTGACACCAAAGTTGTCTTGGTGATTGTCTTGGAATCAAGAGAATAAGCTCTTTTTCTACCAGCCAGTCTCAATCTCTCCCTCATATTTCAAATCCATGAATTCCCCACCTGCCCTTTCGTGTCCCAACACCCGCAGGTAGCGACTTGTCTCCGTGGTAAGCTGTAGGCAGATGTGGACCCGCTCTGCCTCCATCCAGGCTCCCAGTGTGTGTGCTCACATGCAGCAGCCAGCCCTGCAGAGCTGCAGCTGGCCTCAGGAGCCCTTATGGGCAGGGCATAGCCCTCCTGCTCAGCGCTGCTCTGCTTGGGAAGTAGTGCACGCCGTGGCTGCTCAGCTCCAGCACGACAAACACATACAGGACTGCCAGAATTGTACAGGTATAGTCAGTCCTCTTTATAGGTGGGAGCAGAAAAAGTGATGGCAGGGGATGAAAATGTTCACCCCATGAGCCACACCAAACCTCATATAGGATTCTGATAATAGGTGCCCCAGCCCTCCAGGCTGGACAGCTATGACCTCGGGCAGCCCAGTGAGCCTCAGTGTCTCTGCTGACCTGTTACTTCTCCCAGCTGTTCACTGCAGCCCAGCTTCAGCAGCACACAGGTCACAGGCCATCATACTGAAAAGGGAATGACAGCTGGACTGTGCAAGTGTCATGTGAGGGTAGCTGGCAGCTACAGAATTCATCTGTCTCATTTCAAAATACATTGAAAACTCAGTGAGTCAAATGCTTTTATACAGAGGTACTGAGGCTAATCGCACAACCTTCATTCAGCCGTCCTGTGTTCAAACATCTTACTACATCTCTAACTAATAAATTATATGAACTTTTCTCCCATTAATCCTATTGCCTTGCTTGGTAGACAGGCCATTGAGAGTGATCATCCCCAGATACAGCAGATACTTATCTTAGACTAAGTGCTTAGTAGAAACAGCACTGAATTTATCCTTGTACTTTACTGCATCTCTCTGCAAGGTGTCATTTGCCAAAACATAAAATTGCAATGTGGAAAATTCTCAGGTTTATTTATTGAAAAATAACTTTCTAAAGCTCGGCTCTCCATCTTAAAATGTTTTGATATAGCAACCAAAAAAGCATCTTTCTGAGCTAGGACGAAAGTATAGGAGACTAGAGGAGGGCAAATGTCATGACAGCATTATTCTCCAACTACTTTGCAATTCAGTGTGTTCTCCACCCAACAAGCAGGAATATGTTTACATGAAGAAGAGCTTAGGGAACTTCCTCAATCCATCACAGTCAGTGCAACACACGACTTTATTTTTATGTCTCTTTAATTTAAAAAAATTATAAAAATTATTTTAAGAACTAATAATCCTTGGGCAAATTTTGCTGTCAGATAAGACTTTTCTTTGAAGTCTCAGTGGATGGTTTAGAACCCTACAAATGAATTATGTAATAGATCTGGAAATGCATAAGATTATGAATCTCTTCAGCTATGCTTTCTTTGAAAAAATGTAAACTATTCCTGCATATATTAATTAACTACTTCTTTCAGAAAGCAAATAATTAAGCACAATAAACATAAAATATTAAAATGTGAATGTTTTTATGCTAATCCTGCCATTGAGATAGGCCTATAATTTTTAAAAGTACTGTTTCATTTCTGCTACATCCCTCAGATTTTAATAATTGGTCAATGTTTATAAATTCATGAATAATTACTTAATCAAACACTTTGCATTAAGTTCTTGGAACATGCCAGCCATTCTGAAAGGCAAACGTTATCACTGATTTAATAATTTAATTTTGCAGTTTACTGACATGTACAGTTTACAATGCATTATTAACTAATTAACTTACTGACACACTTCTCCAATAAACTTGCTGCAGAAGGTGATAAATGTCACAGCTACTTTATGAAGAACTAGTTGGTAAGAAAGCCTGAACAATTTGTTCCCAGCCATACCATGAATAACAACAACCAAACTAGATTACTTTATTAGCCTTTCTTTTCATTATCATTTTCTAATCCTATTTATAAAGGTTTATTCCAGTTTTGTAGAAACTGAGAGGATACATACTTAGGATTCTTACTGAGGCAAATGGTACATAAAGTACATGCAAGAAATACTTGAATGCAGAGTTGTTATTTAGGTGTCTCTGGGATTTCCCAGACAGAGGTCCTCACAGCTGTGTGCCACATGAGCATAAGCCTTCCACACACAGAACACACCAGATCTGCTCTTCAGGTTGCTCATGCCTAGAAACAGGGCTCATTCAGAGGGAGTACATGTGCACACAGAAGGGATTTAAGGTGTGCAGGAAAACTAAACACTGCTCTAGGTGTGCTCTAGTGCTGATCTGCATGTGCACTGTGGAAACACTTAGGGCTGCTCTGGCTGAGCTGTGCAATATTCAAAGTTGGGCGGGGGAGGGATAGGAAAAAAAGCTCGCATCTAGAACAAATTCCCACCGGAGACACAGGAACAGATTTACAGTAGCTCCACCAAGATGCAGAACTGCCTGTTGGCATAAACCATGTAAATATATTCACCAAGAGCAGCAGATTATTGGTGACAAGGTAAAAATAAAGAGGTTGTCCAGTTTATCAGGACAGCCACAAGCCACACTTCTGAGTCCATGCCTACACCAGCCTCCCCACCTCCCTTGCCTTCCAGCACTATTCTCTTCTCATGGCTGAGCAGGTAAAATCAAGTAAACACTTGCAAAGCAGTGGGCAGTGGAAAAAAGCAGCTTGAGCTCTGACTTTACCTTCCACCAGCTCTGACCTAGAAGACCGAAGAGGCTACAAAGGTAACCAGCTCCCTTGGAGGAGGAAGACAGAGCAGAGGAGAGCGGAGAATACCTTCTGCAGATTCTACAGATTGCTTTAATTTCTACTTTCCCATCATCACTGTTTAGACAGTAGCAAAGGGATGTGAACTGCCTTGCTGGATGCAGACAGCAGAGTCATGACTTTTCACCACTACACCAAGGAAATTAACCTGGGTTTGGTTCCTGAATTACATCAGGAGAATGGTGCCTAGCCAACCACTCCTAAAAAGAAATAACATCATTTTCTCTGCATCCAACTTTTGTCTTTATTCTGGAAAAGTCTTGAACCAGACATGCTTAAAGCATTAGTTAAGGTTAAATTGTCTGAAATTGCTCCAAAGTGGATAGGAGTTATAGTATCAACAGCTTGGCTGGTTATGGGAGCACTAATGCTCAGCCAAGAAGCAATAACAAATAGGAATGTGTAAATATTCAGCAAGTAGAGAACATTATGCAACAATATTGGCTAAAACATTCTGGTCCTGAGAATGTCAGCCTTAGTTCAAAGTATTTGGCATCTTAAAAAATAATAATACTGGTGGGACACTACTTTATGAACACACTCCTCCAAGCTGTTTAGTGATTTCCACTGATGTTCATGCTTTGACTGATCCTTACTGTTTATGAACATATTGTCCTAGGGTGGTGGCTACCAAGCTTCAAAAAAAGATCAAGATAATATAAAGATGATGCGTACCCATAGCAACAGTTGAAAATTTCAGGAAAATTGTAATAGCAAAATGAAAGAAATTGGATTCATCACTTAATACCTTGAAAATAAGTGACCAGACCATGGAAATTAACTATGCCTATCTCTTTGCTACTACTAGTGTAATCCCTTGATCATACCAGAATAAAGTTGCTTTTAAGTATAAGAATTTAACTGTCCTTTCTCATAGCTAATCCATCATGGAACACTCTGAGCAACTACCACATGAGCTTTTATCCACAGATCTAATAACAGAATCACCAATGTTGTTGATAGTTCATCTACACAGACAATTAATTATTCAGGAAATATAGCACTTGATCCATTTATTCCTTTTCTTGCTAACAGTTAAATAAGAGTGAGACACCACTGTTTCCCTATGCACACAGCAAATCACTGACCACATTTTCCCATTTTACAGCCTGTTATGACAATAAACAGCTAATGCCACAGTCTAAATAATCAGATTAGGAACATCTCTGGTGTTTAGTTTTCTTTCTGTCATTTTCTTCTTTTTCATGCTGTTTCTTTTCTGTTCAGAATGTAAAAGGTCATCAGACATGATATTCTGTTTGATCATTTCAGCACATAGTGAATTGTTTGAGGTTTTTCTAGCATCTCTCTGGATGATTCCTTGAAGCGTTTCTTGATTTGTGGTGTTTCAGTTAAACTCTTTATATATATTAGACCCAAGAGTCCAATTTCTCAAGTAATTAAAAATAATTTTATATTTTAACAGGCATGCATCATCTCCAAAGAACATTACACCATGTTTCACAGTGAAATATTTATCACAGAAGCTGGCTGTGGACATAAAGGATGTTAGAGAACTTCCAAAGGGATGGAGACAAACCAAGACAAAATGTTTTTCAATATGAGTCAGCTAAATGTCAAGTTAGTCCCCATAAATCTTGGGCATCTGATTTCCCTTCTGGTGGAGAGATAATGTTAGACTGATGTGTCAAATGAATGCTTTAAATGAGTTATATCCTGTGTGAGAACCACATGACTCATTACAAATCCATTTGAATGTTAGAAATTTGTGGTAAAATGGCAAAACTATAGGCAAAACCAGTGAGATAGGATATCACCTTTTACTTTCTAAAATTATAAGAGTAAGGATGCTAATGAAAAAGAAAACAACACCAAAAATTAAATCCGAAACCCCCAGGTAACAGCTAGGGAAAGAGTCCCTTTGGAACAACTTGTATGCAACCCTGCAGTGCAGTTCAGTCCTGATGAGAAAGTGAGCTGTGGAACACTTTGCTTTTTGCATCCACAGGTAGAGTCATGGCCAGATCCAATGATGATGTATCTCAGCATGGTTCTGTTGACTTCAAAGGAATTCTTCCAACACGAATAAATACCCCATCCCTTCAGCTTTGCTGCCTAGTGAGGACCTCAATCCATGTTTACAAGGAATTCCTTGTAACAAAACCTTTAGCAGCTTAGCTGTAGCAGCAGCTTAAAGGTCAGGTACAATAGTAAGGAGTTGCTTGTTTTCTGAATACAGATTCATTCATAAAAGCAACATGTATACTATGTAGTTATGTCTCACTTCTGATGTTATGATAGTTGATGTTATTAAATGAGAGTGTTAAAATTTCTGAAGTTGACTTTCCACTGCTCCTCTTGGAACATTCAGTATGTTTAAATAAAAAAAATTACATGAAACCTTAAATTGTGAAAATCCAGTTTCTGCTAAATGACAAAGAGGGTATTTAAACAGAAGGAATCGGTTCAAAGAGATAACAGTGGATTTGAAGCACTAAATATGCATGACCTAAATTTTCTGTGTATTTAATACCACTCATGATTAGAGGTCAGAAGTATTATTTCAACCCATCACAAAGCTCCTGGTAAGAAACAGATGCAAATAGAGAAGTTCACAGTCTTCTCCTGACTTATTGTTACTCACCAGATATCTCCTCTAGGCACTGTTTGGCAGTCTTACTAAATGACAAATCCATTTTAGTAGGACTGGTACAGGAGTCAGCAGGTGGTAAAGAGGTACTGTCATTTTCTGAGAGAGTTCTGAAATCAAGCAAATAGATTGATTATTATTATCTATCATTCATGTATTCATGGAAAAAAGTGCTAGTTGCAGCTCCATCTAGAATCATATCACTATAGAGTGAAAATACAATTTTTGTCACATTATTATTATGCTAATTTAAAGTCCAGATACACAAATGTACAAGCAACAAGGGTTTCTCTCTCTCTCTCTATCTCTTCAGAATCTACCTGTAGATATTTATGTGAAATTTGAAGTAATTTCTTTTTCTCACTTTTTTTTGCAGTATTTGTCAACCAAATCTACTCGGAATCCATTTACATTGGTTAATTCACATCCCTGCACGTACATAAAGGAAATAAAAACTTATAATTGATGAAATATTAAGTGAGAAAGGCCATGTGGGAAAAAGCTTATGCAAGGAAATTTGGCCCAGATATTTAAATCTATGTGCGGCTTCTTTTGATAATGCCCCTTATATAACTCTGGGGAATGTAATAATAGAACTATTTCCATTAACTTCCTAACAAATAGCTCATATTTTCTTTAAGGGTATATTTTTGTGAATATTAATGATAAACTATAATGGGAACCCCCTTGTTGAATACAGTCACTTTCTCTTATATGAAGATAAATAGCAAGAAATACATGAGCACACATTATAATAAAAAATATGTCACACCTATTGCCTCTTCCTAAGGAACAGCTGTAGGATCTACCTTACACTGGAACTGCTGCATGATGATGTCATCAAACAGCAACACCATGTGTATACAGTAAAAGATACATCTAAAGATATAATAGCCACCTTTTGATATAAAATTTTAAAAGATCTTCACTTAGAGATTAAGTTCTTCCAGCTTTCCTGACATGAATAGCAGACACTCTTATGATTTATTAAAAGACTAGGGAAATGTTTATATCCTAATTTTAAAATGTGACGTTTACAGTTCAGTTTTCAAAATTCACCATAAAGTGTTTGCAATGACCAACTAAATTTAAAAGAGAAACATCTATGTGATGTATCTGTATTTTAGAAATAAAACTCATAAAAACAGTGTCTTATCTCTTAAAATGATTTTATAGCAACTTATTTTATTAAATAATTTTCCAGTTAATATTTTCTTTAAATTTACTGAATGGATTTGTTCAGTAATTCATAACAATAAATGAGGAAACAGATACCTGCATAAAGAGCAGCACAAGTACTGATATGGTGGAATCCATTGGTTAGACTCATTCAACACAGAAATGCAAATTATGCATGATTAGATGCACTGTTTTCTTATCAATTTCTGTACTTTTGAGATGCTGGAAGCAGACAACTGCTCTATAAAAAACTATTTTTCGTTCTTTTCAGTCACACACTAATGGAAACACAAGCTCAGCGCATGTTGCAAGGTTAACTATGTCCTGCCAACCTTGAATTTAGTTTTACATTTGATGCTTGAGAAGAGAGTCTCTTAAGTAATAAAACAGCTCACTGTATCCCTCTGCAGTGAATGCACTCTGAAATTCCATAGTCCTGCTTTCCCAAAAGGCTTTAAGTCATTAAAATTTTAATTGTCTGAGGAAACAACAGAAATCTCATGAAGGAATGGATTGGTCAGCAACCTAAGTTGTGCTTACTTGAGACAACTGGTTATTTGTTGTGGTACAGAGGGACTAGAAAGCACTGGCCCTTGGGCAACTGTGATGGAGATACCACCAGGAGGGAAGAGGGAACAGATCTCTCACAAACAGCCCTTTTCCATCGAGGTTTCCAGGAGGTTGCTGGCTGCCAGCTCTTACATACCAGTCCTGCCTTTTCATGCACGATGGCCAAGGCCCCAATTTTCTCTGGAGTTGAGTTAGTGGTGAAAGACTAGGTGTGAAAGTAAAATGATGAAGGATTTTGGGGTTCTTGGGAAACAAGGAGCCCCAGGTACACAGGTACCAAAACTTCAAGATGCGCTGCTGTGGGCCTGTTGTGGGTTGTGATATACTGGACCAAGAATATAAATGTCTCTTCTAATTTGTAAAAAATGGCAAATGAAATGGTGAGATTTTCTTCTATAATTCTGGCTTTAATGTCTTTCTGTGGGACATATTAATCCTATAAGTGATTGTTGCAGGACTGCAGCACAGATTAAGCTTGAAGCAAGTAAACAGCAAATTAAGGGATCTTCTCATTAATCTTGTATGCCAGCCTTAATGAATTGTCCTCTATTCTCTACCTATTCACAGCCCACTGCCTTAAAAATAATTAAATTTTTGGATCTCTCTTGATATAAAGAAAAGGGAAAAGAATTTCAGTTTAGTTAAAGCCAGCCCATTGATATCTCTTCCAGTGCTGTGCATCTACAGCACATGTTAATTTAGGCAACCTTAATGAAAACAGGACAATGTGTTTCTATTTTAATCGTGGCAGTGAGAGCATATATTTATCCCCAACCTGCTGAGTTACATGCTATCTCTGTGTAAGAGTATCAAACTCACTCAATGGGACAAATTCTTCTTTCAGTCAGACCTGCACAAGCTTATTCATTCTGATTTAAAATGAGCCTGTATGGAGTAATTAAGAACAGAATTTGAAACACTACTTAATAAGTAATCTCTAACACAGTCAGTCATTTCCTGTCCCTAACGAAACAGCCAATCTTAGATAAACACAGATAACATCAAAGATTTGTCTGCTTTTTAGTTGACATTCCAAAAGATATCAGATGAATATGATGGCGTTTTTCCAGCAGCTCTCTGAGATGCAGCTGTCTTGAATGTGTATCCCTGTCAGTGTAACAGACTGGCAGGATCATGTCTGCAATATGAGCAGTTAAATCACTCATGTTCAAGAATTGTGAGGTAAATTGGGAACAGATGAAAGGAAGGACTACTAGGATGCTCATGGGGAAGAAGAAACCCTTCTGGGTGGAAAAAAAACCCAAACTAAACAAACAAACTAAAAAAAAAAAAACAAAAAACAAAAAACTGAAAAAAAACCCCAAAAAAAAAACCCCAAACCCAAAATCAGAAAGTGTTGATTTGGTTTAGTCTTACAAAAGAGAAGGAAAGAGATGGGATTATTCCCTCACATATTTAAAAGGGGCAATCAAAGATAAGGAAAACACATTTTCCAGTCAAAAGACAGTTAATCAAATATATGTTGATAATGATTTCTTCACGTACCATGCTTCATCCCATCTCTTAAACTAACACCTCTACAATGGAAACTTTTCTTGAACAAGTAATTGAAAATCAATCATGGAAAAATGGGAGGATTTGTCTAAAGACCATTTATTTGTTACAAGTAAAACTGGCATGTCAATCTTTAGCAGTATCTGCAACTGCGAAATTTTGGTAGTGAGTGTTGCTTCATTTTCACCGCTGCAGTATAAATAATAGGAATCAATAAAGCACTGCAGCATGACTTTGAGTCCTCACTTCATTGAAGAAAGTATGTTTAGTAGCATGATCTATTATTAACAAACACAATTAACTGACAGAATGTTTTTTTCTGTAAACTTAGTTTCAGCTCCACAATCAGTGACAGAGAAGTAGCTTCTGGTCATTAAAACTGGACATCAATATAGCTTCAAGTAACCATACACGTTATGGTTGCAGGATCCTAGAAAAGTAGTATTGCTTTTCTCTAAGCCTGTATAAAAACAACCTGAATAGGCATCTGGAATTGAATTTCACTGTACTTCCAGAGATACAACCAAATTATATCCTCCTCCCCATCTGTCTCTGCTCACCCTTCAAGCTGTGGCCTAGTACAAGAATTGTGTTAATCACCATGTATTAAAGGAATTGGGAAGGAAGTTTTAGTAACCAATAACATGTTTATTTATTATATTGATATGTCCTTTTCCTGCCCTATCTCTTGAATACTTTAGTCCTTACAGAATCATAGACTAATTGAGATCACAAAGATGTTCTAGGTGCCATCTGGGCCAACAACTTTCTTAAAGAGGGTCTGGTCACATTAAGTTGCTCAGAGCCTTGATTTGTTGGGTCCTGGACATGCCCGAGGACAGAGATTCCACAACTTTGCTCCACAGCCTGCACCAAGTGTTTCACCACTCTCAAATGAAAACCATATTTTTTAATCTTTCAATCAACACCTCCCCTGCTGTAATTCACATGTGTTACCTCTTATCCTTTCACCCTGCATTTCAGAAAAGAGTCCAGTAACATCTTCTCTTCACCAACATATTAGGTAGCTGAAGTTACCAGTCTCTTACTCTGCAGGGACAAAAGAACTGCCAAACTGATATCTGTAGTCCAGCATTAACACTGAAAGAATATCTCTGCAAGACTAAAATTCAGACACTGCTGAAACTTCTTCCAGATGTTGCTATCATCAAGCTAAAACTCAGCTGAAAAATGGAAATTTAAGCAATGCACAACATAGAAGTGCAGCTTGGGAAGATGAGTGGTCAGCTAATTCTTAGCAGAAATTTCTGTACTTTCAGCATTTCAGGCAGTAAGCAATTCCTGAGCAAAACAGGCCCTGGGATTTGAGAGCTTTAGATTCTACATCTCAGCCATGGGAAAAAAGCAACTGAGCCTCTACACTGGATACTGGAGGAGTTAATAAAATAAAGCTGAAGTGCAGTACATCCATCCAGTTACAGCTACTGAAATTCAGTAGGATTTATTTTTTTGTCATTAATGTACCTCTTTCCTCCAGTCTGCACAGTAGCCTAGTAAGTACTAAACTTCTGTGTTACTCTTCTCCATTTGAAATTTAAGCAATACTAGGAAGACAGCTGAATTCTAAGGCCAATTTCAATATAAGTTTAAGGGACTCAGGAAAATGGCACAATTTCCAGCTTCCTAAAATTCTGTCTAAGTAGAAAAATGTGTAATTTTAAATAGTGGCTGATGTACTTAAACAAAAGTGCAGTCTCTTATACCTTCCTACTGTATCTCTCTTATCAAGCTTTCTGACAAATAAATTACATCTTCTTCAGACTTTCATTAGTTGGACCCTGCAGTCAACTTGAGAGGGGACACATAGGGGACTGTAAATAATACATTCACAGCCACATTTGAAAATAAATAATAATTTTCTGGATGAATGGAAGGATTTAAATTATAGCAGTTTAGACAATCTCAAATGCAACAACTCTGACTGTTGCTGCTAATCTTTGAAGAGAAGTTATAATCCCATATGAATTTTGATGTCAGGTGATTAGGAGGAATAAAAATACAGTGTGATATCAGATATGGCAAAGCATCAAGACTGCAAACCCAAATAGTGCCATATCCCACTTGAGAACCTCCCAGTAAAACAGCATTTTCTATTTACTGTCCATTAATAAAAATATAGACTTCTTGAAAATATGATTATTAATAACTATTATAGGTTTGCAACACTTAAGGAAAATACGTGGCAGTCACAAAAAAACTCCTTGGAAAACCTCCTTTTCTTCACAAATCTACAGTAATATCCTCTTGGTTAACAAAAAAATATTTCAAAATATATGGTATTTTCAGGTATCAGCAATGAATCAAAAAAGCACTAGCTTACTTATGCTTGTGCTAATGGTCTAAATAGAGGACACAAGTATATTACAAGATTCTGCAAAACTCTGGATAAAAAGCACTGCATTTTTATCAAATTGTATTGATATTTTTTACAAGGACTGAAGTACAAACTCACAGAGCCTAAATATTCCTTGCAGCTGGGGGAAAAAAACCCTTTTAGTCTAAATGGTAGTAATTGTTAACCAACTCATATAAAGCTGTTAAAAAGCACACCTGGAAATTCTGTGTATTAATTGTGGTGACTGCTTTGAAAAAAATTATGTTGAAGAACAAAAATATCTAAATATAATACCCCAGCTATTGCTCATTACCACTTATCATATATCCACAAAAATAAATATGCTGACTTTAAAAATGTGGATATTTTATCCTTGGTTATATTTTTCTATTAAATCATTGGTGGTATTACAAAGCCCTCGAGTTTCTAAAGAAAATTACAGTAGTTTCACGATTATAAACCGCACCTGAATATAAGCCTCACTTCCGGGTAGCTGGGAAGACCACGGGATTTGTCCATAGATAAGCCGCACCCGAATATAAGCCGCACTACTGGGGTAGGCTGGATTCTTCAATGAAAAAGGTGCGGCTTATATTCGTGAAACTACTGTAGTTACTGTGTATTTCTTAGTCAGATTCTGTACTCAGTTAGAGAGATACATATTAAAGCAACCTCATCAGTCAGTCTTTTACTCTGAGTTTATGGTATTTTAAGATCAGACACTGGCCCTGAGAACTTTATTTTCATGTGAGATTTGACTTCAAATACAGTCTCCTTTGCTGTTTGTTTGAAGCAAAGAGACAATTATTAATAAGAAATATTACTGGAAGATGCATGCTTCTATCACCCTTTAAAATTCAAAATATGTTCTGCTTCAAGATGAAGCTTAAAACAAAACTAAGACATCTCCATCATGCAATGAACTGGCATCAGTATTTAGTAAAATAGCCATTAAGCAGCACATCATCTGAAGGCAAAGCATAGCTCCTTTTTCTCTCTCCTTATATATGCACCCTACACATATGTAGGCTGTCCCATATACCACACTACAAGTCCTCTGTACATCTGTAGCCCTGAGGTTATTCCAGATAGTCACATGCATATTAAGTGCATCCAAGGCTACATATACAGTAATTTCATGACTATAAGGTGCACTCTTTTGACTAAAATTTTTATCAAAACCTGGAAGTGCGCCTTATAATCGAGTGTGGCTTATATATGGACAGAGTTTGGAAATTTGCTGATAACCCAGAAGTGCACCTTATAATCTGGTGCACCTTATAGTTGTCAAATTACTGTAATTGAAACTCAAGAGGTTCCACTGCATATTAGAATAAATATAACCCACACTGAGCCTTTCCTTCCTCCCATATGATTTTCTGGATTTAACAGTCATCCAGATTGGTTTTGAAGCTATGCTTAGTTGTGTGTAATGATATATATACTTCCTCAGAGCCTACTTCATCACCTCTTTAATCTCTAGCCAAGATTATCCAGAATACTAGTCACTAACAAAAACTGGCAGCATATTTTGCTTAATAATGTCATTTTATCAGACGTCAACTTTACCCACAACTGTAACTAAAGCCTTCCAACAGCTGACATCTGAAAACATAATTCAAATCAGCCTGTCAATCTTTCTATACTTTTTCTGTCTTCTGAAGTGTACAACAATGAATCTCCCAGCTTCTCTCCGACTGTTCTATCATATAGCAAAATAAATTCAGAGAATTTAACTGTTCATTCTTTTTCAGAGCCTTGGCCCTCTGAAGAGTTACTACTGCCTGTAAAAATTAACTGCCTGCAAGGAGTTAATCTACACCTATTTCATGCAGAAAACTAAACAGGAAAAGAAGCGCAAACAGCACCCTTTTCTGTCTACACAAACTGTTGAAATATTTTTGAATACTTGTAGAAGTTTGTATATGTTTTTTCCTCTAATATCCACCAGTGCTGTTACACCTTCTGAAAACATAAGGAGTTTATTTTATGACATTTGAAAATAATGATGAATTCTAAGCAAATATTATCGAATGTCAGCAAATAGATGTTGAGGTTCTTAGAATGCAAACAAGAATATTCACAGTAGAAACCTGACTCAGCCGTGACCTTTCAAAAGCAGCACAGAGAATGTACCTCATCTGTATTTTTAATCAAAACACCCTGAATAATAAATTACACATATTTGAAGTGGATTGTTTTTGTACAAGGTAAAGACTCGGAGCTCTTGTAAGAAATTGTTCATACAGTAACATTAATTAAAAAATAATATTAGGAAAATATTGGCATGATGCTGTGACAGAATGAGGGGATAACAGCATGATCCACCATTACTTTATTCATTTTAGCTGTCTTTCCTAACTGGTAGCACAAGCCCCAATTTTCCTCCATGATCTTACCTATAAATGAAAGGAGCTACCGTGGCAGTGTTGGGGTGGCTGTATTGCTGTTGCTGAGGAAGCTGGACTACACCATTTCCTGTGCCTTGGCCACTGCCTGTAGCCATCGAGGCTGACAGACCCACAGAGGATCCTGGGGGGAGAGCAGCACTTGGTTCTTTCCCTTCAGAAGAAGCAAGACCAGAGGAAGGAGAAGCCTTCTCACTAAGCTGAGATTTTGGTGTTGACTGGGACTGGTTTCCTTTTGTAGTCCTCAGTTTTTCAACCTCCTTACTCCCTGTGCATGCAGAGGAAGTGCTCTGCTTTGCTGTTGGCACCTTTGATCCAGGTTTTGGGATCCCACTAGAAGATGATATTAAACTTTCTTTCTTGGCTGCTGTTGTCTTGCTTCCCTTTGGGATTAAGCTTGCAATTTTTGAGCTCTTCTTTGTAGATGATTCAATGACCTGATCCTTCTCTTCCTTGACTGCTTTCTCAGTGCAAACTTTGTTTTTGTCCCTGTTCTTTTCCTCTTTGTCCTTTGGCTGTAGCAAAGACTTTTTATTGCTGAGATTTTTGCTGCCAGCTTTCGGAGGGGTTAACTTCGGTGATACTTTGGGACTGCTACTTGTGGAGCCGCCGCTGTTCACCCCACCACTTAAGACATCCATTTCACCACACTCTGAAAAGTTGTCATCCTCTCTCCCACTGTCACTGGGACCTGAGCTCAGTGACAAAGGAGGTCTCAGAGCAGTCCTAGCATTAACCAACTTGAATTTTTCCAGCATAGATTTTTGTCCAGATGAAGGGGGCTTCACACCTTCAGAAGGGGGTGGCTTGAGCCTGTCTGAAGTTGGAGTAGGGGAGGTTGCGGGGCTGGGCTGCTTCACAGACAGCATGGTAGAGGTTGCGCTGTGTTTGACATTCATGGATTTGCTGCGCCAAGGCTTGCTGGCACTTGGAGAGGGTATGGCAGAGACCTGCTGCTGCCCAGTGCTGGTGGGATGCTGCACATTTCCATTCATGCCTGCAGAGGGGTGAGGGCCTTTTGGTGAATCTGCTTAAAAAACAGAAAAAAAAACATAGTGGTAAAGTTACTCTCCCATCTCATGCTTGAAGGTGATGTCATACTCCCCTGGCATGTAAAACACACTTACACGTGATCTAGAATAAACATAATTTATATGTGCATGGAACATGAAGCATGCTAATAGAATACGCCTTTCTTTCCTCCATTATCATGGTGTTTGATACTTTCACAAGTCCAGGAAAGCCTCAGAAACACCTTGATTACACAATTTCATTATGCAGACCAAGCCTTCCAAGATAAGATTTTCCTTTTTATCTGTAATAAAAAAAATTTCCAATCACTTGTTCTTAACAAAAAACTGAAGAAGAGGAAAAAAAAAAAAAAAGAATGCTAAAATTATGGCAGAAAACCAAAATTGGACAAAGAGCAGTTTGATGATTAGTGAAAGAAGAATATGTGCTAGAAGGCTAAGGTTTTGGGAAAGAGGAGAAGGACTCAGTAATACTGAAGTTAAATTGATAAAATCAATAGTCATAAAATCAAAAAAGGCTAATGACAATACATTTTTTAGTTTTAAGTACTGTAAACAATATTTAGCAGCTCACTTCAGGAACTTATCCCAGTACACTTTTATAGGTAGGAAAAAATTTTTAGCAACAACTCCACCGGTGTCAGCATTTGAAAGTCACACTGATACATCATCTGTATGGATACAGGAATGATAGCTGGTTTGGATCTGAACTCAGGCAAGTTATGGAAGGCTCTGGCACATTCACTACACTTGTATCATCCAGGAACTTCAGTGAATCTTCAGAATGAATGAGAACAAAGCTCCTTCTGCAGTAACAAAACTATGCCAATTAATAGCTGTGATTTTTGTCATCTAGCCTTATTAACTGAAACACACAAATGTGTGAAAGGGTTAAGTGCTTCTGCATGAAGTTCAGATCCCCAAGACATACCTGAGTACATAAACCATCATTCTGAAATATCAGAGAAATGCAGTGGTAATGGCAATCAAATCATGCAGTACATAGCTATTTCAGCAGTTGACATATATTCTTTTAGTGGATATATCCTGCCGCGCCATTCAGTATTGGGAATTCGATGTAAGCTGGTCTACAGTATATTTAATTCTGTACTACAAAAAACCCATAAAACATGCAATGCAAATATAGCTTGTGTAATGACAAAAAGAGCACTTGATGCTTTGCATATACGCATACTGTTGTAACTTGGGGCCCATCTGTCTGAATAATATCATAGATAAGAATGCTGAGTACAGTTGTCCCTTCAGCACAGAGTATGAAGTTATGAAGCGTTTTCATTTTTTGCAGTCTCAGCCCTAAACGTCAAGTAAAGGTTCAACTACCCATCTAAAAGTCTGAAGGCTTCTAGTACCTTCAGAAAAGGCAGGATTTTGAGAAAAATGAAAGTGAAGCTCTTTTTCCTTTAACAAAGAGAACGCAAACATAGCAAAAATATACTGCTTTGAGTAGCATTAGGAAGTTCTAGTTCAAAAATATTTTTTAAAAATCCGAATAAAAGTAACATGACAACATGTAACATTTTTACTTGCTTAACTGAATTAACAACTAATTCCATTAAACCAATCACCTTCACCTTAATAGATGCTATATGATTCCATCTACCCGGGATTTTTTTGTGTGCTCCTCAGCCTGGTATGCAAATGCCACAGCACTACATTGATGACAAAGATGGTGAAGGGACTAAAGATGGTGAAGGGACTGGAGCATCTCTCTTGCAAGAACAGGCTGGGAGAGTTGGGCTTATCCAGCCTCCAGAAGAGATGACTGAGAGGGGACCTCATCAATGTATACAAGTATCTAGAGGGAGGGTGTCAAGCCAGGCTTTTCTCAGAGGTGCCAGAAATCGGATAAGAGATAACAAGAAGACCCTGATGCACGTGAAGTTCCACCTGAATATGTGGAAGGGCTTCTTTACCATGTGGGTGACAGGGAACTGGAACAGATTGCCCGGAGGGCTTATGAAGTCTCTCTCACTGGAGATACTAAAAACCATCTGGATGAACCCATGTTCAGTGTGTTGTGAGATGACCCTGCTTGAGCAGGGGGTTGGACCAGATGAGCCACTGTGGTCCCTTCCAAACTGACCCGTTCTGTGATTCAGTAAATGAGCTCATTCCACTGCCACAAGAGGTTTCAAGCAGCTCTGGGGAGTCCTGCTCTAAGCAAGAAAACATTAACTGGTAAAGCTTGATTCAGAGTATTTTTTGTGACAGTCAAAGTTACAGCATATTTCCTGGGCTCCAGGTTGCACCAGGAGGACCTTTGGTGAGCAGCTGCATAGCTGATTCCTTGGGACCAAGGCAGGAATTGCGGCTGGGCCCCTGCTCTTGTCTAGTGAGCCCCAGATGCTGTAAGAGAGCCTGTGGCCAACCACAGCTGTTGGAAATTACTGCAGCCCTCAGGTTTTCTTAATTTGTACCAGGAATCAGCCACAGGGCTGATAGCTCACAAATGGGTGTGCACTTGCACATGCCTCGCACTAAGCCAGTCCTAAATACACAGGAGGATTGGGGTCTTAAGTTATACCAATAGTTTTGCAGCAGAACAATTCACTGTACGAATATGCAAAGCTAATGCAGAATACATGTAACAATCTGTGAACAGTGGGATGCCACTACGTTCTGTTGCATTAGTTATGTTACATATTTATGGCTTCAGGCTATTAGCTTTATTACAAAAAAAAAAAAAAAAAAAAGTGTTCTGATTGAAAAGAATGCCTGCCTTGCTATCTTTCCAGCTGTACAATATCGAAAAATGTAAAAAGAAGAGTATTTACTGTTTCATCAGCAGCTTGTTCTGCTACATATATGGCAAAAAATACAGATTTCTGGTCCCACTGGTATTTATTTGATCCCCATGTCACAAATCATAAACAGGAACAAAAAATTACGGAGAATTTTAGCTTGTCATTAATCTTCAATTTAAAAGGCATCCTTAATATTTCTGCAAGGAATGTGAACTGCATGCTCTCAGAAAATATAGACAACCTGTCCATATGTTTAAAGATGTGGAATTAAAAGATCTATTTCCCCCTAGCTCCAGCACAAATGCATTACTTGAGGCTGAAAATAATTAAATGCTTTCTGTGTGTTCAATTGGGCTTGGCTTTAGCTGCTCATTACAGGAAAACTGGCCCCACCTCGTGGTGATTTTGAGACAGAATGAATACAACCTATGGAAAGGATTTCTTATTTCTATAAACTACATTTTACAAGAACTCAGTCTTCTGTTTTTGGGCTTAGCTCCTTATTCCTGAGATGCACAGTCAGCTTCTGGTGAAAACAGTTTTGCATTCTGCTTGAGAACTCAGTGCTTCAGAGCTCAGCCCCTGCTGTGAAAGCGCAGCAGAAACACAGCACCCTCAGATGTTCAGTGCAAAACCAGAAATTTTTATCATAATCCAGCAAGACCATGATAATCGAAAAGACATTTTCAAATCTACTTTTCATAGGCTGTTGAACAAACAAAGGACATGTGAAGAGCTGAACTTGGGCCCAATACATAACCAACCTCCTTTGTCTTCTCATCTGTGACCTTTACTTGGTTCTCTGCTGCTGGAGAAGACAACCTCTTAACAACAGCTCCTCCACTGCAGCAAAATTACTTATGATAATCTAAATATTCTGTAGCAGGCAGGTGTCCAGATTATCCATTTTTAGTCAGTCACTATAAAAAAGGCTAGTAGGAAGTGGAAGAGTTGCAAGGGGTTGCTATAAGAATGTTTGAAAGGGGTGAGGCGATTTATCTAATGAGATTAAAATAATTCAGCTTGTTCAACTCTCCCTTTCTAGCTGTCCATGAGAATGTAGCTACCCCTTATCAGCACAAGAGGAGAACACCACCAGGGATAACTGGAAAAAGAGTGGCACCATAAGAAACATACACAAACTAGCTATAAGTGCACATACTGCCCAGAGATAAAAAATTTGCATCAGCATCACCAGATAACAGAATTCCAGGGCAGAGTTTCTCAAAGTTCGTATGGGCAAAATAACAAATACTGTTAAAACCGTGTTTTGAGAAAACAGAAACACCATCTTATATCATTAAATTATACTGAAAAGCTGGAAGTACAGCTCCATGACATAGACACCTTCATCAGTGTTCAAATACACTGTTTCTAAGATCTGAGGGGTGAACATATGTTTTTAAAATGTGGCATGAATTAGAACATTATTTCATTGCTGTATTAAAAATGCACCGTTTCCCCACCTTATGAGCATGCTGAATAATTACTTCATTTAAATAGTTTAATTTTTCTAGTTTTATTTCTATCTTTATGTTATTACATCAGAGGCAGATAAATCTGACGTGTCTGAAAAGCAGGCATGTTCTTTGATCCGTAAGCTTCAAAGTCCAGTAAAAAAAACCCAAAAAGCAAAAACAAAGCACTAAAGGTCCACAAACACGTTTCAGCTAATGGCTTCTTTAATGTTTTGGTGCATTCTATGTTTCAGACTTAACCAGAGCTATCCGCAGTTAGCTGTGTCACACAGGATTGGGTCTGCCTGTGAAAACTGCTCTGCTTAGTAGAGAGCAAACCTGCAATTTCTCAGGGGAGCCAGGCTTCTTATTGAGTTGAACTACTCCCTAAGCAACATTCAAAGGAGAGCATATCAATGAGAGACTAAATAATGAAATACTAAGTAAGAGGCTGATATCACATTTTCTTTTGAATCACCTTTAGGTCTCCTTTAACTCTGTGGCTACACACCCAGTCCGCACTGTGACCAAGAGACCGTGCTACACAGGAACAGATTACAAGTACTAATTATAACTGGATTTAAAAAAAAAAAAAATCTTATGCTGTATATATTTTCTGAGGTCTCCTCATTACACATACAGGAAGGTGTACAGCAGAGAAAAATGTAACAACAGAGGTTTGATGGTCTCAATATCTAACAGCCATTTAATTAGCATAAGTCATCTCTCTGTTTTAGAAATTAGGGTATATCGACTGTGCATCTATTCCAAAAAAGCCGGTAAAGTTATATTGCTCCAAGTATCTTCATCAGAAGCAGAAATTGGAGTATAAGGTTTATTATTTGTGCTGCACTGTAGGGAAATATCAGTTTGTTACTGTATGGTGACACTATTTTTTTAAAATATGTTGTTTATATAATTTTATATTATTACTACTGTAAAGATTGAATTTTTTTTCTAAACAAATTATTAAAAAATCTCAGGTTACATTACATCCTAAAATTCTTTCTAAAATATCAAAAAGTAACTGGAAATCTCATTTCAATAGTCAAAAATTAGTCACTATAACTACTAATTTTAAAATATAGCATCGTAGGGTTGTTTTTCTCTTTAGGAAAAGTAGAGCACAGCATACTCAAATATAGATTTTTCTGTTCTTTTAGGATGCTAGGAAAGAATATCACTTTGCTACCCTTGCATTCACAGCAGTTATTTTCTCTAATGAACTTCTGCTTCATGCCCTAAAACAAGCTTGTATTTATCTTTGATTATCATGTAAAATTAATGCTTTTTCATTTATTCTGCTATTTTGATAGGAAAAAAATGAACCCATGGAAACATCGCCAATACAGTCTTCTCTACATAAACAGCATTACATCTATTTTATGTAAAATGAATTGATTGACTTTACAAAAAAAGCCACTCCTAGCAAGTGGGGACTGCACTAAAAACCTCATCAAGGTTCTCATTCTGTACTGTAAAGAAATGGGGAAGTAAAGAAATACATCATGCAAAAAGTCACATAAATGTACAATGTAATGCAAGCCTTAGCAGTCAAAAGACAGTTTCCAAGTAATGAGCTAAGAATATTATTCTTTACAGTCAGGTCTTACCTTGAAAAATTTCATTCTCACATATTTCAGTAGCAAAGATGTCAACATTATGAAGCAATTCTAAAACCTAAACTGATGTACATACCTTCATTCAAGTAGCCACATCTCCTGCTTCATAACTTCACTATTGTATTTGTGAACTATACAGTGTGTGCTCAGTTTTCACTCTGATCTTTTTCTAGTTTTAGCTTGGATGTCTTGACACAAACAAGTCCTTGACAAAATAAAACCCAGTATAGAACTATGTGAAACATCCAATCCTGATAGTAAAAATAAAGAAATAACTATTGAAAGGATGGTTTTATATCTCCAGATACAGCTAGGGGCAAAGCGTGTTCATCAGAACTTTGTAAAAAAAATCTGGATAGCTGCCTGTTGCTTGGATGAAGAACATTCACTGCATTCTTGTTCCTCCCACAGACCCCAAGGATGCAAACGGGTACTATGTATATTGTATCATTTTCACTGGGTTCTAACCCAGAGATATGAATAAAATGCTGTTCATTACACAAAGGGAGAAAGAAGGGGAGGCATGGGATGGATTAGTTACATAACTCAGAAAGCTGCATTTTTGCATTATTCTTTTTGAGATAAAGCCTGAAGAGGCATATTTTCTAAGAAAATAGTCAGGATGAGAGAAACAGAAGGACCCAGGGTACTCAGTTCATCGTTGTAATGGCTGCTCCAAATCCCTGCAAAATTTCATTTCACTTGCAATCCTTTATTCGGTATTATACACACACACTAGGTCAGGTTCTGAAAGAATAGATACATGTAACATTCTGATGCAAATATAATATTTTGATCCTTCTCCGTTAGAGACTAAGATGCCAAGTCCCCTGAAAATGATGGCAGTATTCCTTTGGCTAAGAGTATACAGAATAAGATTATAGTTTATGCAATGTGGATTAACTTCTACTTTGTAAAAGTCACTCTGTGATATTTCCATCAAAGATGGATAAAATATGATTATAACATCTCTGAAGTTTTCACACCTGAATTAAATCCCAACTGAACCACAAGTCCTAATTTGGGTCCCGATTCCTTACCAAGCCTAAATACCGCATTCTCTACTTTGAGCCTGGTGGCTGGTTCTTTCTATTTCCTTCTTATGTGTTACAGAGAGTAAACCTAGTAACTTTAATCCCTTACCTTTTTCATTTCCATTTGCATATTGTGGAGGCTTGTTTTTGTCAATGCTGTTGAAGCTCTGACTTCTCCGATTTAAATTGGAAGCTCCCTGGACTTTGGTACTGCTGCCTGCAGCTGGCACCCTTGAGGGTCCTGGAAGCCTGGAATGGTGAGAAAATCAGTGAGAGAACAGTGAGGAAGCTCTTAATTATATGTAATACAACATATAGCAGAGACAGTGTGCAAATATCAGATCACAATTTTAAACCAACTAAACCAAATGAATTCAGGAAGCAACAACAAACAGGAGGATTCAAATTAGTTAGACTCCACAAATGAAAATTAAAGTTTATCCTTATGCACACGAAACAGGAAAAAGATGCTTTCTAGAGTCACAAGACATGTAAGAAGATGCTTTGCATTTGCCATTAACATTGCTAAAACAGATTCACCCTAAAAATATTAAAGTGCAATATCAACCTTTATTAACATGTCACTTTTGGAGAGGAAATATTAAAGAAATAGATTAGAAAGCACAGCAATACATAGTTGAGAAATATTTTTTATCTCTTACTCTATTAAATTTTTCAGTTTTATTTAGCATAAAAAATGGCTTTTTAGTTATCTTCTTCAGTTATTTTTCAGAAGGCTATTGACTAAAATACTTCCACCTTACTGTTTTAAATGAAAAACATTGAAAATACTTATTTTATCTAGATGATACAGATGCAGGTAGACTATACAGTTCATTTCTTAGTATTTGCTGCCACCATCTGAACCCTTACGATGTGGTTCTGCTAAGGAAAAAATGAAGATTCTTGTTGTTTCTGGCATGTGTAAGCCTGCATCTTTTTCAATTTGTTTTGTGCTGTAAGATTCCTTAGTATGTGCCTACTTCAAACTTTCTGAAGCACCTTTGTGGGCACCCCCCACTGCTTTTCATTTTTGTTATTTCTTAGACAAAATTATTTGCTCAAATCAGTCATAGGCTTTTGCCATAGAAGAGCATCGCTCTTCTGTTTCTTGCTTATTGGAATGATTTTAATAATGGCAGTGCAAATTATACAGGAGTTATCAAATTCTGTTAGTTTCACTTTATTATGAAAGACCATCATTTAAAGGAAGAAAAATAATCACATTACAAAGAAGTACAAAACATTTGATTTTTTCCAAACTTTTTTGTTTGTTTAATCCACTGGCGTAACAGAAATGTTCAAATAATTTTATTTTCATTTGTAAACATACGTAAACAATTCCATATTTTCTTTCTTTACCAGTTTAAACCTCTTGGAGAACTAATCCACTGATTATTTTCATGGCTCATTCTGGCCACCAGCCTGCCCTGCTAGTCTCTGTGCTCAGCCCAGAGCAGACTGTCTCTGCTCTGCAGCTGTACACATGCTAACCTTTACCATGACCCATGAATTCGAGTGATCTTCTGTTCCCTGAAGAATGCACTAAAACAAACTTAAAAATCCATTTGCTCCTTCTCATTACCCTAATTTGACAGGCAGTAAGAGCCCTGAGACCATTTGTCAAAGGTAATGACAAAAGCAATGAAAAGGCATGTGCAACACTAGAAACTGATCTGTTCTGTTAAAATACAAAAGTTCTGCATGTATTCTGTATGCCAGAATTCAAGAACATGCCACAATAAGCACATTACGCATGAGGTCATTTTCTCTACACACTTTCCAGTTTACCTCATTTGCTGACTTTCTTAATTGAATTCAGGTTTTAAATTGCTCTTGCAGAATCATGTTAAGCAGCTAAGGAAATGCAAAGAAGAGTATAACAAATAAGGGACAAGTCACATACCTCTGAACAGGCCTCGGAAACACTGCCACAGATTTAAAGTATTAGACAATAAGACTGTAAAGTTTGACATGTTGAATGTGGACAAGACAGGAGCATCAGCAATAAGGAAAACAAAGACCTATAAATGCAGGTGCAAAGCAACTGGACCGTGGTATAGCTCATTTCAAGCTATCACCAGCAACTCACATTGTGTTAGTGTTCTATACTGCAAAACGCAATCTTTATTGTAGATTATGCAATTCAGAGTTCATTAGTCTCACCAATGAACTGTGCAGCAAAGGTATAATTAATGAACACATTAATTATCCCCCTCCCAAAAAAATGAATAAATAAAAGAAAGCTAGAAAAAAGAGTAAGCTTTTAGACCTCCACTTCTTTCTTCTGCAATGTGGCTTGTAGATTTTAGTGCTCATGGAAATGACAAACTAAAAGTACTGACAAAATCTGAAACAAGTCAGCTCCTACACACAGTTCTGTCAAATTCACTGCCAAAATAAAGCCTGTCATTCATGGGGACTGTGTGCAGGCTACTCTTAATGGTCTTGGAAGTCATTCTTTTTTTCTGGTCTATTTTGCTTCTGTGTAACTTGACTCTGTGAACTCAGACTTTCAGGTGGGTTTGCTATATATGCAAAACATCTAGTGGGAACTGGGGTGGACTCCCAAACTTCTTTTCACTCATAACTAAAATCAGGAATTGAGCCAGAAAGTACAGAGCACTAAAATCACCAACTAATTCTTCACATCCAGTATTTTACATGCAGAGTACAAAGATGCAGGATACATAACACCAGAAATATTGCTAATATATAGTACAAATCAGCCAATTGGCCAAAAGCCAATTAATACAAGGCTTTTCTGTGGCAAAGCTCAACATTCCAAAGCTTGCACACATAACAAAAATTACACATTGTTTAGTGTCTGCTTAAGTCCAAAGGATAAAATATCAATGGGCATATACTTGCTTGAGTATCACTAACAAGCAATAAATTAGAGATATTTAACTGACCTAGAAGCCTTTTTTTGACTGGTTGCAATTCCACTGTGATTAGACTGAGTTGCATATCTGGCTGTGAGACTGTATGAGAAGAAACAGAGAAATTGAATTAAAGGATTTCTTTGAATATGTATAGAAAGAACACACTTACCAGCAAACGATGAGTTAATGAATGCAAATTGAACATGGATAGAAAACGCAAATTAACTGGCAACAATATGAAACAATGTAAACAAGCAGATTTTCATGAGATGCAATGAAAAGGTTATGAAATAAAGGATATTGTTATAAAATGTCTCATTTGCTATTATCTAATGAATAGGAAAAGTGAGCAAATTTTCACAGTGACTGAATTCCTGAAGTATAGCTCAATTCACACAGAATTTGAACTTTAAAACATTGTGGGGTTTTTTTTTCCCCCCTCTATGAAAAGCACTAAGCACAAATACACTCCTACTGGTCTCTCCACCAACCTGACTGGATTCACAGTAGGGCTCTAAGGAATAGATCCGCTATACCAAATTCAATGTGGACTCAGAAGAATTCCTGCTAAAGCAAGGTGACCCTCATGACAGTAGAGCTACATCGATGAAGCTCCCTGTCACAAATTTTATTACTGTTACAGCACAGTTCATATATGTGATGACCCAGGTAGTGAATCAGAGGCTGAATTAAGTCCTGGCATGTGCTTAGACTCACTGTAAAATTCCATAAGAAAATGGAACTTTGTCTATTAAGATATCCAAGTAACATTTCTGCAAGAGAAAACATGCTTTGCTATACAGCTAATATTTTTGACATCCAGCAATTTGGCATTACTAGACAGCAAATAATTTTCTCTAATCTTTCAGACATTTGCATAGGGGATATGTCAAATGTATGGCCAAGATACTGCCTCCTGTCAGGTAATTTCAGTTTGCATAGACAGGTACATCCTTTGAGGTGCACACCCTCTAAGGCTGTAGACAGGCGCCTAAGCAAGGTGCAATCACAACATCAAATTCCTTGAATTATTAAGGAAGTCATGGACAACTGTGTAAGCAGAAACTCTGATAGTCACAGATGTCTTGTTTCTCAGTTCTGCATCTTCCAGCAATTCTTCTGAGTAGCAGCGGGTACCATAGTGCTCTAGTCCCAGCTTTATAGACTGACAGCACTTTTAAGAAACTCCTGGTGGTGTTGAGTCTACCAGAATAATGGTAAGCAATTTCTGCCAGTCCACTGAAGCAGCCAGAATTGAGTGTAAACCAGATGGGAGAAGCTGTCAGATGAGAAAGATCTTCCCTTCCTTAGCACTGCAGTGCTGAAAAGGGGCATGAAGAAGGCACAAACCAAGGGACAATGTGAGACTGGAATGGGATGTGAGATTATTGCTACTTTACTAAATTAAACCCCAACAAAGGTACAGATCTGCCTCTCTTCCTGCCAATTAAAAATGGCATATTTGCACATCATGAATAAAAAAGAGATTACTTCAGTCTTAGGAGAGCAAAAAGGAATCATTCAATATGTAAAAGCAGCATTCAATTCTCTGACATATATCTTGAGAATAATGCTGACAAATTGCTCTTTTATTTAACCATAGATTCTGTAGATATTGTAATGTATCGTATCACTTATAATAATATAATATAGTACTTATAATAATACCAAAATAATTTCATAATAATTACACTTTATGTATTTCTATATATCTGGTTTTTAGTACATTGAATTATATTTCACTTATTGCTATATTTCTTAATAATGTGTGGACTTATGATGAAAATGTGATATAGGTTGTTTTACTAAGTTTGCTACATTTGTGTCTGGCATAATAGCCCATCTTTTGATGAGATCTTTCCCTCATTTTTTCCCAACATATTTAAATTGAAGGAATCTAGAAATGAATAGCTGATTATCTGTGTTGACTAAAATAAGAGATATGTGAGAAAAATTGTATGTCAAATAAAACCTTGGCACATTTATGCTGTAAAAGATGGAATGATACACAGTACAATCAACACAGAAAGTCAGATGGGAAAAAAGAGTGAGTAGGTTGCAGTGGCTTAGTGTATCATAGCATTTCTACCTCAAACAGTACATTCCAAAGTAAACTGAAAGATAAAACCCTTAATCTCAATACTGATAAACGAGTCCACAGACTTTTAATAGCAATAAATACATAAAATACCTATCTGATAATGCTTGCTAGAATGCTTCCTTTCAGTGCCTGTTACTTGAGACTCCATCCACTAGCAAATTCATGAAACATCAGCCTATAGACTACTTTCAAACTTTCCAGACAGGCTTGACAGGCACTGATGAAAGTGTCAATGTCAGGAAAACATGATTGGTAAAGCATGACTTCCATGGGCACTGAGTAAATTTATTTTTCAAAGTAATGTGACAAAAGAAAGGCAAAAAGTGAATATAACAATTCATAAAGCAGGTTCATCAAGTTCCTAATGATTTTAGGTTTTCCTTGTCAATTAGCTCTGGACGTGCTGAATCCATGAAAGCTTTGCATGGATGCATAGTTGCTGGCCTCACTTTTATGGATGTGAACTGCAATGCTGTTCCGACTAGACTCGCCTAGACACTCTTCTAAATGAATAAACAGATATTTACCTACTCCCCTCTATCCTACCAGATAATTGTGTTTGGGTAGTATCTGTCAGTCAGGAAAATAAACCCATTTTGCTTATTTTTAATGCTTACAAATCCACATCATAATTGTAAGTATGTGTCTGCAATAAAGCAGTAAATGGATCTTAACATACCAGATAACACCAGTTTAAAGAAACAGCATTCAGGACAAGGAAGGATTTACTTGTCAGAGGGTTGGAAAGGGGGATTTTGAAGGCCTGTGGTTCTCAGCTGTCTACTACCAAGACCCTTTCCACTGTCATAATACTCATTTCAGCAATCATCCGTATACACAGGACCAGACATCATGCCTAGCTCTTCTCTTCCAAATAATAGGGGAAGTAAATATCCAAAACAGGTAAAATGTCATATAAACATCTGATACCAAATCCTTAGAAATAATCTGGATTCTGCAAAAACAATATTGACTCTGTCTTCCAGATGGAAGTCATCAATATTTTGTCTTACAAACCAGGGAAACACTACTAGTCAACACAGCAGATATGAAATGGTGACAACTGGGAAATTTCTTTTGCTGTGATGGAATGGAACAGAATAAACATCCTGAGGCAGCCCAGAAACGCAGTTCAGCACAGAGGTAGCTGAGGTACTATTGAGGAGAAAGGACAGTGATGTTGCTGTCTCCGAGGTGCTGATGGAGAACACCATGACTGTATTGTGCTGACCGGTGGCAGGAACCAGGGCTCTGCATGGTGCCACTTGGCTGTGCAGCACAGTCAGCTGCACTGGGAACATGCACCATGTTCCATCAGGATGGGACACTGAGAAAGTGTTCATTTGCAGGTATGACACAGTTACAAAATGGTCCTAAAAGGTGTAGAGGAGACTAGGAAATCAGCATAGGCTACAATATTAAATGACTTTATGTGGCATTTAGGGACAGGTTTTAGCAGTGGACTTGCCAGTGCTGGGTTAGCACTTGGACTTGATAAACTTAGAGGTCTTTTCCAACCTAAATCATTCTATGGCTTCATGAAGAAGGAAGACAACAGATTGTTTGACACTGGACTAAACTACCAGAAACTCTATCATGCCTGCCATACAGTATGCCAGAGAAGAAGCAGGTCCTTGAAAGTGGGTTAACACATAATGCTGAAGGATGAAGCTTCTATAAGCCTGAAAAGAGCATCAATCAAGCTAAAAATATTTTAACCTCTGTCTTCAAAAAGTAACCCATGCAGTGACACCCTGAATATCATCTACTTTTTATTAAGTCTTCCAAAAGATCAAAAGGATCATGTTACATCACACTGTCATTTTCCTGTAATGTTAAGAGTCACATGGTGGTTCTAAAATGCCAGCTATGCACTATGTTAAAATTACAAGAAGGCAAAGGGTTTTGTAGTATATAATCAAACTCTTTCTTCCTTACTGGCATACTTGAATTTTAATATGCTGTTGATCTTATAAAGTGCATTTAGTCTCTAGTGTGAGAGCTGTTCAAGACTTTTGTATTAGAACAATTATCTGAAAAATGACTAGTGTAAAAAGAATGCTTTTTCAATGTAAAAATTTGCCCAGAAGGTATCAGTTGCCCTGTGCACATTTTTTTCTTTTAGATTTTTTTTCTTAAGTAAGCTATTTGGCTGCTCATCATCCTACTGGTTGAAAAGCACAAGAGGTAACATTCTAACGTAAACTTGACTCCAAATTCCAAGTGTGCCTGGAAAGATTCCACAGGAAACAAAAGTTTCTAGCCCTCACCATACCAAACAGTTTGGGCTGTTTACCCCAAATGTACTTCGAAGGAACACTGAGGAAGAAACCAAAAAACTTGATTTTCTATACAAAAAAACTTGATTTTCTATACAAACAATACTTTTCAGACATTTCTTTTCCCTTTTTAGCCCAGTCTTCATGAATTAATACATATGACCAAATCTATATGTATGTATCTATAAATATCTACATATATGTACACCTATACACATTTACTTATTTATAGATAAATAAATAAATAAATAAACATTTAACATTTATATAAAAGTTACTTATGAATGTGTATTTTATAGATAGAGATATATTCTCTGTATATATCTAACACATAAAAACACTTTTTTTTTTCTTTCGCAACAGGAAGTGTCTATGGCTCAGGCAGTTCTAGCTCATACCCTGTCATCTGTTCTAAATTATTTGGACATTTCTCCTTTCCGCTCTTTGAACTTCTGGCATCTTATTCAAGCAGTCTGTCTCCAAATGATTCATGCTTGAAGGTACAAGTAAAATTATGTTCTCAGTGTATTTCTATTGTTTACAACTCCTAAATCAAAATGCAGATAACCCAGTTTTGCATCAATATTTATGTTCCCGCAGAATACAGAGACTTTAATAAAGATGAATTGTCTGCTATAGTGACTATAGCTTTCCAGCTTTGGTCCTATTGTTGTAGCATAGGTATTTTGTGGAATTTAATGAAGGACTACATGAACTGCAACATTAAAGAAACAAAATGGAATTTAGCAGTAACTGTGTTGTGGTTTAGGACACTGTGCTACTTAGCTGCTGGTCTCAACCTGTAGCACACCCAAAATACCATCTTTTAAACCTCACTATTTTTCTCTGAACCAATTGGACAAGTGGATAACAGTGTGCTGCCAGAACTAGGATCAGGCCCTTAGGGACCAATTGTACCATTTTACGACCTTATCTCTATACCATTTATGATCTTATACTAGAACAAAATTAGATCAGAATATCTGCACAGAAACATATGCCCACCATTCCACTTCACAGTTTGATACAGTAAAACTGTAATAAAATTTTGTCCTACAGGGAATGGAAACAGAGGTGACAGAAATGCTGATGCTTTCACTTCTTCAAATCTATGCTAATTAACTCTTGAATCTTTGCGTAGATTTTCAGAAAGTCCACATCTGTAACACAGCCTAATATATGGCTGAATTTGCTATAAACCTGCCTTAGTAAAAAAATTATCACATGGTTAACTCTTTCTATTAACTGTAGTAAAATATGTTTGTAATAATTTTGTTTTGTCTCCCCATTGACTTGAAAATGGTAAAGTACTTTGTAATACAAAGAAAATACAATGGATTCTACCAGTAGTTCAGTTAGTTTCCCATAAGTATTTTCAAGACACAGGTAAATTCTCTTTGGAATTTATATGGATTTTTATTTTGGAGTATTTTTGGTAAATGGAGAGAGAAAGTTATCTCTACAGCAGCATCCAAGTATAATGTTATTCCATTAACTGACACCTGCAAAACCACAATATGTAGAATATCAAATTTGTTGCACAATCTGAGAAAATAGTAACATAGATGATAAAAAGGACTGACAGAAGCAAAAAAAATAACAGTACAAATATAAAACTATGACTTGAATCAATGTAAAAACACAGTGAAAAGACTAGGCCACAGGTATCAAGGAATTTATTAGGGAATAAATAGGAACAAAAAAAGAACATTTTGCTTCATAATAGGTAAAAAAGGAATCATCTGAGAAAAAGAAAAAAAAAATAACAAACACTGTGTTAATTTAATATCGCTACCCTTGCATTTTACATGTGTTGCAATGCCATTTGCCATATACAAATAATTATAGGCAACCTCTAATGTTCACAAGACATCAGAATTAAACTGGGGGCAGGTCTGGGAAAGTAATAATTGTATGGACATTTACATCAGATGAGAAGATCTAATGAATCTCAGTAGAGAGTGAGAGTAGAGCAACAAAGAATGTCTGAAGGAAAAATAACTTCATTATAAAGCTTCTAGTCCTTCAAAGGGAAATATATAAAAGATTGGATTCAAGTGCTGCAAGAATGACTAGAACATTTCCCATTAAATTCTACATGATCTGGGTTAGCAACAGTGAAAATTATGGCCAGAATGCAGCAAAACTGCCATATAAAAAGTAATAAGTGGCAAGGGTGACACAGGCCAGACAATGAGAATATCTGAAATGTACATAATTAAAATTACCACTAAACTGATTTAAAACACTCTTTTGAAAACTGCAAGAAGAGATAAGGAGAAAAGATGACAGTTGCATTTTGAACTGCAAACAGCCAAAGGGGCAGGGGAAAATACTGTTTTTGAGGAGAGGTAATTTGAGAACAGAAAAAATCAGGGTAACTATATGTCACGAGTTTCTAAAGAAACTGTTCCGACACACATCAGATACTTTGCAAGGAGAAAAAACTGTGTGCAACAAACAAGGGGAGACACCAAAAGGACAAGTCTGAAGGATCCAACCCTTGGAAAAATGTAAGAAGGTAAAAGATACAAGCAGTTTGTGAAGGATTGGTAGGGAAAAGGTCAAATAGGGGACGAACAGTTTAAAAAAAAATCTGAAATGCTATTAGGAGACCAAAAAAGCTTTTTAATTTACAGTTTTTAATTTCTCTCTAAACATGCTATATTCTGCTAGAGTGGTGTATTATAACTATAGAAAAACCATTTATTTTAGAACCCGAATGTCACTTTGAAACTCCCTTTTCCCAATTATTTTACGCTTAAGAAATGTTATTGGATATCTTCTTAAAGAGGATGGACTACGTGGAAGAATTATATGAAAAATACATTCTTACTACTGCTTTGTTCTGTCTTTTCTGTGTGAAGATTATTAGACAGGTTAGTCATTTGCCACTGAGACACACTAAATGCTTTGTTTACTTGGACTTCAGGAAAAATATGATGAAAGAACTTCCTTTCTGAAGTTTCTGTGATTTGAAACCTTGAGGGCTGTAATGACTGCACCTTTGGGGAATAGAAATGGGGGTCATAGATGATTCGCAAGATAAAATAAAAGGTTAAAATAAAATTAAATACCCAAGGGCCATTTGAAGGTCAGCTTCCTGCAGATCCTGGAACAATCACATTAAGCAACTCATTCTGCATTATCTCCCAGACATATAAAAATACATCAGATTAGATTAATAGCACTTTGTTTGCTCAGACTCTTGCTAGCAAACAGAGAATAGATAGAAGAAATAAATATTTTCCTAATTTTTATTCTCTTCAGAATCAGTGATTTGATAATGATAATGGGAAAAGCAGGAACTACCTACCTTTTCTCTTTACCAAAACCAAGTGACTAGCAATGGGAAGAGCTAAGGACAGCAAAGGGACTTGTTTCATCACTTTCCTATATATTAACCAAGAAACACACACAACTATGTACACCTTCCATTTTCCAGCCTATGATAGTGCAGTGCACTTGGTGTAGACTGCTGTAACCATATTTTAAACCCTCAGAATATGTAAATAAAGGCCTTTTTCTAAACAGGGTGATGTAATCAAGATTGCTATGCAGATTGCCACTATTCTGACATGGATCTATTTCAATTCATAATCATAACCACTGCATTTTCATTACTGTATTTCACACAGCACAAGCTCTGTGTCCAATATGCTTAATTTCTTCCCTAGTACTTCTGAGCAGCTGGCAACATGAAACCCTGCTCCTTGCAGTAGTTATGTATGCAACTTCCTGTAGAAATCAGCTACCTAACTTTGTTTATATGCCCAGGAAAACCAGGGTGCACTTTTAATTTAACAAATTTAACAAAATCCATCTGGGCCTTAAGCTGTGCTCATCATTCCTGTGCGTGATAAAATAGTTTATCCATCTAGGGGAATTTTTCTGACAGCTTACTGAAACCAGTTTCTGTCCAATCTGTAGATGAGACAGAACTTATTTCATCCACATGTGTTTTCGCTTAGTGTCTGGGTGGTTGAAAGATCATCACCACAGATCTATTGCTCTGATAATGGAATCCACTACCAAAGCAAAGCATAAAAATATAATGTAGCCATTGTTGTCATCTATCTGCACTGACAGATATAAATAAGGCCACCATCACAGTATTTTTAAAAATAAATCTCAGAGCTGCAATAAAGTAATAAGGAAAGAGTGAAGTGCCAACTTCAGATTTCTAAATACTCAATTTCCACTATTAGTCATGGAAGAATATAGGAAATTTTAGGGCAAAAAGAAATCAGAAATCACATCTAAAACTATTCTTTGCCTTTAGTTACAATTTATTCACCACTGATTTTTTCACTAATAGTCTAATAATTTCAGAGTTTTTGTAAGTACTGGTACAAAACTATGATCTCTCATAAAGAAAGTATGTTTTTTGCAAGGCAATTTCACTTATCATGAATCAACTTCCTTCCTTCCTTTTATATTTAACTTGAAACGTTGCTGTTGGCCAAAGGATTAGATAGTCTTTCACAAGAAGGATCTTGCTTGCCTTCTGTATGCACAGTTTTTACAATTTTGGCGTTGGTCACAGACAGCTTACATAGGAATAGGAATGTCAGAGTATTGCCACATTGACCAGTTTTGGATAACTTTGTAAGGAGCCTGTGAAAGGAGATTCATTATCCTCCCATGCATACTTTGCACTGAGGAAAGAGAGTTTCCTCCAGAAACTGGTGTAATTGCATTCCTGATCTGTGTTGTCTCCTAGTCACATGAGGACAAGTAGTCTTCTGAAATAGTCTCCTGAATTCCCTATTTCTGCACAAAACAAATCCATCCAGTCTTTTGATATTCTGATTATAATCCCCCCTTGGGACTTCTGTTTGTTTACCTTAGCAAAACAACCTGTGTACGAAACCTGTAGAGTCCCAATATAATTTGATGCCTGTTTCAGTTTTTGTTAATAAGGGGTTCAAACACTTCCAAGTAACTTGTCTTCAGTGGCACATAGAAGCTTGCAGACACAGTAATGATCACAGACATTGATCATTACTGAGGACATCATAACCTGAAAATAGGGATGAGTACCATCACCACCACCATCATCATCATCACCATCACCATCACCATCATCACAGGACCAATCTCTTAAATTAGGAGAGTGAGATGCTAGCCCTGCACATAAAAAGACAAAACTTTCATGGTCTTCAGCAGGGTTTGAATGCTACAACCTCTGTAATTTGACCACCTTCAGTGTGACTTCTCAGAGGTATTTCCCTCTCCCATGTATAATCTGTATTTCTCTTGGAAAAAGTGAAGGGTATCACCTTCTCGTATTTGTTTAATAAAGAAAATACAAAAGCTTTTTACCTCCCAGGAAATAGGGAAATTACACAGTATGCTTAGTATATGTTAGCTGGAAGCAATGAAGAAAATAACTTTTCTTATAAAATGTTCTAACCTAAAATAACCTCAGTTATTAATTGAAACAAAGACATAGTTTCAAATGCTTAAAGCACAACATGAAATGTAATTGATTATTGTAGATTTTTTAAAAAAAAGGTATGAAGTCTATAAAAAGCGCCCTCCCTTTTCAGTGTTTGTATTTTGCTTTTCTTTCATGTATGCAAACATACAAGCCCAGAGATATCAAATGCACTTAAATGAAGTACAGAGTGCATCAAAAAGACATCTTTATTCCTCAGGTATCCAGCAAAGTAAATATGTGTGGGCCTTCCCCAGTAAAATGAAATACCCATGGAGTAAGAAGATTATTTTCTCAATACCCTTGAAAATTTACTCAAATTAGGTTTGAGACGTTTTACCATTATTGAAAAAAGGTGAGTGTCCCATTAACTTGTTAGCAGCTACATTCATTATCTGGCTTCTGCCGTAACAAGAAGATAATTTTTCTTGTTCCTTCCAAAAACCATTTTTCCAAAATACAGACCATAAGGGATTCTCTGCCTTAAGGCTTCTGCATACCAAACCTTTCCACAGTTATGTTACAAATGTTAGAAAACAGAAAGAATCAAGAATTTTTAAAAACATACTCAGAACGGCAACACAGTAATGAAAAAAAAGCATACCTGCAAAATAAGTGTGTAGTAATAAATAGCCGTAAAGACTAATAATCACTATGAAAGGATAAAACAACTTGTTTTATCAACAGCATTTAAAAAAAAATAAAATTACTCTACTTTTGATTGATAACAGTTAGATTGTTTATTGAGGTACTAATTTTATATGGACAGTGTGAAGAATCTACATTAAAATACACTTCAGATTTTATCAATTTCCAAAATTCTCCATACAGTGAAATGTGTAGGTTTCAGTATCTATATGAAACCACTTTTTGCCAAAAAGATCTAAAGGTCCCAAATGTCCCATTGAGCAGCCTTGTGAGTTCTTCAGGACTTTCTAAGTCATGAACTTCCCCCAGTTCAATTATGTGGGTTGCTTTTGTAATTATTGCTGACACACCTGACATGAAAGCAATCATAGAAGTTTGAGGAATCATGTAAGCTACCTGTACACATTTCAGACAGCAAGAGGCAAGATAAATCTCACCAAAGTCATCTTTTCTTTTTAAATTAATATCTTTGCTTCTTTCTAAAAAGAAGCTTTTATTTACTCATTAGGGCCTTTAAACTAGAAAAGTGTTTGGTAAATATTTTTAAATAATTTTTCAAATTGTTTATATTATTGGGAAAAAAATTAATTGAAGTAAATGACTGCTATGAAAAGCAGTGTTAGTAATTTCACCACAGACAATTCACATCAGTGTACCTTTATATATACCCATCTATTTGTGGAAAACTTGTTCTCACACGTAGTCATTTTTTTAGAAGAAGAAGCATTATTTTATGCTAATTTCTTTATATTACTCCAAACAGAGAAAAATGAAAAAAAAATAGTATTGAAGATAAATTTTATTTCTGTTTATTTCTAAGTTCCAGGGCTCCTTGTTTTGCTAGCAGCTCATAATACTAGATATATTTATGGTAGAAGATTGAAACTTTTCATATAGGGGCAAGTTTTTTAGTGGACACATTTCCTTATCCTTAAAGACTTAAATGAAAAGTATATGGATAGAAGAAACAATACATCTCAGGCGATACAGACATTTATAGTAACAAGCACCAATCTTCTCTATATGTGAAAGCAAACAGAAAACTTGCTTTCAGGTTACAGATGAGAAATAAGAAAGATGACATCATGGTCTAGTAAGATCTTGGTCTAGTATTTTTTACACAGAAATATTTTTACATCTGACACCTAGTTATGAACAGAATCAAAGAATTAAATTATTTCAAACTTCTAGATTAAAGTGGAAGGTGTAAAGCACACTGATGGAAGTCAAAATTTTTTTACACCAGCCTTAGATGTCAGTCTACAAAATCATAAGTGTGAAGGATCTGGAACATGGAATAATTGTCTTTCTTCTTAATGAAGCATGTTATAAGACAGCAAAAAAGAAGAGAAGAAAAAAGTGCAGGAGGACCATGAGATCTCAGGAAATTATAATGGAAAGCTTAAGAAAAGATTCTTCACCTCTTTGCCTACCACATGCAATCACTGTCATCCAAATTGTATAAACCTGTTTTACCTGCTGTGTTTGGACAAACCCTTGCAATAGTCAAAATGTATAAAGGAATGCTGTAATTTTATTTTTTGTTGTTATTAAAAATTCAGCGTGGGTAAATTATAAAATCAGGAAATGTTTCAGTTTTTTCACTAAATTTAAAACAAAAAACAACAACCAAAGGTATTTACAGGACGCTGGCTAAGCTCTTAATTCCCCTGATTAAAGCTGTGAACGCTTAATTCCTGAATAACAAGATGTTAGTGTGTCTCATGCAATATTAAATATCTTTCACAAAGCAGAAATTCAACTTTGGAAAATGTTGAGAATGGCCAAATTCTTTTAGGACCCCACCATAATTTCCTAGATTGCACATTAATAGTATATTTCACAGGAAATGCCTTCAAAGACATTAATTTTCAGCATCAAATAAAAGCATTTCACTTCATAATGCCCAGCCAAACATGTGTATCTTAATTTTTGCATCAAATGAGATAATTAAAATGCTATTAGCAACACTTTCCTCCAAAACATATTTTTAAAACATTTCTAGTTCCAAGATACAGATTTCTATCAGGTTGAAGTGTTAAAGCTTTGTCAATTGAAGAAGAAATATGTTTATTATACAAATGAAAGTGTCATTTATATATCAATGGAGTTAAGAACTAGAATCTCAATGGATTAGTCTGATACTTTTAATGCAATCTAGATCATTGACTTACTACATTCTAGACATACAGTCATCCACTAAGTCCACAAAAATGTTTTAAACAAGGATATAAAAAAATGAAACAAGTACTAAACCCAACAAAGCAATAGACAAAACTCTTCATGAAGATATACAGTTGAGGGTTTTTTTTAAACTTCCCTGATAAAATACATGTTAATACTCTTTCCATTTAAACAAATAGTTGTGTTTCAAAATCATTCTTCCATAGTGGTGTTTAAGCAACTATCTTCTGAAAATATATTTTCAGATGCAGTCTGAAAGCAAGGTTATTCAGCAATTATTGGATTCTGATAAGTACTTTGCTTTCTTAAAACTAAACAAAAAAACTGGCTCCTTAAAAGAAATAACTAGATTAAGGCTATTTCTTCTCCCTTTTAAAAAAGGTTCAAATAGAATTAGGCCCTCAAAAAACAGAATGTGTAGGGACAAAAAGAGCTTATAACAAAATAAAGTATTAATTGTGCCTTCTCCACACTTGTTTTTTTAATTATTGGAAATTGTTCATTCACATGTGGAACTGTATATGGGAGGAAAACATGAAAATAACCAGTATAGTAACCACATAGTGCGCTAGCAGCCTCTTGTCTTGCAACGGGCAGAAAAATCAATATTAAAGTAAAAGACAGGCTTACAATTAATTGAAATTGGAACTAAATCTAATTGGGAATGTTCTCTGCTCTTGCTTTAACTCTACTCCCAAGAAATGCGGGCTTGTTACAAAAAAACACATTGAAACCACTCATAAATAGCTAAAAAAAAATTTACATGGCTGAATTTTTCTACAAAATTTTGTCTTTTTCAAACAGAAAAATAAAAAGCTTTTACACTTGAGAAAAATAACTTTTTATCCTACCTTGACTGCATATCTTGATGCGTTTTGGACTGGCTGATTTCAGCTGGAGTTGAAGGGACTTGCTGTTGTAGCTCCACCAAAGACTGGTAGTACTGTTGCTGATGATGTTGCTGCTGTTTGTACCGAGACAAACTGAAAAACAGCCCTAAAATGGCTTTCAAATTTCCATTCCTTATTTCTATTTAAAAAAAAGAGAGAAAAGGAAGTGAAAAACTTTTGTTTTACACTTCAGTTTTGTGAAAGTCATACTAAAATATATCTGTTCATACCTATAGCTATACATGTTTATGTCCTATATCTCTTCATTCACCTGTAATATCCGAGACATTTTAGGTGTCACTGATAGTTAACTTTATAATAATTTTTGGGTTTTTATGTGTCATTGTTGCAATAGACACTTATCTCTACAGTGCCTTTATGATGTCTCATTTTCATGGTCATAAAGAAGAGTATATCCAACTTTAAATAGGACACATAATCTGTAATTAATACTCCTGTATCAACAAAGTACAAATATTCTAATTAAAGCTCACTCAGAAAAATCTGAGTTTTTTTTTTTCTGGTCTTACATATACATCCCTTCTAACCTCATCACCTTAAATTACTCTTTTTGCTTTTGGGGCAAATTCTGTGCACATTGGTAATTAACAGTGCGTTCTGGAAAAATTGAAAAGACTGCATGGTAATGGTTCTTGTTGGTGAGCACATATCCATTCATATTGACGTGCAGGAAACATGAGAGAAGAAAATAAATTGAAGGTGGCTTTTTAAAAATGTGACTGTAATGCTCAGGATATGAACTTTCAAATGACATGCCTTTATAGCATTCTATTTCATACTGCTATTACTGATAATGAAGATAAAAAACTAAACTTTGATGTGAGTAAACTGCTACCTGAATACAATTCTGGTGAACCCGGGTAGCATCCCTATGTCTCCCATTACATTTTTAGCTTTTGCCCAGCCTGAGATGAAGATTCTACAAGCATGTTGTTATTCTTTGCTGATAAATGATCTCAGTGTCAAAAAAAGAGACCTCATAAGACTTTAATGAAATTATCTGCAGCATGTAGGTCTGTTCATAACCTCATTATTAATTTTCTTTGGCACTGATCACCTTGTGAAAGGTTTCTATTGGACCTATAGACTTTCAACCTGACATGTAATGCCACAATTATTCTGCCTTCCCTGCAAATCAAAATACTAAGCTGTGTGTGCTACACTTCTTTCGTAGGCAAACTTTCAAGTTGAACTTATACAAAATGAATGTTATTTTCATGTCTCTTAAACCACATTAATTTTCTTTCAAATAGGGGAAATGTTGCATTAGGTGAAATGTTAATACATATACTAAGGCCAGCAAACACTGGAGCTTTTACACTCACAGTCTGTTCTTCAAAAGCAAACCCAATCTTGGACAATGGAATATACTTTTCAAAATGTGAATTTGTTCTAAGCAGCCATACTTATTCATCTTCCTTGGGAAGATGCTGCAGGATCTTTGATTAGTAATGAGACCACAACACATATGCAGAACTCTCCCAAACCAAGTAAAATTTTTAGGCAACTATGACGTTTGCAATTATGTTGGTTTCAAGGAAGATCACTGTCAAGGTATACAGTACATTTGTATTTTAAATTATCCTAAAAACACCCCAAAAAGTCATGTAACTATCCCTTTAAAGTGGCTCTGATTTGAGAAGACCTTTGGTACATGCTACCCATTTATTTATTCTTATCACTTTGCATCATTTAATGCTCAGAAGAACAATCCTTTGTAAAATCCCCCTGAATAATGTTGAATCTTTAAATTTTGCTCTTTTTGAGTTAGTATATTGCTACTTTTAGAGAAGAATGCTATCAGTAATTTTTTCTTTCCTACTTTTAATAGAGTAAAAAGATTTCTCACAAGCAAAAAATCCAGAAATTTTAATGTGTACTAAACAAACACTTGGAAAATGAGGGGATTGATTTTCTTTGTAGTAACTAGATAATTATTTATCAACTGAGCTCTCAAGCAGGGATTTGGCAGTCAAGATTTGAAAATTGCTTTTTTTCTAGACCTCTTTGCTCAATTGTCAAAATGAGGTCATAAACTGGTTGTGAAATCTTCAAAATTGTTAAGCTTATAGTTTATTGTTCCACAACCTTTCTGGTTATTAATAAATGATCCCATAGTAACATGACACATTTACCAAAGCTTATTACAAGAAACTCAATTTCTTCTCTCACTAAAAAATAGTACTGTTCAGGATTATACATAGTAAAAATTGTATATTTAAGAAAATCAAACCTTTGTAGTACTTTGAAAAATATCATTATACCATTATGAAGATAGTAGTGTATTTACTCCAAATTCACGACCAATTATGTAACAGCAGAATTAATATTAACTTTACTTCAGCATTAAATGTTAAAATTCAGTCTTGAAGAATAATGAACATTTTAAGTCAGAATCCTTGCATTTAGTCTTATGTAATAGTACTGCTTTTAGTACTATATGAACTTAAAGCTACACAATTAAAGTTTACATCCTATTAGAATTCTTTTCCAAAGCAAAACAAAAGTAGGAATAAAAGCATTACAGAAGGCACACATAATTTTGAAAAGTACAGAAAATGTGTCATGTGACATGTCAAGGTATTAAAGAATTATGAGTATCCTCACAAAATAAATTCATGCTACTCGCACATTTAATTCATATTTATATGAAAGTAAAAATAGGCTGGTCTAGAAATTCTGGTTCTAAATAACTTTGAGGTGAATGACATCTTGCAAAATTTCAGTATTGTCTGGCAACAAGACATCTACATGTACAGACAAAGATTCTCTCATATCACTTAAGGAGCTTTTCACAATTTGACAATCAAGGTGAATAGATAGCACATATCATGTCTGTGTTGCATGTTTAAAATCCTAGATAGGTTCAGATTTTGAAAGATAGTAATTCTAAGTTAATTGAAAAATCTAATAGTGGTTAGCATTCTGATTTCTTTTTCTCCATGAATCTTCTAGAATTCAACTGAAATTATCATCTCTGGAAAAAAATAAATCCTTCCAGCTTTTAGTTGTGCTAAAAGCAAAATAAAAATACAGGGCTGTGTCTCTGGCCCTGTTACCTTCAGGTGCCATAGAGGTCAAAGGGATTTTGAAGGTGCACAGCACCTTGCAGAACTGCTTAATTTGCTACAGGACATTTCATTAATTCATTTGCCTCTTACATGAACAGTGCAATATTACATAATAATTAAGACAACTGGTATTTTTAATGCTTTTCTTTATTAGATGTATTAATTTAGTTGCAACTATGTTAGGCAATCATGGTGACTAATACAGCAGAATAACTAAAGCAGCAAAGCCATTCACTCTTTCACTTAATAGGAGACATCAAAGGAATACTGCAATTTTCCGACTCATCTGGGCAGCATTACTACTAATAATAAATTTGCTGAAACAAATAATCTTCCCTGGGTTTATTTAACTGAGCAAGATTATTATGTTCTTGTTTGCTGTTTTGAATCAAATATATGAACAAGTGAAAAAAACAAAAAGTATGCTCGGGATGTTCTGTGCCTATCTAATATTGTGGAGGTAACATGAAAACATTAATACCATTGAAAAAACATTACTTTAAAACATTGTCTCAAGCTTCATAAACATCGCATTTCTTGGTTCAGTTTCAAGGGAAAATGAAAAGGAAACTCTCTCACTTGTTATCACTAATCTATATTTGCATGTTGTTCAAGACAGCTGCAGCACGGTGTTCAGGTGCAAGTGATTTCAGAAGAAAATCTTGTTATTTGTTCTGATTATTTGTCCCTCTTACCTTCTGCAGAAAGCCCTTGGACATTTACGCCTCTGGCTGCCAGAAAGCTAAGGCAGACATCAACATTCTCAATCTGCAACATGAATAGAAATAACAAGCAGGATAAGACTATGTGACAAAACATAGAAATGTAAGGAGAGGGGAAAAAAAAAAAAACTGCCCAGGAATGAATATTTTACATTCATTACATACTACAGCTCTTTACCAAAGTTTAGCAAGAATGATTATTGCTAATTGGGGAATCAAGATAAAGCTTTCATTGTCCTCTTTGGTACTTAAAACCAATTCACAAATGCTCAATCCAGAATGGCATGCTGGCAACTCAGTAACCCACCTAGTTAACATAAAACTGGATTTTGTATGCTGCAAATAAGCCGCAGTGAAAGCACCCATGGAGAATTAGTGAGTATATGTCTGGAGAAGTGAACGGCTGAGTTTATTAAAAAATGTAAGCAAAAACCTCCAACAATGTAAGCAAAGGTATTTGCTTGGGATGATGTAGGATTCTGTGAAAATGGTATAACTATCATTAGTGGTTGTTCTTCTAATTATTTTCATTCAAATCTTACAATTTTTTTTTTTTTTTTATTGTTTATGCTCTTCAGAGCAGTTCTTGCTTAATAAAGAACATGATGCTGGCTTCTTCTGGCAATTTAGGAGAAATCTACAGTTACCACAGAGAGCTTTAGGTACAAAAATGTAGTCTAAATGTAGATCAATAAAAGGATAAAACTTCTGCCTCTAAAATGAATAATCACAGAATTCTACTGCTTTCATGTGTCTTTTTCTAATACATGAGGGAGATGTGGTGCTCCAAAAGGTACTTGTGTCATCATCCTCAGCTGATTACCCCAGTCCTTCCACAACCTCTGATGGAATAATCAGCTACAAATGTAAAAATTTATATCTTTTTCTATAAATATGCTGGTATGAAAACAAACAAAAAAAATAATGTATAGAGAGATGTTCTGTTTCAAGTGGCTTCAACAGATTTGATTTTAAAATATATTTCTAGGTTGATGCATTTATTTCAGGGCAACTGGGACCGCAAAAATAAAACAAATTTTTAACAATATTTTAAAAATGCCTATTATCATTGGAGAATATTAAAAATAAAGCAAAGAATATTCAACACTAAAAACATAAAGCTGCGGTAGCTCAAGTCCATGCAGTTATTTTATTTGAATATCTACATGTTTTACAATGTCTCATGTCAATGGTTTTCAACCATCAAACCACAAGGAGTAAATTCATTCCTGGAATGAAAGCTACTTTCAGTTTCTTTCTGATAGTAAAGATCCTAGGCAGTATCTTTTCTTGCCTAGGAAAGTCTTTGACTACTGTCATCGTTCTACATTGGAGTTCTGACATTGTTCTCCAGAAATGGTTGTAGCTAAAAACATACAAATATTCTTTTTACTACTGACCCTAGAAATATGTATTAAGAGTCTACAGACTGTCTTGATCCATGGGTATGAATGTGTAAATTTTTGAATACCCAAAAAATATTTAAGTATGCGCTTCAAGGGCAATAAAGGACAATACATTGCTAAACACATTTTTAGAAATCTTTTCAAACCTTGATTTCAAGAGCATGCAAACATTTACAGTAAATGATAAAAAATCACTTTACTGAATCAATTACAGAAGAGAATCAAAACTCAAAAGTCTGCAGGTAAACTAATGAAATTTACTAAAAAAACTGGGATCTAGCATAAAGTTTTCATAAATCAGTTTGGTCACCAATTTTCACAGCTTAGAATGTGGAATAACCATCCTAAAATCAATGGGATTACTCCAGCGCTGGCCCAGCGCAATCACTGCAGAAATGCAGGGATTAACTGTCATTTTCTTAAATATTTATGTAGCTTTACACCACAAAAAAACCCAAATTAACTGGGTAATTTTGTTAAGACATAGAGACGTGACACAGCTAGAATAGGAAGATCAGATTCTTCCTCACCTCCTCTTCCTCCCAGGCGCAAGGGCCCTACTTCTGCTGGGCTTCAGCGCTTCTCTGAGCACACCAGGAGCTGCTTCCATGCACAGAACTCACCCCGCAAAAAGGCAAAGGGATTTCAGTCATTCCAGCTCTCCGGGCAGCCAGATAAGCCCAGGAGCCAGCAGAGGGGAGGGCGTGCCCCAGCCTGAGTAAATTGTGGCTTGGGAGAGGAAAGGGGAGGTTGGAAGGAGGGACAAGGTGCATGGTGCCACTCCTGGTGGCGGTGGTGAGGCTGGCTCAGCCCTGACCTCCAGCTAAACCCTGCTTCTCTTGAGAAAACAGTGCACAAGAAGAGAATACTTGCACTTTAAACAATGCCCACAACATGAGAAAAAACTTTGAGTGGGAATGTTTCTGCCATGAAAAATTGAAAAGAAATGAAGATTTGTTGGGTTATTAGCTGTATAACTCATTGTGTCTGGACTTTCGGGCAGTTCTGCTCCATAGTTTAGTACTGGAAGCCAAACGGAGAGAAAAAATGGAAAAAAAAATAAAAAAGGAAAAAAAAATTAAAATCAGTACAGCACATCAGTAACATCAATCTTCAAATAACTAGAACAATATTTTCTAACACATATTCTAGTTTAATCAAGTAATTTTTGATGATGGGCATTTTCCCTTTGCAGTAGTTCAGGAGACCGCAGTTATAGCAAAAACCTAGTTCACTGGAGGATATTTAAGCCCTAATGCGAAAACATCTCAATATCTATGTGCAATACCAAGTATCCAGAAAATAATAAGCCTAACATCTAAACCTTCACATACATTTACTCAAAAACATCCTATAGAAAAAGCACCTGGTAACTTGATGTGCCTACTTTTATAGCATGTGTCTTTGAAGTCATGTCTCTTAAACTCTCAGAATAAAACTATTCATTACCAATAAATCCATTGAATCACTATGCAGCAGAACTACAAAGCAAATTCTGTTTGGCTTCAGAGTTCACCAGAGAAGTGCAACAGAAACCCTGAGTCCAAAGGCACCCTTTTGGTAGGGGTGTATGAAGCAATAGCAGTGGCCAACTTTCAGACAATAGACTGGGGTTGCACTGTTAGCCTTATAATAAAGTCTTGTTTTGACTTGTGAATTGAGCAAGTTTGGTGTGGCAACTCACAGGCCCGTAATACCCTGAAAATGTCAGAAAACAACTCTTGCAGTCAGTTTTCTGATAATAACTGCAGTTACTATACAACTCTCAGAAACTCTAGGGTATTCAACGGGATTCAACGAGACATGCATTAATACATTTTTGGGTTATTTTCACTTTCTTTCCACTCCAGTCTAGAAACTGTTAGCCTTAAAATTGTCCCATTTTGAAGCTCTTAGTGTTTCTCTAAATATTGCTTTAATTACCTACTTCTTGCCCTGGCAAACCACAGTTATTCTTTGAACTCAAACCCAAGCAGCCCCAAACACTTTTTCTTCAACCTCACACACAGATGAGAGTAATTTTGCAATTATAAAAGTTCCAAGAGATTTCAAGCAGCTTCCATTCCTCAGTACTGTTTCAATCAAGAGTGGTACGAATTCCTGAAGTCCATGTTTATATAAGTAGTTATGCACTGGGATAAACTCCTCCTAGAGCTCGCACTGTGTGTGTAGAATTCTGCTGCTTATATATCAGCGGCTGAAGATTTTGTGGTGTAACACAGCACAGACACTAGAAAAAATTTTTACCTTACATTTGACCACAATTCTGTAGTGAATTTTGCCTGCAAAAAGAACTAACTTATAGCAGCAATTATGTTTATCATTATAGTGAGTAGTATCATAAGAACAACTAGGTATTGTAGCAGAAGATATCGTTCATTACAGTACAGAATTCAGAATATGCAGATTGACACCAAATCTTACATATCACAACAGAGGGGAGTCTCAAATTTGCAAATTTGCTTGTACAGGTACATGTTGCCAAGATCAGATGTTTGATAAAGTTGTCCACTGCTAACAATCCCTGATTTTTATTTTGTTCCAAGTCTCTTATTTTATATTAAAGATTCAAAAGAGTGGAATAAATGCAGCACATTGAATAGCAGAACTTCAATATTAAAAACTTCAACAACTATAAATAGGATAAGTTATCATTATAATAAACCTTTATTGCCATATAGATATTTGCCAATTAGCTATTCAATTAACCACACTGAAAGTCAAACAACACTACATGAAATTGCTTTTCAGGGGTATCAAAACCCTAATTCTGATACCTAATCACCTCCTTATCAAAACTCAAGAATATTATGTCAAATTCTGAAATGTAACTCCAGCATTGTGGGTAAAGATACACTTGGCTAAGATGATGATAATTTAGAATTAATTTGTGGCCATCATCAGGTAGATAATACCATTTGATAGTTTTTAATTTAAGCCTAATGGGTTATGCTTACAATATATTAAGCTTTCTTCATAAATGTAGTCCTTTTAATAGCATTCATGTGCATAGCATCATAAAAAAGCACCTGGAATACTTAACACCATAAATATTAGTGATCTTCAATATATTTTTACACTGACATTTAAGGGGATGCAGTTTATATGATGATGTACAAAAAAAAAAAAGAAATGCCACAGGTCTGATAATATTAATTAGGTGGCATGCAAAGAAGATATATTGGAGATATGTTGACTCATATGATATTGCAAAGTTGCGGGTAATCTACTTTTGAGTGAAAGCTATTTGAAATTTATTGACAGAAATAAATCACTAAATCAGACTGAGGGACTTGCATGAAATTGAACAGTAGTATTTAATACTCAGCTGACTTACAGGAAGAGCTCATTTGTGGGATGTACTCACCAGTGACTCAACACATAGACTGTGTCTATCTATTCCTATTATCTTTGCTTTTGCCAAGATTAGTTTTCATCTCCTTTGTCTTTCTGAAAGACACTTTCTTCACTTCCAAAAATAAATTTAATTGTGGGATGCTCAGAAGACATGTAATTATGACTAACACAGCATCATATTTCTCTGTGTGTATCAGAAGCTCAAAAAATATCTTGTTTTGACTAATTCCCTTTTATTAAGTTTATGGCAATACAGCTTACAAGAACACATAGACACACAAGTTAGTTACTGTTCGCCTACTTTGAGCTCAATTCTTCCTGAAAAATGGGACATCTTCATAAAAACAATCAATTATTATAACAACATAGAGTTTCTATATATGTATATATGCTCTTAAATACCCTTATTTTGGCAGCAAAAGTAAAACAATAATTTCTGTTAGCACTTCATTCAGCGCTACCTTCCACAGTTCCATGTGTGTGTTTTGACATTCTGATTAGTGACCCAATTCCAAGAAAAAATTTGGCAAAGAATTTTCACTGTAGAAGTTTCGTAATGTTGCTGATGGTTGATATCCATGGAAATAGTGTTCCACAGAAATCCAGAGAATCACATACATACTTTCCAGAGAGCAGAAACTTCACAAAACTCTTCAGTACTTGGTGATTTTTCCCCCCTTTTTAATTGCAATTAATAAATAGTACTACTTTGAGATTGGTATTGTGGTATGAGATAGTATGTGTCACAATATCTGTATTTTTCAAACACACTTTACCTTCCTAAATGTCTCCAGAGTATTAACTTGAGTTGAGAGATATGCCTTTGAATCTTCCTCTTTCATGCATATTCATCACTAATACAATTTGTGGAGGACTTAAATGAATGCAGAATTAGAAAACATTTTATTGTTGTTACTTATCACCTCCTCCTTCAAGTTCTGTAGCACTAGTACAATCAAAATCAAATAAAATTCAGGCCTCACAGATGGCAACATGGACTCTAAATATTTACAATTCACAGGTTGCTTAAAATTATTAAAATTTGAAGAATGTAAAAAGCAGATAGTATTTGTCTGATTTTAACAAGAGTCACTCATGTAAGAAGATGCACAAGCTTTGGAGTTCTGGTTGCTTATTTAGTAGGTGAAGTGCCAGTGATCTGGTCTCAGTTGCAGGCTCTAGAAAGATCAGAGGTTCAGGCAAGCAACCAAGATGTCTTCATGAGTAAATAAAATCATTTTGATGCACGTGTTAGAGTTGGTAAGCGAACTAAATTTTCCATATAGATTTAGTGATACAGAATGCTCTGGGAGACACTGAAAATTATTTCAAGGTGGTAATGGTCTAAACTCTGATTTTCCCACGTCTAACAGCAGTAAGAGAATTGGTCATGTACAGTCTCACAAATCCATGGTTAATCCTCATACACACACTACCTAAACAGACTATTCTGTGGCCAAATGTGTAAGATCTTACGACCTGCAATCCCCATAGGTGTTCTCAGAGATTTAAAAGGACAAGTTTATTTCGCTTTCTGTTATTAAATTACTCATCCATTGCACACATTGTGACCTGTTGACAGCTCACTTGTTGCGTGGGAAACACCCAGATTTTCAGTTTGCTTTGTAATTTTGTTCCTTATGGGTTGTCTTCCCAGCTGGTTTCACTAGTTTGTATTTATGTTCTGCCAGTCCTTACAAACAGAGAGCTAAAAAGTTACAAGACAGTGAAATACAAATAGAAATGTTTGCTGTTCTATAGTACCATGTTTTTATCTTCAGTTTTATCATTCAGATTATTTAACAAAACCAGGCTTGGTAAACCAGCCTTCATAAACTAGGTAGCTGGACATTTAGTTTTTTCCACTGTGCACAAATGGGCATATGTCAAATACTTCCTTCACCAAAAAATAAACATCAAACAAGTCAAGAACTCACTCCCTTTCAATGATAATGAAATATACTACTCACCACTTAGGAGCAGGCTTGCTTTATACATGTCTATATGCACTATGATTTTCTAAAGCTGATTATTGGGTGCAAAAATACATTTTTGATAGCTGACTTACTCTAAAGAGATCCAACTGAAGAGGTCAAAAGCACCATCCAGATTAAAGCTGATATACCAAAATGGATTACCCAGTGCAGTCGATTCTTAAATGATGACTTAAATAATATTCAGCAGTGATAGCTCCCTGTTCTTCACTATAAAACAGATGTTCAGCACAGCTGAAATTCTGTTCATCTCTTTAGAAAAATGTGCAACTGGCAATATAAACAAAAGATTAAAACCCCCTAATGCCTTCATAATTGTACATGTCCTGTGGGATAAAATGTATCTAATACATTAAAAGTAAGCAATTATGATTTTTTAAATAACATATGGTAAGATTTATTTCAATTATTTGTAAAAGTGTCCATCAGTAACCTCAATCACTATAAGAAGCACCTTCTATGCCACATGTTCGATTCCAATCCATTATTGATTCACATGCTGTCTGTGAAAAGCTGTCATGAAATTTTACTTGCAAAACTGTCAGATTATTTTCACTACACTGTACTGTTGTATGTTATCCACGATAGCTGATTCATAGGTATTCTAAAAGGGAGGATCCTTTTTTAAATGTAAGAGTAGAGTTTAAAAGGGAACAATGTGAAATAGGCTTATATGGGCTCATTTTGTGAATGTTATAATTGAACTACCACAAGCAAGCTGGTTATTTGTATGTATATATATATATGTAGTGCAGTTTAAACTAGTTTAAACACAGACTGAAAGAGATCTGCTTTCTTGTCTCTTGCATATTCAAATTGGTAGGTTCTTATTAACATATAAACGTATTCATACTAAAATATTTACACATTTTTACTTTTGAGAAAGACTTTCTGAAAGTTGTATCTTTCCATCAATATTCCTTGTGAAGAAAGCGTACAAATTATTATTATGTAATAAAAAAAAAAAATTACTAATACTATATGGTAAGGATGCTTTGAAGAGCAGAGAATACACACAAATTTTTCTAAATCTGAAAGTAAATGCAATGGGAAAAAATGTGCCCCAGAGTATTGCAAAACTTATAATGACTCTTCTAAGGAAGCAGTTTCATTTTAAATTTGCAGTTTCTGTGGAAGATGCTTATATGGCAGGCCGCATGTTATACAGTTCCCTGGGCCGCAGACTGCCGAGACTGAGTGAAATTTGTCATGAATTCTCAGTTTCCCTCATAGAAGTGGGGAAATTTGAAGAAAGGGAAAATCGAGAGACAAAACAAGCTCTCAAAAATCATGTTATTTATTTTCTGATAATTTATTTCCCATAAGTTCCTACCATGGCAGCTTATTGGAATAACTTTTTGTGACTACGTTGGAAGGTAATATCAAATTTCCATGAGTGGTCTAAATTAGGAAACCCACCCAGAAAAACAGGTGTTAAGAGTCCTGCTGGGAGATGTTTCGTGCATTCTGCTGACTTGCTGTTGCATGTGGCCTAGATAAAGGCACATTCCATATTTCTATCAAAATTATGACATGTTAGGGGGTTAAGCAGAATACACTGACATGCAGACACATTCAACTTAACTCTTTTGTAGCAAACTCCTCATTATTTGCAGCAGAATAATTTAAGCAGCATTTAATTAAAAAAATCTATCAGTGAGCTATGTAGCTTCATTCCAGAAAACTGTTCCAAACTAAGCATTGACTTTGCAATAAGAGACCATACATGCAAATTGAAAACTGATTTACTGGAGGCATTTGGGGAGAATTTTACCTTAGAGAATAATAACTACTGGTATGTAGAAAGCCTCCCAGGCAAAAATTGTTAGGAAATGATGCTGGAGTTATTTAATTATTACTTATTTTCTGAGGAAAAAATTACAATCTTACTTAAAATTGAAATAGCTTCCACTTCCTTTTCCAACAGATATTAAGGAACACACACCAAATTCTTCCAACATGCAGTCCAAACACGAAATATGACCAGTAAACCCAGAAATGTGAAAACAAATTAACTTCTCAAGTACTTGGAGAATTCAACAGACATATGTACTGACCTGCTGATAAAAGAATGTATGAGGTCACTGCTGAGGTCAAAGCATGAACTGGGGTGTGTATTGTTTTTAAGAGAATGGTATAGTGGAAATAGGATCACTTCTGGCATGAATTAGTCAGCCTTGTCAGGACGCGAAAGTGACAATTGGCAATGCACATTTTTTACCTAGCTCCTCACTTGGTGCTTGGAAACCTTAGAGTGAATGAAGATAATTTATGTAATGGCAGATACAGAAAACTGTTTCTATCTGCACACATCAGCAATTTAATGTTTTGTTTATTTTTATTCTAAACAAAAAAAAATCCTGATCATAATTTTTAGATGGCCAAACAGATCATTATAAACATCTGCTGGTCATTTTCATGTAAAACAAAAAAATGCTCTATCCACAAACACAAATAACCCTCCACCACATAAGTATGCAAAATTTTACTCTGATCATCTATATAATGGTGTGAGCTTCCTTCCCCACTTTTTTACTCACTCTTCTTTCTATTTCTTGTCTTGTCTGCATTTGCTCTCCCCATTTTTATGCAGTAGTCTCTGCAGCAGACATTGTAAAGCACAAAATACAATTACAGCAATTTCTGAAATTCTTTTGCACTTCTATAATAGAAATTGTGAGAAGAAAGTTTTGGATTTTTGATTGGAATATAGTGCTGGGTTTGAACTCAGAAAACTATGGATGTATTTCAATATGCTGCACAAATTTCTTAGAAAGCTAAATATGGGTGCACAGCAGAATGGATGAAAAGAAAAGACTGGACAAAATTCTCTTCCAGTGTCTGCAAATAACTTGCTACTTCAGGACTCTCATCTCTATAGGCTTGAGGCCACCACCACCATGAAAGAGCCTTATACATGCACTAAGAACATAAAATTGAAGATAAATACTACCCTGGGAGGACCTTTTTTAAGGCAATGATAAAAAGAACTCTGTTTAAACACACTGTTTCTTAAAGCAGTGCTCTACTCTAGTGAGCCTTTTTGCAAACTTTTTTTTTTAAATTATGCAACACTTCTGAGTCAGCAAGGTACCAGTGTCTAAATATTTATGGAGCTTGGCAACTTCTGAAGACTGGAGGGCAGTGTGAAAAAGCATGCTTCTTTAAAACAGAGGAGGTTCTCTCCATTAGGTCAAAAGAGAGTCTACAACAGAGTCTTCATTTATTAGATTTAATTAAACCTCTGAAAGAATTCCAGTTCTCTCCTTCACCACTGCTTAATGCATAGCAACTTCATTCATCTCACTCAAAAAGGAGCTTTTAGAAGAAATAGAGTCAGTACAACCAATGATTAAATGAATCCTTTAAAAAATAAGTAAACAAGTAAACTATGAGGCATTTCATTTCATCACTTGAACTTTGCAACTAGAATCCTTCCAGATGTACTTTGTGCTTGCTGAACCCTCCCTCTTGGCTATACCAGAATTCATAATGCTACAGCTTGTGCAGGAGAGACACTAAGTTTGCTCCTATCCATCTGGCATTTTGATTTTATAAACATTCTAAGGTTGTTTTAATTAGATATATTTTTCATATTACACTGGGAATAGTTATAGAATTTGTAGAACATAGAGCGTCTGTAGAATATTGAGCTCATCAACAGAAAAGTGATAAAAAATACTTGTTATTAGCAACCTCTAAAAGTACAGCCCAGAGTTTTCCATGGGACTAAGGTTATGGCTTGGTACTCCAGCTGGAACTTTAAGTCCTTGGGGATATATGCATGAGAGAACATAAGTTACTGGTTTTCCTCTATGTTTAGTTTTCATATTATTTACTCAAATTGATCTAAGCCCTAAAGAAAAATACTAAAAAACTTGATGGTGAATTGACAGGTTATTAAAACTATTCAGATTAAAGCAGATGTCTTTAAAATCCACAGGAATAACACAAGAGGTCCATATTCAGGCTTTCATTTTTGCTAGTGCACCTGAGCATTGCATTTCAAACCATGCCTAGCATGATATACACAGGAACATAAGGCCATATTGTATGTTTTCATGCCATGCTTCTAAACAGCTTTCATGCTTGCCAATCTCTGCCTTTTTCTCATAACTGTGGTAAGAATTTTCCCCATTTTCATAAGATCTCGTGTCTAGATTCTTGGTCAGGAACAAAAAAGCACCTGGAACCTCAGAAGGCAGTGGGATATCTTCTTGGAAACTAAACAGGGTCGTTTTTTCTTGACTTCTCAGCCAAATGCTCTAAGAGAAATATCAGAAGTGCTCAAGCCTATAAAACGAAGCATTAACAAGCACTTAGGGCTTGTTGTCACATCACTTCCAATTGCAGCCAATGAAGAGTAAAGTGTAGCAGGAAACAGTTTTTTAAATAGTTATCCAAGTGTTTCAAAGGTCCAAAATACTGCCAGTATAGCTTGAAAAAAAAAGCATTTTAGAGGGGGCACATATCTTCAAATACATTAATTCATACAATGCAGCAATCTAGATCTTTCAAACTGTTTATGCCAAGAAATCTAAATAGAAGCTTTACATATACAAGAACTGTGAAAACACCCTTGCACATGTGTTTACCCTGGAGTATTACTGCTGATCTGTCAACGAACTAAGTAAGAGCTCTAACCAAAACAACACCTAATTTAAAGTTGTTATTGTGAGGAATTACTGAGAAAAATCTGTGTGACAGGCAAAAAAGCTGACAAGGCTGGCATGCTAGTTAGTTATGTGCACAGTTAGAATACAGAAGATTATAACTACCTAACTACATGAACTACTATTTATGAAAAATAAAGAAAAAAATTACCATGAACTATTACATGCAAATAGGTCTTAGTTCTTAAGTGTGGAAACCAAGGAACAAAGAAAATTCTTGTGGTGTTTTTTTTTCCCCTAGAAGAAAAAGCCATTTGTACATGCCCATTGTAATTCCAAAGAAACACTGAATAATCAAGAGGTATGAATAATCCAAACAAGGTTCTAATTAGCTATCAATACAAGCCTAAACAAAATATAATCTAATGGCTATAGAATTAAAAACTGCCAAAAGCTAGAAGCTAGAATACAAGTATATTTCTCTTTCAGGAAGACTGTTCACATTGACCTTTCAGAACTTTGTGGGTTTGGTGTTGGTCCGGATGCCACCTGAAAGAGTTGCGAGGAACTGCATAGGTAAACAAACGCTTTAAGCTGATATAAACTATCAAAAAGGCAAAAGGTATTTGTGATCAGTTTGTGAGATTGAATACAACCCTGTCCCAAAACCAAAAAAAAGTATCTTGGACAGACACTGAAAATGAACCCTGCCCAGACTAATGCATATCCAGACACTGGGCCAACTTAAAATAAGTTCAACTCTAAATAAGTACACCTCTGATTTATGTCATGTGGTCATCTGTTGATCATATGGTCAGCAGACTCCTCAGACTAGGAGTGTTTTAAATAATTCCTGCACATCTGATAGCTGCCAAATAGATTTCTATATTTATATTTATACTATTTATTTCTGCTGAAACAAAAATGGTTGCAATGTATTCTGACTATTTATGTATTAAAAGTTATAGTGAATTTAAACAGACAAATTACATTAAAAAATAAAATAAGGAGATTGTGTTAATATTTGAATTAACTTGATCAAAAGCCTTTACATGATAAGGGATTAGTTAATGCTGTTGAAATAAGCAGTCTTTGTGATAATTTGCTTGTTCTACACTTAATTGGAGCTAATTTACCCATCTGTACCTTAACAGCATTGTCTTTTATAGGGCTGGTGAGCTGTAATAAAGTTTCTATTTAGAGTTAACATCAGTCCAGCTCAAAACATCAAAATCTTTACCAACAGAGAATTTCAGGTGCCTCATGCTGTCGGGTCCCCCTTCAGAGTGGCCAGATGCATGGGTTCTTGACAGCAGGAGAAGACTGGCAGAGCAGTTATTTCAAGGAATGAAGAAGCCATGACTACTCTCCATCTGGTCCCATGGCTGTGGACATGATTGTGGAGGACACAAGACATTTTCTGGCACATATAGCATGTTTCCTTTTGACATTTCATGGGATATATGGTGACTACAACAGCAGTGCATAAATATATACTGGAAGAGCAGGCAAAGAAGTACATTCTAACTTCCTAACACAGTAACTTTAGATATTGGGGTAAGAGGAGGAGAATGAAGGCAAAAAAATGCCAGGGTTAATTGTTCTTTTTAAGTGACCCCTAGCAATGTCAGTCTCAGAGAGGGAATAGTGACTTGATGGACCACTGCAGCATGCTAGTCATGTGTGCCAGCAATAGCGGATTGGGGAGAGGCTGTAAGTGGAAGGGATTTGCAGGAGGGTTCAAAGAGGAATTTGTTCTTGGGATATGATTAAGGGCAAATAAAAGCACAAGGTTAGGAGGGTTAGTGTGCATAGAAGTCAAGGAACTCCAAAATGGTAGGTATGTGAAAGATACTGTAAAATCAACCAGATTTGGCACTCTTTCCATGAAACAGGCTTACACTAAGCTGCAGCAGATGCAGGCAGCTTCTGTTCCAGAAAACATCAAGGGCAGAGTGAGAAAATACATCTGGACAGATCACAGTAGTTTCAATATGCACCTACTTTCATTCTTTCTCTTCATTTTCTAGCATTGTAATTGTATTATATTCTGGAAGTAATGCAATAGTGCTGAAAAAACTCAAACTTTCTGAGGCAATAAATTTTTGGTATTTTACTTTCTAACAGGAGAGCAGGGAGAGATTGTCAAGACTATCTAATGCATCAGCATTTTAAATGTAGTGAGACAGGATGTTTCTGTTGCCATATTAGTCTCTAATTAACAACTAGCTTGCTAAGACATTCTGTGTTACTTTATTAGCCTCATGACTTGCAGTCAATTTGCTGTAAGAACAAACTTTTAAATACCAGGTATGTACAATGGCTAAAATATGATTGAGTGACCAGTACTGTCATCTAATCATAATGTACCACACAATACCTCCAAAAGCTTAAGCATTGTTTGGATAGTGTTTATTTTAATTTTAAACATATGTAGGTGGTTAAAATTAAAAGAAGGGTGTATTCTTTCTTCCCTTCTGCAGCTAAACTCACAACACAATCCCTGTTCCACCCTAACACTGCTGGTTCCTTTAATTACAATGGAAGCCACAACTTATTGCTTTCTGGCACCCTCTGCTGCTCCACACATTACACCACAGACAGCAGTTCATGGATTGTGGCACAGTTTCTGTCTTCTCCATTAAAACATCTTCCCGGTAGTTGCATTTCCCAGCCCAACCAAGTAAAAGCTGATTATACTCATACTTGGTGTGTGCCCTAATTTATTGTTTGCAGATGCTAATGCTTAATTCTCAAAACCTGCCTAGTATCTCTTTTCTAAACTTAAACTGGACTCACCCTAAGGAACAGAGATACTAGTTCTGGCAAATCTGTAGAAGAGTGGCCATCTCATGCTCTCACAGATGTCCAAATAATACAATAATTCCAAAATTTGAAAGCTCCCGAAAACTTTGATTCACAAATGAGAAGTGGCTTAAATATCTTTGGAAATGAATAAAATCATTGAGAGTTCAATCAGAACTGCACAAAGTACTTTACAGAGATGCAGGGCCACGTGTGGCCACATGCTCACATTGTTTCTCAGCAGACTTGCATGTTATTGAAGCTTCTGAGTTCTCCATTGTCAGGAGAGGCAGTGGCAGATTACTTTAGGAAGAAGGATGAGTGAAAGGCCTGAGTACTTCACCTCAATGTGAAGAAATGTTCTGTTGTGAAAAAGTCTGCCTCTCTGAGGATACTCAGAGCTCCACAAACAGTACAATATGTATGTTATTCTATAAATAACATAGAGCACTGAAAATTATGAAAGTCTAAGCAGAAGTGGGAGTGGTAAGAAAACATTTAAATAGAAGTTCTCACTATAACTATAAGAGAACTGGCATTTTGCCGCAGTTCCAAAATAATCAGACATTTGAAAACAACCTAGAAAGCTGACAAAATCTCAACATTACCAGAAAGCCTTGTTTGGTTATACTGTAAAGTAAAACCCCTTCAGATACATTGTTTATTTTCTTGTTCAGCTTAAATATGCATTTTTGTTGTTCAGCTAAATATCACGCACTTTCTTCTCTATTTTTAAATCCAGTAAACATTCTAGACATTCCTGGTATTTATAACATACTCTCCCTATAGAAGATGATAAAAATACACCATCATGAGGCAGACATATTTACTGTAATCTGCTGCTGCTATCTGGGAAAAATCTTGTATTATCTTATAACCACAGGTGCTTTCTGGAATGCATGTCATAGTCAATTTGTGTGTATGTATTTTAACTGCATCATTATGTTAAGACTTTTCAATGTGTTGCTATTAATGGAAGTTTCTAGGCCGTTTATTCCTCACCTGTCTAAGTTTATGCATTGCTAATATTTGTTCTATTCCAAAACTCCAGGGAATGTTCACATGATATTTTTGGTGGGCGGGGGCGGGTGGGGTGGGGAACCACTACCCAAAAAACAGCTAAAAAGAGGAGGAAAGCTAATTACAGATGGGTGAAATGGAGAGATTGTAAACTGCATCTCTTCAAACAATAAATACTTCGGTGTACCTCAGTCCTTAGTTTTCAATGCATACTGCACCATTTAATCTCTGCATGTCCTCCCAATACAGTTTAAGTCAAGTTTCTGAACAATTTACGTTCCTGACAAACACAGCTGAGGAATGGGGAGAAAACATAAATGTGTGAGATGGCCATATGCATGAGTGGTATATTCCAGATAGAGATTGAGGGGAGGTGGGTTTCAAGGAGCTGCAGAGGGGAGAGGGAGAGGGAAGGAAGGGTTTGAAGGGAAACAGCTGACTTTAAGTTTGGTAGTCTTGATCTACAGGAGCAAAGTGGGCAAAACCCTAATTCCAGTCATAACCAAGCAAACCCAACTATTACCTAATGACTCAGTAGATTTCCTGGAGATTGTATAAGCATTTATCACAATATATGTACTTTTCATTACATGATTACTTCATCAACATCTAGATGAGTTATTCTCATATGATTCTACACAGTAATAACACAAGGGATTTGTAAGTGTAAACAAAAAGGCTAATAACAGCACACAATGTATCCTTCATGAATAATGTACTTCTAGCCAGTAAAACAATACTCAGGATGTGTTCCTGCAGCATTTTCTTTTATGGCTTCAGACAGTCAAATGTGAATGACTCAGAGGAATATTAATCTCAGTGCCTGATACCAGTGAGTAACTGAGCTATTCTGTGAAGACAGATTGTTATAAGTCTTGTGGTCCTTTTAATGTCCTCAAATGTAATGTTCTAAATGTAAAGAGAACTGCTTGTATCAGTGCAGAATAAAGAGGTCTCACAAAGAATCAAACAAGAATCAAACCATATCAAAAAAAGAGATGATTTTGTTGCCTTTTCCTCCCCTTCCTTTCTAAGACAGTAACATTCTTAGCCAGGATGAATGAAGTGTTCCATTCTTTATTCTCTACTAATCTCACACTTGCAGCAGTTCTTCCATCCTTTCCTAGCTCTCTCAGAGCAAAAATATTCTTGGTCTACCACAAAAAGGCAACTGTTACTCTCTGTCCAGCTGTCATCCCATCTATATTTTCCTGTTAAATTTCTTGAGTTCCTGGAAATTTTAGGGTTTGTTTACAAAAGCACTTGGAATTCCTTCTCTTCCAGTTGATGTGAAACCAGTTTGCCTCTCATCTTACTCAAATTGTCTGTGCTAATAACATTAATAATCTCTTATCAGAAAAACATCAAACAAGAATTCAAACATTTACATCCTTAAGATTCAACCATCCTTAACACCCTTAACCTTGCCCTTACAGAAATTGTTCTCTTTTCTTTCTTTAGTCTCGCCATTCATACAGTCACAATTATTCTCTACATAGACCCTCATTAGTCCCTTTATCTTTTTTTCTTTTGAGTTTACACATATCTCTAGTCTTGATGCACTCATTTTCATTTTTACTCTACTTATTATGTCAAGTTAATTTTCTCTGCAAACAAAAAAAATAAAATTCAATGTCTACACTACTGAAGATATTACTTCCTGTAACTATCCTTAAATTTGCATTATCTATTTACACATTTTCCCTACATGCATTGGTTTTTGCCTGAGATTTTTTACATTTCTGTGGCACAGAGAATTGCATTAAAAAAAGGCATTAGCCCCCTACAAGGAATACATAAGTTTATAAAATGGTTTTGTCTAAAACAAAGCAGGAAACCCCAGTCCTGAAGTTCAGCTTCTAAAATTTTGTGCTGCATGTGTCATTCATGATTCAAGAGTTTTAAATATGGGAGACTTGAGTGATAGTTGGCTTCAGCATTCACTGTATGCCAGACAAATTACAAATGCTCTGAAGCTGTCTTGCACATTGTACACTGAACAGTGGATTGCAAGTGTCTGGATGGAAAGTCTTCCCTCAAACAGCTGAGGACAGTCACTGGGGAAGGATGTGGGGATGGGATTGGTTCTTAAAAAGAAGATCACATCCTCAACCTACCTAGGAAATGAGAGGACTTGTCCAAGAAAATATCTTCAGAAGGCTAGTTAGGACATGCTCCTGGCTATGAGAGTATTGGGCCCTGGGGTCCTGGGAATCCCAGAGAGGTTAAAAGTTTAATGTAAATCATCTACCTAGTGAAGAAACTCACAAAGCACAGCTACTTAAGTTAAAATATATAATTGAAAGTCCCATCAGAAAATGGGAAATCTGGATATGTATCAGGTTGAGGAGTGTCATTTCCCTCAAAGAAAAACATTTGCTTATATCCTTTCGTAATGGAGCTATATCAACTGTGTCTGCTCTTCCACCTAGAGCTGCCAGCGTTGCCAGGCAGGAGAGAACAGATTGTGAAAGGAAGTGTTTGTTACCAGTGTGGCTCCAATGTGTATTTAACCCACAGTTCCCCTCAAAAGTTATTGCACAAGACTTAATTCTGCCAAACCATGAGAGTTGGATTCAGAAATGTGTACTTAACAGGTAAGTAAATCCTTGCGAGGCAGGACACCAAAGAACATATGAGCTGTGCATTACCACAACCCAATTTTTCCAGGGAATGGAGATCATGATGCTTCTGCCACCACTCAAAAAGTCCAAGGAAGAAATGCAATTGATGGGACCTTGGTAACTTTTGGGAACAGGCTCATCCACACTGAGGGCAAAATGTCCTCAGGAAGTTCCCAGCCAGACAAAAGCCTGGCTTGAGGCTGCACAAGTGTGGACAATATGGTCTGAATTTTAAAAAAAGGGGTTGTACAAATGTCAAAAGGGGTCATATAGGTGTCACTGCAGGAAGAAACTGGCCCACACTTTGAAGGAGCTGGGTTAGTTTTCAAAACTCAGATTGAATTCTCAGTTTGCCAAGGGACCATATTTCTTCACCCAGCCAAATTTCTGCATCTATTTCAATCTGTCATACTTGTGTGGAAGGCTCACCTGAAGCTGCTCCAAAGCACATGCAGCTGCTCCAAAGCACAAAAGCATCTTTTGAATCCATACAGCCAATCTCACCAACAACTGCACCAGCAAAGCCAGGAGATTCTTATACAGTTCAAAACTACGCAGGCAGGAAGAGCTCACATGTGGGCCCACTTGTCAGTGAACATAGGGATGACATTTTCAGGTTTCCCATTCCTCAAAGAGCTACACACAACCATACCACACACATTTTCACATGGAATTCATGAACCTTAGTGGAACTCTCAGTGCTTGCTTTATACACAGTTATCCTATTTTTCACAAGTTTTAGACACAGAATGTCATGCTGATGGTATCCATCAATATGTTTCCACCCATTTATCCTGTTAACAGACTGACTGCCTATTAAGAAGAGATCTGCATGCACTCCATCCTCTTGAAACCTTCTCCTCCAGAGAAAAATCCAAGGATATAAGCAGAGATGGAGCCACCATGGGCTTCTTGGGGGACTACAGGAACACTACGTAGCACATCTAACAGAATAAATTACAAAGCAATGTCTCCCAGTATGTATATGGTTAACTGTCTGTCATCAGGCTTCACACACTTAAACTTTCTCACAGAAAGAGCTCCCTGGTTAAGCAGAGACTGATTCACCCACTCCACCTTCTTGTTAATGTACACAACTTTTCCTCAGTCTCATACAATAAAGCAACAATTTTGGCATTCTTCTGTCTTTTTACAAAGCATTTTAAATTTATTAGCATCTTTTAAAAGGCATTATTAATAAAATCAAGTATTATGTTGTAGAAATTATTATTAGTTCTAAACATAGTCACACCAATTCCCACTTTTATCAGATACACTGCTGCTCACCCAAAATTGGTGCTAGCTCTGATAATTAAAGCTTTTTACTGAATATTCTTATCAACTTGGCAATGTTCTACAGCTGCAACACCTTTTCTCCACTCCCTGATTTCCAGGATGAGCAAAACATGTATTTTTAGGGAACTCAACTTTCCCTGTGGGACTGCAGCATATCCATATTGTAAATCATAAAAATTACCTTTGATGCATATGTTTGGTTGTATAAACTGGTAGAAAAGTACGCCAAAGATCAGACTGACAAAATAAAAAACAGTCTTCATGAAGTGCATACAACAACACTAGGAGACACTTCAATAAGAAAGGTCTCTCCAGTGCTGTGAGAAATCTCTTGCTACCAACAAAAATTAAGGATACTTTAGCATACCTAGTGCGTATTGGCAGAGACAATTCTTGTGGGAAGTAGCTAGACCTAATTCTAAGAAAATACACCTATTAAGGGAGCATTAATCTCTGAAGGAAAAAAATCAATGTGAAGTTCAACAAACTAAATATTTTTGTCAATTTTGAACTTATTTTATGAGAAAAGAATAGAAACATGAGTTTTGTAAAAGTCACTAGAGACAAAACTGCAAATGTCACCATTAAAGGATTTTCAGTCCAACACCTTTTGATTCCCTTGCTTTTTCTTAAACTACTCCAGGATGGATTGAATTGATACGCATTTGGCTTACTGTATGTTTGATGTTCTAAATCTCCAGAAACACTGGAGATTTTCCATTATATTTATCATTTTTTTCGGGGGGGGGAGGGTGGGGGGGGGGAGAGGGAGAAGCCCTGAATTCTTTCTCTTTTTGAACAATTAGAAAAAAGCTTTATAACATATTTTCTACCCAGAAATCTATTTTACTTTTTCTAATAATGGGGGAGCTTAAAACAGAAATTAAAGAAACAAATGGGTTATAAAGAAGCAGAAAGGAATGAGCTTTAGATGTTATCAAAAGATAGGTCCTCGAAATTCCATTATTTTCTAAATAAAGATGATATGAAATGTCCTTAATTGATAGACTTATGGAATAATTCATAGAAGGAAAAAGATAGAAATTCATGTGGCATTATTTTCCATTGAAGGGATTCAAAGAGATGATGAAAAAATAAAAGTTCTATATCACTACTTGAAAGCATAACTGTAAGAAAAAAAAAAAGGCAAGACTCTACATGACACTCCAGACAGACAACATATGTTGTAATACACAGAAGTTTAAATCCTTATTATATTTATGGAAACAATTCATAAGAACTACTAAAATCTTTTAACCACAATAGGCTGACCCAACAAACAAGCAAACTTCACCAATTCTCTTACAAATTTCTTTCATTTAAAGCTTCTTAGATATTAATATGAAATAATTTATCCCCCTGTACATCTCAAATTCTCAGGTTCTGTGTGCAACATCAAATGGGTGAATGTAATGAATCCTGGTAAACTAACTATGCAGAAACTGGATCCTGCTGGGCTTCACAGGTTTTTAGATTTTATGTACTTGGATCCATGGAGTCTATTCAGCTTGTCTGCAAGTACTTTATATATCAATGCCAAAATGAGCATAAAGATCAAGACATTGCAATAGAACTAACTGAAGGAAAACTAAACCCCAAACATTTAATATGCATTTAAAATAAACATTTAAATATGTGTACAATTTAAGGTAACAGCTGAATTGAGATTCCTCCAAAATCACTTGAAAGATGATGCTATTGGCAAGAGGAAAACCAAATTATGAATGGAACAGAACTTGGGAATATTGGTAGTGATTAATTATGAGCTGGTATCAATATCATCCACAGAGAGTATCAAGAATTACCAACAGCAGACAATCTATGTAAGTGCTCCCTAACTTTTTTAAAGCCAATAAAATATATTAAACCTCCTGAAAATGGATATCAAAGGCTTCCTGGAAAGGGTATCAAATGGCAGATGAATAGAGAAAACATTTCCCCTTAATTGCAAGTTATGAGAGCAAGGATTATGAAAACATATGTGCAAGAGGGTAGTGGGATTCTTGAGGTTTATTAACTAAAAATTTTAAAATTAAAGCAGTGAATGAATGGCTAACAAATGTTATTGGAGTATTTTGACTGTTGCTGGTTTGATGGCTGCTCTTCTAGCAAGTTCTGACAGGACATACTGCTACATACTGTCAAACACATAACATGCAAACTAGCTTTGACTACTGTTATATTTTGTTTTTCCTGCATATCACAAACACCTTTAGAGTCCACTGTTACAAGAAGAGTGTTGCCCTACCATTAACTGAGTGGGCTAGCAAAATTGAGCACTGCCAAGGTAAATTACCTGAAAATATGGTAAAATTGTGCCTGTGGCTAAGTTAGACCTGTGCAGGCCTGAAGGGAACAAATGCAGAGCAGGCTCAAAACCTGAGGTCTCAGAGAAAAACTGACAAGTTTGAATGAATTTAACTTCAGTACATTTAAAATTTCCTAACTTAGTTTAGAAATCAGCAGTATAAAATTGGCATGAGAAAAGGAAGGAAAATAATTTGAACAGTCTGTAGAGATAAAACAATTCAGTACAGAGATTGTGTCAGAGGATGGATAAATACATATATTACTGTGAAGTTAAAGTGGCTAAATGTAACACTTTAGTCACTGGGCAAACACTGATGTATGACTATGCACAGCAGTTTTCAAAGCACCTGGTTTGACACCCAGAGCACCTGGGACATATTCTTTGGCCCTAGCTTTTGGGAGGAGAAAGATGGACACAAGGAGAGCCTCAGGTACTGCTGCAGCGTGGGCATGCACTGACCACGTTTCCTCCATAGCTGCATGGATTTAGAGATGAAACCCAGAATCCCTTTGCCACATAAAAATGCCACAGGGAACATACACTGATGCGGCGTAGCAAATATTGCTCAAGTGGATGGTTCTCGCTGCAACTCGTCTTTCTCTCATGGAAATGAAGCTCAATAGACAACAGAGCGGTGGGTCCCTAAGCCGTCCTAGATGGCCACTAACCGCTTACATAATCTTGGAAAATCATGCCCCTTCCTCGTGCTTTTGTGTCTCTCTGTTTGTCTTGTCTGTCTGGAATGGCAAGTTTTAACAAGATTGAAGTAGAGAGCGATTATCTCTTGATCTGTGTGTGTAATAGTAGAGTTCCCAAAGTTCTCAGCCAGAGCCACTAGGTGCTGCTGTAATATGAGCAATAAAAATAATAGCTATTAATAAGGAAGCAGTGTATATTCTTTCTATGGACTGTTTCAAAAAGTCTGAAAGTCAGAGAAGAAACCTGCGCATTTTTTGAACAATAAGAACCAAAAGATCCCACTATTCACTTCACTAGTACTCAATAATTTTCCCTTTACTTTTCGATGCTTTGCAGGAAAAAAGCTTCAAACACCTTTCACCTTTAAAAAATGCACTGAACAAATGCACTTTTTTTTCTATTTCATTTCCATTTTTAAACTCAGTTTCAGCAGTTTGTTATTATGCAAGTTGTTCAACCAAGTCACTATACTCCAAAATCCTTGCCAGCTACACAATTATGCACCTTATTTGCATACTATTTAAATGTGAACAGAAAGGCAAAGACCTCAGCATGGCAGAACATGACTTAGATTGCAAATGATTCAATAAATGCATGATGATTTTCCTGAGGCTCAGATTTTGTGTCTGTCACTTTCACAGTATTCTAAAAAGATTTAATGTTATTAAATGTAGTTGACTGGCCATAAACACCATGAAAGACCAATAAGACTTCATATGAATCACAGTCACTAAATGCTTCTTGTCTGAGAAGTCTTTAGACAGCTGCCAGCTATAGCTCAGAGAGCTATATGACTAAAGTGCTATTTCTGAAAAGTCTTGGAGCCCATCTAACTGGACTTCACAGTGGACAATCCAAAAGGCTATTTATATTTTTAAAAAAAAATTTGGCAAGTGTTGTTTATCAAACCAGTTTTCCAGACACAAAGGCTCCACTTAATAATTTATTCTTGGATTTATTGCCCTTAAAATGAAGCTAAATGCTATTATTTGGATCCTCAGAAGAACAGGTCTGATAAGGCAATTCTGGATTAATTAGAAATGATGAAGTTTTGCTGCCAGGTTCTCTCAAGAGCCAAAGTTAGCACAGAAAAAAAGTTGAAAACATTAAGCATGTGTGGAAAATAATTCTCAGGAACCTGTATGAGAATTAGGACTTCATGGTAAAAATGGGACAGAATATTCATATTTTATATAAATCTTTACTAAAAGGCATTTCAGGAAGGTGGAATGGTGCCAACACAAACTAAAAATATATTTTATTCTTACCATTTGAGATTGGCTCCGTGGACAGCCATTGATATCTTCAACCTTTTCATTTGCTAAACAAAAACAGTGAGGGGAAAAGTAAAAATAAACAATGAGATACAACTTTCCTTTCCAACCCCTGGTCAAAAAATGGAAAAAAAAAAGGTATAAAACTCAAACCCAAAATTTAAAAATCAGAACAGGGAAAAAAAAAAGCCCTGAAGAAAAGCAGAAAAGGCACAGCAATAAAATGCGGAGGGTTTTGTTGACAGAGAGCTCCTTTCTAAGTAAAGCTGAGTCGTACAGTAAGAACACTCTTGTTAGCAGCAGTTGCTTCCATATGCCAAATCATGCAAAGGGGGAAGTGCGAAGGAGGTCACTGCTAATTCTTCAGCCCCTGCAAAATAACTGCTGACATGAAATCTTCCACAATTGTCTTTGCAGGGTCAGGATACAGTTTCAAGGCATCCCAGAAAGTATGAGCACTCCAACTAACAAAATGCACGCATGGGAGACATATGGTTTAATGGAGCATTCATTTCTGACAATTCAAAGTGTGTAAGATACAGTTCTGGCCATTTAAAGTATGGTTAAACAGCAACTTCCAAACATGCTCACATAAACATATTTTTTAATTAAGACAAGGATGAACCACACATATATCAGAGACATATGGACCCAGTCAAATTGTATTATTCAGGGTTCATCTTATTGTTAAATACATTCAACTTGAATTATATATTCCCCCATGCAAGGCGTCAGTTCGCACTGCTTCCCTCAGCCCTGGTCTTACCGATGATCTGGATGATTTCTGCTAGCAGAACTCCATCTGCAATGTCCTGTTGCAAATCCTTGATCAACCGCTTGTGGCCAGATTTTGCTAGGTAGTGGTTAGCCCAGTCAGTGTAAATCTGCAGAGCAGAGAGGGAGGGCAAGGGGAAGAAGGGGAAGAGAGGAAAAAAGACAATAAAAAGTCTTAAAACAAATGTTGGCTTACATAGCAGAACTATTCTGGAACACATTCCCATTTAAGAAGTCAGCACCAAGGGAAACAATTTTAATGCGTTTTTTGACTTTTTTTTTTTCCCTCCCTAACGGTCATGCCCCTCCCCCTACCATCCTCTGTTTTATTTTAGCTTCAAATGATTCAGGCTGTTTCATGAGGGTTCAAACTTGCTGTGACCAAGCAAAATTCCCCTTATGACTGTAAAGGAAACTCCTGTCGTAAATCAATCACATCTACCAAAATTCCACCTCCCACCACGTTTCTACCTCCACGCATGCCCTGCCAATAACATTCATACTCTGGGGCTGCCTAAGAGAAAGTGATAGAAGAGACATGTGCCTGTGTTTGAGTAAGGATTAATTGGGGTGTCACTGGTGATGCCTCTGTAACACTGTGCAGTAATTTCTGTGTCCCACTGTCCAGGGACAGGTCGTTTGCCCCCTTGCCTGCAGTTCAAAGTGCTCTGATGTACTCAGAGGAGGCTGAGAGCACCAGATGCACAGTAGTATCATCACTGGAATTAGAGAACATATATTCTGGAAATATGCTGTGCCCTTTCTTTGCCTAAAGAGCAGGGAGAAACAGTGAGACTGAGCAGCACCAAATACTTAGCAACAGGCAGCACAAAAATGGCACTTATCAATAAAAGATTGAAAAGGACCAGCTGAATTACATCCTCCAAAATAAGGGAGGAGAGGGGCATGAAGAGAGAGGCTGAAGGCATTTCATAAGGTGTGTATGTACACAGAGCATTTGGTAACACCTACAGCACACACACAAGCAGAACCAGATTTACTTAGGGTGGGAAAAGAGGAACACCTTCCCATCTACGCTGCAGGTGGAGGGCACTCCAAGAGCTTCTCACACCTCACTGGGGCGTCCCGGTATGCAGAGACACCTTACAGAAGTGGAGATTAGCAGGGGGTGTCACACAACAGGAAGGCATCTACGGCCTTTGGCAGCCAGCCCTGGCTCCTCTTTGCAGGGTGTCTGTGACCTCTTTCCTCACTCCAGCAAACAGAACTTGTACAGAACCTCCCAAACCTCCCACTGCCATGGGATACCACTAAGTGAAAGAACATATGTATGATAGCACCACCGTGTGAGTAAATATAATAACTGAGAGTCTTTCTCTCCTGAGAATATTGTTTGAAAATGATGAAATTGCACCTTTTTCATAAAAAAAAAAATAAGCTTACTTTATAAACATCCTTTTATTTAACCTCATAGACCCTTGGGAGAGGAAGGGGTCAGAATCCCATTTTGTGAAGATGAAAACAGAGGTCAAAGCCATTAACTACTTGCTTATTTCAACAAGGAAATCTGTGGCAGAACCACAGTGGGAAAACAAATGCAATTTCCAGTCCAGAGCCTAACCCAGAGAACCATCATCTGCTTTCCACCCCACAAAAGTATCACCACTTAGTCCATGCTCACCTGCTAAGGACTCCTTTGCTACTTGAGCAACTTTGACACAGATTTCCTCCCTCTTTATTAAAAGAGAGAAAAATAGAACTTGTCTACACTGTTTCTTCCCATATTCTTGCAGGTGGATCACCAGTTGATTTGTTATAGCTTTCTACAGAGCTTCAGAACTTTAAATAATTCCACAGAATTAAACTGTGGAGGTGGATTCAGCTCTCCCATAGTCAAAGGATGCTGTTGTTGAATGGGGCCCTAAATCTCCCTGCTACACTGAGAAGTCCACTTGAATCTCCTATGTTTTCACTGACTGAAATCAATGTTTTCACTGATTGATATTCTTTTTTCCCTATTACAGATGAGTAACATAAAAAGCTTCATTGAAATGTTTTCTTTTAAAAGCAAACTGTAGCTAAGAATGTGTTTCTCCAAATTTATAATCATATGGAGTGAATATGGGGTCCCTATAAAGATTGTATAAACACGTATTTAAAATAATATGAAACCATGATGATAAAAGACACATACCACACTCATAGCATCATATGTTCCCTACTACTAGAATTTCAACTTCAATCATACTTTTAAAGCAATGTTTCAAAAATATTCTCTATTAATATAAGCAGAAATATTTTCTGTATTACAATGAAACTGATCCACTGGAACATACAAAATTTAATACCACTAGTATTATTTTAGGTTAGTTTCATATTACAAATAAAAATACCAGGCATTTCCTTTTTCATTTGTCACACCCTCACATAATCGGGTGTATCAGTCCTAGTTCTGACTACAATTTGAACTATCCTGCTACTAAGCAGACAAGGAGATTTCAATATAGCAGCTGCTTTGCAAGTGTCTAGTATTCAAAGAATGGCCTTCACTGATCCAGCCACCCCCTTAATAATTTTATTTTTTCATTAATTTAAAAGTGATAAGCATAAAGAATGCAAACAGTGTTTTGTAAGCAAAGGCTGATTATCCACATCATACCAAAATTTTTCTGATGGTGTAGCATTTGAAAGTCATGTGATAGTACAGAGAGTACTGGGAGGAGCCAGTGTTAAAAGGTATTATAAAAAATCAAGAAGGCAAATATTTATTGATGTTTAATATAGCAAAGCAACACCCAGCTGCCAGTGGAATGTCACTTTTTTTCCCCTCTCTTTCTGTAGGAAATACCACTTGCTTCTGTTTCTCCCCCTGCCCCATAGGATGCCTTTCTCATTCATCTCATTCTTCTGGGGACCCAATTCGTCAGAAGACATAAAAAATGAAAAGCATGTAGATAGACACATGAAATTATAAAAATGTGCACATACCACTATAATCTTTTTACATTAAGTTCTCTCATGTAAATATAATGAGATATAGAGACTCTCCCCTTCAAACTTTTCAAGTATCAATGCACCTCATAAGTTTCATCTTTAAATCTTTGGGAAAACATAAAGCATCATTCACAGTACTCAGTTTTCATGGGAGAAAACTCAGAACAGAAGCTGAAAAATCAGTAACTTCATGAAAGTCCGCTTTTTATGAGTCAAACTCCCTTTTCACCGGGTGCAGAGCAGCTCTAAGGAGGAGCTGTGCATGCTGTCTCTTCTCACAACCAGCAATACATCATGACATATTGCATTAATTGCGCAGCAATGTTCCCCCCAAATCTTATCTTAGACCTTTCAATAACGAGGCTGTCTCAGAGAGAAACACAGACACGGCGCTAGTTGTTGCAACACTTCCTTCCCTCTCCACTCCCCTGCACTGCAGCCACACTCTGGCCGGGCTGCTGACTCTCTGTGCTAATGCCCTGCTCCGCAGGCACGGCAGCACTGCCTCCAGCTGCGGATCTGCTGCGGGACACTGCGGGCTGAGCGGCAACCTGCGGGACAGACTGCTGGCAGCCTGCGGGACGGCCACTGCCACCTGAACGCTGGCAACCTGCTGGACAGCCCCTGCCAGCTGAACGCCGTCCCTGCGAGCTGAACGCCGTCCCTGCGAGCTGCCATGCCCGGCCCCGGCAGCGCGGCAGCGGCACAGACCTGATTCCGTGCTGGAGCGCTCCGAGCCCCGTGCCAAAGGCCGGCGGTCTGACGGGATCCATCCAGCCGGGCAATCCCAGGCTGCTCCTGCTAATGACGGCTTCCCCCAGCATTCCTGAGCTGCTCGTCATGCTCCCCTTCCACAGAGTGGAGGAAATAATCCCTGATACCCAAATATAGTTATGAACTTCACCTCGATACTTCGCAAGGAGCACAGAAGAGCTGCTTGGCAGGATCCGTAATGAAGCAAAACACTTTGTAATGCAGTAGCTTAATGAAGTGAGAAAGAGGGGATCTCACAGGTTACTGCCTTTTTAGAAAATGTTTAGTCATAAACCATGTAATACACATCAGGCAGTGATATAAAGCATCCTCTTTGAAACTACTACAGAAATGTTACCGCCCACGATCAGCGCCAAGCGGGAAATGTCAGATGGGTTTCAGAAGTGCAGTCAGGCTAATGCAGTAATAATGCATGACACTTCATCAGTGTCTTTCACTGGATCAGCTCAACATGCTTTCCAGGCATAAATGAGATCACTCCTTCTATTTATTATTTCTGTAGATGTGAGGAAACTGAGGCATAAAGGCTGCTTTTGGATGGGGCTCACTCAAGGGCAAACAGCTGGGACTGAGCCCTGGATAATCTGAGTTGAAAATAATTTCTACTTTTATACCAGGTACTTTTAGAAAAATGCTTGGTGGGAAAATGCATATTCCAATAATTTGTATCCCTCCTGATTTTGTTTGCTTGCTTGTTTGCTACAGAATATAGAATCTCAGCTCTTAAAATGGTCTCCTGTTGCTATCAGAAGATGGCTTTCCATGCCTCTGTCACTTACTTACGTGCCAATGCTGGTGCTTAGGGAGAAAAGCAGTTGCTGTCAGTTGAGGTACAATAAGACCTTGACAGACTTCCATCCCATTTGGGAGCATAGGTTAATTTTCAAAAAAATTGTGAATATTTTTCTACTAAATGAAAAAGATAAGTGAATTGAACAGACAGAATCCAGTTCTCATCACTTGTCCTTTAAACTACTCTGTAGGAGACAATTGTCTGCAATGGCAGACTTGAAATGCTGTCCTGTAATGCTCACTATCATAAACATCTTTGGGGGTGGGGAGGCTTTTTAAGAACTCCAGTTTCCAAAAGAAATCTGTAGGCAAGAGCAAACTTCTCACAGATTTTTCTTTAATGTTTATTTTGTGGCAAACAACAGTTGGACAAACGGAAGGAAAATTTATCTACTAAAAAAGGAGTTGCTGGCAGTATACCTGGGTTGCAGTATTTCACAGCAATACACAATGCTACTTCTCAACAGAGCAGGAGTCTGTCTTTTATTCTGTTTGGATTATATCAATACATTTCATAATTCTTTTTTTTTTCTTTATGAAAAATAGAGTAAAGGAAAATGAAACTATTTAATAACTCCAAGTCTAGAATTTTAACAGTCAGCCAAAGTGGAAATATGGCACTTTTAACTTAATAAAAGGGTTATGAGACTTCTACTGTAATGTTTTCACTCTACTTAAAATGTTGCCATTGGAAACGACTGATAGTTGATAGCACTTAAATCTTTTCACCCATGGACACTTTTTCAAATTGCCCCTGGAAAAGAAGAGATTGATGAGTTGTTTCTGTTGTTCTCCAGTATGTTACAAAATCAGCTGTAAATGCTGTATATCCATTTCCTGGGAGGTTTTCCAGTGTGTGGCCTCCCCTGGATGCTGAATACCAGAGCCTGCATAACAGTCCCAGAGTCCCTGTGAAGAGGATTTGCCAGAGGAGAGGGCATGACCACAACTTTATTTCAACTTAGCTATTCTTTGCTAATAAATTGTGGTAGCAAAGCACGTGTTGGAGTGTCCCTGAAGCAGTTTGGATTTATGAAGAGAACCTGGGAAACACACTGATTAGTGTAGTATTAGAGGGAGAAAGTTAGATTGCAGAGAGATGCCTTTCTCCTTCCCACTGCCTATACATAAAGGAAAACTCAAGTGGAGGGCAGGATCTGACCTTTTAAATATTTTCTTATTGAAGGTTATGCCTCTGGGATGCAGAAGAATAATTTATTAGTTTCAGTCCTCCACTTAGCAAGTAAAAAGACTAACTTTGAAAACAATGATTCACATTTAGAGTGCCATAAGAGACAGATCAACCATTCAATTTATGTCTTGGTTTAATTGGCTATAGAAAATACTCTGTAATTCATTTGCTATGAATTAAATCTGGGGTCTGGGAGTGGCACTTTTTGTAACATTAAGGATATTACATGAGAAAGAAAAATATTTACACAATTAAAAATATATAGCCAGAAAATGGAACTAGAATTACTTCATTTATAGGCAAGATGGAAGTCAATGCACTTTATTTAACAAAATGAAATGAGTATTAAATGATATTCCATAAACCCTATTTCTGAATCCCACTGTGCAATAGAGAACAATTATGAGTTAAGGAATAGAAACCACTTAGAGGGATATATGCCAATTAGCCAAAATGTCAGAATCCCTGTAGTACAATTCTATTTTGTAAATAGCAGCATGTATCCATCAACACTACTCAGCAGTTACAGATAAAAACACAATTAAACACAACTCCACTAATCCCAGCTAAGAAAATTAGTAGAAACAATACTCTTCAACAATCACTGGCAAGCTTTAGATGACTTACCCAACTTTAAGGAGGCTGGTTTATATTTCCAAGTTCCACTTGCAGTTTGTGATCGAATCACTGAAGTAACATTAATACTGGCTTACTGTGCTCCCTTTCCAGTAATTTCTTCCCAAACCCCGACTCAGAATTAATTTAACATCTTTGAGGCCAGTACTCACCAATGACACAGGAACTATACTTTTGATGCTTCTGTGCCAGATGGAAGCTAAGAGTATAAGCTTCTTTGAACGTATATTTGTGTGTATGTGTTTGACTGCAAGGTCCACTGAGTCATTTGTGTATTGGCCCAGATAAAAATCCACCACTTTATAGAATAAATTTACTTGTTCATACTTTGAAAAGAATCTTACTGATTTGCTTTACAGTTTAATCATTTTATTTACTGGCTTCAGTCTTGTGCAATAGCAATAAAATGCCACTGGAAGGAGCCAGTTCTTCGTCCTGAAGCTGCAGGGACCCTGAACAGGCAGCTGCTTCTCTGCAGGCTTGTGCTATGGGGAAGTGGTACTTGTCAAGGGAGCAACAGCACCACAGTTATTAACACTGGCCTCCAGCTTCCTGAATTATCAGGAGACAATATTAAGTGCCACCCTCTCTAAGCAATCCTCCAAAGCAGCTGACCTTGAGACTTTCTGCTATAAATATGCCATATACTTGATCATACAATTTTGGAACTATTTCTTACATATAGATATGGGTATACATAGATACATATATGTATAGATAGATAAAGTGCAATTAGTGTTACAAAGTGTTATAAAGTGCAATTCAGCATCCATTTATTGAAAATACAATAAAATACTGGGCCTAATGTTCAATGCATCTTTTGCATAAAACATTGATTTAAACTAATGTGTCAAATAATTTTAAATTTAATAGTAAGGAAGACCAGGATTACCCAGTGGGCAAAGGTGTTACATCTAGAGACACCATTAAGACGGTGTCAGCATTTTAGTGCAGATAAGCAGTGTGAATCTAAAGTCTCCTATCACTTGGGCTCCTGAAAATCCCCTTGATATTAAAAATAAATTAATAAATTAATACATTAATAAATTAACAAATTAATAAAAGGGTGTTTAAGTTTCAAGAAAGGCATGCTTCAAGTTTTCTTTCTGCATCCAGTATAACAGAGACCCCATTTGTGTGAATCTCAGGTCTCATATGTCTCTTGTCACTGCCAAGATAAGTTTCATGACCAGATCTGCATTTACTTTATTTAGGAAATACACAGTAAACAGAGTTAAGTTTCCTGTAAATGGAAAAAAAACAACCTGAATTTGAACAAGTTTCCTTTATGGCTCACCAGTATAATTCCACAGATGATTGAACAAGACTTCTACAATCTGAGTAGAAAGCATGAAATAATTTTGAGAACAAAAGCATTATTGCTTTGTTGGTTCCTTTTTGTTCACAAAAAAAAAAAGCCATTCTTGCTATTAAACAGACCATTTCTGGGTGAACACCTGCCTCTGCAAATCAGCCATGGGGCTCCTCACATGGAGCTGAGAAGATTCCACTGTGAAACTACACCAGATTTTCCATCAAAGCTCATTTTAAAGATTTATATCTTGGACAGGGAGATTCTTTCCACACTGCAATTTGGTATTAAAGATCTTGGCCCAGGGATCAAAATAACCCTCTTTGCCAGCACTTCTTTTTAAGTGTGGAAAGGCAAATTTCTGATATACAAAAATACAAAAATATTAGGACATACATTTGTTCTCTTCTTATGAGAAAACAGTAGCAAATAAGGCCATAATTAAATTTAAATATAGAGTCTTCTGCACTTTTTGAGGCTTAGATAACTTATTAAAATTGTCTAGTTTCCTCTTCTGTGGAAGAACAGTTTTACAAATCAAACTAAAGAAAATACACTGCTTTCTGATCTACATATTTTATAACAAGATATTTTAACTCCTGGGTAATTTTTGCTCTGTACTTTTATGTTAAAATTTGTTTTTCGCCAACTCTATGATTTTAATATCAATAATGGCCTTACCACTCTGAATATCAATATTCAGAATACCACTGAGGTGCTATAGTTAACACAATAGTAAGCTAACGATTTCAAGTCTTGTGATCTGAGACTCTTACTGTCATTAATCTCTGTTAAAACAGGCCTTGGTGCTGAATATGGGTTGTAATGGTCGTGTGCTACCTCTCTTAGGAAAATCAAATTACAGTAATTTCACGATTATAAGCTGCACCGTTGTCATTGAAGAATCCAGCCTACCCCAGTAGTGTGGCTAATTATCAGGTGCGGCTTATCTATGGACAAATCCCAGTGAAATGCCAGACCAGAAGTGTGAGCTGGCCGGGGAGAGAGCTGCTGTGGAACCGCGGCCGGCCGGGGAGCTGCCGTGGAGCCGTGGCCAGGCAGGCGGGGGGAAGGTGGGGAGTGGGCTTCGTGGGGCAGCGGGGCTGCAGGGGAGCGGTGCCGGCGGAGGAGCAGTGCTGGCGGCCGGCGAGGGAGTGCTGCCACACAGCGTCGTGGCTCAGGGCTGCCCCGTGGGGCGGGGAGCTGCTGCTGCCGCCGAGCAGGCGGGGAGCCGTGGCAGCCAGCCAGGAGTGCCGGGGCCCACGGCATGGGGAGGTCACCTGGGGCTGCATTTAAAGGCTTCGCCAGTCTGTGAAAACTGTTTGCAAATTGAGCAACCTGACTGCAAACCCCATGATCACGCGATTCTGTTACTAATTCGTTACTTTGTTGCACATGGATCCTTACTTTAAAAAAAAAAAATTAAAAAAAATACGGCTTATCAACTGGTGCAGCTTATTTATGGACAATTTCCATGGTCTTCCCGGCTACCTGGATGTGTGGCTTATAATCAGGTGCAGCTTATAATTGTGAAATTAATGTATGCTTACACAGATGGCAGCCTATACTTGCACCTCTTTAGCTCTGGAAATGCAGTGTTTCAAGGACTTGAAAGACTTAAAAGTGCAGCTTGGTACAATTGGGATACTACTTCATTACACTTCCTTTTTTTTCCTTTGACCAATATGGAAAGCACTGTCCATAATAAATACCTACCCATTCTGAATTATAATAATACTTAAATTTACGGTCATTCAGTCCAATTTATTTTAAACAATGAAGAGGAGAAAGAAAATCTTATCATAGTTATGACAACAGAAGACTTTTCATCTCAAATAGGAATCAATGTTCTAATCTTTCTCATTTCTTAATGAAAGATGTGTCTCATGTACTCCTTCTGCAACACAACCAGATTTGGAAGGATCCTACAATGGAAAGAAAAAGGTTGGAGATTCCTACCAAAAATTCCCTTAACACCCTTCCTTTCTATCATAAAAGGTACCTAAATGTGAATGCTTTGGCTACACATCACATAGAAGAGCCATTGTCTCACTGAAGGAGGACCTTAGGATGTAGGGGGTTTTGTTCACTGTTCAATCTGCAGTTTCCCATGCATACATTCTACCAGATTCTGATTCTCCTACACTCTTCTATAGGAGCACAGCACCACTCAAAATAGCCCCAAAGATATTTGATCCATGACTCAAAATATTTTCACCCATGATTTACCACTGAAGACAATGAAGCCCCCTTCTTTTATGAGACAAAATGGTGCTTTAGTGTTTGAGGTTTGTGGCCTGGGTCCTCATGACTGCCCATACACAGGGCCCTCTTCCTCAGGGGACTGCTTTCCACATCTGCAACTCTTCATTCCCTGGCCTATATTTTCTTTTAAAATACACATTCTGGTGATACCATGTCTCTTGGATGACAGACTAGAAATGAAGGATAAGGACTGACTACTCACTTTAAAGGGCCACTGCCTGTAAATTTAATTAAATCCATATCTTCCAACTCCCACACAATTACCCCTTGGGACTAGAGGCTTCTGTAAAGGATTAGGAAGGGGATACTCTCATTGCAGCCATACCACTATAGTGAAAATAATTCAAGATTGGGGAAGTTGTGAGCAGGAAGCAGATGAGGAAGAAAGGGACTCACTGAAAACACAAACAAATAACTCTGCTGGCTAGAGATTATAGCATTTATTTTGGACAGAGGCGATTGTGCTCCAGCCATTCCTTCCAACAGCCTTTTTGCATTTTGTCCTACTAATGTAAGTAAGAAACAGAAATGATGCAGTAAAAGAAGAATCATGTCGCCTCTCAAATGAGCCCCCAACTGAGCTGCCTATCACCTTGTGTCCCATTCCATGTCAGGCTCAGTGGTTTCCTTGGACTGTGGTGCTGCATGGCACTAATGGCACCAGTATCTCTCTCCTCAGGTAGCTCTCAGAAGTTGGCACTCCAGGACAGCCCGCACAGCTGTTCAATCATTCACAGGGATGTGGAGTATTACTTCAGGGACTTCTGTTGATGCTCCTCCATTAAGTCTACTTTTTTCAACAAGAAAAAAATGGGTTTTTCTGACCTTTCCTATTAACCTCCTAACTCCCTGATAACATAAGAAAAAAGATAAATTACATGTGCTAGCTCTTTTCTTTTCTTTTCTTTTCTTTTCTTTTCTTTTCTTTTCTTTTCTTTTCTTTTCTTTTCTTTTCTTTTCTTTTCTTTTTTTTTTCTTTTTTCTTTTTTCTTTTTTTTTTTTTTGTAAATACTTATTGCTTATGAATAATAAATATTTCATTCTGAAACACTGGCAAGGGTTATTTTTTCCCCAGCTCAATTTTTTTTTTTTTATAGTAGGCAGGTGCTTATTTCACCTGCCCTTTATATAAACCTTGCTGGCAAGGTACTTGACTTTGTGAAGCCAACGCAGCTTTTGAGCATTCTCAGAGGTACAATTTCATGTCTGTACAGATCCTTAATGTGAAAACCTGGACTGGCTATGGACGAAACATGAGCACTGCCAAAATTGACAGCTGCTGAGTGGGAGTTCTGAGAAAAACAATGATGGATATAGACACCTAAAATGCAAGTGAGATAGGTCATAGGAACATAAATTCTTTGAGGGAGGAGGGAAGATCATATTTCAGGAATTACTGTACAAAGGATAAACTTTGTTAAAAGTCCAACCATTTCCTACATTATTTAGTGCAGACGTGGGGAATAGAATAGTCCTTAAAACAACTTTTTCCTTAAATTCCTAAAGTTGCTCTTGAAGGTCCCTGATAGCAGAGGATTGTGGGATTTTAATAGCACTTGCTGAATATCTCTCATTTTGATGTGAGTTTAAAGACAAATGCTTTGGAGGAACTTCCTGAGAGCATAAAGAACCCTACTGCTGTTTGTTTTTTTTTTTTAATTTATACTTTTGGGGACTTGAAGTTGGAGTGGAAAGTGAAGTTTGAATTTTATGAAACTGGTATATCTCTCAAGTTGTTCAGTTCCACAGAGAGGCTTCTCAAACATTGCACCAGATGGCTTTGTTCTCACCTTCCCTGGACAGTTTAATGTTACTATCAGGAATAAAATCCCATACTTACTCCAATGCTTCATTTTATGTTACTGTCATTATCGTGTTACAGGTTATAATGGTATTGGCATTATCTGCCTAATAATTATTCTTGAGTTACATCAGAAAAACTCTTCTAAGTCTCAAGCTCTGGTCTAGAGTCTGCTGAATTACTTAATTTTCATCTATGTCTCTTTGACTGAAAAAAGATGTTCCTTACATTAAAGAAGAATGAAAGTGGGCAAATGGATTCTCTAGTCTGTGGTTTTACAGTAAAAAAATCCTATCTCAGCTAGATAGATTAAATGCACCTCACCATAACTTATCTTTATACATATGAAAAAATATAAAAAATAATAACTATAAATATAAATATAAGTATAAATATATGTATTGTGTCAATGAATTTACTGTATTCCTTCAAGTTCTAATCCACAAAAGCAGTCTCTTATAAGCAACTGTTTATACCATAGTGCAAAATAGGTGATTTATTACATGTCAAACAAGCTTGCAGTATTTGAATTCCTAAGGAACACTCTAAAATGAAAATACTGAAGTAAAAGATGTATTTTAGCATAAAAATGATAAAGTGTCTTGTAAGCCATTGAAAAATATTATATCCTAAAAATGGTATTTAACGTGCTCACTGTGATATTCAGTGGTACAACACATTTCTGTAAATAATTATCTTAAGAACAATGTATTTCAATTAATTGTGTTAGCACGCTCCAAATTCCAATCACACAACAGCCACAGTGATACAGAGGGCACAAGACAATTCTGCACAATCAGCTTTGAAATGATGCTCAACCAACAATCTGCCCATAGAGTAGCAAACCCATCTGAATGCACTTGATGTGAAGCAAAGGCTGTTTAAAAATACACACTATATAAGCAGAGTTCACGAAGAACCTAACAATTAAATGAACAGCAAAGCCATGTGAAGAGAGCCAACAGAAGTTAGGGAAGGCACAACCTGTAGAGTTGTGCAAATCCTCAGCTATGCACACACCCCTCTTGGTGCCCTTCATGGGAACAGGCAGCTGCGGCACGCTCAGGTTCTTACGTGGATTTTTCCAACTGACCAGACCATCTGACCTTGGCACAAGTGAACCTTTTTTTGTGGAAAACTGTGACAATCAGAATGTGCAGGGAACCCCAAACACTTCCAAACAAACTTCATGTATTTATTCACTTGAAGTCAGGAGGCAGAACAAAGGCTTAAAGCAACAAACAGGAGCTTTTTTTCCCATTGCCTGTTTTCAATGTTCCTTGAAAGCATTTACAAAGTCACTTTAATTTGTTCTCTGTTCCTGGCTGGAAGGAGCTGGCATCTTTTCTCCTATCTCTGTGACTGTGGAGGTTTTAGAGAGCCATGACAGACACAACATGGCCCAGTCCATTCCAAGCCTGAAGATAGGCCCCTTGAAATAGAAATATTCTCTTAAACCCTGAAGCAGTTCATGTGGATCCAGGAGATGCATGGACTCTGTATCCACCTCTCCTGTGTTAGCTGATTGGAAGTGCTCTATCCCTTTTAAATAGCAGCCTTTCAAAAGTAGTGTTTATCCTATTTTTGTTTTTCTATGCCTACAAGCTCTTACCGATGCTTCTGCTTTCCAGCACCATCATTTTTAAGCTTTAAGATGCCCTTTAGCCTTACTCTCTACAGTCTTCTTTGAGAAGAGAAAATTCCTCTCAGCCTGAAGAGGGCAAAGACAGAAAATATTTCCATGTAATTACTTCTCCTCTTTTTGCATGGAAGATTATTTCTGCCATCACTTTTTGTTATATTCTTTGCAGAACTTGTATATGGGTCTAGCGGGAATCCAGGACCTGAGTGGCAGTCAAAATATCAGGTGGCCTCAACACATTTTCCTGCAGAACTGTTTTATCTTCTGTACAGCAATGTAAACTGACTTACAGTAAGCATTTTTTCAACTACTTTTCACAGATGCTTTAAAAACAGTCCACTGATTCATATAGGTCTGCTATACATGTTTTAAACCTTAAAATAAGGAAGGAATATTTCATATGACATCAAATACTGAGAACTAAGGGGGAAAATAATTAGGATAGAAGATATCCTTTCATAAATTATTCTTATATCATATTTTTCATAGCTGCTTTTCCCCTTAAGAGAGCAGGTTGATATGTTTTAAGTTGTCTCTGTGAAGATACATCTAAATTAAGAGATAAGGTATATCTGTGAAAGACAGCTAGGCATGGAGTTTTGCTAGGAGCAAAGGCAAATTGAAGGTTTTCAGGGATTCAAACACATTTGTCAGAATGACTTTGTGAAAAATGTTTTTGCTGAGATAATGAACAAAGGAAAATGAGCTGACTAGAAGAAGCAGAGACAAAACTGAGGGTCAGAAAAATCACTGCAGAAAAAAAACCAAAAATCACAGAATAACCTAAATAGTATCTGTGTTAAGAATAACTAAACAATTTGTGTTAAGATTGTGGCTAAAATAATCTTGGGATGTAGGTAAGAAGATTGGCATGGATTATTTGGGTATTTTACCTTTTAAGATAGAAGGTTGTCCTAAATTCATGTAAGGTAGAAAATGGGATTAAAATATCTCTCTTTTCTTCCTTTTGCTAGAATAACCTACTAAAATCTGATTTTTTTACTACCTATTCAATTCAAAGGGTTAGGATCGTGCTTCAGTAAATCTGTTTACTAGAAGGACACCCATCAAGTACAGGCAACATCCTAATTTCTCTCAAAAACATCCAACTGCAGCATACACTGACGCAAAAAATAAATAACATTCCTTTCCTCACAAAGGAGTTAAAACACATTCACTTGTTTTCAGCAGAATCTTTCATTACACTTTCTAGGGTCTGGCCTCTCCCTACCTGTTCCACAGGAAAGCAGAAATATCTCCACTATAGACAACATATAAACAGAAGAACTGTTGCATTTAGGGTAAGAAGTAGGGCCTGGAGCTAAACAAACAAACCAGCCTACCAACCACATCTCCCCTTGGCACTGCTAAGCAAATTGAAGTGTTCATCACAGTTTACTGTAAGCTTATGGTACTGATGAGTATCTGATGCTCTGTCTTGTTTGCAGACACTTAGCTGGCTCGTTTCTATGCTGGATCAACTGCTTCATGAATGCCTGTCAAAACTTTGTCCTGCCCTAATCCTAATTCATGGAATTAGGTGGAATGAACTGCTTTGTCTAGCACCGTCATCTTTGCCAGGCATCAAGAATCAGTTCAAGGCAGGCAGGAGAAGCACAGCATTCCCAGAAAAGGGAGCTCTCGGGACAGGGGTGGCACTGAGGCCCCCGGGTGAGGCAGGGAAAGCAGGATGTGCTGTGATAACCCTGGTGGGGAAGGAGTCACCTGCCACCACCACATCATGTGAGTCACTCATCCCCCAGCTTAGTGACACAGAGGATGCAGGAGAGCACCAACAGCCGGCATTTACACAGGAAGAGACCTAAGGAGAAGCAGGGCTGCGTCCACCAGTGCACACGCTTCCAGCTCAGTTCTGTGACCTCTGCTCTTCCCATGCCTCACAACAATAAATACACCAAGTATTTGCAACAGAATATATCAGACCATATATAGTGTAATAAACTTGCATAACTTCGCTGCAATATTTCTGATTTTTATTTATTTAACATATTTATACTTATATGCATATTCCATACCAGTTTTTCTGACATGGAAATAAATATAGCTGATCACTTAAAGTTGGCAGTATTTAAGAAGCAGATATTTTCCTCCAAAATGCAGGCATCTAGCCTGAGGCAGGCATCTAGGCTCCATTGACAGTCTGTACCAAGAGAAACAGGAAAGTGTGAAGCAGCTTAACCCAAGCAGGATGGGAACCTAACAGAAGAAGAATTAATTCCTCTCTGCACTTAAATTCTTATTTTTTAAAGGATGAAAACTAGTGAGACTAGTTGCACATGTAGTGCACAACTATCTTTAAACTCTAATTTTGTGGTTGACTCTGGAGCATTTGGTTGAAAGAGTGGAATAGGAGGATCTGTAGAAAAAGTTCACAGCAGATATGCCTCACAGTCTTTTTTTTTTTAGTGAAATCTTTGCTGATTTATCTGTTGATTTCTACTGGAGCAAGACTGAATGGAGTACATCTGTTCTGTATTGACTTGATCCTGCAAGTGGACAGCAGGAATTTGCAAAGCAGGAGCTTATAGAGATGTATGCATTCCAGGAGGGCCACACTCCTGGAATATGGATTTGGATAAACACCCTGGATCTCATTATCTCACTGTCCCTTTTTTGTTTTTCTACCTGCAGAGTCAAAAAGTATCACAGGCCTGGCACATATATTGCTATGAACAAGCTGATCTCACACTCGAATAAGAGATCATGTATTTAGTAGGAACTGAAGGCTAGAAATAAAAATACAAAGACAAAGATGTTAAGAATAGGATTTCATAATGTGGCAAAACCTCTGTTTGGGGGTTTATATCACTGAAGGAGGTGATATGTGGAGAGAATTGAGAATGTATATATAAGCAGATGCCTAATAATCTGATAGAGCATAGAAATGCAGTCAACTCCTAGAAAATTGAGTTTATTCCACCTATGGAAAAAAAGCCAAACTACATATAAGAAATAAAGTAATAGCAGTAATTTACTCTAGAGTTATCCATCCTTTTAATATAAAAATATAAATATGTCAAGAACTAATAATACGTTTATGTGACGTATACAGACCACATACAGATGAACACAATAAATTGCTTTCCTTCCCCTCTGATCCTGAGCCAGCTCTGTATCAGGCCAATATTTTTGGCATTAATTAATGTAGACTGGCGAGCTTTATTTTAATGCAAATCCTTGATGAGAGAAAGGGAATGAAATTATCAGTGTGATAAGTTTTGATCAATTCCAATATCAACGTCAACTTTTTGAACAAATGAATAATTTAGTGAGAGAAATGTTCTCAGCCTGGTTTCCTAGAACGTTGTTTCTAGGCATATATTTTATTTCCAAAAGGAAAATCTGCCAAGCCCATTCAAAAATTACAGTAATTTCACAATTATAAGCCACACCTGAATATAAGCCGCACATCCGGGTAGCCGGGTAGACCACAGGATTTGCCCATATATAAGTCGCACCCAAATATAAGCCGCTTTTTTTTTTTTATTTTTTTCTGCGCTGCAGCGTGGGGGTGCTGCTGAGGGGCCAGACAGTGCCAGGGCCGTGCTGGGAGGGGCCGGCCACCAGGAGCGGCAGGCAGCGGGAGTGCCAGGGAGCGCCGGGGAGTGGCGCTCACTCGCCCGGCTGTGCAAAGGGATGCGGCAGCAGCGGTGCCCGCTCGCCCACGCAAAGGGAGGCGGCGGCAGGGGCACTCGCT
>VRYO01001878.1:14312823-14384421 GCA_009812075.1 Sialia sialis | reverse complement strand
TTATTAACTCGAAAGGGACTCTTTCAAGCGAAGCTTTATGTAAACAAAATATGTGGCATCCATAAGCAGGCCAGAACCACAGTGTATTCTAGACAGGTGCCTTAAGCCAGTAGCATGTCTTTGCTCTTGCAAATTAAACAATCCAGATATAATTCATCAAAACCTATTAAAAATCTATTTTATTTTCAATGTGAAACATTTCTTTTTCCATCAAAACAAGTACAAAACGAGATCATCAGATGTCTTTCACAAGGCTAAAAGAATTCATAAGAAAACATAAATAGCATATGAAGGCATCTATTACAAACCTCCCAGGACATAGTGCAAGCCAGAATCTTTAAGATGATGTTAAAATTTAAAAGAGGATCTGATTCTCTGCTTGGAAAAAGTCAATATAGAGCCAACAGAGGAAAAAAAAATCTGTCTCAAACAAGATCAGAATCAGACTCTTATCATGAAAGGGTCACTATAAAATCACCTGGTCTCTGGTCCTGAAATAGCACATAAGAGTGTGTATAACAGGAAACATATTTCATATTTGCATATTGGTGATAGGAATTCAATGGTCTTGCAAACAACTAAAAACACTCTGATAATCAGTACAAGCTATTTAAAGTTTTCTGTTTCAGAAGTCTTTCCTGGCTTACATGTGTAGTTGCTATCAACTAACAGGGAAGAATATTTTGCCAATAGGCAAAGGCAGACTCCAGTCTACTTTGCCTTTTCTGTATTCCTTATTCCTCTAATGCTATTCCATTTGGGATCATGAAAATTTTCCAAGGAAAAAATCTGGAAAAAATGTGAGTAAAACTAGAAACTGGCTACTGGTCTATCAACTAAAAATCCTTCCTCATTCTTTGAACTTGTTCACAGGCCTGGCTGTTTAGCTTGCTACCAAAGTAGGCAGTGTATGGTGCTTGAGAGTCTAAAATACCACGGCGTATTCAAATACTGAAAATATATAATTTTATTTTAATTGGTTATGAGAGAATATGTGCTGTAGAGGTAATAAAAGGTGAATTTGTTATTTTTATTTTTTTAAATATTATGGAAATTTAAATAACTGCAGCAAAAACTGAGTGAAAATCCTGCTCTAGAAATGCTAGGGATATATATTATATTTTGACCCTCATTTAACTTGGACTCATGAAACTGTAATATCATCAAAATACATGTCAACTAGGGAGAAAAAAAGAAAATGCATTAATCAGAACCTAAAAAATAAATTAAAAATTAACATGTATATATGAATAAGAAAAGCAACATCTCGTCCCACCCACACCACCAGCTTCACAGTTCAGTAAGAAAACAAATCAGAACAGGGGGAGGAAACTAGGCCACTATGCCAGGAATGTGTTTTTGATGAAAAAATTAGTCCTGTTTTATACAATGGCTGCATTCAAACACCTCTCAAAGCAGGCCAGATGTTGGTTGGAGCAAACTAATAACATTCTGTATATGCTTTTAGCCCACTCAGACTCTCATCCCATCAGCCATTTGTCCCAAAAGCCTCCACTCAGCTGAGTGGAAGAGATTCCTCACACAGCTGAAAGACACATCTCCTGAAGCAGCTGCTGCTGCTACAGAACTCCTGAGCCTTTCTCATCACTAACAGCACTTTGCACTGGCGGCAAAACAGCTTTAATTTAAGGGCAGGACCCATGTCCTCTGCTTGGACACCCCTGGAATCATCTGAATGTACTCAGCTTGGCCATGCTTTCCCAGGAACAGCCTGTATGTTTTCAGCACCGAGGGAGATCATTCATTTTAATTGAGCATAGGCTGAAGGCAAAGGAAAGCCTGAGCTCCAATGAGAGCAGCTTGCCAGCTCAGCTTAGGCAGCCCCTCAGATGCACTGAGCTGACAGAATGAGGAGAAGTGCTGCAGAGCAAAGCAGCAAACAGAGCCTGGGGGAAAGCTCACAGCATCAGGATGTAGTTGTATCTTATTTTCAAAGTAAAATCTCAGGAACTTATGGTAGAATCACTGAAAAAACAACTAACATTGGAGAAAACACATTTGGTGATGATTACATTATTTCTTCTCTGCCAGCTAATACAGTCTTACATGAGCTTGAAGTTTTTTCTTCAGCATATTGTAGTGCAAATCAAGATTTTCAAAATGCTGACTAAAATAAAAGTTTGGTATTTTGTCTCCCAGAGAACAAGTGTCAGCCCAAAGTATCTCAGCTTAGTAAGGAGAAGGAAAATTGTTAATTAAACTAAGTCTACTTCTAATATGAGAAATTTGCACACACACACAAAAAATTTACCTCTCTCTCCCAGTTGCCTGCTCAATCTCTGCAATTCCACCAGGAAATCTTTCTTTATGGCACCTGTTACATCTCCAAATTGCTCTTAGAGCCAGTGCAGCACCACTAATGAAGAGAAACGTCTAGAGAGTGTAAACTACCACACTGCCCCTGAAATGTATTTCAGAAATAACAGCAGCTGTAATGATTTAAACTAAAACACTCCCCCATCACAGAGATTTAGAAATATTCTAGAGCAGCTAAACAAAGTGCTGTGTATGTAACTAATTAAAGTACTATAGCATCAAGAAGTCCTCCTACACTCTAGGATCTTCAATGCAACTACAGAAAATAAGGAATTTAAATAATAAATGCAGAATAAAAGAATATATATAATAAATAATAAATAATAAATAATAAAAAAAGAATAAAAATTATATCTCGCTTTAGATAGTGTAAGATCTATCTACAAGAGAGGACATTGCAGTTTGATAGAAAAAGACATCTTTAGGAGAAAACCAGACACTCCCACTCTGTAAGTACAGGTACACTATGATCAAGTGTATCACCCTAGAAACACTCTAGAAAGGTAAGCCTCCTATCCCTCATTGAGTGAATCCTAGCCTCCAGTTGCATGCTGTGCTGGTGCACAAGTACTAATCCACAGGTCAAAGTGCAACAAGATGTGGAAGCAGTGAGTCAGGTCACTGGGATGGGGTTTGTACCTTGCCAAGGACAGCAGCTTTTGGGTGCTTTTTAGCACGTGGGTGACTAGAGTAGACAACATTCACTGCACATCACCAGCACACTGAATATCAGGTTTACTTTAGGCATTACACTCAACATGTTTTGAGACTAAGGTCATACAGGCTCAGACAGGACTCTACAGCTTACTTGGCCTGCTAAGGAGGCAGTTTTCCATGCTAATATGATAAATAGAAGAAAACCCCAAATGGTTTACATCTTGTTTTCTGCACAGTCCAAAAAGTCCTCCTCTTGGTCCATGCGGATCTTGGAAGGAGGTTACTTCATACCTATTTTGTTGGACCTTAAGTGTATAACATATTTCTATCTGAGAGGCTTCTCCCTACATTTTTTTTCCTATTTCTTACTAGAATTATCACCATGTATTCTTCAGCACAATAGTCTTATCAAATGATCTGCTCAATCTAATTCATATTTTGCCTCACTTCTTTTGGATTTTCAGCTCTATTTAAATAATGTTTTGCCCTTTTGAGAAAGACTGCCGAGACGTTTTACAGCCATGCTATTCATCTTTTGAAATTTCACTCTTCAAATTCTCTTATCACATGTGGCTTGGCACTGAAAGCAGTTTAATTATTATTTGAAGATATTGACAGCTTAAGCTTGAATAGGATTTGATTCACATCAGTATGCCATCTAATTAAAAATATATCTTATTCTATAGTCTGTCACCAAAAAGTAACATACCGGAGTTCTGCTGAACACTCTATTGATCCAATGCCACAAAGGCAAGGAGGAAAAGGCAAAAGAACAACAATTGCACTCCTTCATAAACAGTAAGCTTCCTGATAAAGAAACTTCTGAAGCTGTTGTATTCTGAGAAAATCCTCCTCTTCCATAGTAGTGGTGCTTGTCCGAGATCTAAATGATCATCATCCAAGAAATCACCACCACTGAAGCTGTTTATCAACAATATGGGAAAAAAAAAACCAAAATGCCCATCAACTCTTTCTTTCTTAAAAGAATTATTAGGATGAATTATTTTGTGATGGTGAGAGCTCACATTGTCTGGAGAATGGCTGCCTGAAATTAACTGCTTCAGAAAGACCTAAATTCTTTCACAAATTTGTCCTCTAAAGCACCTCCCTTCCCTCCACAGCTGCTGTTCATCCTTGTAGCTCATCCATAGTTCTGAATTAAGAGACATGCTGTGACTGGCACTTTTGGCTTTCTGCCAATAGCTGGAAAACTGTGAAAACTGGATCCTCTTATCCTCCAGCAGGTAGGAGGTGGGAAGTGGAGGTGGGGCCCTGGGCAGTGAAGTGAGATAAATGTGTAAAGAGCAGAGGAGTAAGAAAAATGCAAAGCAAGAAGAAAACTGAATCATGCTCACTCTTCAGCAAGTGTTAGGCACCAGACAGTAGAAAAGGGCATTTAGAAAACAAAGTAAGAATAGGACAAAAACTGTGATTTAAATAGCCATAAGGGAGCTTTTATTTTTCTGCAACTCCACCCCTTTCCTTACAAGATACAATCCCAGTGGTGTTTTATGCAGAGACAGCTCTGTGAGCTACCCTATTTTTATACTCTTCTGAATCACTACTATCTACACGCAGATCCAAATGAATCCCAACTGGGGCCTCAAGATCCTCTGCAAATGCACAGTTTACAAAAGAAAATGTATGCAATATTCACACAGCCAATGAGGTTAATTGAAAGTCAAATTATCCATGACTTATGCACAAATATAAATGTAGCAGTCAAAATACTCCGCTGTGTAAAATCAACATCTACCTTTTCTGAGGGGAAAATAAACAGGTTCTGCAGTACAGCAATGTAGTAAAGAAAGTGTGCACATTTTCTCCTCTCAATATTTGGCATTAGAGGTTGGTCTCTACAGCTGGGTGTACTGACCATTCACAAGTGAAGGCAATTACTATGCAGAGGGGAAAAGTTTTATGATGTTTTGAGCTCTGTGGATGTGTGGCCAAACTGGGAAGCACTGGATTATTTAGTGCATTAGTAGAGAAATAGCCAGGTCAACTAGAATTACATGTAATTAGGAAATAGTGTCAAGACTATGCCTGAAGCCAATGAAAAATTATCTGTACAATGATTTATTTTTTTTAAAATTGCATTGTTTTCCCTCACAAATTTTAAAAACAACATGATTAAGAAGAAACCTACATAGCCTAGCTAGGGCTTCAACCCAATGCTCAGAAAAATCTACATGGTCTTCTTGTTCAATTGCAGAATGTTCTTATCACCTTAGCAGAGAAATTCCATTGAGGGTATAAAGAAAGGTCATGCTTGGCAGGTGAAGAGGGGGAAAGCCTCCAGGAGCAGGGTCAGGGACACTTTCCAGATCAGCAGTGCCAGTTCAGCAAACTGGAAGACTTGTGAGTCCTGTGCTGCTCAGGTGACAGTAGCCAGGCACCATGGGGAGCCATAGTTAATGTGCCTTTCCTGCCTCAGGCAGCCTTCTTGTTTTGTATGTTCTGTCTCCAGTTCAATAAGGGTTCTTAACAAGTTCTTAATTTACTCCAATATCATGTGCACTGAGAACACTTGTTCTGCCAAATTAAGGTTCCCAAAACTTAGTTTTGACAGTTTCCTTTTCCACTCCTGGTATGGCGCTACTGTAAAGGGCTAAGATCAACATTATAACTTAATTCTCACTGGTGGCACTCCTGATTTCTCATCCAACTTTCAAGACCCTATTTTTTTTTTCTCACTTGCCCATTTCTTTAGCCCCAGCTTTCTCATAAACTTGGTTTCTCTTCTCAACAGACCTCTAAACTACAACCTCTTTATTATTTCATTGCTGTTTCCCCCAAATGCCAACCAGGCCTAAGGAAGATATACCCTGTTGCTCAGGGCAGAGCCTTAATTTTCTCAGTGCCCATGTCCGGTCTTACAGTGACCTCTGGTTGCTGGGAAAAGCAAGCCCAAGCACTGGAGTGTGTTCAGTACAAGTATAATTAAAGGTAGTTTATTTTCTAATCTCCCAGTCTAGAAAGCTTGTGTGAACTGAGACTTTCCAATGCTCATATCTTGCTCATATTTCAGAAGATTTTTCACATGGAAGGAGTGAAAAGGATTTTGCTGACCCTCCAGCGTTCCCTTGCCAAATTTAAAGACTGTTTCAAAACAGAGTTGTCATAGCTTCATAGTGAAACAGTCCTAAGAATCTTCTCACTTTATCCAGCACCATAGTGCCTATCTCCATTTTATTTTCATTATTTTAAATAAATGAAATACAATTTGATTGCTATTCTTCTAAAACTTCTGCTTAAAGCAAATACTTGTCTTAAAAGTGTTAGCCCATGTATTCAAACTTCTCAAAGCTATAAGCAAGGCGTTGTGATGAACAGAGATGCATCATCATCCTTACATCTTTTAATATATCTGGTAGATTGGCACTGAATTTCATTGAGCCCTAGATGCTAGGTCCCTAAATCACTCTGAAAATTAGCTCAGAAGCATTACTTCAGCTTTATTTCTCTTGGGAGGTTTTATGGCTTGTGTGGGGAAGGTGGACTCTCCCCTCTCTGGAAATAAAGAGAAAGATTTCAGGGTTGTCTCCTTTCTGCAGTCTACTTCAAAAGGTGTATATCTCTAAACTGTAAAGTCAGTGAGAGACTCTAGTCTTTCAGAAAGTCTCTCAGAAACCCCTCACCCCACCCTAGGACAGTTGTGCAGTGCCTTAGTGAGCCTACACCATCAGATGTCTCACCTCCAGGACATGACTATTTTAACTGCAGCATCACCGGTTTGCAGTTGCAAATCCTCTTCCAGGCAAAGACATGGAATAGAGTTAAAATCCACAACCTAGGAATGGTGTGGTGTGCTAAGTAGCTGGCTGGAAGGAGAAACAATAACACATAAGCCCTTGAGTCAGAAGCCAGATGTGGCAGAAGCACCCTGCAGCTGCTGGGCAGGCTCAGCAGAGATCCCAGCCCAGCCCTCTGAGCTGGAGGTAACTGCACCCCGCTGTGCTATGTGGTCTCTGGCATATTATGGACATTATGGCACTCAGAAATGGAGTAACACAGTCCCAAAGGATAATCCATAGTTCATCAAGATTGTTTCATTAATTGTTTTAAGCACTTCATATGCAGAGTGTGCTGGTTTTCTCCATCCAAAATACAAGTCATAATTTTCTGTCAGTCCCAGCAGACCACAACCCATATTCTGAAAATAGCATTTCTTCAAGTTTCTTAAACAACTATAAAGTAGGCCTATAAATGAAACAATTGCCTTATTGAAGCAGCCTTCTCAGAAAGGCTCCTTTCTCAAATGTACAGCAATTTCACGACTATAAGCCACACCTGAATATAAGCCGCACCTCCCAGTAGCCGGGTAGACCACGGGATTTGTCTATATATAAGCCACACCTGAATATAAGCAGCTTGCTTTTTTATTTTATTTTATTTTATTTTTTTAAGTGAGGATCCATGTGTAACAAAGTAACAAATTAGTAACAGAATCGCTGCCAGCTGGGTTTAGTGTCAGGTGCTCAAGTTTCAACAGTTTTCATGGACCAGGGAAGCCTTTAAGTGCAGCCCTAGGTGCCCTCCCAGCTGGCTCTCACTTCCGGGTTGGCATTTCACTGGGATTTGTCCATAGATAAGCCACACCTGAATATAAGCCACACTACTGGGGTAGGCTGAATTCTTCAATGAAAAGGGTGCGGCTTATAATTGCGAAATTACTGTATTTATTATTTTCCAAAAAAAAATGCCTTAAATAAAAGGTGTTCTCCAGTTATATGAAAGGCACCACAATTTCTGATTTTTTTCTGAATATATATTACCTGAGCATCAAACACTACCTGAAGTAAAAAAGCAGATTATTGGCAACTAAAACATAAAGGGCTGTGTGGGAACTTCAGATTAACGTGTTGGCCTGAGGGGGTAAAAGTCTCCCTTAAGAAAAAGGAAGCAGACCTGGGCAAGCATACACTTTTAAGTCTTGAAAGCACAAGATGGCAAAAATAACAGTTTGCAATAGCGCAATAAATATGTTAGAGGAATTTGGTCATTACTGGAGAAGTCACTAAAGCCATTTGTTATCTTATTTGAAGCCTGTTAGGATTCTTAATGCACTGTTAGCTACTTTGTGCTATTAACTGACTGACAAGGGGTGAGGAGGCTCTAGCAACAGTGGGGAGCAATTTTTTTCAGAGAAAAATATTCTGTCGTTTCACTTTTGGCATCATTTATTTTACAGTATTCACAGTAAGCTCAGAATTTAAACAATGCTCAAGCAAAAGCAGGCATGTGACTGTGGCCACAGGAAAGTTTGAGGTTTGTTTTTATTCAAACAGAGCCACCAACACTCTGGCTCAGAGTATTCGGATCTGTTTTCCTGTTACGCTTTTCCTTCGTAATAATTGCTTTTCATTTTTTAAGAATATAGCAATAAACCCGGAAATTCCATAAAAGCCGTCTTCTTTTATATGAAAGTAAGGGGGGAGGGGAACCACAAAACCATATGGAAGTCAATGAAATGCTTTATTTGTTCAGCAGAGAAAGGGGACTGTGTATTTCCTGAATTAAATTTGTTTTCATTGTCCTTTTGTGGCCAGCTAGTTTAGGAAGATCATATACCATGTCACTCTTCATTTGTGATTTTTTAAAATAAGAGTACATGCATTCTACAGGTACATGGTTTTGCAGCTGAAGCTAACTTCTTAAAATCTGTGCTCTGTGTTTACAATGATGTAACCGGAAGAAGACTAGTTGCTGTTGCAATTTTAGCAATGCAGCTCCCATGTAATTCTCCACAGTTGTATAATAAAAATCTTAACAGCTGTTTAATTTCTGTTAGTAATTAAAACTAATCCTTAAGGGAAAGGGTAAAACCAGTCTTCACACATATTTTTTTAATATCCACAAATACAGTATGTATAAGGGTATAAGTTTGGGCAGGATTAGATATAGGGTTGAAGAAAATGTATCAAGAAAATACTATGTACACACTGATCCATTATTGCAAATTGCATGTAATATTGTGATGAAAGTTGAGAAAAATCTCAATACCCTACATTCTTTCCTTTAATATTGACTGAATACTGGACATACAGTGTTCCAGTATTTACTATTTTCAATTTTAAGGTGATTTAAGGGCAATGGATCACTTTGTGGCTACTGTTTTACCATCCTCCTTTCTAAACCATTACACTTTTTACTGCTCATTAAGATTTTTCAAATTGGCTCCATCAATAAAATTTCACATACAATCACCAAATACATAATTAATTGTTATAAGAATAATATGAAAATCAACCAATACCTACTGATATTTAGATATTAATTATAAAGTTCTCTCACAAATGAAAGTATACCTTAGAAAGTGCAGTATACTGTAACTGTATCCCATGATCTATAAAAGGTACCTGGTAGAAGGAGAAGAATGACAGATGTTTATCTCAGGAACAACACAAAAGGGGAAAAAGAAGAAGGGCTAGCAAGGAAGTTTTGACATGCAGTTTTAATTTACCTATATGGCAATAAACTGGTATTTTGGTGACAGCACCTGTAGATACTGTGTGAAAGCAGGAGAGGGACATAAAACATAGACTATAATAGATAGAAATTATGAGGAAGTGATAAAAATGCTGTTTTGGAATAGAAAGACGCATAGTCAGCTTTTTATACAGCATCTGAAGAGCAAAAGGACATGGCTTTTTATTCTGCACAAAAAAGTAAAAGAAATCTGTGCTTGATTATTCTTTCTGAATTATACTCTGGCATGGTCTTGAAATACAGGAATAACTGCTTATTAGTAATTTCAAAAGTTGGATTACTTAGTAATTAAATTATCACTTCATCCAAATGAACTCAGAGATGAGACTTGTGCATTGCTTTAGTTTTCATACAGAAAGAAACATAATGCAGAAAGAAATATGAAAGTACAGAATCACTGTGTTCTGTTAATATCTCAAGAACATCCTAAACAAATGAAATAAAAACATTCAAAGCAGATTTAAAAACTGAGAGCAAATGATAAGAAAAAAAATAAATTCAGAGACATTGAATCCACTTTACAGATATACAAATATCTCAACTGATAACCTCTTCCCACACATTATCTGTCTTTGGATACAATCATACAAAAACATATAATAGGCTCCTAAGGAAAAGGTACAAAAGTAGAATACAAAGCTGAGAACTTCAGACAACAAACACAATTTACTTCATGAAATAGAATAATTGGAAAATTTAAAAGTTTTAAATTCTTCTGAAATGTGAGGCAGGTGGGGAATTTTAACCCAAATAAAAATCCAAATGGAACCATTTGCCAACTTAAAGGGCTTATGTTAAGGCATCACAAGGAGGAGAATTCTAACAGCTGCCATACATTTGCAATATCTGGGTGCACTAATCACATAATGAGAACTCAAGTATCAGCAAAAGGACATTTATTCTGTGAGTCACACACTTGTTTGAAGCTCTGGGAAGATAGGCTGAGCAAGGAGGAGGAAAAGGAAAGGGAAGCACATTTAAAATTATTTATGGTCACTGTGAAACTTGTCAATTCAGACCTGATTTAGGAGCACTTCTGGGCCCCTTGCTGATGTTAAGCTTCCAGCAGTATCTGTAGTTCCAGATACATGTTCCCTTTGTATCATCTCCAAGTGATCAGCAAACGGACACTAGCAGAAAATTGTTTACTCAGAAATATTCTAACCTCAGCTGCTTCTCAGCTGGGTCCTAGATGCACTATTTTACTATGTGTGAACCATTTTTCAACCATCATCAAACTCTACCTGGGAAAAAAATACTGCAGAGCACTTGGAACTCCAAGCTGCCTGTATAAACTCATGCTGGGTGACTCTTATACTCACACCCCATTAATCTTCTCACTTTTTCAATCAAGCTGAAAGCTTACTTTAAGTTACTAAAATACTGATCCTTTTTCAAATTCTCTTTGTCTTCTCTTAGAAAGATAATTTGATGCAATGCTGCTATAATAGATTAATATTAAATACCTATTGATGCGCATAAAAACAGAAAAGGAAAATAAGAATTACTAAAGAAGTGGATAGAGAGCTGACATCAAAAATTAATATGCGATGTATGGATGGAATTCTCCAAGTTTCTTTAGGCTATATAGCAAATAAAGAGCATCGCACATAGGAAATTAAAGCCACATAGAAGCATGAGGAAACATCAAGGCTTACATCGCATGATATGGTACAGATTATGTCTTGTTCTATTAATCTCTGTCATCTGCTCCTATAACCCTATTGCCACCATAAGTCTTCTCCAAAATTGGATAGCTGTCACCCACCCTGCTGAACAAATGTCATTTAATACTGCAGAAACCAGCTTGACAAGCAGAGAAAAATTATAACCAAAAAGGTGGGCAAGCTGAATCAATCCAGCTGTCTGGCAAACATCAGTACTGGCCATAGGCAGGAGAAGAGAGCATATGGTCTTGAGCAGGAAGGGAGGCAGCAGACGAGGAGGGAGCAGGAAAATGTTCTCTTCATTAAAAAACATTATTTCTGCTTAGCTTTATCACTAAACACTATTTTGGGACAATGTTATTTGTTTACTGTTGGTCTTCTTAGCTTCAGACAACAACAGAGTATAAACTGGTGGTAAATAAAAGCTTACGTCTTCAAAGAATTTTCAGAAAAGCACCAGCAAAGAATGTATTAGTAAGGAAAAGGAGAACACAGCAAACAGCATAAAACATTGTAAGTAGCAAAGAATCCTGTGAGTGAGATTTAAATAGTTAGACTTATACATGTGCTCAAACTTGCACATATTTAAATACAGACTTTCACAATACAGTAACCTATTTCTTGTGTGTAAACTTTAAGCCCACACCTTCTTTCCGGTTAAACAGGGTGAAGATATACGTTTGCTTTGCTCACATATTGTTATCATTTTTTTTTTTAAAGAGAGAAAAATCAAATAAAAACCAGCTAACAGTTGCAGTTAATGAAACTTCTATAAATAGATTAGCACGTAGAAGTGACAAAAATTTTACCTTTCCTGTCCTGATCCTTGCCCAGTAACATGTAGTCAACACACTTGAGTAAATGTTTTGAAGTGGATCATAATGAATGCACGCCAGCAAGAGGAAACAGCATCTATGTGTATCCAAAATGCACACACCAAATAAATGGGGATGCCTCAGGGCCATCTCTCATTCTTTTGTTTATATCTTCTCCACCCGATTGTTCTCTCTCTGGCTCCTCTCTTGGAAAGGATGGGATGTAACCCAACTGATGACTAACTATGTACAATCAAATCCATTTTGTTGCTTAACCCCAGCCACTTCTGAATCTTGAGGACCCTTTTTGCTATCATGCTGTGGTGACCCAGAGCATTAAAAAAACCAAAAAAACCCCAACAAATTCCTCTCTTTTTTAAAGCTAAACAACAATTTGCACTGAAAGTTGTAATTGCTTGCAAAAATCAAGCTGTCTCAGAAACATCATAGTAGAGTTTTTTTTAAGTTAAATGTCACTATTTCCAAGCACGCTGAAGTCAATGAGAATTTTTTCAAGGATTTTAATGAGCTTTGAGTAAGATACAACTAGTCGCTGCCTTCTGTTGATCCATGAGCTTGATTTGATATTCTAAATGAAATACCAAAAGTTAGTTAATAAACATATGCCATGTAAACACTGATGCACCCTAAAACACGATACTCAGCTGGTTTCCATCTCAAAGCTCACATTATAATAACACAGAAGCCATGTGTATGGCACTGACCCAGACTTACACTTTCAGATCTAACTTCAGTAAAGCAGCCCAGCATGTATTTTATAATAAAGTTTAAAATCTGATATGAGAAGTACTAATGGCAATCTCTAAATCCAGAATGTATTTTGCACGGTTTTGAAAATACTAATTTTTTCCATTAGATGGCTTTGCAGATAGACCTATCATGAAACCACCATTCTCGTACTCTTATGTCCATTATTATCAGTTTTTGGTAAAGCATACCTTTGCCATTTGAAAGGAACTATTTTTTCTTGCACTGCTAAATATGATAAAATATTCTGACTATATGTTTGTTATAGCACTGATTTCACCCAAGGTCCAGGAACTCCTGGACTTAGACTGCACTTTAAATCTATTTCTTTTTAATGTTTATGTATCTTTAGTCACTATCTATGTGAAAGGGCAAAGCATGCTCACACTGAGGTAAGCAATTTTCCTCCAAACTGTCAAAAAAAAGAAATCCATATGATAAGAACCACTCTTCCAATGGGCAAAAGTAGACTTGAGGCCTTATTGTGTCTCATTACTGTCATGACTGAAAAAATATTTCAAAGTAGGAGGAAATAAGGGTTTGCATGTTTATAGATCAAATCAAATAATGCTAGAGGATAGTAACTTCAGAGGTTTTTAGCATCATTTACTCGCAATGACCAACATTTTTCAAATTGGTTTGGAAATCCTGTTCTCAAAAGGAAGATTGTTCAAGAAGATTTCAGAAAGTCACTTTGTAGTCCTAACTATTTTTAAAAGTCTTCCACATTTACTTTATGCATGCATATATCTGCTGTCTTACAGCATTTAGACTTGCATACCTTATTTTGGCAGCTTTGAGACAGGCAATTATTAATCATCTTTGCTTAAGACAGTCAATGGCCCAAGTGGGGAGAATCCTGTAACTTCTGATCTATCACAGAAGCTCAGCTCCTCTTCTATCACACATCTGCTTTCCACTGGCAGACAGCATAGCTCTTCACAAACACAAAATTGGTGTAGACCTCCCAGCCATCTTGGAAATGTCACAAATTACCTCAGATTCCAATGAGCAAGCTGAAATTTAATATACTGGGAGCAAAATTAACTACTATCTGTGTGGTACTCTATACATCCATTGCTTTTTGAAATTGGTCCAAAATTTGGAAGTAACTGTACGGAACTGTACACAAATTATTTAGTCAAGCACCTTAATTTCTCTACATTGAAATCTTCCAAAAGACTGTAAGGTTTTCCCTAAAAGAGAACGTATTCCAGCCATATAATTTCAGCATTTAATGTCTCTGGATACGAGGGGATCTCTATTAAAGTGCTGCAGTTTCCACCTCTCTATACTCATTTGGGATTTGAAAAAGTAACATAAATTTAAATTCGACTAGAGTATCCATGGGACTTTCATTACCATCATTACAAACAAGGATTAATAATTAGTTGGCTTTACAAGATCTGGCAATATTACTCTAACTATGCAAATGATTAACATCAATACTGTTGCACGAAAACAAAACAAGGACACTGGAGTTTACCATTTTTACATACCCTATTTTATACAAGTTTAATAACCATTAAAAGCCTCTGGAATCTAAAAATGTGCAATTTCTCTGTTTACCCAAAGCATGCTTATGATACAGATGATAGCAAGTTTCTCAATGATGACTATGTCAGCTGCCACAGGCAGTCATCTCTAGGGTCAGAGGACAGTTTAGTCTCCAAATTATCTCAGTCACTGGCCTCCTCGCTGTGTTCTCCAGCATGGTATTAATTAGTTGCAGTTGTAGTGCTGACTTCTGAAATATCAACATCTGTTCACATGCAAGACCACACACTTACCCTACACAGGCGTAACACAGCTAGTTATGATTGATCTGGACTTCAGCTAAATCACAGCCTGAAAGAAGTCTCTACAATGTTCACATTAGTTTGACTTTTCATTAGTTACTGTTTCCCACTAAATCTATTTAAATTCCTAGTTTCAGATTCTATTTTTTTCCTTTTTTAAGCTTTTTCTTTCCTCTTTCAGATGTATTTTAGAAAGCTTTTTCTTAACATAGTTTCTGAGAATCTCTTCAAAGAGGAAGATAATTTAAAGCATCAGAGAAATATGAAAGCATTAAACTGAGGTAAGTCAGTAATGCTCAAATACCTGATAAATAGTGTATAATTTTAAACCTAAAAAGTTTAAGACACTTTTGCATAAGAGCTTTTTGATTAGAAACTAAGAGGCTGTAGAAATATAACTGTATGCCTTTTTGTGCTGATTTAACACTTTGATCTGCAGACAGAAATGAATGGATGGATGTACAGTAGATGTACAAATGAATGATATCTTCAGAAATATGATTAGAATAGCAGAGATGTTCCTACAGGGGTGATTTGGAAGCTTCTGCAGGGGCAAAAATCTGCTGAGTTTTGTGGACTCTTCTGGCAACTTCTCTTAAGAATCTTGTTTCACCAAGGGCTTTTAGTAGGCAATGATCTCATGACTGTATTTAGGGAAAAATAAATTTCATTCTTGAAAGACAAAATAAGGTTTCACCGGTACAGAAGATATAACTTGAAACAATAGATAAAGTATGTGATAAGTAAGAATCTAAGTAAACTGAAATTTCTTTTTTTGAGGCTTTCAGAACAAAGAACATTATATTTTTCACGAGCTTGTCACTGTCTTTACATCATGTAAGAATCCCTAATGCTTTTTTTTTTTTAAATGAGGTTGCAAGAAAACTCAGCAAAACATTCTTGCTGGAAATACTGTGCTCTTCCTCATTCTTCAGCAAAATTCATCAAAATGGATAGACTTCAAATGGAATTCCTACATTATGTGAAAACTCCACTTTGTCTACAAATTAGAGCTCTGTTTTAGTTGGCTTTTCCCATACTTAGCAGGGTCTGAGGTTACTATTAGCTTGATTACAGAAGCATGAAGTCATTAATATGCATTAGTTGATATAACCTAGAACACTAGGCATCAAATTATCCTTTTTTTTTCCCCTCAGTGGTCACAGCAACTAAATTCAACCCTGATAAATTGGAATGAGGAGAAAAGAGAACATGATATTCATTAGCAAATAAAATGCTCCATTAGAACAGCCCAGGCTGTTCTGCTCACAAAATTTTTGACTCATTAGGGAAGCTGTGTGGCCTCTAGCTGAAACTGAAGCAGAGTTTCTGGGAATCACCTCCACAGTTACAAAGGGAAAATCTGCTGCACCTAATTTTCCACATCACGTCCCACAACAGGCATCTTTCCATACCATATATAACCATAAGTATTTTATGTTTGTCAATGACCTAGTTTTCTGGATTAAGCAGGAACATTGTGTCTCCTGGTCTCCTAAGCATTTTGCATAGAGTCAGCAACATGTACTGATTCATACGAGAAAATGTAATTATTTGCCATCTCTTAAAAGAACATATTTGAAGTGATCAAGCTAAGACATAGAGCATCCTTACATCCTGAAAGCACAGCATTTCTGTTAAATGAAAAAGGTAAAATAAATCCGATATTAAATTGACAAACTTTAAACATTTTGCTACAAAAGAAGAGTCCATAAACCTTTCTGAGTTATCTAGGCTACTTATATAGTGCTTGTGGGAAAATAGGCATCAACAAAAACCACATACTGGAATTACAAATGCCTAAAGAAATACTTCAGTGTATAGTATGTTCAAAGACTGCGACTCAGGTAAAAAGCTCAGAGGCAGCTTCCATTTCTTGAAGATTTTTCTCACAGGATTCATGAACTAAGTAAGGCCTACATTTCTGTGTCACATATGAGGTGGCAAAGATGGTGTTTACTTTTGTACTTGGTATGTTGAAATTATTTATATGTTCATTTTCCCAGTATTTCTTTAACTTGTACATTAAACAGACACTAAGTAAACAGGCCTTAAAGGAAGACTGGAATTCAAGGCCCACCCTTTCCAAAAAAAAAACAAACTCAGTGAGATGTTCTTCTCAAGTCCTCTGTTATTGGTAGTGAAGTGGTTAAAAAACAATAGATCATGCTACATTTGCCAATAGTCCAATGATTTCAGGTCTCTTGCATGAAGTAGGAAAGGTGGGATTGACTCCCCAGGTAGAATTCAAAACTTCAGACTCTTGTTCTCAGGTATCTGATCATCAGCCCATGGATGTACTTATGAGTCTTGATTATGAGTTCAGGTTCAGAAATGAATTAATGTTTTACTTAAGGGAGAGATTAAGATAAAATTTCAATGGAATATTGCTTGGATAATCAACTTTTTCATATAAGATGTATAAAAAAATTCTTGGGAAATTTTTCATCCAGTTAGGAGCAGAACTCATCTGTAAACCACAGTGCACTAAGAATGGCATGGAATTAATGAACAGAATTTCTTTATTCTAATTCACCTACCCTTTTAGTTAAAACAGAACTTTTACTCAGAAGGAATAAAAATTTTAAAACCCAAAATCTTGTCCTATTATTCTTCCAAAAGTCTTTTTTAAAATGCTATGAACTTTTCTCATCACTTACAGAGATGAACTTCATCATTACTTCCCAATTTTGGCTGCACACTCATAACTGCAATTTGAACTGCAATATTTTTTGGCAGCTCTTAGCTCTTACAAATGTTTTCTCATATCTAGCAGGATTCTACAAATAATCAACCTATTTTCAGCATGGATAAAACCTATAACTTTTGCCTAGGATCAACTTTGCCACTGTGCAGTGGCCCAGTTTTATGAACTGTCCTTCCAATGCATTGCTAGGGGCTACCTTTATTTTCATGCATTTCCTCTGCAAGAGAATGTAGTATAAGTCTAACTGCAAGAAGCCAGCAAATGGTGACTAGGTTTCAAAATTCCTTACATGTTAATAATTTAAATTACCACAATAAATTGAATTATTATTTGAAGTAAAAAATATAGTGGTCCAATACACATTGGGATAACACCAGATATTTTGGCTTGGACCTAGCATTTTTATTTCCTCAAGGAAAGAGGTTTTGCAAAGTTTTTTAACAGTACAAACATTCTCCAGAATTTTTTGTGTTTATTTTATTGGACAAATTATTTTTACCTATCTTATTTGCAATACTATGCCTTTGTAATTAATGAAAAAAAGAAAAAAAGCATGCTTGATCTGAGGCAAGGCTAAACCAATTCATTTTTGCTCTACAAACTAGCTAAAGAGTAAAACTCTCCCCAGATGTAATGGGCTTTTCAAACAGCCATGGTACATTCCTGCAAGCCTTGGCCTTTTTGAATAGTATGTGAAATAGCACATGCAGCTCAGAGTCAAAACAGGGAGAAATTGCAGTGATCTGCACTGGAGTCTGTGTTTCCTGCAGTCATGCCAGCAGACCTAGCCAGTGTTTATTCCTCACACTGATAAAGAAAGAGAGTAGTCATGAAGAGCAGAAAAAATATACTTTGAAAAAAACAGTAACAAATATTCTTGAAGAATATAAATATTTTGAAATATATTTTTTAAGATTGGGCATGAATTCACATCTGTGTTGTCTATTTCAAGCAAAATATTAACAGCAGGTGTGGTCCAAGTAGGGGCATTCCTTTAGACATCCAGTTCAAACACTTTTTAAAACCAGGGGTTATTAGCAAGGAGAGAGCTCTGTGAAAGGAAGACTGCAGTTAGAGACTTGTGGTTGTTATTTGCTATCTCTGTTCCAGTACCTTTGAAATAAATATTCAAAGCCTTTTCCAGTCCAAGCCTCTGATCTTCCTTTCAAGTGTGGCAAGCACTCCTGAAATCCTGAAAGAACATTATGAATCATGTAGGAGTATTCACTGACCTATCCATTTATTTACTTTTTTTTAAATTCTGAATCATCAGTAGAAACCTACTTCCTTCCACAAGTGACTATCAACTATGACTTAAAATGTGGAGTGAGATGCATTGTCTCAAGTCTCAGAAAATAAATAAAAGTTACCCTGAGGAAAGGGACTATAGCACTATAACATATGAGATGAAATAAAAGAAAGAAATGCTAGGTTTTACCAGCTCTGTATGCCTTGTAAAATAAAAATATTCAGGATTTCAATGAAAGCAACCAAGATGAGGATTGATGTTGAGATCTGCTGGGCACTGAAATGAAAAGAAAATCAACCTCTGGAGAAGCCCTCTCTCTAGTACAACTTTGGTTCAGTAAGAATTTCATCCAATATATAGGTATTACCATGAGAATTAATTGCCATACTTTCATTGAAGGACTATAGAATATTTATATTTCATTTTTATCTATCTTTTATTAAATGCATAATCAGCACAGAATGTTGAAGATATGTATTTGTGACCAGTGAGTCTTCATCATATCTTTTAAATATTAATTTCACTTTCTGTTGTTTTCAGAATAAGGTAATTTTAATATTGCTTGACAGGACTGAAATTCCAAATTTTTGTATTCAATTTTCACATATATTTACATTTAAAAGGAATGAAGGATTTATCGTAGAGCAGGACTAACTGTTGTATTATAGAGGGAAAATCAAAAGATTACTAAATTTCACATAGACACATGGAAAACCCCAGCTTTGCATTTCTATTGGAAGCTCATTTAAACAGATGCATCTGTGTTTTTAAAGTAGAAGACTATTGACTTTCACAAGAATTGTACAATATAATTCTTTATAATCTGATCTTTTTTGTTACCAGAAGTTAATGACAGCCATGCAGTTTACTTAGTTACCAAACATTACTTGGAAGCATCCAGCCTTTTTCTAGGAAGATGAACTATGACAATTTCCCCTTAGGACCACAAAAACACATTGCAAGATTTTATTCATCAACAGTGCTCCTGTTCACATGACCCTTTTTTGGAACTTTTTCAAGTTAGCAGAGCTCATGACACCTTCCTCTCTTCCTGTCTCGAATACTTTGAACTGTCACAGAGATTTCTGGTATAGGATCTGCTTATCAAACAGGGAAAAGAACAGCAATGTATTTCATTTCAGCTCTCTTGTGTTGTCCATTTGCAGGTGGTGGAAGGAAGTGCAGTTCTGCCAACAGCTCTTACACCAGTTCCCTAGAGCTTGGAGTGTTGGGCACAAGGTTATTTACAGTTTTATAAAGCACAACCAGACACAGCAGCTCCTTCTTGGTTTGAAATTGCACAGGTGCAACATGAATTACAAAGATATGGCACTTAATGGATGCTACCATTCTTTTGATTCTACCATGACAGTACTTCAGGGACAAATTCACCCTTTTAAGCAAATTTTGAACATTTAAATAAGAATTTATGTAAAACTTGTAAGTGGAATATAATTATAATGCATAATTTATATAAAAAAAACCCACAAACAACAAAATCACACCAATATCTCAAGGGTAAATGGCACATAACTTGGAAGAATTAAATTCCAAACACATGTCTCATGTAAATTTGCAGATAACCCTGTAATGTGCCTGCTATTGAACAGCAATAGTTTTTAGTTGTTGTTTTGTTTTTAGTAATTTCAAACATTTTCTAAAATTCAAATGTGTGTTATTATAATGATGATGATGATGCTTATATAAAGCTTTTATTTCTCAAGTTGCTTCTTTGTCTTACATCCCATGAGACAAATGCTATTCTTTGGATTTGCTTGTGCTGTCCCTTTGTGACTCATTGAAAATCATGTATAATCAAGAGCAGATTTTGGTTCTTTTTTTTTTTTTTTCTTGAAATGCTCTAAATTATGGTGTTAAACATTCAAAGATTATTTTCTGTTTATTTCAATGGATATTTCTTTTTATTACCCCTATTAATGTGGAAGAATATTTCCCAACAAGAAAGGTATTTGTTTTGTCTATTGAAAAATCAGTAACAAGGTTTACAGATTTACAGTAACCTTCATACTAACCAGTTGAAAACTGGTAGTTATTCCCTCCATAATGTGGCTTGCATTAAAAAAAACCTTCAATAACTGATTATAACTGAATTTTCTTCTCCCCCCACAGACATTCCATTCTTATATTTCCTAACTAAAACAGAGCATACGGGCAGGTGATATAGACATTGTCTGCACAAAATCCTGCACTCACTTAGCTAAAATATGTGTGTTTCAAGCCAATTTAGTTAAACTTATGCAGTCTGTTCTAGCACACATATTTTCATTTACAGATATATTAGAGGGAACTTTGTGAGAGCAGTCAGTTGGATTATAGATTCTTATTTAGAGAGTGTGGCCGAGATTGAAATTGGATCCAGAGAGAACATATTTCTAATATTAAATCCATTTTGCCCTTTTGGAAAATAAAACAGAAAACTAAGGGATAGGTTATGGAAATTTCTGTTCTCAAAAAGAAAGTGGTTCCTTTCTATATTTTCTTACAAAGTTTAGGGTATTATAAAAATTGTCACATCATCTAATCCTGCAGAAGTCATGTTTGCTATAAATCTATAAATCGAGTTGTTCATTGGTGGTCTACCTCTTCACTTTTACAGTGCAAAGCCAGCTTTCACACGGTGCAGTATTTAAGGGCCCTTATCCTGTTATTTCATGTATCTGGCTTTCAGGCACCTATTTCTCTATTTGTTCATAGACACATTGTACTGGGGACCTATTTAATATATATTCAGTCCCCAGGAACATGCTTCATACTTTGTAGAAGTAAAGTAAAAGGAACCTGAGGATCATATCACACTGAAATTCAAACAAACTGATTTCCTTTCTACATATTGTAGGGAGCATAAAGGCAATGGGTTTTCCTTACCTTTCAATTAATCACCAGCCATACTTTGAGTAGTACCCCCTGGTGCGAAGGAGCTGTAAGCTGTGTGCTCTGTGCTCTGCAAGTTGCAGCAGCCATCTCATCCTCGTTGCTCAGACCATCCATGCAGCCTGGTGGAGACTTGTCTCTTCCTTTTGTAAACCTTCTCATCAAATAATCTACCATTCCATTTACCTCAAACTTGATCCTACAGCCTGATACTATCAAAAAGAATTTTTCTTATTCACTTACAGAATAGAAACAGAATTTCTTTTTCTGGATGGTGTCAGAATGAATTTCCCAGTAACCTCTGCTCGTGGCTCCAAAGCATTTCAACAGAATGACTGATGGATTCTCCCAGAAAAACCAACGTGAGCAGGGCACTCTTCAAGGAAATGGGGGCCTGTGAATTCAGACTGAGAAAAGTCTAAAATTCATGTCTACTGTTTCTTGCTGAGGGTATAAAATTTAGGTACAATATTCAACTGCTAAGCACAAAGTAAACACATCCTCCTTCTGCAATAGCTTGAAGGAAAAACAAGAGTTGTATTTGGAGTTTAGTCAAAGAACTAAAACGTTCTGGGGACTAGCAAATCTCTGAAAGCCCCATGAATAAAACATGGGCATGGCTTTTCAGCTGGACCACAAGGAGCCTCTCTGAGGCACCCAGACTAACAGTGTTTCATTAGGTACATCTCTGAGGGAAAACGAAAGTGTCCCTGCCCCTGGCTAGAAAGCAAGGTAAAATTGTTTAGCTCATTTTCCTAAATGCGTGGGGTTTGATCCAATTTGAAAATTTGTGATCTCACTGTTAATATAGTACCTTTTAGCTTTAATAGTTGTGCTCTAAGCAATTTTCAAGGCTGCTCTTAAGATCAAGTTCTTTAGTTACAAGATTATAATCTCAAAGAAGTTGTAAGCACACTACACCTCCCTCGTATCAAGATGGATCAGCTTATATTGGATTAATGTATCAAGAACCATTGTCTCAGCAGCTAGAAATTCTGCCACTGTTAGTCAGCACTTCTAACAAAGGACATTCTTCAAATGCCTTCTACCTGGGGCTCAGAGCATGGATCTTTATCTTACAACCAGAATCTTGTTCAGTTTTCGCTTTCTCAACCACATGCCTACCTTTGAAAAAAACTATATACAGTAATTTCAGTTTATAAGCCACAACTTTTTGTCTGAGTTTTCGAGCCGATCCCAGAAGCACGGCTTTTCACCCGGTGTGGCTTATATATGGACAAATTCCAGTGAAGTACCAACCCAAAAGTGCGAGCCGTGCCGGCCTGAAGCGGGGCAGGGCTGGCTGAAGCTGGGTCCTGGCTGGAAAAATAAATAAATAAATAAATAAATAAATAAATAAATAAATAAATAAAAAGAAGGTGTGGCTTATCACCCAGTGCGGCTTATTTATGGACAAATTCCATGGACTTTCCAACAACTTGGAAGTGCAGCTTATAACCAGGTGCGGCTTACAAGTGTGAAATTACTGTACTCTTTTCCCCTGTCCATCTAGAATAAATTAATTCCTTTATATTTAATTCCACCATGGAATGTTATTTTTTTTCTAATTTGGCATCATCTTTCTATATTCAGATCAAAATGCATTGCAATCCTGAGTCTGTTCCATTCCAAAATATAATTTAAAATATGTTCCTCTGAGATGTTTAAAAAGTTTTCCTTCAGTTATCCCACTTCATCTCTTGCCAATCTATGTTCTACTTAATCAACAGATGTCTTCTTTTTCCAATGCCTCTCTTTGTCTGGCCACTGAATGGGATTAATTCCCCTTCCATAGTGTATCTTTCACCTCCTGGAAAAAGAGTTCTGCAATTGACAGACTCTCTAATTTATTCTGTTCCTTTTCAAGCCTTTTCATCTCTCCCTTCCATAGCTTCTATTCACAGCTGTAACAAAATAAAGTAACTACATTCTGTGCCCAAACCCCACATACAACTTTTGCATTAATTTTATCACAGTCTAAACACACATATGAATTTAAAAATTATGTTGATACATAATTTTTACATAATTTAATGACAAATCATCTTCACAGTGCATATTTTTTATATTTTTCTGAACATTAAAGCCCATAATTAGTATTTGGTAGTTCAAAACACTTCTATCCTTATAAGAGTTACATGTTTAAGTGAAAAATGTTTTGTTGCATAAGGTATTTTTGAGCAGTTACTGTCTGTGGTGAAGAGTGGAATAGAATGTTTCAATTATTTGGTCAAAAGGACAAAAAGTACAAAAAGGATGCGCCAACTCACAAGTCCACCCTCCAAATTAACTCAAAGAGGAAAAATCTGAACAAGTCAAAGTTCACAGTACTCTTTCTGTCTCTCTTGTATTTCTAAAACTATTTCCAAGATGGTATAATTCCCCTCCTGTGACTGACATGCTAGGGAAATAAAAAAGCTCTTAAGGAATCTCAAGCAGCCCATCAACACCCCTCCTTTCTTCTTCCTCATTTAGGCATGCCATGAAGGTGAAAGGGAAAGGTGTGACAAGAAAGACAAAAGGAATGTAAACAATGGAGGAGATGTGATAAAGAATGTAGCCAGAGAATCTTTCAGAAGCAAGGGATGATCTTCAGGGGGAAAAGAAGTATGGAGTGAAAAACAAACTGAAAGAAATAAGTTTCTTGAGCAATTCATCGTAGGGAAAATAAAAAGAGAAACCTGGGGTAAAGCAGAAGAAAACAAGCCGACCTCTGGCCAGACAACACTAAAATATAATATAAACAATAATAATAATAATTATATTGTCTTTGGAAATATCTCATCTTGATTTAGCAATAAAAATTCAAAAGGATTACTTGTTTCATAAATCTGCTTAGTAACTCCCATAAAAAGAATAATAAAAAAGAGAGATAAATTTGATTAGCTAAGGAAATAGCTGACTTGCTCTTAATGATCAGAAATAACTCCCTTCATGTTTCCAAAACACATATACATATATACCTGTTTTTCATTGTTAGGCTCTAATTAAGAAGAATTTTTCAGTCAACTAAATGTTTAATTCCTTCCAATTATTTGTGTTTCTCCTTTGAAGCATCATTATGTTTCTTATTTAAAGCAGGACTTAACATTCCTTCTTTCTTTACAGATCTTAGCAAAAAACCATATAGATGTACAAACCTTTATCAAAACTTTATGAATGCTAGTTTAAATATGTCATATCCACAGGAAAATTTAATCTTAACTCCTAAGACCTAGCACTGGTTCAACGACAGTTTGTCGTAATTGGAAAAAAAAAAATCTATATAGAAATATATATGCCATCCTAGGAAAAATCATACAAAGGTGATTTTGATAGTAGTTCTAGATAAAAGTAACTCCAGACATTTTAGACCTGTAATTTCATCTTGCAGCCATTTTATAAAAAGCCTACAATACTCAGTATCCTACATTATCTGTAGAATTCCTTTTTTATTTATTTCTTACATGAAGCTTCCCAGTTCCATGGCTTTATTTTGTATAAATCCAATGCTTATATTTCGAACCAAGAATATTCAGGTTCAGATTGTCTGATTGGCAGATGATCTTCCAATGATTCTAGATAAATTTAGGAAATAACACTAGACTGATTTTAAGTCCATCCACAATACTTTCAAATAGTAGTTTCCTATCCATCAAAGACATAAATACAAATTTTAAAGAGCCTCCCCTATTTCTCTTAGGTGCTTTTATTTTTAATCTGAGGCTATTGAGTCTTAGTCTAAGGAATGTTTCAAATTGATATAAACTGACAATGGCTTCAGAAGTCCTATCCACTTCCTACACCCACTGCTTACTCCTCCCTTCATCTCCTGTTCCAAGAGGCTGTGAACAGCACTAAAAAACAGATGCTTTTTATTTAACTTCTGGTAAAAGTCTACAAATTCTGATCTACTTATCTACATGACCACTTAAATACTTGTGCTAGTTCAAGACTGAGTGTAAGAGAAGTCCAAAGGAGAATAACAGCCATACTTGAGTGTTTGCAAAACCAGGACTGGAGAGATTCAAACCATTATCCAGAAAATGCAGGTGGAAAAGCACTAATGCCTTATGCATTGCACATGACTTCAGGAAATATTCAAAGTAATGTGGGGATGAGAGGTAGCCTTTGGGACATGTGTAGGTCATAGGCTGGTTATGAAACTATCTGGCCAACATGTATATTTGAAACAAATTTCACTGAAAATAACACCATTTAAATACTAGGAATTAAATAATTTTGCTCTTTCTTCATAACTTAGACTACACACTCTACATCCAGTAGGATCTGGTAGTTAAAAGCAAAATTAGCAACACTCTTTCAGTAATTTCCAGGGAATTTCCTAAACTCAAATTTATAAAACCTTTTTTAACTTTCTCAAAGAGGCATTGACCAATCTACAATAAAATGAACTCAATTTCAAGGCAAGGCCTTCAGAAAATATTTTAAACTTCAGTACTTGCCTTTCTGATTTGCATGTGTGCTGATGAGAGCCTGACATTAACTTCACTCAGATTTGAAAGGTATAAAAGTTATGAGGAGATTAAAAAAGGCTTTGAGAAATTGATAAATTTTCTTGGGTATCAGCAGGGCCCTGTTAAAATCAGACAGGCCTCTCAGTTTTAAAAATATCATACGTGAGTGGTTTTTTACATAATCCCTTATAAATAGCAGCAATGTTCCCCAATAAACAGATGAGACCATTTATAAGCACACTCCATCTATAGCATGACAGAAGTCTTTTACTCAGAAAATGACAGTTGATCAAAATGTCAAAATCAAACATTTTTCAGATGTTACATTTGAACAAATTCTGTAATGATTAATGGAAGATTTAACAGAACCAGGTGGTGTCTATTACGCTTTTTCACCTGCCCTCTTATGAGGAGAATGAAGACCATTCAAGACCAGGAATGTCCATAATTCAGTATCATTTGTGGCAAAAAAGAAAACTGAAATACGGGAACTTAAATCCAGGTATCATTAATCATGTTTTGTGCATTTAATATCTAATATGTGTTTCATTTCTGCCACACTTTTAATGGATCCTAATTTGGCTGAATGACAACACTGAGTGTTTTCAGGATGTTTTTGCAACTGTCAGAGTAATATCCTTTCCCATGTAAAGGAAAGAAAAGTAAAGTAAAACTGGATGAAAATGAAATATTTATCTAGGAGGAAATAGTTAACATTAAGAGAGACACCTAGACTCAATCCAATGCACACCATCTTTCTAGTTTTAAACCTCATCATCGTGCTATTTATAATACATAATGATGCCTCATGCCTTTCAGAAAGTCTGCTTTACAAAGTCTAAATTAGAATTAGTGACCCAGACAACTAGCTTCAAGATCAACGTCAGCTTCCCCAGAGGGCCTCGGTAGGGGACAGACAAAACCAAATAAACAGACAACACCTTTATTGAGGCCTCTTTTATTTGCTGTTGAATGGGAAGCAAGTATAAGAGGTGCCAAAGCAACTCCAAGCTCACAAGAAATCGTGAAGGGAAGCTCTAGGCTGTCTCTGGAGTCGTGCTGATGTATGAAATCATACCAAATTTTTAAACAGATGTGAGTGGGTGGTAGAGAGGAGGGAATCATGTCATAAGCACACAGGAACTCTGAAAGGGCTGATGCCTGCTAAGATCATCCATCTTCCCATCTGCAGTGAGGTGAGGTTCACCATCTTTTAACTTGGCATGAAATAATGAGAATATTAATTACTGCTCCATCCCAAGACTACAAAGAACATCAGCCCTTCTAATTTGCTGCAATGGCAATCTCCATGAAATCTGAAGTTTTCCTTCTGTTCAAGAGGAAAGCATGCAGAAATTGTTAGGAATAAAGTTTTATTCTTTGGCTGAGGAATGGGAAAAGACTTAGCTCCAAAGCCTTTTAGGCAGAATTGTGAGTTATTAAGCTTACAGCAGTTGCAGTACTTTGGTCATGTACACCAAGACCTTACAGAGCTGCTCAGTTTTTACAGAGACCTGTATTTCCTGGCATCCTGATGTACCCACAGAGGTCAGGCATCCTGAGATATATCCCCCCTCTCTCTCCATAAGACTGAAAGTAGAGAGTGATGGAAATGTACAGATATCTGTGGCTCAGCAGTAAGTTGAATCATATCCTATCCTCTATGTGGATAACATACATTGACAGCAAAGGAAGTGAAAATTTCTTTTTGATAAGTTGAAATCAGTCAGAGAGGTAAAATCACAGAAGGAAACTATTAAGAAGAAACAGTATGATTCAACAGCATTTACTGAAGAATAATATCTACCATAAAGAATACATGTGGCTAATGAAAGCTGTGTGCAGCTTAAAGGATACTCCCTTTTTTGTTGACAAGGAACACCTGAGGAACAAAAATTTCAGTATTAGACCCTGCTGGAGTACAGAAAAACACAGGTTTCACTGAAAGACCCAGTGGAAGGAAGTAGAGGGGAACAATATGAAGATTTTACCCAAATATTTATCAGAAAATAATTCATTGTCCAAAGCAGGGAAGAAGGTTTTCCAAGAAAATTAGGCTGCAAGGAAATTATATCTTATGAGTAGATCTGCAATATGTATCCTTATGCTCAAGTCTATTATGTTAAGATGTTGCGGGCTTTTAAATACAAATAATAAACTTTTAAAAAAACAAAACAAAAACATGACTGGAAACAGACAATCAGTACAGTAAAATTGTGTTTCAAAAACTTTTTTTATACAATTGATACAGATTTCCCTGCATTTGAAAACAAAAGAACATGGCCAACCAGATGGTGACCATGAGTATAATCTTTCCCTGTGCAGGAATTTCAGGAAAAAAACTCAACAGTTTGATGCTTGAGTGAGGCAAGGATACCTGCCAACCACCATAAGTCTGCTGTTGTGCACATGTGCAGTCTTCTGAAGAAGAAAGACAACTCCTAATACATGTTATAAATAAATTTTCTAAGTGCTAGGATAGTTTCATTAGAATAAATAACAACCATGAGGCCAATGGGACTTCCAAATCCTTAACTTCTGGCAAAGAGTTAAAGGACTACATTCTGTCCTTGGATATGCATGGATCCCAGATGTACTCACAGATAAAATACTCAGCCCAGAGTGATGTCAGGTTTGGTGTGAATTTTGCCTCATCTCACATCTGCTTTAATCTGGGCCCCCCTGAAGTTGCTGCAAAAATGCCTTTGATATTAGTGACAGTTACACACAGTAACAGTGGTTCCTGTCCTCCCGTGTGCCCTGGTAAAACCAAAGTAATATTTGTAATTAAGGTTAGGAACAAGAACGGTTACTGTGAAGTAAGCTGGTGGTTTTTATTCTATTCATTTAGGTTACAGTGAAAAACATGATAGCATGGGATAGCAATGAAATATAAATCCCAATCCTTGGATTAGTGATAATTAGCATTGTGGTAATTATTCATGCAGATAAATGTTTAGAAGTTTCAGGGCTAATGGATACTGGCCTTATTTGTAGGGATGCCTTAAGAATCTGTTATACCTTTCAGAGAGTAATCAAAAAGCTTTTCCAGTAAACCATAAAAATAGGGTAAGCTATAGAAAAACTATCTTCTAACCACATTTTCGATCTGAAAACTAAATGTCTTAATTTTAGGTGCCATTCCCATACTTTCTTTGTATATTGTTTTAGGTATATATGTTTTCAGCTCAGTAATTTCTTTTCCTTCTCTACTCATTCCGGCTATCTTGTGCCATATAGGCCTTTAAAGTGTCCTCAAATGCTGCCTGGAGTCAGCCATCCAGAAAGCATCTTATATATATATATATTACATCAGGTAAATCTGTACTTTTTCCCAATAAGAAAACCTAAAGCTTCTCAATTCAGTGAAAGTAGGCCAAAAGTAAAGACTATCTAATGCAGTAAGATTTAGCATACTAAAATAATTAATATATCAGATATGGTGAATGTTTCACTATCCAGTTTATAATGGTTACAATAATGGATGTGTTTGAAAAGTCAGATAAAACATGTGACCAGTTCTAGATAAATTCAGTTATCAGGCAAAAAGGAAATATTTCATTACCATTTGATGGCAACAGCTCTAACATGAACTGGATTTTTCTTTTGATGGTAGTAAACAGTGAGATTAAAACAAACTTCACGTGCAAATCAATGGTCTGTAATTTCTGCAGAGGGAATACTTAAAACTAGCATTAAAATTTCCTGAGTATTAATTATAAATAACTCAATGTCTACACTCTAGAACCTTTTTTAACATGCAGTGTTTTAGAAGGGACAATTCCTTTGGCATTAACACCATTTCACCAATATAATAAGAATCAATTTGTTTCAAAAGATGGAAAAGGTGTTTAAGTTAAAGCAATTTACTGGGGTAAGCAATTTACTAACCCATAAATAACCCACCTGAGCAACTCATGTGTGTTAGGTAAAAAATAAGACTGCACTTATGAATCAAATCTGAAAAATAATTTTCTTCCTTAGGATAATAAAAAAGATATTTCCCCTATCAACTTCTCTATTACAGTCTATTAAGTTACTATGTGCTAGCATAAAAAGCAAAGGAAGTAGGATATAGCCTCCGTTTTCTTGAATTTACTTCCTTCCATTGTAACATGTTCTTACTTTACATGGGATTACCCTGCTCTTAAAACGAATTTTAAAGTTGACTCTTGCTCTCTTTTCTTTTCTCCCAAACATAAAAACAAGCCAATCTAAACATGCTGAAATTACTCAGCAGACTCAGCAAAGTCTGGCCATGTTGTTGTTTCTAGCTTCTTTCACCAATGGCAGCAAACTCAATTTTGTCAGTGTGTATTTAAAAGCAATTCATCATTGGTGCATCAGATTCACACAACAATGATCAAAGGGAAAAAAAAGCATCCTTTACCACAAAAAAAAAAAAAAAAAAAAGAACTAAAACAAATCAGCACAAAAACAAAAAAATCCCACCAACTATAAGTCAGTGCAATAGCACATACAAGTCTTCGGCCAAAAACACTGTTGAGAAATTAACTAACAGCTGCACATTTTTACTTGCTGAACTTAAGTCCGTGAAATGAACCCAACACTGAGTCTAATATGAGAGAATCAATGGACTGTTGCCTTACTCAGTGCTTCTCCAAAAGACTTTTGAACTAGCACAGAATTCATTTTAATGAGCATCCAACATCTGGAAAAGCCCCTTAAGAGTTACAGAAAGCCGAATTACAGAAAGCCAAGTTTAAAAAACCTTGCAAGAGTACCAAATCTCTACTGAGAAAACAGCAGAAAGACTGGAAAAGGAGAAAAGAAAAACAAAAAAAAAAATATCTTCAATTAATCTGAACACATTTTGGAAGCAAGAGTGAATTATATTATGATTTGAAGATTTACTTTAAAATAATTTCAAACATGGTTTCTCCTTTGAGTATTTGATAAAAACTGATATACCTGTAATTAGCAGTAGGTTTTTGGACTGAGTCCAAACAGCAATTTTTCTAGTGGTTTTTGAGTAGTTTTACTCCTTTCTGTAGAGCACAACTATACCTTTGACAGTTCCATAAACAACCATGAGGAAAAACACTCCATATCTCTAGAAGGTTTTTTTTTATTGCCTCCTTTCTGTTTCCCGCTCAGTTTTCAAAAATTGGCTGCAATGCTTTGCTGTCTTGAAAGTAAAAAGAACAGAATACCTCTGCAACTCTACTTTATTAGTCCTATAGCTTATGCAACAGGTGGCTAATGTCAGAAGAGTTCAGGTCAAACAGTGTCTGTCTGTGCACTTGCAGACATCCAAAGTCCTTTCTAACTCAAAAGTGCATTTATGTATGTGTATATATATTTGACTTTTGGCCTCTGTTCACCAGTAATTTAAATTAGGCCCTAAAAAGCTAGAAAAGCTGGATCCACTAGCTAACTTTCAGAGTATCTCCAGATTTTACACATGCAGCAAATGCTTTCTGAGGTATGGATTCTGAGGAAGGACAACTGATAGCATGTTTTATATTATTAATTTTAATCCTCTGGAACTTGCCTTCATCACTATGACACAAATGAAAACAATGTGCTGGAGTGAACTTTTGATTTTTTGGTGGTTGAAGAGCCTTACAAAGATGAAACATTTAAAGATCTTATTTTTTTTCCCCTTTGGATTTAAAATTGAAAACCTGTAGATAGTGATAGATTAATATATATAGGAGAAAAGTTGGAAGGAGGAGAAATAAGATAAATGTCTAAAGAGTTTTCCTTTTCTATTTGCTATGATTTTAATAAACTGTGACCCTATTAAAACCATCACTCCATACACTTTTGTAATCAGTTCCTTTTTTGTAATTGTGCCAGTGTTGCATCCACTGTATATGAATTAATGCCAGATAAATATGGCTATGCTTCAAGAAGCACTATTTTTCATAGCATTACCCTGAACTTTCTGGCTCAAGTACACAAATTTGAGGGACAAATGTCTCAGAAAAAAACAGTCTACAGTGCTTCCAGCCCTTCTCTCCTACATGACTCTTCTGCAGTTGTACAAAGGCCAACGAACATCAAATGAGACATGTAGACTGAAGCCAAATAATTCAGACTAAACTGATCAAGTTTACCCATTCAGTGCAAGATGTTTTCAGTTCATAAGATCTTTTTTCTTTTGTAGGCTAATTAGAACAGCTTGACTAAGACTTACTGAAATATTATGTTCCTTGCCACTCAAAAATTGTATGAGCCAATGCCAACACTACACCCTGTTCCCTTTTAAAGCCATATGCACTTCTCTTAAAATTTTAAACCTGCTTAAGGTATCCACAGCTGCTTCTAATATTTTGACCATTAAGTTCAGTTCTTCCTCTCCAACTGAATTGCTATAAAGTGTGCCAAGCAGTTCATGTTGTTTTGTTTTTTTGTCTTCTTACATAATGGTACTGTATTCACACATGGGCACTGTACAACTAAACAACTGAAGCTTGTATTTTTAGGTTCAAAATTGAATAGTTGCCCCTAAAAGCTGGAGTTTGCTTATTTAGCTCAGCATTGTTCATGTTGGTATTATGTACAGTTTTACCATGTATAGGCAGCATAATGAATACTCTAAAATATATCTCTCCCAAAAAAGTCTAATTGGTATTTAAGGTTTATCCTGGTAATGGTAAAGAGAAGCCATATTTTTTTTTTGGTCTCACTTCATCTGATGGGTTTCAGACTGATGAACTTTGAATAAAAGAGTTTTCTCTTGTAACTACTCTGGAAAGTATCTCATTTTCCACAAGACAGAGACTTTTTAAACTTTAATGGTAAATTAAAGTGTGAGTTTTATCTCAACAAAGTCTATGTTCTTCAAGATCCACACCAAAAATGAAAATTCCTCTATGACAAGCATGTAAATAAGAAAATGCAAAAAGACTTAGAAACAAATGTTCAGAAATTTAATAAATTGCAAAGCAGGTGACAGGAAGAGAAAAAACCTGAACTTTAAAAGCTGGAGAGGCTATATGGATGTATAATATTATACAGATACATACACATTTCTATATATATTGTGGATATTATATACAGACAAGATGGCCAATGATGAGGGAGAGGGAAAATAGTGGGGGGTTTTCTCCTTACGTGTACTCTAATCCGACACTAGATTACAAATTTATTTCCTAACGCAAATCAGATTATTGTATTTTATTCCATTCGTGCCTATACTTAAGAATTGAACACATTGGTTACTTTGAACAAAATCTGAAGAAAAGTGGGAATTCTCAAATATTTTAAAGATATTTTCCTTTCCTTTCCTTTCCTTTCCTTTCCTTTCCTTTCCTTTCCTTTCCTTTCCTTTCCTTTCCTTTCCTTTCCTTTCCTTTCCTTTCCTTTCCTTTCCTTTCCTTTCCTTTCCTTTCCTTTCCTTTCCTTTCCTTTCCTTTCCTTTCCTTTCCTTTCCTTTCCTTTCCTTTCCTTTCCTTTCCTTTCCTTTCCTTTCCTTTCCTTTCCTTTCCTTTCCTTTCCTTTCCTCTTCTCTTACAAATGGAAACAGAAAGCCAGGAGAAAAAGAAAAAGCTCTCAATGAAGACTGCAGGGTGAGCCCACCCTTGGTTAGATTCTAGTTCTGAGCAAGTGATTACCAAAAGGGCTAAGTACTAAAAACCATACATCCCTACTGTTTTCATGGGTGACATTGTATACAAAAATGTAATCAGTTGCATATAAAAATGCATTACTATGATAATTTGAAATAGTAAGAATGAATAATGGAGAAAAGGCTCTAGCTAGTTTTACAAGCACTGTGAGCTTTATAGAACCTTATATATATATAGTGCTTTAACTAGCACTAGTAAGTCCATAGATGCAAACTGTATGTTAAAAATGTACATGAAACCATATCCAGTTTTGGAAGCAGCATGATGCTGCTACAGCAGTATCCAGCAGAGCACCAATGATTGCTTACATACCAGTCAGGTATGACACAGACTTCAAACTCCGCAGTCAGCCACTTTCCTGTATGTTAGGGACTCCACAGATACAAATTAGACTGCTGGAGAAATTTTCACTAGCTCCAGGAAGGGAAATCTGCAGAAACTGACGTCATCTGCAGTCATCCACAATTAGAACTTCCTAGAGAGAAGCCCATGCTCGCAACGCTTCCCACAGCTCTACTCAGCAGGAATAACCTAACAAGAGCTGAAAGTGTTGGGTAAGGGAAACATTCACTCCATGAAGGCAGGGCTAGAGGACGACTCATCTGGTGCTGTTCCCAAGTTATCCTCCCCAATCAAACCAAGAGCTCACTGAGGAGCTTCAGGAACCAACCAATCTATTTTTTTTTTCCAGTGCAGTAGAGATGGCACCACAATCTGGTGATTGTGCATGGGCAAATGAGGAATCAGAAAGGACATTCACATACAAAGACTAGAGTAGCTGGGTTCAGTACTCTTTATAGACCATTTTTATTACCTTGCATTTTACAGGACCCGTCCTTCACTTGGCAAAATTTACCAAGTTTTCTCCATTTCATATAAACACCATCCAGTGTAAAGTCAAAGGAAAAAAGATGTTTTTTCTTTCTTTTAGTGGTAAATTTTGAAAGATGACTAATAGAATGTTTCTGACTCAATCTTAGATAAGAGGTTTTTTAAGAAACAGGGGAGGAGCAGAATCAACAAAAGGTATTTACCTCAATTTTTAGTTAAATTTTGACTCTAATTAAGTCAGCTACAGAAGTGTAAAACACTCCAATAAATGGGTAGATTCTTCAAAGAATCACAGAATAGGTCAGGTTGGAAGTGGGACCACAGTAGATCATCTGGTCCAACCTCCCTGCTCAAGCAGGGTCATCCTTAGAGCACACGGTGCAGGATTGCATCCACACAGTTATTGAGTACCTCCAGTGAGGGAGACTCCACAGCCTCTCTGGTCAAGTTCCAGTGCTCAGCCACTCACACTGTAAAGTTCTTTCTCATGTTCAGGTGGAACTTCCTGTGCATTAGTTTCTGCCCCTTGCCTCTTGTCCTATTGCTGGACACCCCTGAGAAGAGCCTGGAAACCTCCTCTTGAGACTCCCCCCACCATTCAGATATTGATAGACATTGATGAGGTCTCCTCTCATCCACGTCTTCTGGAGGTTGAATAGGACCAGGTCTCCCAGCCTTTCCTCATAAGGGAGATGCTCCAGTCCCTTCATCATCTTTGCTGCGGTTCGCTGGACCTGCTCCAGGAGCTCTGTGTCTTTCTTGTCCTGAAGAGGCCAAAACCGCACACACCACTTCAGATGTGGCCTCACTAGGACTGAGTAGAGGAGCAGGATTAACTCCCTTGACCTGTTGGCAATGCTCTTCCTAATGCACCCCAGGACACCTGTAAGGGTCGGTCCCTGAAGATTCCCTGATTTGCCTCACAAACATCATCAGATACTGAGATTCTGAGACCCTTGAGACCCTGGACCCCACCTCTCACTTTGGGCAGAAGTTGCTTGCCTGGCTAAGGTGGATGATTGCCAAGGGACTGTGTTGTGCTTGACAATTCTACTTCCATGGTACACTGCTCTCTGGCAGAGTACTGGTTGTAGTGTTCTGTCCTGCACCTGATTCTTGAGGCCACGGGCTCATGAACACAATAGTCCATAAATCTCCCCACCTTTTGGCCAGTGGCCACTCACCTTAGAAAGGGACTATAAAAAATGATTACTTTTAAAGTGACTTTGCGATAGATTCCTTTCTCCCCAACGGATGAAGACATCGACGGATGATCTGAGGATGACGTCCTGTCTGTCGGTAGCTATCCTCTCTTTCACTCTCCCTCTCCCTCTCTCTCTCTCTCTCTTTTTCTCTGCTCCGTCACCTTTATCTCTCTCTTCCTTACCACTATCCCAAAACTGAATTATAAGCTCTCAGTAAACTCCTTTGCAGCTTGTTGCTGAACAAAACCTTAGTCTCTAGTTGTTGTCTTTTGCACCCTGTGGTCAAACGAACCATCATGACCCCCGCTCAGGTTGTGCAGACCGTGACCACACCACTGGCCTTCTTGTCCATAAGGGCACTGCTGGCTCATGGACAGCTTGTTGTGTACCAGGACCCTTAGGTCTTTCTCTGCAGAGCTGCTTTCCAGCAGCCAGCCCTCAATCTGTGCTGGTCCCTGGGGTTATTCTTCCCCAGGTGCATGACCCAGCATTTGCCTTTGTTGAATTCCAGTTCTTGTAAACAATCAGATAAGGGTCAAGTTGTAATTTCCTTTTCAAATATCCTGCATTTTCCAGGATTCAGGTCATAAGGTCTCTAAGTAGTAATGTAGAAAGTGAGGGAACCTAAATGCACATGGAGTCAGTGCACATAAAAAAACTTGCTGGACTGTGTCTGTGAGCCCTGTCATGGCAGAGACTGAGTCAGCCTTTTGTGTTGAGCACTGAGATGTACAAGCCTATCCTCTGTAGCTGGTAATCCCATCCTGTCTCCTCAGGGTTCCCATCTTCCTCCCTGCTCACACCTCCTTAAAATCCCTTTTATTGGTTTGAGCCTTGCAAGGGAAATACTTGGGAAGGACATGCTAGTTGTAAGCACAGTGACACTCAGACACAGAACAAATAAGACAGAAAAATCTATATTAGTTTTCTGCTTTATTTGCTTCTACCCTCCTGTGGAGTTAGGGAAAAAAGCTCCCTTTCAATGAGAAAGTAAAGGCTGCCTGAACAAGCAAGGGAATGCAGTGAGTGTGGCATTTGTGTTGCAGCCATTTTCATACAGTTTCAGATAACTTTGCAGTATCAGCCTCAATGTGTACTTTGTTTGGAAAAGATCCCCCTAATCATCAAAGCACTGCATAAAAAACAATCACAGCAATTAGGACATGCCAAACAGAAGAGACAGCTGTGAAGACGTTTTTGTCCATTTCTCTGAACATCCTTCCTTTGACTCACTTGAGTTGAGTTCAATTTTCTAGTCTTTAACTTCAGGCTCTTTCAAAAACACACAGCCCTTACACATCTATCCAACTGCTAACACTGCTCCACTGTCTTCATAGTAATAGCAGAGTCTTGATCCTCACTCATCCAGTCCTCACCCAAACATATATACTCTTTTCACCCATCCCTAGGGCACTGAAAGTCTCTAAGACTGCCTCTTCCAAAGAGTGATTTCTGTGAGGTATTTGACAAGAAATAAGTTAGCATGCTACAGCAGGGCCAAAAGAAGTTCAATATTTAAACATTTATGTTCTAACATAAACATGGATAAAAAATTTTATGTATCTGTGAGTTGCTTCCTTCTCACTTATTTGTGACATCTTTTGCATCACAAATTATGTAAATGGAATTTAGATCACTAGCCCACTTCTATAGCATCTAGTACCACTGATCTGTCATTCAAGTGCTTGGATTTAAGAATTTTTCAGTCATAAGTGCTAGAAGATAAAATGTGGGGTTTTTTTTAATTGAACTTTTGTCAACATTTTGCCTTTTTTTTTTCCCTGATACACTATCAAATTCATTATCATGAAGCTAAAAAATATAGCTTCCGCAGGCTTTAAAAGATAGCTTGGAAGATCTATTAAGAAATATCCTGGAAGCAGGTACAATACAAGAACACAAGGCCAGTACTGGAGCCCTTTAGAAATAAGCACTGTAGTCCTTTAAGAATAAATTGTGCTGTGCAATAGTTATACCACAGCTGCCACAGTGGCAAAAGTGAAAAACTACACCAATTTTCCTATAAGCAACAAAAATTTTTGGAGAAATTTTTAAAAGGACTGAGATCAGCCTGCTACAATTAAAACAATTTTGTTATTTAAAACTGATTCCAAAGAAAATGAAAATAATAACAACTTGATTATTTGCTTTTCTCTGTGTTAATCTGTTTTATTTCCACCTCTAACATAATGGAAGATATATGAGAAAATTAGCACAGTATTAGGCACTTTCTTTAGCAAGATCAGTGTTTTAGGTGAAGAGGAATGATTTTTAGATGTATCTAGTGAACTTTATAGCCTCAAATATTAGATTGTCTAACTGAAAAATTTTGAAAGGAAATTAGCTTCTATGCTTTGTAAAGACCCTCAGATTCAAAAGCCAGTCACCCCTTTAATATAATCTTTACGTATAATATTGTATATATTGAATATAATCATACACTTACACATCAAAATGTTTGTATTATTGAAATGGCAGGCATTTTGAAATGGCTACTTTTGATGTCTGTTTTGCAAGATATCATTGTAATTTGGCTGATACCTTCTCTTACACTGGTATAAGGCTCTGCACCTGTGTCCTTGGGACTGCCTGGCTTGAAATACAAATGGCAGCAACCAAATTGTCAGGAACAACACCCACCTGCAGGACACACTCAGACCAATCTGCATGTTCCGTCTAGCAAAGACAACAAGCACAATGTCCAAAATGAAAATAAGCAGACTGGTTAGACAGGTGACATTTCCAACGCTTTCCAAACATCTCTAGTTCATGACAGTTTGCCAAGCAAAGTAGCTTACAGCTCATGAGGGACTTACCAGAGATTACAGCAACTACAGCCGCCAAGCAGCACCCTTTGCAGAGCACACATCCAACTTGATTAAGCCTGCATGTAGCCCTGTCACTTGCTATAAGCTTTCCTGCTTATTTCAAGTTGTTAAGCAGAAACCACAATTCCTTAATGATATCCTTTCCCTAAGCAATGGCTGTAGCAGTTACAGCAATGTCATTCAGCTCCTAACAAGAAGAAAAAAAAGGGAGGTGGTAATCCTCAAGACAAACTTTGCTAAAATGATGGATGCAATACTCTGCAAGGCTGAGAACACATTCATGAACATCTCGTTTTTATACTGACTGAAATACTTGTCTTCAGATTCTGTCCCTTTAAGTATATGAGTAGCTTCTAGATTAATGCAACCCTTCTGAGAAAGACTGTGACAGCAAGTAAAGAGGGAGGGAGTCTAATGCTGGCAGATGAATGCAAGTGCTGTGTACATCTGTATGAGATTCTGCAGAGATAGTAGAGAACTTCTGACATTTCTGCAAGTACATCCATGTGTACATCCATATGTGCAAGTTGATTGCCCACCAACTCATTAAATATTTCTCCTTGTGTGTGCACATGTAAGACTCATGTGTTTATATACAGTGGTGTCACCATACATTCAGTGAACTAATTCATTATGGTATTTCTGGGTAATGATCCATTTCATTGTCTCTACAATCTCTGCAGCATAAAGCAGAAAGCTGTAAGAATAAATCAAAGTGAAACCTGTCATCTTCATAGAGATATCTCTGTCTCCCATGCAATGGCTCATTTTGAATATTATTTTTGCTTGCCTATTATTTCACCACTTCTCAGGGACTTTCCATATCTTCATATCCCTAATCTATTTTAAGAATCAAAAAGAGAATATCCCTCTGATAATAGCATGTCCAACTCTATCACCCTTATGAGGGCTATATCTCCACTACCTTGCAAAGTAGCCTCAATAGATTTAAATGATGTACTTTGAAACACTATTGTACAATCTGTTGTAATAATGACAACATTAGCAATAAGTACCTCAGAAGAACTTCACAAATAGAATTTCTGTACTACAGGTAAGATTCATCTCAGCTAATTTCAGACACTGAAAATCAAGTGTTTAACTTAAATTAGGTGGTTCATCTCCCCTTAATTAAGCAACAGATGCACATACTGCCAGAGGGTGAGTCATTCTACATTTACATAAACAACTCAGAAAAAATGAAGGAGTTGCCCTCAAGAAATATTTATCTCTGCCATCTGGATAGACTAGGAGCTCAGACTAGACATCAACCTTTCAACTGGCTTTAATGAGGTAAGATGAATTCCACTCTGACTGGAGCCTCATAGTGACCTCAGTGATCATTGAGTCCAACTTTTGACCAAGCACCACCGTATCAACTAAACAACAGTGCCACACCAAATTGTTTCTTGAACACTTCCAGAGATGGTAAATTCACCATCTACATTGCTTAACCATCCCTTCACTGGAGAAATATTTCCTGATGGCTATCCTGAACTTCCCCGGCGCAGCTTGAGACTCTGTCCTCTTGTCCTGTTGCTGGTTGCCTGGGAGAGGATGCTGACTCTCACCTGGCTACAGCCTCCTTTCAAGTGCTTGTTTTCAGTTCTCAGAGAGGTCTCAGTTTTTAGCAGGACCTCCATCCATTCCTAAACTGACAAATATAATTAATAGGGTTCAAATTCGCAATAAATATAAAAATTACAAGACAGAATTAGTAAATTTTCTTCAAACAATTTTTGTTCCATGTTCCCCATTCTTTGTTGATTCTGAACTGCTCCGTGATGCAGTAAAAAAGAGTTAGGACTCTGTTGAACTTTTCTAATATTTTCCATTGGTCCCAAACTATTTGCAGAAAAGAAAAAGCAGTCCTAAAGAGCCTCTTGCCTGTGCTCCACATATTCTATTCATACTGACCATAAATCACACACACTTAGTCCTGAATTAACAGCAACATTCAGCAATCAGGACCTAATATTACTGAACTTGGAAAGAAAGATTTCCTTAAAGAAATACAATATTTTAGGACAATGGTCCTAATGGACTGGACTCTTTTGGAACATTGAGTAAGACTGAGAAAGCTGACATGGATTGGCAGTACAGATTGTGAGTGGATTTTTACTGACCACATTTTACTGCCAAAAGTAATTTATGGGTGGGGCAGAAGGAGCCTCAGTTTTAATCTTTAGAGCCATGAATGTGAATAATTCTCTCTGGAGAATGTATGAGCTGTTTTACTTATCAGTATTTCCTCAGAGTTTTCACGCAGGGAGATTGATTACCCTTTCCTTATACTGTTTGGCTATACAGTGCATAAAATGGACATGAACTGCATACTGTACCATGCAAGGAAATTAAAGGCAGTGACATGCCAATCATAGTTCTTAAATTTTTGTTCAAAAATACAACAGGCTATCACTTATAAGACATTTCTAAATGTCCAAATTCTTCAGCAACAAGGATAACCTAAGCTTTTGGGAATTTTTAATTGACCAAATTCCATAGGTCATCTAAACAGATAGAATTTTAAAAAATAGTGAATGGACAGAGTTTTATTTCTTTCTGTAACAAGCCCAGCTTTCATAAAATAATTAATTCTGAATGTTTTCAGTACATAGAGAAGTAGAAGTTCTTTTTTTTTTTTCTAAGTGCATAATTTCTCTGAATAAAAATCTCAGATTAAATGAATATCAGAAAATACTCATCAGCTGACATAAAACATCACAGGATACAAACATAGCCCAGCATTCCCAAAAATGAGACACAAAAGCATGGCTTGAAAATCTTACCTTCTGAAAATGTAAGAGGCTGTAAATTGTCTAACCACAACAAAATGAGATGATGTTCTTACTTCAGTGAGTGAACAGAAAAATGCCCATTGATTTAAAGAACACAGCAAGTTCTAATTTCAGAAAGATTATTTTGTGATGTGTCTAGAATGAAGTATTTACAGTGATGGAGCAAACAATGGACATCTTCCTAGAAGACATCACAGAGATGGTGGAAGGAGAGAGCTGCAGAAGCTTACAGATATAGGGGTAGAGAATCTAGTCTGCTTGGAAACTGACTCCCAGTAAGTTAACAAATTTATTTAGCATCAGTCTCCTCAGCATTGCAGGGGCAGATTCACACCCCAAAGGAACTGGAGGGGGTTATGCAGCCTGAGAGAGGAATAGTGGGGGCAGAGAGGAGAGCACCACCTGCCAGACCCTGGCCTGTCGCTGGGAGTTTGGGCTGCAGAGCTGCTGTTGGGTGCTGTGGGTGCACTGACTGAAACATACGGTCTGAGCAGCACAGGGAATCAGTGCTTCTGCTAGGTTTCAGTATTGAACATATCAGTTAATGCTACAATTAATGGCAAGCAAAAAGATGTGTTCTACATCTCACTTTTCTGCAATTACAATAAGCAGTAATTCTATCCTTTCTTTCAAAATTCTATCCATTCTTTACCAAAAAGATAACATATATGACATATGATGTATATGTAGATATATGTGCATGTATAACATCCATGTATGCATCTCTAAAACACCTTCCACATTAGTAAAAAAAAATTATTGACTACATTTCAAACTTCTGTAAATACATAGATAAATGTTAACAGGTATCTGTATAAGAGCACAAATATCCATCTCTGTATTTAATATGAACCATAGAATAAATATGTGTAGTGGTTTCACTCTACACAGGATTCACTGCTGGTGCCAAAATGCTAAGGCTACATTTATTATCACTGTGCTAAAAAATTAAATCTCATGGTGACTTTAGAAGAGCTGTACTAATCTATTCCATGAATTGCTGGTTTAACACTTGGAATCATATCCAAGCTGTATCCTACCACTCCAAAAATGTTGGGGCAAACCAATACTTGTCACACTGAAACACATTTCAAAGTATCCTAAAAGCAGCTTCAGAAAAAAATTAATCACATGAGCACAAAAAATATTAGTTAAATATCTGCTCTAAAAAGCCTAACTGTGAAGGGCAAAACACCCAAACTCCTCTCAAAGGAAGACAGTTTGTTGATCTCAAAGAAAACGCAGTGTATAGAAATGTTGCCTTACCCAGTCCTTAAGTATCCAATTGGAACTGTAGCAAATATTAGTTTAAATATCATCATTTCAAAAGCCTAAAGAAGAAAACTGAAGGTAGTTGTAGAAGACCCCTGTTGCACTTGGAATTTCTTATTTTTGTATCTAAGACTCTATTTGAATATTTCTGTTAAAATATTTCAGCATTAAAAGAAAAATAAAATAGTTATATAAGCCACATTAATCTTACCAAGCAGCTCAGAGCTATCAATAAATTACGCTTTGTCTCATAGTGGATCTATGTGAAGTAATAGCCCACCCTTTTCCAAAATGATCCAAAATGTTTTGTTGCTTTGAAATGGTGGCAGTATTCATACATTGTAAAAAGCCTTTACTCAACCTTCAGTTCAGGTTAACTGCTGTATCTGTGCAGAATTTTATGAGAAATGGACTAAATTAAAAATACAGGCTTACAATATGGCAGCAACCAATATTCACCTATACCTTCCAAAAGACCAATACTAGGACATGACACTGATTTATGGTTTGATGAAGATACATAATATTTCTCTCTAATTAAGTAGGATAAAATAATTTGTTTATATTGAAATGGTGTTGTGAATCACGTTACTCTGTGCAAAGGCTGCTGAGACCTTTGAAGACAAATATACATCTGAGTGAAAATTAGTTTTGAAAATACTGACTTTATTGTCAGAAATAAAAATTTTAATGGGAAGTGAACTTTTGTCCCTTAGACTGAAATGTGCCTACTATAACTCTGTCTTTGCTGGCATTTATATAAGTATTGCAAAATGAAACCTTGCAACTTTGCTCAAATAAACAAGCTTATCAATTTTCCAGGAAAAAAAGGAATAATATTTTCCATAGATGCAAATATTTCCATAATCCTCCTGCTTTTAGGAGGTCTGAGTTATCCAGTATCTATTTTGCTGATCTGAATCTCCTGTATAATGCTATTTTTCTTTTGCCAAATCACCTTTAAATAATTTTTTATTGACATTATTCACTTCAACACACTGGTACTCAGTATGCTGAGATTTGCATGCTCCCTTTTCTGAAACTTTTCTTAATCAGCTCCCCTCAGTACTCTACATCTCTGTGTCATGTCCACAAATCAGGCTGAATAACTCAGAAAAAATCCTGCACTGACTTGGTGGGGCCCTGGGAAGAAAGCCTTGTTTTCATTTCCACACATTTTTCTTTTATTCCCCGCTCCCTTGTGCTAATAGCTTATCTTATAAACCAAAACTCTTTAAGGCTGTGACTGACATAGCTGTCACAGATGGGGAGGGTTGCTTTGCTCTCATTCATCAGTAACACAAACACCAACCCATTCCCAACACCCAGCTGGAGAAACCTTCTTGCCTAAGAGAAGTCTGGATGAGAAAGTTCTGCAGATTAGGCTGTATTAAACCTCCCCACATCTGGAGATGGTGTCATCTATGAACGGGGTACTTGGCTGTCAATCATCACAATAGTTTCTTTGTAGAGCAACCTATTTCTTAGGTTTCAGCTAATAATACAGAACCATACCAGTCTTCAGAGTGATAGTGCAGCAAAGTAAAGCAAACAGCAAAGAAGCTGTTATTCTCTCCGTATTTTTGCCAGGACCACAAGGTTATACAGAAAAAAAAAGCTTGTTCTATATAAAATACCTTCTACCTGTGTCTTCCTATTACAAGCAGGAAAAAAGAATGGATCGTTATTAGCCTGACAGACAGGAAGCTGAAGACATTAGTAACAGATTAGGTAAAAAAAAATCATTTTTCTATGATAATAAAAGTAATTTCAATAACACTTTAAAAAGTAGCTAATTAGACTATTTCTTCAGTATTTAAAAAAATAATAATCAATTAATAGTTAGCCAAGAAACATCCACACTCTAAAAAATCCATTCACTATTACCATTTCACATATGAGTTGATTTCAAGGAGGTACGTGATAGTAACCAGAAATGAAACTAGATTGTGAATTCCTGTGTGAGTTGCTCAGCCTTACTCCCTCTCAGAAGCATTTCAAAAGAAAATCTGAACCTGCATCTCTCAAGCTTTCAGACTTGTGCTGCTCCTTCATGAGAAACAGATTCCTTCAGCTCTTCCTTCCAGCACTCTGTCTATGGCTGGTGAGCCGGCCAGCAATGATGAAAGCAGGCAGACTGCTCAGCTGAGGAAATTTCTAAACTCCTTTTGAACTTTTATTTGTTATTTCACATTCTTATTTAATGCCTATTTATTTCCACTACAGAGACAGCTTACAAAAAAAGAGCCTGAAAAACAAAAAAACAAACCAAAACAAAAATGCTCTCAAAAAAAAAAAAAAAAAGAAAAAAAATAAAAAAAGAAACCAACTTGTTTACTGCATAGATGTGTTGCCAGGAAATCTCATTGTTGTAGTGGTGAGTAAAATCCTGCACCCTGACTTATGTCTTACTCACCCCTAAATCACGTATGAGCCGTGCAGCCTTTCCTGATTAATGAAAGTGGTCAAATGCTTTACAGCACTTGCTAGGAAATCATCTTTCTGTGCATGGCCATGCTCATTACTAAGTTGGGATGGTTCTACTCCTGCCCTGTAATTTAAATCCTGATGCACAACAGGAAGTTTTCACTGCTAAACCTTTTGGAGCTTAACATCAACAAGATTCAAAGCCAGGTGTTAAAACTGTCACAGAGAGATAATTCAAAATGGAAAACACAAGGGAGTGTTCAACAGCTATTTTTGTTCCCATTTGTTTTCAAATTTGGTGCAATTGGAGAGTTTCACCTGATAAATATTTTGATCAACTGCTGAGGGATGTATTGAAGGATGAAATGCTGAATTAAGATCAGAAGGGTAGAGCAGCAAAGGAGGGTTTACAAGGAATAAATATAACTAAAAAGTTAAGTCAGACCAAATGTCATGCTGAAAGTAGGTTAGGACAATACTAATATTATACTTGGTCAAATTCTCTCATGTTTTATGCAGAGTTAGTACATTTAGTGGCTGGCACTTTCTCAGTTTATATATCCAGAAATATTATGATCCAGCTCTAACCACTTCAAAATTATGCTTCCCTTCGATTTGCTTATTTTCCAAGTTCTTTCAGCTTGGTTTACACAGAACATACACAAGAGCCATCAGAAATCTGCACATCTTACATGGGGGAATTGTCCCTTCACATTTACCAGACAAAACACTCTGCATTCCTTTTCTGAATTTTAAAGAAGTTATGCTATCTTTCAGCCAACATCCTCTTGCCAGCAAAAACAAAAAGGAAGGTTTGTGACCTTAAAAACATCATGGGCAAGTGAAGATTTGCACAAAATAGTCCACTACTAGGTTTGAGAATAGATATATACTTCCTCCTCTTCCAGCTTAATCCCCAAACACCCTCACTTGTCAAAAGGCTATTGTTAAGGCATGGGCTTCCTCCAAGACCACATCCTGTGAATCAGGTCAGAGTGAAACACAGAGCTGATTTAAATGAACTACTCTTTGCGTGCCCTGTGTGTAAGTGCAAGAAAAAGTGTGTGACTCAAAAAATAGTCCAGCATAGTAGAGAAAAAGGGACAGAATGAACAGATAGTAAAAGAAATTAGCAGTTCTCATTTGTAATTCACACCATTAGTATTTACTAAATACAATTTTCTGCTACAAAGAAGCCAGGCAGTGTACTCAAAGACACAAATTAGTACCCAAAAAAGCCATTTTTCTCCAAAACAGGCCTGCTTCACAAATACTTGGATTTTCCACATAATATTTAACAAGTCAGCAGCCCATCAACAGCACTACACACAGGGCCAATGATGAGTGTTATACTGCCTCACAAGGGGCACAAAATATTCTGCATCTTTAATAAATTGTGCTAGTCTGTGCTGGTTGGATACATCAAAATCAAGAGAATATGTCTCCTGGAGTAAAATTCCACCTCCATCTCAGAGCTGGGCCCACACTTAGGCTAGCTAATAACATAAAAATGATGACAAAGCCAAACTGTCCTTATGGGGCAAGCAGGAAAAATAACTCATTATTTGGATGTTTCATTCTTAACTGATCCCTTAGAAAAGACAAAGGATAGGCTTGTGGTTATGATGTGGAGATTGGGACTTGAGATATATATGACTTGAAGTTCCTAGTCCTGCCACAGAGTCCCAGCCTGAGTGTGGGAAAATCACCCATTTTCCCTTTAATCTCTGCCTTCCCTCTGCATTATGGGTTTTATGTTTTTCCCTTTCTCCCACAGTCCTTGTAATACAGCCATGTGTTCCACAGGGCTGGACTGACTTTTTGCACACATGCAGACTACCTGTCATAGTAGGACATCAATCTAGTAAAAATATCTAGGATCAAAGCATGGTTGAAATAAACAGAAAAATCCACAGAAAGTACATTATTTGAGAGAAGAAATGTTTTTCAGTGCAACCAAACTCCCTAATCTTAGTAAACCCCTTAGTAACCCCTCACTCTGATGGGTACTTTGGGGTGCTCCTGTCCTCTAGGCACCCCTATAAAATGCAGCTGGAAGAAATATTCATTGCAATGCTCCTGAAGGGATTTAAAATTAAGGGTTTTTACGTTCATAGAGCCTCTATGCTCCTTGCTATAAAGAACTGAGTCCCCAAGAGTCACTCCTCTGTCTCACAGGCTCTTTAGGCATGAGGATACTCATGCCAGGGAAATGAGTGTTTCCAAGCAAGCCAATAGTTTGCTTGGGCTTTCTGGGCTTCAAGAAAACCCTACTAGTTCTTTTGGGAAACTTCACAGGAACTGCAATATTTCAGTGCAATGCCCCTGGAAACACTCATACTGCACAATGGCACTTTTTCTAAGGAAGTAAATGTGTCTCCAAAGGGAGTCCTTACATATCTACATCATTGTGAGCCATGGTGCTGTCAGCGCTGGTTCCCAAGGAAGCATGGTTTCATTACCATGTGCCTGAAGTCAGCTGAACCAAGGAATGACAAAAGAGAAGGAGAAGACCATCAAGGTTGTCACCAATTCCTTTGCACAAGCAAGGATCACTGCTAATAATACTATACTAGAAACTGTACGCACTGAGGTTTCCAGTGAAGGAGATACTGTATTTTCCATGAGCAAAGTTCCTCTATTTGACTACTGTTATGGCTGGGAAGTTTTACTAAAGCCTAACTAAAACCTCCTGGGGTAGAATATAAGCCCATTATTTTTGTCTGAAGATTGAGACCACTTATATCCATTTGTTTTTATGAAGAACAGATTATCCCAGGGGGCTGCAAGAGTGTTGCACCAACCAAATAGTGCTGGGTTGCTTCAATTCTGCTGGTGCATTCATTGTGCATCATCCTGCAGACACACTCCCATTTTTGAGGAAAAGATTTTTTTGCTGAATAGTTGTTTGGTCAGAAAATCCCCAAGCAGGCACAAATGCATTATGAAAGTGTGATTGTTTTCTGATATAATACCAGCTCACAGCACACCAACTGATATGGAAGAAGTTAAGTTCTATGTTCTTATTTTGTTAAGAGAAATGACATGAAAGCAGTAGAAATTTAGGCAGCGGTCTTAAGCTCAGGCTGGTGAATACCCTCCTATCCACGATCCCAATTACAAATTACAAACAACAAACATCATTCAACCTACATTCAATACAATTTGTTCATAAATACAAAAGATTTAAGAGATGATATTTCATTACTTTATATTTATCTCAACTCTATAAAAATATGCTCGACACAGATGATTAGACAATAAACATGTAACAGTGAAATTTACTCCAAGCTCATACAGAATGAAGCTCTTAAATCAGTTATAATACAGCGTAGACAGATGGTACTGGATACATAAAGCACATTAAAGACACTGTTATCTATTTGATAAAGAAATAATTCAGAGCACTAGACAAGAAGCTGAAATTGCTGACAATCTGAACTCCTGCCAACTGTCCCAGCTTCACTGGGGCTGTGTGAATTTTAAACACACATAGTCCCAGGTGTCCACAGTGCTGACTGAAATTCCTGGCAGCTAGTTCAATGCTTTTGGAACACTGTTGGCTTCCCATCACTAGCAGTCACTATGGGGAGAAGATAGGCAGTTTCTGGCTGCTTCTGCTGCCCTTTCTGCTGCCTTGGCTGTAGTGCTCTAAATGAAACACTCGGCACAATGAGCAGCCTCTTTTCTTGCCAACCCACAAGGCAGATACCTCCAGGGCACTAGTGCTGAGAAAAGGAAGGGTATGACAAAATGGGGAAAGAAACTCATTTATTTTTGTTCCCTAGATTCAGTGCAGTAGAAAACTCAGTGGAGCTTGGCCCTCAGAGATCAGACAAAAACGTATCCAAGAAATTGAAAAGTCAAGGAGATGTGATTGCAACAGATGCTGTGCTTTGGAGAGACTTGGGGAATGGTGGGAAAGGGTCACATGAAACCTAAGTAAGTGGTGTGGAAGGGTTAGCTGAGAAAAGACAGAGATATGGAAGTCATTTATGGCACACATCTGGTATTCCAATGTGCACAGCACTCCCGTTGACGTGACCAGGAGCTCCACCCATGTATGGAAAACAAAAATATTTGTCTTGAGATCTGTCTTTATAAAAGAGCCTAGCTGTTTTACCAGTTTGGTGTCTTGTGACAGGCAGGATTTACCACATTACTGACAAACTACTTAAAATCGATGAAGGAAAAATGAAAGGTTTCCATGCACATCTGAATGACTTAGTGCAAAAGGGCTGGCTGAATGACACTAGAATCCCTCAGAACAAAAATGAGATGCAATGGTACAATGCCAAATGAAATGGACCTTAAGAGTCACTTTAACAGCTCCAGCATATGCTTTTGCCTAATCAGATCAAAGTGTTTAGCTTGGTTTTTTGACACTGACATTCATTTTAGATTACTTTAACAACATTCACTTGGTACACATAAGTATTTTGGATCCCATTCTCTGTGTGGACATGCTTCCCAGGTAGCACAATCTGTTCTTCTCTGTCCTGCTGATTTACTGGGGTCTGCTCCCCCAGCTTAATTGTCCAGATTTCTGTGCTCTAGAGAAGTTAGTTGTGTCTCTTTATTTGGGTGACACATAATACCCTTTTTCATCCAGAAGGCCTTGCAGAAGATCAATTCCATGAGCTCCCCTAGGATATCCCTGTATAAAAATGGAATTGTTTAATGAACTTAGTGGGGCTGGACCCTATAAGAGAGATCACAAACAACTGTATATTCATCCTCTGGATACCAGTATCTCCATACTACTAGGATCTTACTACAAGCCCCCAAAACGGAGGTATCTAGAAAAGTTTTGGTTTTACATATGTGTACTGGATCAGCTGGGGAGGCTGACTAGCACTTTCTGATAATGAACAGTGATATGAAAAACGCTGCAGGCAAGACAGGAAGACTTGATTAGGGGATACAGAGAAAAATAAGTCATATTCAGTAGCCTATAAAGAAGTCTGCCAAAAGGAAGGAAGAAGCTGATAAAACAGACAGCAGCAGAGAGATAGCATGAACAAAGAGAAATTGAAAACAAAAAAACTCAAAAGAAATAAGATAATAAAACAGTAAAGGAATCAATTAAATCAGGAAAGAAGGCTAAAATCTTATCATCCAAGTCATACAACCAAAACACTACAATTAATTTATCAGATTAATCTCAGAGAAAATTCACTTTGGAAGCATAAATGATGGTGCAGGGCTCTTGAAAGAAGGAAGTCTAATGATGGGAGGAAAATTTTGGAAACATGAAGCAGTGCTCTCACTGCAAGGAGCAGCCCAAGGAAGCCAGACCAAAAGACCAGTGTGTCTAGCAGGGGTTGCTGACTCCTGGCAGCAGCACAGCTTTGTGCTGGAGAGGATTCATGGCAACACACTTGTGACTACACCATCAAATGTGTGAGAGTAGCCAAAGTCAATCACGCTTTCAGGTGACCTGGAGTAAAACACTATTGCCATTGGCATTTGCTACAGGTCAACATTACAGATTCACTGAAGGGAGATCCTGTCGTCCAGCCCTGCTACCAAACCAGGTTCACCTAGAACAGGTTTCACAGGATTGCATCTATACAGGTTTTGAATGTCTCCTGAGAAGAAGATTCCCCAGCTTCTCTGGATGTCCTGTTCCAGTGCACTGTCACCCTCAAAGTAAAGAATTTTCTCCCTGAAATTCAGTGGAAATTCCTGTGCTTCTATTTGTGCCCTTTGATCCTTGCCCTGTTTCTTGGCACAGCTGAACAGTCTGGCCCCAGCCTCTCACCTCCTACCCTTCAAATAATATAGTGCAGAGTTATGATTTAGTGACAAAAGAAGTTGGCTTTGCAAATAAATTCTTTCTTCTTCCTATAGTTTTAATTAATTGTTTAATTTGCTATTGTTTAGTGGCTCATTCTACAGCTAAAGCAGTATCAAAATGCAGCCTATCATGATCTGATGATTTATTTTGCAAGCATTATAAATAATACTATGAACACTATATTAAAAAAATATTAGAAAATATAGTGATGTTTGCAGACATGGTTTTGCATAGAAACACTCTGTGGTCCAGCTGAACAGAAAAACTCCATCTGCTTCAAAGACAGCAGGCATTTCACCTCATGAATCCAGCAGCTGGGTTCTGTTCCTGTGTACATATATAGGAATAAACTTTTGTCTATATGATACTCAGGGAAAAAGAATGTGCTCTGAATACTTGTGTTCAAATATTTTGCATGACTATTCACATCATAAAGTGTTCATGCAGTCAGCTTAAACATTAGTGGGTTTAGTAAGAAAGCAGATGGACCTGTTGTATGAGACTTAGGTACCAAAGCACAAATTATGAAAATCTTGAACAAAAGAGCATTTGAATAAACTACACACAGAATAATTTAAACCATGAGCAAGTTATTATTTGCTTTCGTAAGCTTAACTAAGTTTTATACAATTAAGAAAAAAGGAAACATAATCACCTCAAACTTCTTCTACCACAGTTTTTATGACAATATCACTTTTATTAAACCTCAACCTTCATCATCTCCACAAGCAAGAAAACAACCAAGACTACATGTGCAAGCAACAAAAGGGTGTGAGATGAGAGAAACAGCAAGGGAAAAGAGAGCTGATGTTTGCCACTGTATTCCCAGCCAGCCTTGGCCTTGTGAGAAAGCCAACACAAGTGACGAAAGTCTCAAACAATCAGGTTTGGTGAGAGTGAAGTTCATAGAGGAAACAGCTGGGTGGCAATGACTTACTGTATTGACATGCAGAACCCAAATTTATTTTAGGATTATTAGCACTTAATAAATAGCAACAGGATATGTCACGTGTCAATCTAAGTGCCTTGCAGACAGGATGAGAAAACTGTGACCCACAGTGCAGCAAATGCAATATACCAAAGCAAGCAATGCAAAATGCACAGTTTTCTGCAGACAAGTTAACTAGAGGATGAATTCATATATTCCATTGTCTCTTGCAGATAGAGATCCATATTTTTACCTCTAAAATCAGTGCTGCCTTATATACAATGACATATATAACATAAGCATACAAGAAACACGTTAGATTTTACTCTGAGTTGGAAACTCAGTGTCCACTACATTTTGATTGAAAAACCTTTCATCTGACCGTTTTTATAGTTACAGAGTCTCAGTGTACAGCATTGCATACAACAGTCACACAGAGATATGACACGGATTAATGTGTTTGCTTACAAAAGTCTGTTGGAATGAGCACTCACAAATGGTCAAGCTTTGGGATGACACAACCTGTAGTGAAGAACTTACATCTGTTCAGCAAACCTGAAGAGACATTAACTCTAACAGCTCCATCAGATCTGTGCTTAGAACTACTGTTTAAATAACCTACACATATTTCTGAGGCTACCCAGGTGGCATCATGCATCTCCATCACTGATGAAGAAAACAGCATTATAGGCTAATTCTTTGAAGCTTACTAGTAAGAAGAGCATTAAAATGATGTCATCTTCATAAATATCCATCCACCTTACAGTCCAAACCCCTTAGGCAAAAAGATTTCATGAAACTTGCTTAAAAGGTGAATAAAAGAGAATCTTTCAAAAAATCTGCCAGGATTGAATAAAGAGCTGCCACAAAGCATTACTGGGAATGTCTGACTTCCAAGGGGCTAATACAGAAAGGCTTCAGAATTTAGTAACTTTTTGAATGTTCAGCATTTCTATGAATCCAGTTGGGTGGGGGAAGTTTTCAGAACATCATGTGCATAGCCTGGTCTTACTCTTTATGGTTCATCTTTTAGAACTGCTGAGCAGCCCCCCTTGAGAACATATATAGAGAAGGATGTCATGACTGGTAGGTTGTTTTTGGGAAGTTGGTTTGCTTTTTGTTCTTGAAAAACACAGTCTCTGGGGTGACAGCTATTGTCAAATCAATGAAATGGCAAATTGATACCACAGTTTGTATCCATCCAGGCTGTTACTTTACTCACTACAAGTTCAGCAGAGTTCAGAACCAGATGCCTTGGAAGGCTATGTCTCCCAGTTGGTCTCACACTAATTACTAATAGCTCCCAAGTGGTTTAAATACTGAAGGCAAGTTGCTTTATATCTTTCACCACACTTTTATAAGTAAACAAGAAACACTTCTCAGCAGCCAATGTAACCTTTTGCTTTTTTCATGAGAAGTTGTATTTGCAAATCTAATTTACTTTTCATTGAATATCCATTAAGGAACACCAATAAAAAACCAGAATATTTTCTATCACAAATAAATAAACAAGCAGCTGTTGCACTGTGCTGAAAACTTACTACCTTCAAACTTACATTATCTTGGAATCAAGAGATAAACAGTTTTCTCTTTTTTTTACATTTTTGTGTAGACTATCTGACACCACCAATGCATCATCTCTAAGAGACAGGGAAATGTGACACAAAATACTCCAAAGGAAAAGTTAAGTGGCATGACTGAAATCTCATGTGTAAATATGTGGCAAGGTTTTAAAAGGAAACCAAACGTTCAGAATCCCAACCCTGTGCTTTAACCACAAATCCAACTTTCTTCACTGTAACTGAATTAACCCACTAACTAAAAACAAAGAAAAAACAAGCGCATATATTATGTGCATCTTGCCACTGTAACAACTCTAATAACATTTAAGTGCTTTCAAACTAAGATACAAATGAAAATATATGTTTAACTCCAGTGTGGTAATCAGTTCCATAAACCAAGAGTACTAGAAAAGCAAGAGGAAGTAGCCTCACAGCTTGCTGAAGCTGTGTAAACCACACATGCAGCCCTAATGTAGTGACTGAAAGATGTACAGAAATATATGCTGCTGACAAGAAGGGACTCAATACTTATGTACAAAGCATGAAAAATGTTTTCAACTATTACAGAAAGACTAGCTGAATATCAAACAGAAGTTTTTTTAAAAGCTAATTAGGACTCAAAAACAATCCCCTTATAAAAGAAAAAACCCTAAGCAGTATAAAAAATATTGTGACATCCTACTTCAGATAATCTTTTATTTTTTTTAAATCACAGTGAATTGGGGCTAAATAGGGGCTAGGAAGAAGCTATTTTGCAGAAGTAAGAAGCACAAGTACTTTTCATTGAGAAGCTGTTTTTCTGGTTCGGCAGTTCAGCAGCAAGAATAGTGAGATCATTTGAAAATTGAAAAGAAAATCAATTGCATGTTTTTATTTTGAAAGAGCCTCCCTGTGGGAATAGGTGTGGGCGTGAGATCTCTTTTTAAATTTCATAATATAGCATAAAGCTGCCAAGATTTTTTTCAAATACTCTGTTTACTGGGTGCCAGAATGACTTTTCTCTCCTTATGATTCTACTGATCCTTATCAAAATTCATCTGTGAAGTGAATAACACTAACATTTAAAACCAGAATATTTATTCAGACAGTAGCACTGAGCAAAACAAATTTTCAGGGCTGCTGTGGGAGTTCAGTGATGACAGCAAATGTCTATTTACTCATTTACCCCCAAGTTCTGCATGCAGAAAGTTTGCACTAAAGATTTTTTCAAAGCAAATCAGCATTTTTTTAAGAATTGAGTTCCACAGATAAAGTTTACAACTAACCTTGCTATCTTCGATCTCCTGGGTTTTTCCTTGAAGCGTTTTCCTCTCTCCAAAATCAGAGGTTGACTTTAATGAAAGCTGACAAGAAAGCATCGAGCTCTCTGCCCCTGTAAGCTCCAAAGCCTTTGGTGAGTACTTCTGTGAGCCGGCGGGGCCAAGGTTGGCTATCGGGAGGGCAGTGTGGACAGGCTTTGACCCTACAGCTGGCTGCCTCAGCTTGGAGGCAACCCCAAGCACAGGCATGGCTTCTAGAAAAGTATCTTCTTTCTGCCAAAGAAAATGCTCCTGACCTCAGTCTGGTAGACTCCAGCTTCAGCAATTTCAGAACAAATGCTTTAAACGAAAGTAGCAGTCATCTTTTCAAAAAGTCTTAAAACAATAATATTACGAGTTTCACGAGGAAGCAAAATTTTTCCTTCATCTCTCCCCTTCTGCCTCGCAGCCACTCACACGCACTGCTCGGTGAGTCAGTGGCTCTGTAAGACTAAACGCTCCTTTGGGGCGTGAACTTTTCTTGAAGGTAACTGCCACAGAGCTGCCTGTCTGGGATTGAAGAATTCGTAAATTCCCTTTCTCTTCTTCCTACAGCATTCCAGGTCTGTGCATTAAGTGAATGAAGGATGGTAGAAAAGAAGAGAGAGAAGAGAGGAAACCTCCCCGTATTCCAACTGTCAAAACAGCTCAGAGACCACAACACTGGAAGCAGAGACCTCTTCCTGACTACATAAATAACCAGCCCACATCTTAAAAAAAAAAAAAAAAACAAACCTCTTTTTTTTTTCTGTTTAAAAAAAAAAAAAAGGACCTGAGTAGTGGCCAAAGCAAACAGCTGTTGGACGAGTTTTCATCCCGGAAATAATCTCAGCAATGAAGCTGTTTGTCTGATTCCTGGCTATTTTTCACTGCTGACAACCATGAGCTACGGTGTTTCATTCTCTGTTCCTCCCGTGAAATCAGGTTAAAATCGTGCAAGAGCATGGCTAGAGACAGACACTGAATCACAGTGTGGGTAGCGTCTGTCTGTGCTATGAAAAATCCATACAAAAACACAGAGCAGGATATAGGAGAATCACAAGCATTGTTAGAAGATTTAGTCAATACAGCTTTCAGAACTCTTTTGTTTTGTTTTTTTTCCTTTCTTGGTGGTGCTGTTAACGTCATGTATTCAGTGTTAACACTTCCCTTTCTAAAATACATTGAAAGCTCCATGAAGTCCATGTCCAACACATCCTTTCTGCTTGTTGCTCACAGAAATATTCTTTCTGGCAACCTCAAATCCTTGCACATAGAAATACAAGTCAGGCAGGCAGAGCAGGCTCCAAAATGAGTCATTATGGACAGTCCAAATTGTTAAGCAGCATAAAGCCTTACTTAAAAGAACAACTGTAAATTCATTTGAGATCCTGTACCCTTTAAAAGTGACATGAGGAAAAAAACCTGTGCAGAAACAACTCCTATGGGATTTTATCACTCAGCATTATAAACATGGGGTTTTTCTCTATGTCTTCCAAAATAAAACATAAGATGACATGACTTATTCTGCCCCAATATACTACGTGGTATTAACTATGCCTTCCTTGAACAGTATGTACTATTACTACCATAGATAAAAGCAGAAGAGAAGATAAGAGTGCTCTGGACTTTTATGTACTCTAAACAAGGATGGCAAAAGTTAAAAAAATCATTGAAAAGAAAGTAAATGAGAAGCAGACTGAAAAGATCTTAAATCGTGCTTTAAAACTATTTTGCAGAATAAACCTGTGATACCTGCAACATTGTCCTCTATCATTCATTTACAATGACACAATACATAAATTCAGGTCTCTGTATTGACTTACAAATTATCCCATTCTTGTTTGTGGTTTGTCGGAGTGAGTGTGACCTGTTGTAGCAATCTCCTGAGTTTGAAGTGAGAATACAGGGAATCAGCAAACACATTTCAGCTTATCTGACGTTTGGTTTTGCCATCATCAACAATAAATGCAATGGGTTTTGTGCAAGAATGCACAGAGGTAGCTGCCCTGTGCAGCTTTGCAGCTTGCATTTTAGAAAAGTTCAGCCCCCAGTATCCATCTATTTGCTCCAATGATTGGAATATTCTTGTCCAGTGTGACGTTTCAGATCTTCTGCAGAGCAAAGGGGAAGAAAGCTCCTTGTGCAGTCTGCATTCATTCTCCAGCATTATAAAGCGCTGAGGATGTGTAAGAAATTTAGATTTCTTAGGAACAACTGGTAACAGTTAACGCTTCAGAAAATACACATATGCAAAGACTAAAGTGGACCACAGGAAAAGAGGGATTTATCTCTTTCAAGGTTTGAGAAGATGAAAAATCCTCATGAGAACTGTTACCCAATGATCAAGACAAAGAATAAACTACAGCCATGAGACAGATACTTTCTTTAACAGAACTTTGCCAAAAAAATGTAATTGAATCTTATTACTTCCTGGGGTTATAATTTTACAAAGTAATGCACTTTGGTAATCTTGCTGATCTTCTTTTGAATATGAATGATGAGGTCATGATACCCACAGTCTCTTTTGCAACCCGTTTTCCCAGCACAGAAACCCTGAAAGTAATAAGTAAGCAAACTTACTAGGAGAGAGTCATCTGTAATACATAACCAACAGGATTTGGAAACAATGATGTGGGGCTGGTGTTACTGCTACTCTTTTGAAATAATTCTTCATTTTATGTTGACTTTAAAGCTAGTACCAAGTCAGGCCCTTGGTACTACTTTCAGAACCCAATCTACCAACTTCAGAACCCCATCTACCTAGAACTTGTACAAGGATAAATCACAGAAGTGCTTCTGGTCTATTGAAGATGCAAAGAAGAGTATGCAAAATTCTTTGCAGGAATCATGAAAAATAATGGAGGAAAACAATTTTACTCTGTAAGTAAGAATGCAGCTAAACACCTAGTCTTCCTTTTCTTTTTTTCTCTAATTCTAAGCAAAAGATAAATAAACAAACATCTGCTATTCTTAGAAATCACTCAGCTACAATTTTTGCTTGAAAAGCCCTTGCGTACCTCATGGTGAATGTGGGTTTTATGAGGGCTGTTTTGGGAGAAAGAATATTTAACAGCTAAGCTTCAGGATACTGTTTTCCACACAAATAGGAAAGTACAGGATAAAGCATCTGCGGACAACATACACAAACTGTCACCAGATGCAGGTGGTGGTGGGATGACCCTGCAGGAAGAAGGTGCCTGAACATTCTGTAAGGGAAGGGATTGTGAGGAAAGGGCAAAGTTGGAAGCTGCAAAGAAGGGCACATTGTCAGTCATCAGGCTGAGCATGAGAGCTTGGTGGGATTTTCCTCAATATCTGTGGAGTGGAAAGCTAAGTGACTGTCAAGCAGGGCAGACAGGGAGAACCTAAAGTCAAAATGAGGATGATTTAGATATGCGTGAATAATGTCCAAACAGAAAAAAAGCATAGCTGTGAGAAAATAGGGGTGGAGAATGTGCAAACGGTGGCTATAACCTGGAGTTACATGAAATCAAATACAACACCAGACTGGCATGAGGCACAAAAGCACTACAGTCAAGACAGAGAAAGCAGTGAGCAAAAAGTATGGCTGACAGAAATAAGGGACACACATATTCACTTGGTTACCTGAAACTGGGATATCTAGAAGGGGACTGAAGAAGAACAGGTCAGGCTAACCATTGTTCAGAGATGAACTGTAGGTTTATAATTTATCCTCTTAGACTTTAGAGAAGACATCCTCCAGCCAAGCAGGTAGAGGACATCATCTGGATTCAGAATTCAGGAGCATAAACACAGATCATGACTGAAGTCCTGACACAAGGGAAATGATGTGCAGGCAAGATTGGAGAGTTATGAGGATGCTAGAAGAAAATTGATGTGTGACAAAAAAGTAAAGGCTAACATTTCAAGTGGGGTGCTAGATAAGAAGATGAAAGTGTAAAGAGGAACCAAAAATGGGAAAACAGAGCAAAGGTCAAAACACAATCTTTAGTAGTTTTGTCAATGGTAGTGGCAGTTCCAGTGATATGTTGAAAGTAGGCCCATGCTTTAGCTGATAAAATCCTGACAATCTGTCTGTAAAGCATGACTGTGAAAGTGTCACACAATCAACATTTTTACAGAAATTATAGATTATATTAATGATCTATACCTGAAAGTAAGGCAGCAAAATAGTCCCCATATCCTAAAAAAAAATCTGTCATTTTTATTTCAAATAGCAGAAGCAAACACACCTGAAGTCTAAACCACTTCATAAAAAAAGGTATCAGTCACTTGTAACGTTATGGTGAGTTTTTGTTCTCAGGACTGAACAGAAATAACTGTTCACAGCACAACACCCCAGCATATATTTCCTTTCCCCCATTGAGACTCTGATACCAGTACAAGTCCCATGAAGGTTGCTCCCCTTCTGCACCCTCAGACAAACTAGTCACATGAACTGAACAGACAGCTGGCAGAGTCTCCCAGAGCACAGGAAATATCAAGAGAGGGGACACCTGCCTCAAAAGTGGAGCCAAGATCTTTGTTTGCTCCTTCTGCGCTATGATCTTCAACAAGGAAGCTGTTGCATGTGTACAGGGTCAAACAGGAAATGTCAGGGGTCCAGAGACTGCAGAGCTCTGTTCTGAGCTGTTTCCCCACTTCATCCCACTGGTGTAGCAGCTGTGCATAGAGTTTACATGAGCTAGGCCAACTTTGGAGTGAGCTTGAATATGCTGATACAATCATACGCATTTGTGCTCACTAATTTCAGGCTGAACAGAAAGTTTTCCCCTGCTGGGGATAGACAACTCTTCAAAAAGCAACCAATGGTTCTAAAATACTGAAGGTACCTGAACCAACATGATTAATTTATTTACTCCAGATAAGAAAAGTTTAAACTTTAATAATGCAGGCAAGATGCACACCACATGTCTGTTTGGTGTAACAAAATAGGTTCAACCTGTCAGATACTGATGAGACAAATCCTTCAGCTCTGACTCATGTTCACAGCATGATTTTATGGACATTATTTTTGTTATTTCAAAAATCAGGTGAATCCATTAGTCACAAGCCAAAATACATTTAACAGGTATTTAATCCTATCTGCAAGTATGTAATGCAACTGAGTAAGCTGCTGTTGTTTTCTTAACAGTTTTGTATTCCAAAAGATATATAATCCAAAGCCCAGTTACAGTCACAGAAAAAGGTGCATCCGGCTTCCTAAAGGAAATCCTTCTGCTTTGGCTGAATGTTTGGGGAAGTTTTTCAAAGAGGACAACTTTTAAATAAGGATATAGTTTTATTGTCTGAACAATTTGGCCTTTCAAAAGTCAGACAGCAGTTCAAGTGTTTGAATGCACTAACTGATAAAGTGACCAGTTCTTCTATCATTTTCATTCATGCTATAAGTTTGCAGCATCTTCCATCAGATGATTTTAATCCTTTATGTTTAATTTAGTATCATACCACCTTGTATATTAAAATATTAAAATATTTTCAAGTGGAATAATGAGGCTAAATGACCTTCCCAGGTCTATACAGGGCTTCAGTACCTTCTTTTCTTAACTAGTGATTTTTTAAGAATTATAAATATGTGTGGGTAAAAAATTAGTCATTTCTCTTTGTTGTCTCTATTTAATTATTAAGCATTTAGCTTAAAGGAATTGAGCTTAAATACTGTAGGATTGGAAAACATAAACTAAAATTTTATAAGGATAAGAAAGAATTGATGGCAACTGAACACACTATGTAAGTATTTACATACTGATCTACTGGCTAGACCACACAACCAGCTGGTAAAGCTTAATGAAAGGATCAGCTTTTCTCTTTGGGAGGTAGAAGAGGAAAAGGGGGGAAAAAGAGGATAATCTATTTGTTCATTTCTAAGCAAATGACCCAAAAAACAAATGCTAAAGACTCTCAAAGCTGATGTGAACTGCACCAACAAGCAAATGCCCACAATCAGCATTAACTGGTCAGAAAGCTGTCATCCTAAGGATTGAAGTGACAGCTTTTCTATCTCTTTTTCCTTGTCTCATTGGTTTTTCTCATCTACAAACTCTCTCCAGGACACAGTCATAGCAGGCACACTGGCTTCGCCAGTATCCTTCTGGACACTGGCAGGCATCTTTGCCTTTTTCCAGTTCTGCTCTCCTTCCAGTTTGTCCTTCTTCCTCTGAAAGGATTTCTGGCTTTGTATCACTTTTGGTGAGCCCTGGTGAATTATGACTTCTACTGCTTGTCCTACAATTTTCTGTCTTAGAACACATGACAGATACATGACTTCAGTGCTGCATTGTCAAAGAGCATTTCTCCCACTTATCAGGGTAATTAAGTGCTTCAGCTCTTTGTAGAACTGCTGGAGGAACGTCTAAGGTAGACACGACATAACCAGACTTTTATAGAATGCATGATTAAGCTCTTAAGTGATAACATTACTTTCTGTGTACGTGGTGAGGAACAGAATTCCTAGCCTGTTTTTAATAATGTTATTGATGGAAGAAGTTTTGTTCCATTTGAAATTTTGACTAAAGCTCAAATAATCTCCTGTTACCCTCGAGAAATGGTCCTCATAAATTCTCTGCAATCACTACTGCTTTCAGTATGGATTCCCCTGGAAAAAAAAATTCCCAATGCACATACACCCTAAAATTTTGATGGAATATTTAATGATGCTATGGAGACATTTATAAGCCCTAATTGGATGAGAAGGAAATTGGCAGTATTTGTGGTCAATCAAAGCTGTTCTGAGTCTTGATACTAAGTGCTAACTGTTCAGAACTTTCATCCAAAATTTCTTCAGAGAAATTTACCTGCTTTACTTACTATGAAATATCCTAACAAACTGTAAAAAATAACCCATAAAAAGAAACTGAGACTAAGCAGGAAGGAATCTGCTGATTAACTGCCATCAGGTGGCTGGCAGAGTGGTAAACCTATGCTTTCATCTGCAGGAAACTTTCCTCTTACCATCACTGTGGATCTGATAGAGGGTTTCAAAATCACAGTTATGTTGGCATTCACTTCAGCACTGCAGTGAAAAACTTCTGCATAAGGTTCCCACTAGTCTATTTAAAAAAAAAGTTACTATAGAAGAATAGCTTAGAAACATCTGCTACAGTCATGATCAGACTCTTGGCCAGGAGCAGCAACAACACTAAGAGACTTTGAAGTCAATCAGCTTTGCTGTCACCAGCAGATACCCCTGCAGTCAGTGGAAATTACTGCACAGAGAGTTTAGGAGATATGAAGAAAACTTGCTCTGCCAAAAGTGTATACATACAGCAATGAAAAAAAGAATGTTATTTTTTACAATCATGAAAACTGTTAGGAGTGAAAGGTTAGCAACAGGTGTTAAAAAAAAAGACTATGTTAATACTTAGAGAATACATCATGAAAACAAAGACAGATATATTTTTAAGGGATTAGCTTTGATATTTGACCTTAAACAAGTGCAAGCTGCACTGCAGCTGCAGGAGAACTTCTGACTCATGATCTACTGTCTGCTTCCTTCTTACTTTGAGACTGTAATCATTAAATGCCAGCTTGCATCCCCCACAGTTTATACCTACTATAGCTATGCCACCTCTACCCATCTGCTACCCCAGACCTTAACTAAGTATTAATTATTGCATAATATTTCCTGTTATTCCTCACTGCTTATCAGTATAGTGGAATTCTCCCAACAATATTTTTGTTTTCCTGTTGGCCTTTGCAGATAGTCATCATAACTAATTTTGTTATCAAGTAACCCTTCCTACAATGCCCATATTATTTTCATCTTCTTTAACCACATAAATATTTGATTTTTATCCTACATTTCCTGTGATTTGCACTAATTCATTAGATACTGATACACATTTCAAAAGTAAGATTTCCCATGGCAAATTTAGCATGTCAACATAAAGTATGAAAAAACATTATAGATGCTGCTGAAGCATTACAAGATTACTATTTATCCTTTTCCCTGCCCCAATTTGCATCAGAAAATCTGGTATTTACAGTGCTGTCATCCTGGGATGTACTGGTGAAGCACAACTCCCTGGCAGTGCTAGATTTGCAGCTTGACTGTATGATTTCAAGGGTCTTTTCCAACCTAAATAATTGTATGATTCTATAGGCCCCGTTGCCGCACCCCTCCCTTGCACATCACCTTTTGCTAATAGTCAGAGGCACCTCTGAGTGTTAGATCTTTTCTGTGACCAGGACTTCATTTTGGATCTCAAGTTGCTGTATGAACAGATACTGTGCCTTGAAGTCACACTAGGGTTTTTGGTTTGCTTTGATAAACAGACATGCTTTTTTAGCCATGTTTTTTTGTGCCATTTGCCTGCTCTTATTGAGGAGTTATGGTAGCCCTATATGGAATCCACATTTTTCAATAGTGTTTCCTCACCAGAGCATATCATTACACTCACTGTGGTTTTCCTGCTCCTGTCTTGTGCTTGGCCAGCTTGGAACTCTGGCAGAGATGGTAACTCACCTCTACCTGTGAAATATTAAGCACACAGGCCTTGTGTGTCAATGAATGAAAAACCCTGACCATGTATAGTTGAGTTGTAAGTGGGTGCTCTTTTCTTTCAAATAAAAATTGGCCTAATGCACATACTAAAAATCTCAACCATCTGCCTCTATCCCCTGTTTGCCATATGTGAGCATTTGCTACAGTGAGCCTTGCAAGCTTGTGCCTTTCTCCATTCTGCTGTGATCAGAGCGTGCTCCAGGCCAACTTCTGAAATGAGTTCTGTATGTCACTAGACTAAACCTTCCAATTTTTGATCAATAAGTGTCAAGGAACTGCTGTTTTTCATTACCAAACATCTCCCATCTATGCTAAGCCGTACACCTTGTGTCATCCCAACAAAAATCTAACAGTAAATTGCAGCAGCAGCTTTTCTGGTCAGCAAACTGTATTTCCTCACCACTACTCTCTCTGTAGATGCATGATTTTATCTTTTGCGTATATCTTTATGTATACATGAGTACACATGTTTAACATGTCAGACAGACATTAATGTGCTTTGAGCAATTCACCTGGGTTATTTTATCTCTCACAAAAAAATTAGAAACCATCAAACCCTCAATAGCACACAGCTGTCAAAAATAACTTCAAATCCTGCAGATGTTAGATGCTTCCTTCCTGCTTCTCTGTATACTTGGGAGAAATATTACCTTACAGATGTGGCATGTTATTAAAAAAAAAAAAAGGAAGCTATGGTTATATATTGTTTTTACGTTCAAGTGCAAGAAAAGTGCTAGATGGGAGACAAATGATACAACTCCTCTCCCAGTTTTCATCCATCACTTGGCCTTTTAGAACTGACATATGTAACAAGCATTTGGCAGCCATACAAGCAACATCAGCATTCACAAATTAAAAAATAAAACAGAAAGCCAAAATAATTTTTTCCACCTACAATAACCCTAGGATGAGCTACAAAGAAAGCACAGTTTTATCAAAACCAGAAGGGAGACTAATCTGGTTATTTAGCTGCAGCATCCAGCTAAACAGACACTGCTAGGTATAAATCAGCAATAAGTAAGTTAACAGCCAATAGTGAAAATGTCACTGGTGGCATGTGCGCCTTCAATGGCGACAAAGGCAGAAACTGTTATCTTCAGATAGATATGTCTTCAGACAAAAAATGTCTTCATTACATGTTCATGCAGAATCAGAGCTACAATACAGTAATTTTGCTGATAGAATCAGGAAGATTTTCTATTGCTACAAAACCGTGTGATTCCCGCTTCTTCTCTAGGCCAAGTATAAGACATACAGTATAGTCTCTCTGTTTAGAAAAGATATAATTAGATTCCATACATTACTCCTTTCTCTGCCTTCATTTTTTTCTTACATTCTCTTTGAAAGTTTTATTTTTCATTCCATTCCCTTCTCTGCACCCAGTGAGGGAATATTCTCCAGAATAAGAACAAGATGTGCGGGCAGTATTTTTATTTTCTTTTCAGAAACCATTACAGCAGAGCATTACAATTTCTGTAGTACAAACCACCTGAGCAACACTGAGATCTGTAACTAGCAGACTATTCCAAAAATCTCTTCCAATAACCTGTCAAAAGATTCTGGTCTTCTTTGAAACCTACTTCAATTTAGGAAATTCCCCAATATCCCATTATTTTGGTTTTATATTTATATTTTTCTATTTTACTCGCCTAAACTATAATCCAGCCACTTTTGCTTATATTGCACTATTCCTTTTCACCTTCTGTGGAATTTCTTGACTAACATACCTGAGCACTTTTATTCTGCCTTACATAATAAAGCTGAAGAAGTCCATTGCCCAATGCCTTGGGATGCTAATGCAAGGAGCAGGAGTCTGTACTTGTTTGAATATATTAGCTAAAGATGGTGGAGGAGTAGGGGAAGAATAAAAGAGGGATACACAATGTGCAGGCTGCTTTCTGACCTGGAAAAGGTTTCCTTCTGTGATTAGAGTTTGCATTCCAGGCTAGTTACACTCTCGCCAAATTGATTTTCCCACCCTTACATAACTGAACTCTGTTCTTCATTATATGGGTGTAAATCTGCAGCAAAAACTTTGAACTTCCAATGAGTAATTCTAGATTGATGCCAGAGTAATTGAGAGCAGAATGTAGCCTCTTGGTTGCTCGTAGATATTGCCCTATTTAAGATTTCTATCCTCCAACACACTTGTGCTACTCAATTTTACCCTAGCCACCTCTTCTTTCCTTCAAGCTGTTCTACAAGTTGAAACAAAAATATTTGGAATTTTTAATACAAATCATATTTGGAAATATTTTACTTACAAATCAAGGGAAAATGTAACTACTGCAAATGTAAGTATCAAGAGGAGCATTTTTTCCTCAGATAAAATCTTTAAGAGCAATACAGAAGCATTATTCTGGGGTGACACAGGCTGCATGCTTGACTGTCCAGCTCCTTCGCAAGTCTGCAGAATTGTTATTATTTATTAATCTCTAGACTGCTAATGTTATCCAAATAGCAAGCAGCTCAAAAAGTTCACTAAATCTGTATCTTTAAAACTGTTACACAACTATTTTGTAACCACTGAACTCATTAAAAATAAAAATTATTTCAATGAATTATACTTTTTATGTGTTGGGTAAACTTTATCCCTGGTATAAGTTTAATTAATTCCAGTGAGTTTTCCTCCAGCAGGAAGGAATTTATTGTTTATATTGCATGCCAACAATTTTCTAGATTTTACAAAATATGGATCTTTCTGTTTAAAAATTTATCCCAGTAGGGTTTTTTTGGAAACAATTTTGCAGATAATGACACAATTTCTTTGCTCTTCACAGAAGCCAGCAGGGTCTCAGAGATATTCTTGTGCATGGTAGTGGCTTCAACCCACCCTGTTTGTTCACATAACACCAAAGTACCTGGAGCTCAGAAATTCTGACATTGTCCAACTGTGACTAGAGAATTACTTTGCTTTGATCTTTGCTTTCAAGTATCCTATACTTTCCTCCTCTTTGAGGCAAGACAGTTGGTTTTAATTTAAAAAAAAAATAAAAGCATTAAACAGGAGAATTTCCCAACAGGAAGCAGAGTTAAAGTGAGCCAAACCTTAGCACCATACTTTTAGTATCGTGCCCTCAGTAGGATGTAAATATCCAGTCCTTTTAAGCTTCAGCTTAGGCCACCTTAGGTTCTCACTAATATCTGGATTTACAGTGTACAAATGAAATCAAACTCTTAGAGAACAACTATTTCTGAAACATGGCTTCAAGCTAGGCTACTGAAAGGCTAGAATTTTAAAGGTCTGTACTTTAAAGGTCTCTGAGTAAGCAATTCTCACTGATTTCAATGAAAGGGAGAGGAAAAATCCATTCCTAATCCAGTGGTCTCAGGGAACCCAAGAACCAAGCCCAATTTCCACAAAAATCTTTCCACAGATAGAAATCTTTCCATAGACTTTGGTGGCCACATGTGCTAAATAGTTCTCACTCAAGGATTCTGAGGCTGGGATTATATTATTCACTTAAGTAAATGAGTTCAAAGAAAATGTAGAAATTAGTGGGAATGGTAGAAACTTTAGGACCTCTATGAGATTTTCTTAAATTGGCAGGCTAAACTATTCTGCATTCGCTTCTAGAAACTCCTTGAAACAAATTTGGCTTAAGCAGAAGCTCTTCTGAACTGATTAAAAAACTTATCAAGTCTGGTTTTAAAGATTTATTTATTCAAATTCTCTTACGGTACTGGCAGCCAAGTTGAAGTCAAAACTCAACTGTGATTGGAAAAAATCATTTGAATGTCAGCGGGTTATGTAAAAGCTAAGACTTTTTGCCCAGAAGTAAATCTGTGAATGTTATATTGATAGTGCTACTCTGAGAAGTCAGAAAAGGATTTAAAATCTGAAAGCCTCAGATGCTTTAAAAATTATTTTGGATCTATATAAATATGATTTCTCCTTTCTGGAAAGAGGTCACTGAGAGAAGCCATTGCTTTTTTTGCCATAAGAGTAAAATGTCTATTCCCAAATGCCTTCCAAATTCCAAGTCTCATGCCCTAAAGTTTTGACCTTAAACGCAGGGCTACCAGACCCTTTTTGAAGTCTGTTAGAAACCTTCCTATGACTATTAATTTTATACAGATGAGACTATATAGCAATGAAAAGCAGTATCAAACTTCAGTAGTCTTTTTCTATTTGTTTCAAGACAAGAATCATAACCACAGGACCACAAGATCTGTACGAAGAAAACAAAAAAAGTCTGTTCTCCCTTAGGGAATATAATGGGTGAGAGACATCATCCAGATTTTTCTGGTAATACCTCAACACATGCCAGACTTTTTGAAGAGATCTGAACATTCAGATCAGGAGACCATCACAACTATGATGCAGTCAGTAGAATTCAGATGGATCAGAGTTGATACTTAGAAAAAGTATCTACTTGCAAGAAAAGCAAGATGATATTCAATCATCATCCATTCATGCATCTATCTATGTCAAAAATATTGTGGGCCACTCATTACTGTATTTACATTTATTCATGTATCTATCAATTGAAAAAGAAAACAGTACTGCTGTATCTTTATGCTTACAGTAATGGATGTTTATGAGTCATGACCTGGATTCTACAGTAATTTCATCATTACCCATTCTACTGTCCTTCAGCTGATCAATGTAGGAAAAAATACCACATTATTATGCATAGCCCATGACTGCATTTCAGTTAAAAAATCCTATGATTTAAGCATCCTTCGAATCCTTCTAGAGCCCTTAATTATATGGATTTTAAAATGTACCCTGTAACTATTATGGGTCCAGCTTGAAATTAATACTTGTTTTTTTTCTCCCCATTTACAAAATTCCTAACTTACCACAATTTTTTTACTTTAAAGATTCTATACTAAATCCAAGTTTTATTAGCTCTTCAAGTGGAGAACTGACAGTCACCATTTTTTCCTACATGCAGCTGAACCTGTTTTAAAACAATCTGTGTCCATAGAGTTTGTTAGAAGTACCCATCAATAGCTGTAGTTAATGAGCAATTTTTAAATTTTCTTTCTCACGTTAAGTCAAATAGGATGCAGTATGGATTAAAATACATGTGTTCAATAGTAATGAAAAAAACTGAGGAATATTACAAGCCTTCAGCTGTACAATAGGGTAATGTTCTTCCCAAAGGTTTGATCCTGCAGCTCTAGCACATACTCATTTCTCATCACCATCATGAGTTCAATCATCACATGCAGACTATAAAGCCATATCCATTTCAAGTCATTAAGCAGAGCTTGCAAGTTGAAGCAGGTGGGAGTCATGCAGATATAGGACAGTAGCTGGCTCTGAGGTTTTTGCTAATTTGTTCACCGGCCTTTGAAGCACAAAAGAAGGAAAGAAAACCACATGAAATATTAAATCATCCCACATTTCCAGGAAGGTTCTGAAACAATTAAAAGCTACTCTCCTAATGTATAGATGTTAGTCACTTCTCTAAGAAAGCAAAAAAACAATTGTAATAGGAGTAATAAAATTCTTACTTACAACAGCAGATTTTATGTTTGGTTGCTATCCACTGAGCAATAAAATATCTATTGAGCACTAAATAAATAGCTACAAAAGCACAGGCTTTTATATTTCAAGCAGTAGTGATTTTATTAGGAAATTGATTTAGATATTCCTCCAACTTTGAAAATATACAATCATCATAGAGTTAGATCTGGACTGGGACTTGACAAAGAGAATTTATAAAACTTGAGAAGACAGATGGCAACAAAAGAAATGTTTCAACAAAAACTAGGTAAAATACATTAAGAAAATCTAAATTCCAGATTGAAAATTACTAACAGCAAATTATTCCTTCTTTACTTTTAAAAGTAGTCCTGTTTTTTGTCTGAAAACTACTTTGTTCTCTTTCAAAATTCTTTCAAACTGACCTGTTTAAGTTACAATTTAAATCAGGTAGTGATAAAGTTCAGTGACTAATGACATTTTTTAAAAGTCCTGAAAATAATTTCTTTGCCACCCTTCTTCCAAATATTTTACTCTTAATTTTGAAAGTGTTTCATTTCAAAACATTCTAAATGTTTTATTTATAAAAAGCATTTAAAACCTATTAGATGAAGCAAAATACTTTTCACTCTTTGAAGCAATTTAAAAATTTTAAAATAGAGTTGCACAGCTGTAAGGCAAAAGAAGAATAGCTGATGTTGGCAAGCAGCTGTTGTGCAACACGCCTGTTTCACAAATGAATCATAATTGTGTCTCTTGAAACTTGTGCTCCCCCATCTGTCTGTTGTATCTGTTACAGAGAGGAACATGTCTCTATGAAATTATGAACTACATTTTGTATTATGTTAGAACACATGTCTAGTGTTGCCCAAAGCAAACCTATTGAATTCTTTGCCAGACAGCTGCCCTTCCTGCAAAAGATGCTTGACATCTTAGTGGAAGAATAACTGAAAAACCCTTGAAACTGAAATTTGAAGCCTACTTCCTCAACTCTTAAGTCTACTTCATCTGCTTGACTAAAGTTATCCCATGGAATAGCTAGATAATGCTAGGCAGGGAGTCACTAAAATTGAAGAGGCAACATTTGTATGGAAAGGGAGTCTTTGAGAAGACATAGTTAAGACCTGGTCTTTATGAAAGGAAGGAATCCCACAAGAGAGTAAGAGGATTAAAGAGGGTTTTGCCTGTTCTAGACACAGACAAGCAGGAATTCATCTCATACATCTTCATAGATCTATGTGCAAGCAAGCCAGCCCCAGCTGTAATTATGTTCAACAGAGAGAAACTAGAGGCTGCTTTGAGTATGACGCTAACCAACCTCCTGTTTTCTTCCACTGACCACTGTGAGGCTCCTGTAGCTGAGACTGGATTGCTAGGACAACATTACAGTTTCAAGTTACAAAAAATGAGGCAAAACCACTGAATTACTCAATTAGACTATTCTCACCTTTGTCCTCCTGACCCCAACATTACTCCAGCTCCATGCCACAGGTCTCTGCTCCTTAGAAGTGCCAATCATGTCTATTAATTGAATGCATCCATTTTTAAACAAACCTTTTTCCTATTTTCCCTCAAGGACATTTCTTCTTCTTCTTCTTCTTCTTCTTCTTCTTCTTCTTCTTCTTCTTCTTCTTTTTTCTTTTTTTTAATTTCCCGAGGGTAGAATAACTTACCTCATCTAACTCCAGAATAACCAACAATTTTTTGTGAAGAATGGAAAATATGGTTTCAGATCATGCCTGATAGAAGACAGATTAAACCTGAACTAGCCAGAGCAAAGGCAAACACACTAATCTCCTGAGTTGACTCTGAAAAAGTCCCCAGTGCCACTGATGGTCCTTTTTTTTTTTCCTTGGGGGGTTCCTCCATCTTTTTGCATTTGCTTGCATTGGCAAAAATAATTTTTTTTTAAAAAGTCAGCTTATTCTGAGTCAGTCTAGTTTGTCCCATAACAAGAGCCTCAGGTTACAATCCAATTGTACAAGACATCCCAAATTTTTGTGCTAAAGACAGGAGCACCCTATACCACCAGTCATCAAAGTTCTGAGACTCAGATTGGGACTGTACACTGGTCCCATGTACAAGGACAGTGATTATGTTCCATCCAAAGCCAGCAGAGATGGGACTAAATATTCCCAGTTGCCACATGCAGGAGTTCCCTTGCATCCACTTAGACTGCAAATTTTTCAGGTCAATAGCTGATATTGCACATCTCTAAACTGATGGTACCTAAGCTTTCTGGATAATTCTTAGCCTGGTTCTGCAGAGTTCCATGTATCCTGATTATGAAAACAAGGATCAGAACACATATTGAAGACTGGCACTGAACAGAACCATCACTTTGCTGCAACTCCTGTGATAATCTGGGAACTACAGCTCTGAATCAGGTAGCATAACAAGGCTGGTCAGTTTAAGCACAAACATAATCCCAAACAGCAATAGGTCCACAGTATTAATATTTCGTTCTTCACTTATACATGGGACTATTCAAGTTGTCAATAATATTAGATAAAACTGTAGTGGGATAAGAGAATTGCACCATTGCAAATTTCCTGCGGAGAAAAAATTAGTCTCAGCATAAAATCAATCTCAAATCTCAACAACTTTTCTATATATCCGAAAATTTAGACATAGTTTTTGGCAAGTAAATTATTGGTCCTGATGCTCAAACTGTGAGCTCAAACTCATAGCCTTATAGCAATCTCTCATCTTTCACTGATTATTAACAATTTTATGTGAAACCCAAGAAACCTATTTGTGAATTTAATAATCTCCAATTCTTCTCTTAATCCATAAAGAAAATTGGTCCCAAGGTGCTTCCCATCCAGTACATAATGTCTTTGACCATCTACTGCTAGCAACATAGTAAACATGTATGATAATCCAAGTTTCTTTCTCAGAATTTCAGCTAGTAAAAACTTTGTGAATGGAATATTTGTACTTGGGCAAACTTAACAACATGAGCTCTTTGCTTTTAAACAATCTGTCAAACCTTTAATTTCTTTCAGATACTTCAGCTCCAGAAAATTAGAGTGGAATGGTGTCAATTCATTTTATAATTCACATGTCTGAAGGATATCAGGTTAGAGGCAAACTTCATCAAAGCACATCAAAATGAATTTATATATAAAAATCATAAACCTTTTTGGGAACAGGTTTTGTGTTTTAGCAGGAAAACAGAAATTAAAATTAGTCATCAAATACAGTAGTTTCACGATTATAAGCCGCACCTGTTTCACTGAAGAATGCATCCTATGCCAGTGGTGCGGCTAATCATCAGATGTGGCTTATTTATGGACAAATCCCA
>VRYO01001878.1:14254858-14311823 GCA_009812075.1 Sialia sialis | reverse complement strand
GTGTGGCTTATATATGGACAGATCCTGTGGTCTACCCAGCTACCCGAATGTGCGGCTTATATTCAGGTGTGAGTTATAATTGTGAAATTACTGTAAGTGTTTTTCCACTCACTGGTGTGCTTTATCCATCTAATTCTTTCTGTTCACACCCCAATATTTCAAATGGTTGCTTATGAAGTGTCTTATCAGAAATTTATCCTTCAGTGTTATTGCTTATGGATGGTCCTTACAGCATATTTTGGTTCAAAGGTACAACTCAGTCTTAATTTCCTCTCTTTGATAGGTTTTCTGCCCTCAGGGTAGAAGATCTCCAGGGATATCAGCTCAGAAGTAACACAGAGGTATCTAGAATATTTGCTATGCTATGACTGCAGCTCATATGATTAATCTGGCTTGATAGGACTGGTGGCAAAACCTGGGCTGTCTGCTATTTTATCTAGACGAAAAAAAAGGGATTAAAATTACTTTCTCTAACTAGAAGGACAGTTCCACTTCCTGTCACTCCGTGGATTTAAGGCCCACAGGGTTGTGTGTAGCCTTAATTGAAATGTTTATTGATTTATAAGACAAACTGGGTCTGTACTGAGGGCTTTGGGGAAATTTTCCACTCTATCCAAGTACTGGTTCAGTCTTGCTACTAATGATTTAAGGAATACCAATGGCAATTATTTACTAATTGTTGCCATCACATCTGTTTGCCAAAAATCCTAGAAATTTGCCTAAGAAGGGCTCTCCAGAGGGTATCCAGTCAACCTCCAAGCACAGAGGGGGATTAAATGTAGGGGCCACACACATCAGCTTGCTGCCTGAGCATTTCTTCACCATCCCCCATGAAGGGGATAATACTGTTTTGTTAAGCAACCTGTTCCAGTACTTCATGTTCAAAGCAATTAGAAAGCTTTTCCTGGCACACAGTGTTTTGGTAACAGCATGTATTCTGGCTCGGGACAGGTTTGGATGACAAGGGAGCATGTGTATGGGAGTGGCCTTTAGCAGCAGGAAGGATTCGGGATGTTGCTTTTGTAACTTAGGAAGCTGTCCTAAAATCTTTCTTGTGGGCAACACCACAGTAAGTTCAGTCAAATTTTGTTCTGTCACTCACCATGTTTTTGAATAGTCTAAATCCTTGGGTACTGATTTTATCACATCTCACACTGCAACTTTTCCACTGTATTTCAGACCAGAGTGGGGGAAAAAATCCATTAACAACTTTTCATACAATGCTACTATAGTCTTGCCTTCGACAGAAAATTTACAAACATACACAGAAAGCAAAATGTTTTTTAATAAAAGAAAGCAAAAGATAGTCCAAATAAAAAGACAAATACTTTTTAAATGCATAAATCTAAAAAAGTCCTTGATTCTGTAAAAAATTATTTGTATATTAAACTCTTTTAAAATTTAAGTAGCAACTTTAGCAAAATAAATTAATTAATGGGAGTTTTGCAACTAAATCTTTTTGAGGGAACTTAATAATCTGTTAGAATTTTTCTTACTATATCACATCAAGGGGAAAAAAAACCCCAAAATTATGAGACTACTATGTTGAGATTCAATTGCAACAATTTTATTACTCTAAAAATGATGTAGGATATCTTTAATAAAGGCTGGTCCTTTGGTTGTATACTGCAGCTCTTGGCAGACCTGAGCACAAGTGGAACTGTCAGTTTATAGCAGTCAAGTCTACTGCTCTTTTGGCTGTGCCTGGGCTCCCATCAATGTCGAATTAAGAGAATTTGGCTTTTAGGAAAGAATCGGGCTGTATTTCCTTAATTTATATTTCAGCAAGAGATTGTAAATTATATATGTGCATATGTACAAATTGGTTTTAATTTTCACTTTAAAAAAGGTTCTCAAAAATATACTCAGTTTTAGTTTTCCTCCTATTTAATTCTTGGGTAATTCAATCTTGATTTCACCAGTGCAAAAGGGAGAAAAATGAAGAAAAGAGGAAAAGTCACTGGTGGCCTAATGACAGCTCTGTGGCAGGAAGGAAATAAAAACCACTGCTAATACCTCTGCTATTATACAAGGATATTCCATTTAACCATAACCCTCATCACAAAGTGCTCCTCAGGAGAGTATTGCAAATCAAAATTTGAATATATTATACAAAGACTCAGTTTTACTAAACTGTATGTGTCTCTAATGTTTTGGCAAATTACAATAATAAGCCGCACCTGATTATAAACCACACATCCGGGTAGCTGGGTAGACCATGGGATTTGTCCATATATAAGCTGCACCTGAATATAAGCCGCATTTTTTTTTTCTTTTTTAAGCGAGGATCCATGTGCAACAAAGTAACGAGTTAGTAACAGAATCGCGCCAGCTCGGGGTTTGGTGTCAGGTGCTCAAGTTGCAAACAGTTTTCATAGACCAGAGAAGCCTTTAAAGGCAGCCCCAGGTGCCCTCCCCGGCCGGCTCTCACTTTTCGGTTGGCATTTTGCTGGGATTTGTCTATAAATAAGCTGCACTTGATGATTAGCAGCACTACTGGGGTAGGCTGGATTCTTCAATGAAAAAGGTGAGGCTTATAATCATGAAATTACTGATTATAAATGGGGCCAAATCCACCACAACTTTAGGAGGCATCCAGGCCCATATGCCACCCAAAATACAAAGATGCCTTGTCATTTTGCAGTTCATTCTTTTATTTCAGTTCAAATGGCTCAGATTCTCCTGCTCCCTACAATCTTTTTTCCTTCTGCAAATCTGAGCTAGTGCCTGTCTCCTGGAGCCTTTCTGCCAGACATACGGCATTACCTTCCATGTGACATTGCTGATCAGCTTGCTCGAAGGGCAGTTCTTCCTACCGTGCCCTCCCCTGACATTTCCGAGAGAAAATTTAGCTGAAACTTTTCACAGTTTTCAGACTAATTATCCATTCCATCATGAAACAGTAAAAGACAGCATTTGTGGTGCCTAAGGAGCTTTTAAATTAGGCAGGCCAATTTTGGAAATTACAAAACCTTAATGAAAAATCAGACATTCACTAAAATGAGTCCATACACATTACTGCAAGACATACTTAAGATTTTCAGGCATTTTAAAGTCTGGTTTTAATAGGTTCACAATTTAATGTTTTTATAACAGTAAAGGTGACAAGCCAATAAAAATATTTGGCAAGTCTGTTTTTTCTAGAGTGGAATATAATGAACCCAAGTTAAGACAGATACAATGGTCCAGTCAAGTGCATGTCTATCATCCTTGAAAGAAAAATTGATCTGTAATTCACCATGGAAAAAGCTACAAAATTGTGGGTTTGATATCAAATGGGACTGAACATTTCAAACCAATTTCAGCAACAGAGTGCAAAAAGAAAGAAAATAAAATAAAAAGACAAAAAGAAACAAAAGGAAAGAAATTAGAGCAAAGAAGCTCTGTTTGATTTGGATTTATATTATTTCATAAGGAAAAGAAAAAATCTCCGTCTCAGGAGAGCAAAAACTAAGGCATGAAAAAAAAGGGAAAAAAATTCATCTCTTCCTTAAACTGCACATTCCTACACAGCCATTATGTCACACCAAACTCTTCAAATGCTAACTGAACAAAAGAATAACTTGATTCCTTAAAGCTTTGATAAATTGTGTGCACAGAAGACACTGACAGGAGACAAACTCTTAAGTACATTACCACTTTTTTCCAGAGGAATATCTTCTCTTTATAAACACAGCAAAAGCGCATTTCATTTCAAGAGTTTCTAACAGAATACAAAATTACCTTCTTGGCTATTTCATCCAGGATATTTGTATTTTTCCAAAAGTATATGCATGTTCAAATTTCTCTCTCTCTCTCACTAGAAGCTGCTACTCTTAAATATGCAGAGGAAGAAATAACAGGAAATTCATGTCAAAACAATAGAAACATTACATGCCATCATGATAGATATAAAGGGGATGTACATTATCTTCAGCAAGATTCAGAGAAGCAAAGCATTGAACTGTCTGAAATGTATGGTTTAAAATTTGAAGAATTAGCTCAAAACAAATGCCGTGGATTTGGTTCTTGCAAATGTTCCAACTAGATTTAAAAAGGCCATAATTTTGCCAAATTCCACTCAGTGTCTTCTGTCTTCTGGCAAAAGCCTTAGTCCACTGACAGTGCATAAAACTGAGTGTCATTTTAGTGAAGAAGAATGAAGACAAGGAAGCTCTCATTACTTTGAAGGAGATATTTAGAATGGATACTTGGAAAAATTTTATTTAAGGAAAAAAGTAGTCAAGGATTACATAACAGAGAGTAACAGAGAGGGGGGAAAAAAGAGAAACTTCAGGCTATACAAACATAAGGAAACAGCCTGCTATATGACTTACACTAAGGTCAAAGAGGCAAAGCAGCTTTCATGACAGAAGCTGTGGAAAATCCCTAAGAAATAAGAGATCAAAGCAAACCACATCTCAAAAATAGGCCAGTTTTGCCAACAATAAACTCTAGATCGCCATAAGTGCTATTTCCAACACATAATGAACTTAAGCAAAGTACATTTTTTCTTAATGTCATGACTTTTATCACCCATAAAGTAATAAATACTTAGAGCAGATTGATTAATTTTCTTTTTTTTTACATGAAAAAGAAGAGGCAGTGTCAACCTATTATATGAATGCTGTAATCAGATTAATATACCTAGAGGAGAAAAATTCTCTTCCCAAGGCCAGACTTAACACAACTGAGATAAGTGGGTTGCTGCAAATACCACCCAAGCTCATCTGTAGATAGTTGACTGCAAAATAGAAAGGAGGTGTAGGAGGGCTGAAAGCTCAAACCCCCAGATTACAACCAGAAAATACACATGCATTTCTTAATTGTCAGAACAATTAACCAATAAACATGTAAGTCAATAGTTGTGATGATGTCTTCATTACCAGAAATTTTTTAGGTAATACTAAATGTTTGCTGAAAAGAGACCATAGCTCAGTTACAACTGCTGGAGACTCAGAAATCCAGACCAAGTATCACACAGTATTGTCATCATCTATTGTGTCAGACAACCTCAGTTTTAATAAGGAGCTAACCATAAAGCAAATCACCAAGTATAAATGTAAAGGAGAGACATTGATACCTAGATGTGCATGCAGCGTATTTCTCAGGCAGAAACAAGCCTGATGGAGCAGAACTCAAAATTAGCATCTGTTTTCTAAGAGTAAGAAGCACCTGATATAACATGGGTAGCCCCAAGATACTGAATTATTGTCCCAAGGTATGAGAAAATGAAAATATAAATAGAAGTTTCTTCCAGCTGTGTTTTCTGTTCTCTGTCCTTTGAATACACTGGGAAATACCTTCAGTTGGTTACTCGTTGTCCTGAGTGTTTGGAGGTAGATAGGAAAGGAGTAACATCCAGTTCCAGCTTTGATCACGGAAAAATAGATTGATTCAGGGAAGGACTACTTCTGCTTTAAAGAGATTTTTGAGGTGTTTCTAGCATGGCTAGATCTGCCCCAGGGCTGACCTCCATCCCAGAAGTAGTTTTATTTACTGATGGTGAGACCAATCTGTCCATGGATACCATGAGCAGATATTGTTTGAGGGGACTGGTTTTTCTAAATGTCAAAAATTACCACATAAACATGGAAATTGCATTTATATTCATAAAATCTCTTCAATAATCTAAATCAAAGAGTACATTATTAGAAAAAAAAAATATATATATTTACCTAGACATTTACTGGGAGACTTGTAGAAGAACATGAAAGGGAATTGACTAGCTTTCCAAGTGACACAGCCTGACTACCACTTCTCTTGTCATCTGTTAAAAAAAGGGGAATTTGGGCTGAAATAACATTTCTGTATTAAACTACTGCAAAACACAGAGCAGCTGTTGTTGCTCAGAGATTTTCCTAGCTTGTACTCATCCACATTCTATTTAATGTGGATCAAGTAGGGAGTAAAATTTTTTCTCATAAGCTTGTTCTTGAGTAGGGCTTTGTGTTCAAAAGCTTGTCTTTTCCTTCAGCAGTATCAGCTGCTATAATAAAAGATAGCACATCTCCCTATAAACCATAAGCTGTCCTTTCATCAATGGAAGCTGAAATATCTGTAGCTGAAAGCACCATTTTCCTTCTGACAAAGGCAAATGTGGAATTCAGAAGGCTGAAAAGAAGCAAGTGTTGAGCATTCATCAACTTGATGAGACTTTGTAGAAATAAAAATCTAAAAAGCAGATGTCATTTATAGTGGAAGTCAAAAAAAAAAAAAGCTGTAACAAATGAAAAAGTGTTAAAAGGGAAGCTAGACTGACACTTGACTGCTTTGATTTTCTGATTGTCTGGTCCCAGTTTCAGTGTGATTTGAGCTAGTTTCAATCTGGCCTCAGGTGAGTCAAGAGTAGGTTCATAATGCTGGAGGAATCAAGGATTCTCAACATCTTCTCTACCTCCAAATGCAATAGCATTTAAATAGCCTAGTACTCTTATTGCAGATTGAGACAACAGGCCACAAAGCACTGTTAATCCAGCAGCAGCTGGAAATACTGCATATTAACACCACTGTTTCAGATGCCTTACAGGAACCTAAGCCACACACATATTAAAAGGTGTGAAAAATATGATGTATAATCAGGGTGATCCTGTGGCAGTACAGGAAGGGGCAAGGTTCACATCTGATAATAAATGTGCCTTGCTCTCCCTTTTTAATGGCATGAGGTTAATTCCTAGTAATGGAGCACCACCACACTACCTCCAGGGAAGTCTGAGTCACAGGAGACAGACACCAGGAGCACCATTATGGCTTCACAGCTGCCATTGTGGGCTTTCCTTTAAGTGGGAGAATAAAATGTACCCCTTTGACCCTATGAAGTTTACTAGAAAAACTGCATTAGGCTACTTGCAAACTTTGTGGGGATTGCTGTGAAATGCTGGGGCTGAGAAGTGTTATATTTATGTCACTGAGTAGGTAACTACCTCACTAAATATCTTCTGTGATTATTCCTGTTTCTTGCTAATCCCATCAAATTTGACAGGTTTCACTGTATGTTTTCTGAAAGGAGGAAGCAGTCATGCATTTGCAGTCTGATGAGAGATAATTTACAGGATTTTCAAGTGACAGGAGATGGGAGTGGTGGGAGGAGGAAGGAGAGAGAATTACACTCCATGAATGTTCGTGGCTTTGTGTAATTATACAATTGGAGGTAGATAGGAAAGGACTCAAAGTTCCACTGTGACCTAGTATAAAACCTAGAATTCTACTCTAGTAGTATTCTACCTAGTTCTCTACTCTAGGGGTAGCAGACATAAATATACCCCTTTACTTTAGCTTGCACTTATATGAGAGGTTTATTCCCAATACTAACTGGAATGTAAGATCACTGAAGGAAAATAATGTGATGTGTGAACACAAGGAAGAACAGAGTATGAAAGGGTCACTGTAATTACTTCAATTTGTAAAATGTGTCTTTAACCATGACACAGCTGCCTTATGACATGGAGGCCATTATAGTTAAGGATTTTCCAGTGCTTTTGTTTTCAATTTCAACACCCAGAGCTCTATAACTTGTCCATTGACTTTGGCAAACCAATTACTATGGTTGATCAAAATAACATCTTCTTAAATATTGATCTGTCTGTATCATTAAATTGGCCATTACATGAGCCTGAACAGAAAGAGATTTCAAGTAACATGATTTAAGAAGAGACCCTCTATTTAAAGTGTAAATGGTTGCATCACATCCATCACGTTGTCTCAGCTGCAAAGTTACTCTAAGGGGCATTGCACACTTTGCTCAAAAACAATGCAGAAAGCATCCAGTACAAGATGATAGCTGCACCTTCTTATTTCTAACCTATAGATGATAACCTAAGGCTCAAAGTTCATGCTTTTTTCATGACTACTTTGATTTCCATGAAGAAACCTGAGGACAAGTGTATTTCATCCTCACATAACAACATTTTATGAATTGTTTGTAAAGAACATTAGGAAAGCAAAATATTTACACTATTTCTTGTACTGAGGTGAGTTGAAAGTAGCCCCAAAGCTGGGTTTCTTAGTGCCACAAAATGTCTTCCTGAATACAGTTCCCCCCACAAACAGCTGTATGCACTTTTTCTTTAATGTATGGTACCCTGTAAGATGAAAATAACTTTATTTGAAAAAATGCCTGAGGCAAAGTTTACCATTGCTCAGATAAATGTTTACATTAAGATTTCTAGCATCCATAAAGTCAAGATGCTTTTTCATATTTGGAGAAAAAAAGAGCAGACACGTACATCCACCTCATGTATGAGAGTTCCCTTGAAAAGTTAGACCTTATCTTCAGAGTTTAGCAGGAAGATTGCTTGCATATATACAGAATAAGACTCTTTAAAAATAGCCATAAAATTTTCCCCCAGTAATCTGTATAAATTACTGCATTGAAAAGAAAAAAAAAAAGCTGATTTAGGTCGTAAGAATTTTCCAAAGAATTAATATAAATTAATATTAAAAAATGTCTGACACAAAAGGAAATCAAACCTACCTACATTACAAAATTGTGTGAGTTTTGTGCCTACTGGTGTATTGGAGATGATTCAGCCCTGGATAACTTTGGACAAAATTAAATTTTATGCAACAATTACCTTTACAAAAGTGCATCTACTAACAAATTTCATTTTAAGAGAAATAGAAATTAAAAATTCAATCATTTACACACATATATCAAAATTCACACAAATATAAGTAATTAAAAAGAGTAATTGTTCAGCTGAATACAATAAACATCCAAATAGAATAACATCTGAAATATACTGTCATCCAACTCCATTGCTGAAGGCCATTATATTTCTCTTCATAATAAAAATGAATACCTTATTTCAAACACAAAAGTCCAAATTTGCCTCCTAGGTTCTTAGTACAAACTACTTTGTTTAACATCAGGCATAAAATAATTGTTGATGAAAGGCAAATTACTTTCAAATCACTTAGACGTTTCTTGCAGGCTCTACCTTTTTAAGGATGCATTTTAAAATAAATGTTAAAAGAAAATTTAGCTGTGTTAACACCACTTACATCAGTAGTATTAAAAAGAAACTAGATTACTCCCATGAACATTCACAAATCTAGTTCTTAAAATGTTTAAAGGGCTGAATTTACAGCTCAGCATGTTGAAATCACAGTTCACATAAAAGGTTGACAGCGAAACAGTTCTGCAAAATCTGCAGCCACAACTTGCACTTAACAATGATGCCAGTAATTATCAGGTACTGCACTACAAATTACACACCTCATGGGAAAGAAGTCCAGTTCTGTCCCAATTATTAGCAAATATTTCTTTCTGTCTTCTGGTTTAGTTCATAAATGTTGAGCATTTGTTCTAAACTATACAATTAAAAAAATATTGGTGTTTTTTTTTAACATTTGAGTAAGCCATAAAGGCAAGATGTTGATTTACATTCAAGCAATATATTAACTTTCCTACAAACACTGCCTTTGGTATTTGACTTACAGGTGGTGCATTGCTGTCCAAAACACCATCTAAAAAACACAGGAAGTGTTGGGAAGTGGGCAAGAGAGACTGCAAAAAATAAACAAAATAAGTAAAAGACCCTTATTCATTCTATATTAAATTCACCCCTGTGCAGAGAGCTGGCACAAGACTTGTGTGCTTCTTAAATCTTACTTAAGTCCCATTTTAGGAATGGGTGCATAAATTCATGCTGTCACAAGTATTTCTAAGTCTCTGTAAAATATGTCTTTCCTCTCTCTGTGCATGTGAATTTCTGCCTTTCCTGCAGTATTCCAATCCCAATTAAAAATTTGTAAATAATGAATTTTCTTCAATCTGAAGTATCATAGTTATGTCCCTGATTTTCCATGAGGATATGCACAATTTTCAGCCACTCTTGGAATAATTTATCATTACTATATTATTCTTTATTTTCTCTTAATCAGGGACTATTAATGGAATACTGAACAACTTCCAATTTTTTTTTCTCACTTTAGCCTTCTGTTCTTCCAAGACAACAAATTGTAACCTGATACAATTCAAATAAAATTAAAGATTCTATTTTAGAATTCATGCAGGAGTTTACCCATATTAAAAAAAACCCCTTATTTTTCCACTATTTTTCTACTGAGACCCAGAATTGAAGCACACGCCAAAAATTTTCCAGTTGGAAGTACTCAATCCAAATACCTTTCAGAAGGTATGTTCCCCAACATTTCAGCTTGGAAGGGTGCAGCTTTGATAATTTGAAGAAGTATGCCGCAATGAAATGAAAAGAAAATATTGCTGTTTTTCTCTGGTTCAGCTCTAGTGCACTGAAATGAGACCTCAACCTCTTACTTCAAATCCCTTTAAAATCCCATTAAGCTGCACTTCCCAAGGTTGTCATGCAGTGAGTGGATCAGTTTGAACTGCTGCTTGGGGACAGGGCACATCCCACATGGCATCTCCTGCCACATGGCATGCAGAGCCACGAGCACCAGCACCACTCTTGTGAGGGCAGACGAGGAATCTGGTGAGATTACGTCATTTGGGACCTGGAGGGAAGCAGCAAAACAATTGCCATGCCACCCATGAGCTGTTTGTATATTCTTTGTCAAAACCCACCCGGATGCTTTCCTGTGTAACCTGCTCCAGCTGACACTGCCTTGGCAGTGGGCTTGGACTGGATGATCTCAAGGGGTCCCTTCCAACCCTAACTATTTTGTGATTCTGTGATTCCTAGCAAGAAAAGGTGTCTTATCCTAGGTGCAGAAAGTTACAGTAATTTCACGATTATAAGCCGCACCTTTTTCATTGAAGAATCCAGCCTACCCCAGTAGTGCGGCTTATATTCAGGTGCGGCTTATCTATGGACAAATCCCAGCGAAATGTTAACCCAGAAGTGAGAGCCGGCAGGGGAGGAAGCTGCCATGGAGTTGCGGCAGGCCACGGAGCTGCCGCGGAGCCGCTGCCAGGCGGGCAGGGAGGGCAGGTGGGGAGCGGGCTTCGCAGGGCAGCGAGGCCGCGAGTGGAGCGGGGCTGCCAGTGTAGTGGGGCTGCCAGAGGAGCGGGGCTGCGGCGGAGTGGGGCCGGCTGCAGAGCAGGGGGGGCACGAGTGCCGGGGCCCGTGGCATGGGGAGGGCGAGTGGGGCTGTGTTTAAAGGCTCCTCCGGTCTGTGAAAATTGTTTGCAATTTGAGCACCTGACAGCAAACGTTGTGATCACACGATTCTGTTACTAACTCGTTACTTTGTTGCACCTGGACCCTTGCTTTAAAAAAAAATAAAATGCGGCTTACATTCGGGTGGGGGTTATATATGGACAAATCCCATGGTCTATCTGGCTACCCAGGTGTGCGGCTTATAATCAGGTGCGGCTTATAATTGTGAAATTACTGTAAGTTTTGCCTACATATCAAATCATACTGTAGAAACTGTTTTCCTGCTGGGAGTCTTGAGGACAAGAGTGCTTTGTTCTTGGACAAGCTCCATACAGCTGAGAGCATTACAGAGAATATTTAGCCATCTTTAACATAATGCTTCCATGAAAAAAAATCAGAATTTTTTTTTGACATTTCCTACACGTACAGACAAGCCCAAAAATTCCAATTTTTATCTCACAGTTACATTAAAATTTCCTTCTGAATAAGCCACCCATTTCTAAGTCACTAGCTCTAGTGAAGCAACTTTCATTATTAAAAGACAAACACTTAGCAAATCATCACGGATGGTGTAAAAATACCAATAAAATCTAAAACTTATGCAGAAGGCCTTAATGTTAGTTATTTTAAGAGACAAAACAACCTCCCACAACACTTGCATTTAGACCTGATGTGTCATGCAGTGCTGGAAGCAGACATAGCAAAGCTTGATAGACTGCTATGATGCACAACATGCTCTAAGCCCATATATTCAGTCTACTCCCACTGATGGCTGTTACGGACTTCTCAGTAGCTATAGGAAATTCTTTGCTCAAAAATGCACAGGATAATCTGCAGGCATCTGCAATAGTACTGTTTTCATACTGAATCTCATATGAGCAGTTTCTTTGAAGCAGAAATACATCCTGTGATTCCTGGGCACTAGAAGTTGCTATACAATTTTAAAGATCCCAAACCCTACAGATAAACAAAAAATCCCATTCTGACATGAACCATTTCCATCAAAGAATAAAGATTCTATATTTGCATTTTTCCTTAGATTGACAGCTGCTAGACATAAGGAGTACAAGTTATACTGAGAGTTTTTCCATTTCATTATATCTTTGTTGAAATATCTGAAATAATGAACAACCAATACAGAAAAAAGTATCTATTTTATGATCTGGGTAAAGATAAAAGATGGCTCTATGGAATGTTTAGCAATAGTTGCAGCAAAGATTTTGGATTTAGGTGAATAGTTTCCATTAAATTGTTTACCCTTCACCCAGAATGCTGCTCAGCACAGGCAGCCTCAAAACACTGAAGAAATTATCTTCATGCTTTGAACTATGTTTCTGTTGATGCATTGCCCAAGTGTACAAAACAGTATTTCATATGACAAGATTTACACTGAAAGAAAAGCATTTCAAACAGCATTCTCTTTAAATTGTCTCTGTGTTACACTGATGAAATAAATTTTATAACAAGAACACAGTTCTCCCAGGTTTTAGACAGATGACCTACAATTGGACTGAGGCACTGCTGTGCATAGCATATAGGGGATATAACTAAGGATTTGCCTAAGCTAACCACTGCAAAGAGCTCTTTGTGTCATCTCTCCTCAGCATCTCAGAAAACATGCAGAAAGAAACACGCAGACTGTCATCTGGAATAAAATATACAATTTGCAGTGAAATAGAATTGCTCCCATACACACAAAATGAAGGAGCTAGAAAAGAGGTTATCAAGAGCAGAAAAAGGGTAAAATATGAAAACACAGGCCCCAAAATGAAAAAACACAGACGGAGTGAAAAAATAGGTTTAGAAACAAATTAGATATAAACATAGATATAGATGATAGATATAGATAGATAGATAGATAGATAGATAGATAGATATACTTAAACCACTTAGTATTCTGTACTCTTTTTTTCTCTGCTACAGTGTTTTCCCTCTATGCTATCTCCATATTGAGCCATCAAGATACCCTTGGGACAGAAATCCCTAAATTGGTGATACCTCTAGCTTGCAACTCCCAGGTTTTCCATTCCTAAGAGTTCTCTGCAGAGACCCACCTGCAACCAAACTTTTAATTACACCTTCACCTACTGATGAGAAGACAAGACATTTCTGAAGGGAAGGATGTCATTTTTATCTCAGGTATTCAGTCAAGTCTTCCACTCTTCCATGCATTTTACTCATGACACAGAAATAAACATTCTCTCCTTATGAGTTAAATAGGAATAAAAATTGCATCATATTGACTGAACACCTGAACACTCAAGCAACAATTCTTGATTAAATAGAAACATCTTTACAGAACAAAGCCCAAACTTTCTCAGTCCTCAAACTGCAGGTAAGAGATACAAAGATGCAGAGTCAAAATCAGACCCAAGCTTTAAACACTGCCGTATGGGGGATTTTTTGCTACTGCTACCACTAGCATTCAGATAAAAATCATGCACACACCATCCCCACCCCACCATATTTCAAGCCTAACTGCAGCAGTTGCATATAGTTGCAGCTTTTCTGATTATTATAATGTTTAGCCAGACTACAGAAAAATATTCTCTATTATGATACTAATTAAATTATTACATGTCTTGATACCCCTAAAATGGCCAGAAGGATCAATTTGATGTTCCTTTAATGAGAGGAGATCCTTAGAGCCAACCTGAAAACAATGAATTGATGATAGTAACAGCTGGTAGGAAAGAGCACTCCAGTGGAATGAGGAGAACCAAGTCTGAGCACTATCATATAACTTTGCTTAATCTCAATGTCACAAAAGACCATTTTAGTGATCAGAAGTAATCCTTTCAACCCAGGAAGAATGTATCTTTGTTTGACTCAGGCAATTTAACTTTTACCCAGCTTCTCAAATGACTTTGTGCATCTAACTTTAATCTCATAATAGTAGTCAAAAGGGACAGAAAATTAAGATAAAAATATAACATTTGAACATAAAATATAGTTCTGTGTTCAAAACCTTCCGGGCAAGATTTCAACCCAACTTTATTCATGTCCAGCTTTTATTCATAATAAGCAGCAGCACAGCCCTGTCAGCAGTTTAAAAACCGTGCTAATTATGGAAAAAGGAGCTCTCAACTCTTTTAGAAAAGAGCTGCTTCTGATTTAACATAGTTATCTCTCCCTTCCACATCCCCTTTCTTCTCCCTAATGTAAAAAATCCTCAAAAATAAATTGCAGTATGAACCCAACTGAGATGAAGTCTTTCTTCAGAACCCAAACCAAACAGAACTGAATGGATTTGGATTCTTTTATCTGGTTTCAGCAAATCAGAAGAAACTCTGTTTTTACTTAAGGAAATAAAAGCTGTTTATTCCAAAAGAGGCCTTTAGGGTGAAATTCACTTCAGCACAGGAGGTCAGTGAAGATGTAGTCTCTACTTTAGTCCTGCTCAAACCCTCAAAACGCAAAATGAGAGGCACAGAAACAGCCATCCTTTGCTGAGACACAAAAAAACCTTATGAAGCAAGATGGAGAATCCCTACTAGGCTTTCAGGGGGTGGAGTAAACTCATACTTCTCATGCTCTTATATACTGGGAACACCTGTGACCACTAACTGTCTGGGACCTAGCCAAGACTCTGCTCCTTTCCCCATATTTTAAACTCAGGATTATTTTCTTCTTTCAATTGAAGACAACGTCTGGCCAAATATAACCTGGAATACTGCTTTTCAGTTGTAATCACATTGCAGACCATTTTTTATGAAGGAAATATCTTCTAGTTGCCTATCCCAGAGCCATCCAGTTCCAATGCACATTTCCTTTAGATATGTGCATGCTTGATTGTATCAAAATTACCATTAGAATGGTGCAAAAGGAGCTAGATGCACTAGGCTTATATCAATGGGGCTCACACTTCTTGTCAAGTGTTATGATCCATCTTTTTTATTTTCTTTTTTTCATTTTCTTCATTTTCTTTTTATTCCTAGTGTTAACGTTTTGTTCCCTGGTTATGGGATTCTACTTTAGCTCTCACATCAACATTTACAGACCCACTACATCTGTGGTTGTCCTTTCCTGACTTTCCAGAAAAAACATGACTACAGTTATCTCAATGGCACTAGCTCTAATATTGAAGAATTCAAACTGCAGGCTAAGAAATATTTGCATTTTTAAATGCAGTGTCCCAAAATTATTTTGGAATTTAAAGCCTTATAAATGAAGCTACAAAAGATTTAAGAATTGGTATTTTGATAGCAGTGAAGGTTTCTGTGTGGATCTCCTGGTAGTACTTCAACTACTGTGTAGTATATTGGAAGCCACCTCAAGAAACCACAGAGTGAAATCAATCTGTCACAATTAAACACTGTCACATGAAATGTTCAAAGTATAAAGTTCTCTGAACAACATATATTCTAATTAGTACACAAAACCTGTATCATTCTATTTTAAAATAAGGGGTTTTAAGCATATTAAGTTTGTTGTCACAAGTCTACTGTGAAATAAATCCCAGGATTGAAATCTGGCCCTGCTGAAGGACTGCTTCTCACTGATTTTACCCATGGAATATTATGTGCCATTCCACAGAGTAGAGAAACAAGTGTGGAAGCTTCAAACCAGTCAAGAAATGAGTGCTAAAGTAATTCAGTAATTCATGTTCCCATCTGTTCTATCACCACTGGACTAGACTAATTCTCTTTACCAACAGGCCATCTATGACAACAAATTACTGTCTACTGTAACAATGAGCCAGAAAAAATATGTAATTATCCAACTGAATAATTATTGGTTTTATTTTGTATACTTAAAATATTGAGCAAAAAGAAAAGACAATTACATCTTTCCTCACTTTTAACTACTGCCCCTAAAACCAAAATAAATACACTCAAAAACCTATCAAAAACAAAGCAAAAATTTGTGAAGGGCCAAGAAAAACAAAAATCTTCATATAAAAATTGAGTTTACACAGAGATACTGGAGAGCCACATAATTTACTTTTCCATGTCCTTATCCTCCAAGTCTTTGTACACTCACTCACATGCATAGTACCAGTGATTCTCAAGAGTATTCTTGATATTGCTTTCATTAGCTCTTTTCCAAGAACAGGAATTTTTTCTATCCCATAGTGCAAGCATGATCTAGCAGCCTAAAACCCATTAGCAAATCCATTAAAAACAAAAGGAATCTTCGCTTGCATCCAATATACACAGAATCAGGATCTTCTAAAAGATTTATATTGTCTAAAGCAAGGCAAGATTTTAGGTTTTAGGTCAGTTTTTCTGTGTATTTTTTTCCTTAGTAGAAGTTCTGGATTAAGATCAATTCCTTGGGTTTTCAGTATTAATTCTGATTTTAGATCTTTCCTGTGGTGTTATGAGCCTGGTGATTCCTGAATTCTTTTTTCAGAACATCTAATATATTTCCTCCTAATGGCATAATAATGATTTCCTGTTCACATTTCTAATTTTTCAGGAGAATATTGACCATTTTAGCTTGTTGATATACCCTCAGTAATGCAGTTACAGATGCTCTCAGCCCGCCTCTTTCCCTTTTACACAGACTATTGACCCAGCCTATTGTTCAGCTACCCAGGGGTGACAAATGACTATATTTGCATTTACAATAGTGCCAAGATGGAGTCACTCTATTCCAGATTGATATTGCATTCATAACAGTGGCACTTAAGCAAATACAAGAAGCAAAGAAAGTATTTGAAAGCACTGAAATATTTCTTTTAAAAGAGTGATCCAGGGCAGTATGGCTCTTTCTTTGGGTTAATGTGTTTGACAAAGAAAAGTACGGTAGTTTCACAACTATAAGGCACACTGGATTATAAGGCACACTTCCGGGTTGTTGGCAAATTTCTGAACTTTGTCCACATATAAGGCGCACCAGACTATAAGGCACACTTTTTTTTTGCAGCGAGGATCCGTGCGCAACAAAGTAACGAATTAGTAATGGAATTGTGCGATCGCGGGGTTTACTGGCAAGTGTTCAATTTGCAAACATTTTTCATGGATTGACATAGCCTTTAAACGCAGCCCCAGGCACCCTCCCCATGCCGCAGACCCCAGCACTCCCTCCTGCTCCCAGCGCTGGCTGGCACAGCTGGCATGGCTCTCGCTGCTTGTGGCTCGGCTCAGAGCTCGTCGCGGCTCACATTTTCGGGTTGGCAAATTTCCAAGCTTTGTCCATATATAAGATGCACTGGATTATAAGGTGCACTTCCGGGTTTCGATCAAAATCTTAGTCAAAAGGGTGCACCTTATAAACATGAAATTACTGTAATTTTTGTAGGACTTGGTGTTACAACACTTTGTCCACTCTTGGTACTTTGACTACATGGCTCAGAAATTTGCAGAGCTCATTTATATGTGGAACATGCTACAATCCATATTGAAACTGAAAAACTATTAGATAAAGGTTTCAGATGTATTTTATCATCTCATTCCCATAAAAAGTACTGGAAGTTTGCAATTTATGGCAGTTTAAAATTGAACCCACAGGAAGCTGTTGAATACATATGGGATGAAGCACATATTCATCCTTAGGGATAGATATTTAGATGACTGCATACAGGGACATGGATTCAGAAGTGTAAAGCATTCTCACATCCCAATGACCAAATCTGCAAAGGTACTTAAGCATCTAACTCCCACTGACATAAACAGGAGTCAATAATCTTAAACATCTGTGTTTAACCTAGTTTTGAAGTCACTTGCATCTGGTTTTTAAAGGCATTTCTTGCTTAACATGCTGGTAAGTTCTTAAGGGTATTTTCAAGACTCCACTAATTCTTATTTGAATGACAAGACTCCTTGAAAATCTAGTCTTTATTTGTAAACTGGAACTTTAGATACATCAATTAAATCTAAATTCTCAGCAACATTAAGATGTGTCACTGCCATAGAAAGAGGGAAACAGAAGGCCCTGACATTTTTGAGGATCTTGCCACTAGGGATTGATGAAAGTTCCACACATTTTATTGATCTTTACCAAACAGTTAAATACAATCTGTGATTTCATATTTGCAATTTAACCTTTTTCTTTTCAATTCAGTGCCCTCACTGACCTCAGCTCTGGTTGTTTAAAATAGTTGCATTAACGTTCTCACTAATGAGAATTGGATTTGGAGAGTGAAAGGAGTAAGGAAGAGGAGTTTTACATTACTACATAACTATTTGAAGGAACGATCACAGCAGTCAGAATTCATCTATTCAAACATAACCACCAATATGTTTTTACAGAAAATGTTTAAGACATCATTTAATATTCACAGTTCTGGAAGCCATTCTCATCTCTATAAATTGATTGTTCTTGGCAATCAAGCATTCTGTATGTGCCAAGAAGACTTTAAAAAAACCCCAAGAAATTGAAGCCAACATATAGCAGCCTTATGTCAAGACTGAATTTAAAAAGAGAGATAATGAGATATCATTGCACTGTGTTTTTTGATGGTCCTTCTAAGTTTTTTATTATTGCAATCAACACAGGAACTGTTTTTAAAACGCAACTGATTTCTCATCATCACCTGTCTCTGCAGTGCTACTCCTCCTTTAGTGGTATGGAACTTGGGCACAGAGAGAACTGTTTCTCCAGAATCAAATATGCCACTTTACAGCACAACCAGGAATTATAAAGCCCTGCAGCTTATTTCATGAACTTTACCACAAGATCATAATTGTTTTCTGTACTTCATTTAAGATAAGATATTTAAACTACCTCAACAGTTTGAGGCTTTAATTGCCTTTGTACCTCCAGTCACCCAGGAATTTTTTTAATTCCCATGCATAATTTACATTAAGAATGTGCTACTCCTGCTTCTTAAATAATAAAGAAGTTTCTAATAATAGAGTACTATTTGATGTCCTACTTCTAGGACTAAAGTTGCTGAATGCATAACAGAATGTCTTTTTTAGTAAGGAGCAGCACTATGAACACATTGGAGCTTTTAGTAGAAAGCAAGAGTTCAGAAAATCAGCATCTCTTTATAGTTCCTATATAGCTCCTTTAAAAAAAGTTTAATACCAGCACTGTTCAAAAGGGAGAGAATAATCTATTACTTGTAAGCATATTTACATTAAACTATTTTAAGACCCAATTTTAAAGACTGTAATACTTAATATAACACATGTTCTGCCTAAGAAGCAAAACACTTGAGAGAATCAAAATGGCCCATAGCACCACTGTTCTTGGAGCAGCATTATGATGTTTTGAACTGCTTTTATATACACACACATTCTTCTACCTCTTGGCGTTTTGAAATATTTTTATCAACAGATGTTATAAGCATGCAGCCAGAGCTGGCTGTTTTAGTGTTGTGCCACACCAGCTCTGCACTGGGGCTCAGTTCTTTCTACTAAAGAAACTGAACCAATGGAAACAACACTAGGACATTTTGCCAATTCTGGCTGGCAAGTGTAGGAGTCCTATAACCAAGAAATTGAAATACTTCTAAGTATGCTGTAGCTGGTGCTACTACATAAATCCCCCTGAAAGGCAGCATCACCCATCAGTTTGATGGAAAATGTTCAGTATTCAGATGAATAGTGCAACCCTGTAGTGGGAAAACTAGGACAGATTTGAAGGATCAGAGCCTTATTTCAGAGGACCAGAATGGAAATTAAGAAATGTATCACAAAACCCAGTTCCTGCCCTGCACACCCACTCACTCTCTTAGCTCTGCTCTGTTCCCAGCAGTCTGCTTTTGGCAAGGAAGTCCTCTCTAAAACACTCATTCAAACTGTAAAGCAAGTGAAAATTGTTTTGTCTGTTTTTTAGTATTTTCTAACTATTATTTTAACCTGAGACAACACCTCAGTGAAGGAGTATTTTATATCAAAGTTCTTTCTTTTATGGTAACCATGCAAATAGTGTCCATGAAAGAGTCAAAAGAACCTAAATTACTTTTTCAAGTCCAAGTGATGGCCCCACTGCTCTCAAAAGCAGCAGGATAAGCCTTTGAATGTAGGTAATTATAGCATAGTCCAAAATGCAGATGAGGACCACCTTATTCCTTTTTTAATAAAATATAGCCATTCAAGTGCAAAGTGAAATATAATGTTTTTTTAATAAGACAGCAGCTAATCATGAGGTAAGAATGATGGAGCACTTTCCAGCATGGGCCAGAGATTTTCAAATCTGTTTTTTCTAATTATTGAACCAAAAACTGATATAAACTTAGGGCAGAACTTCAGCAATTGCCTGTTAATGAAAAGATTCCAGCTTAAAATCTAGTAATGGCTGCCAACAAAGAGAGTAGGCAAAATGAGAAAGAAATGTTTTCTTCATCATAATCACAGCAAATTCAAACAACAATTTTCCTAACACACATGAACTTAACCTGCAATGCTCAGGCTTAACTTCATAAAAAATGGGTTTTGTAATGTTAGATGCCTCATATCCTAATTTTACACAAGAGAATCCTTACAGCTTTAGCAGAGTTCAGGAATCTAGAAAGCTCAGCTACTCAGTTCACTACAAAAATGATTGCACAAATCAATTTCTGACACCTGGTTTATTTAGGTGGTTCTTATGCTCCACATTTAGGAAAGGAATTCCCCAGAGAAATAACTGTGTCCAAAGCAAAGAAAACCTATAATTACTTCACCCGTCAGCTTTATGAGAATGCATTTCCTGCAGGTTTAAAATTCATCAGAAGAAGAAAGATCAGAAGAATGATCTGCAGCCTGAAGTAATTTCTCAGCTGGGAATTTCCTGGAAAACTGTGCTACTCCTTGCACTTGAAAATAATAAAAATCTGTGTATTTGGGTACATATGGATGCAGAGGGCCCTGAGCACTGTTTATGTATAAAAAGAAATTAGGTAAGCTCATGAATATTACTTAAGTTTAAATTATTACACACTGATCTCTACAGGTGAGCTCTAATCCCATGGCTGAAGCTTAAGTCTAGAATATAGGAAATTCTTGCTGTTTCCTACCCAGAGTCTGAACCTTCCTGACTCTTCAATTGAAGTTTCACCTTGTGAACACACGCTGTGGCTGTCAGGAGGTCCAGTAGTTATAGTCCAATGGGATGGCCCAGCTTTGTGTCTTCCAATTATCAGGAACATATCTAAGCGCAATATTTAAAAAAAAAAAAAATCTGTATTTAATAAGGTAAGGAAGGTCCTTATGGCCAGGTGGTCCGCAACAGGTATTTTGTATCAGTTTATGTAAGTTGGTGGCCAGGACAAGTTTTCAGCAACTGAAAAGTCTGTTTTCAAAAATCTAATTCAAATTTTATACTCTTCATTTTCTTTCTCTTTACTTTCCATCTTGCAAACTCTTGTAAGTCTGTCAGTTTAAAAGTGCGAAAAGTCACCTTAAATAGATAAGTGCATCATGTACAGCTGGAATGGGAAGCAGGAGTCAGTCAATCTTCTGCAGGAGAAGCAAAACTGTTCCCAGGATAACACGATACTCCATTCAGTTTCAATGATACTAACACAGTGACATTGGAGTCACAGTAAAGGACATAGTAAAGGATCAGGAACATTAATGTCTACCAGATCAGGCTTTTCAATAAATTATACACTGCTTTGTTTGATTCTCATTCTAAAATAATCGTGAAGCCTCCATTCAAATTTCGTGGATGATGAAAGGCTGATTGGGTTTGGACTAATCACATTATCTCAGTCATGCAGCTGGATTTGCAGAGACACACCACCACCACCACTCAAAGCAAGTGGATCATCTAGGCAGAGTACACTCTAGGCAATTTCCAGAAGGGGCTTTTACACAATTATATGTAGCTGTGTGCTATTTGCACTTTTAAAAATCTTCCTCTGAGTTTCAAAAAACTGAAGGTGTTCACGGTTTGTTTGGCACTTTAAAGATTATAGCCTGATACATTTGTCTGGATTTAAAAGTAGTTCAAAATTTTCTTTCAAAATACCAAGAGGAGATATTTATGTAGAGAAACAGATTCTATAAAAACCCCTAATTAATACACTTGCCATGATCTGTCACTGAAATTTCATAATTTCAAAAGGATTGTAAGAAATATTTTTCTTTCCTAACTAAAAGTAAAAAAAAGAGATAGTTAATTAAGTTGCATTTGGCTATGTTTATATGCTTCTGACAAAACACACAGCATTTCTGTTTGTGTTACTTGATGGAAGACGTGGTGGATAACTTTTTTATGGATAATCTGCACCATGAAATTATTTTCCTGCTATTTAATGTGGCCAGATCTGCAATATTTTTCATTTCAAGAAAATTTTATGAGCCAAGAGACATGTCAGCTGTGGAAAAGGTATTTGCAGCATCTAGACATGGAGCACTGCATAACAGAAATAAATCACTGATAAACACTAGATAGAAAACTGTAACATAGGGCCTCAGGGAGATTCTCATATATTTTCATAACATCATTGGCTTTCATGGTAAAATGTGACCTAGTACTCTAGGGAGGCTTAGATTTTTAATGTAATTTTATTTTATCAAAAGGAAAGGGAATGGAAAAGAAGGAAGGGCAACAGAAAGGGAAGGAAAGGATCAAACTCTTAACTCAATCACTTGTACATTAAATTGCAGGGCTGTGCAAATTATTTGCATTTCTTTCAATAACCTTTGCCAGTTTTGTTTTCTCCAGTTTTGCATAAAGAAAAATGCAATTGTCACAGTACTGAAAAACTGACCTGCAATAGTCATCCAAAACCGAACCACACAAGAAAGAGTAATTTTTAAATGAAAATCAGACTCACCTCATTATCTGCAGCAAGATACATCGACACAAATTGATTAGGAAGTTCTGCACAATTCTTCCATTGTAAGGGTAAAGTTGCTAAGAATGTTTTCAAAGGCACATGAAAATAGAAATGCCTGTCAATTTGTGTTCACTACTTTGTTCAGCCAGTAGAAAAGCTTAGCACTAGCAGCCATGTACTTCTGCTTAGAGTTTCAAGCAAATGGTCCAGTCTTAAGAACACTGGACCAAGGGGCTGCAATATCAAAAGCAGAAGAATGGAAAAAGACATGAAGCAAACCATTAAAAGTCTCGGACGGCAGCCTGGCACTTGAAGGTTTAGGTCCTTTAGAAATTCTGACTGACAGAACTTGAACATTCTTAGAAAATCAAGCTGAAGCTAAAATTGTGAAGAGTCTTAAGAACTTTGGCTGATTAATATTATTTTTCTCATGGTATCTCTGTAACAGTTTGTCCATATCTTTTCTAACCAAAAAATCTCAAATGTGCTCAGGACAAAGTGATGTGACCCAGTTCTCACAACTTAGTCTGAGGAAAGGGGAATATAGTCACCATAATGAATGTGACATAGTGTGAGGGCTGAGCAGGACAGGATCCTAAGGAAGGCTAAAGCATAGGAGGACACAATATAAACACGATATCGTTGGTTTTGGACAAGAGCCCAGTGATGCAGGCAAGGAGAAAGGAATGTGTCTCAGTGAAAAAGAGTCTATGGCCAAGGCCATCACAGCTGCATTTCTCTTTCTCAACTTAGCCCTGAGAACAGCATAAAACAAAAGTTCATTTTATATGGCTGGAGAATATCCAGGAAGGGATTAAAAGTCAAGAGCAACAAAGAGCAGACTTCTAATACTTTGGGGAGTCCACTTGACTTCAGTGTCCTCTGACTTGTGCTTGAAGTCTTCTCTCTTTATTTTTCTAATTGATCCTTGCTAAACAAAATTCTATTTTTTTACTCTTGTAAGACATGATAGAAATGCCTAGTGATATAATGTGGTTCTCACTACTAGATTCTCTACTAGATAATATATAGAAACTTATGAAAAAAATAAGCTATGCTACATAACTGTGGTTTATATGTGATTTTTCCAATGAGCTGCACATGGAAATCCTGACTAAATCAAAGTGCCATAGAAACTATGGACCTTTATGTTGAGAAGAAAAAATCAAATTAGTATTTCAAATATGTCACAGTGTACTTTAACATGGAAATAACAGTATGTATTAGTTCTCTTTTAATAGATGTCATTACAAATATTAGCCATTTCAGTATTTTGTACTGAAGGTAATAAACTACCACTTTTACAGTTGAAAACCCTAAAGTAACAGAAATTATCTATATCAAATATGACACTTAGGCCCAAATTATAACTGACCTATCGATATCTATCTATATCTATCTATATCTATATCTATCTATATCTATATCTATATCTATATCTATCTATATCTATATCTATATCTATATCTATATAAATCTGGTAGAGCTAGTACTAGGATCTCTTGTGGGTTTTGCTTTGAAAATCTCAGAAAAGCATCAGTTAAAAATGTCAGTAGGAAAGAAGCTGGAATGACTTGCACTGTCAAACATCACAACAGCAAGGATCAACCTGGAGATTCATGTTTATATGTATAGGCCAAACAGCAGAGCACTTGATCATCTTCTTAGGAAGAGTTAGGTTAGTTGTTCAAATTTTGTTTTTTTTTCTTTACCTTTATTTATAAAATATAGAACAATCTTCTTTAAGTTCCAAGCTGCTACTATTTATATTACTATCTGAACAGAGCTGCCCTAACAAATAGAAAGGTATACTCTCTTTTCTTTTCCTCACTGTTTGAAAGCATAAATAGCAACATTTTCAACTTCAGAAGTAGGCAAGGAAAGAAAGAGACTGTGACAAAGCAGTATAGCTTGTAGATTATAGATTTATAAAGGGCAGAAAGAGAAAGATAGGCAATTAAGAAATAGCTTGTGAAATTCTATACTGCAACAAACATAGACTGAATTCATACCAATTTCAGTAGAGGTGAAGGGATGAGAAAAGTAAAAGTCTGTACTTTAACAGCTTGTTCTCAGAAAAACTTCAGCAGGTGCTGTCGGAGATTGCAGTGACACATCATTGGAGTGGGGAAATAGATGGCACAACCATGACAATATAAGAGGTTGCCATGGCCTACCAGAAGTAAGTAAGCTCACCATCTTATCCACAGAAATTTTGTATATGCTCTTCACAGATTGTTTTGGATATCCTTGGTAAGACTGAATAACATAAAATGTTATATTGTAATTTCACTTCTTTCCAGGATGAATAAGTAAATTTCATTTACAAGGTGAAGTACAGGAAACTTTTGTGCTTTCATGTATATTACCTCCTTGTTGTCCACTTCTGCATTTGTCATGCTTCACACCAATTTGGCATTTCAAGTTTGGTCTTAAAAGGAAGGAAATAAAGAAAAGAAGTAAAGAAGAAAGAAAAGGAAATGGAGGAAGGAGATGAAGGAGAGAAGGAGAGAGAAGAGGGGTGGAGCATGGAAAGGAAAAGAAACCTTCTCAACTGCTGTCATCTTAGTCTAACAAGGATTTTACATCAGAACTTCTTATTACCATTGCTACTGGGCAAACCCACATGTGTTTATGTTTTAGCAACTGGAACCAGTTTTTTCCACTTTCACATCTTTTCCAGTTTTCTCAAAGACACCAAAGTCATTCAGACTAGGAAAAAAAGTAAGAAAGAGTTGGTACAGCTTTCTGATGGAACACCCTCATAAAAATAAACTACCTCTCCTCAACTTTTAACTTCTATATGTCTTATTACAGCCTTCTCCTTATACTCTATAAGACAGATTGACCCCAGTAAATATTCAATCATCAGGTAAATTGTCTTGACTCATCCCAATGCAAGGAAAGTAGAAAAGCTCACTCGATACAACAGAACCCACACTCAATCTCAAATGAAGGAGTTACCTCCTAGATTTTATGTCAGAAAGGATTTTGTTTCATGTTTTACACCAGAGGAAGACACTATGCCAAGTTTAAATTAAGAACAAAAGTCCAAGTAATGGTGCATCACTTGTGGTTTTGGCAATAGTAAAAAAAAAAAAAAAAAAAATATAGCCTCAAAGAAAACATACCTTTTATGGAAACCAAATATAGACCACAACTGGCAAAGAGAAAACTGCATGGACAAACAAAACTGCTGGATAAACAAATCAAAATTACACAGGAAGCTGACACCCATTCTTTACAGTGGAAAACCAAAGATAAAATGAGTCATATATCTTATATTTTTGGACAAGGCAAACTCCTGTCTGTCTGGCGGTATATGATTTATATTCTCAAAGTAGTCTAATATTTCCAATATTACCCCTAAATGACCAACCAAATAATCAAGCAGAAGGATCATTTAAAATAGTTGATGTCATGGAATAGCTTACTACTTGTGAATAGTAGGAAAATGACTGGCCTTGAACTGCAATATGCATTTTAGATCAAATTATTAGACCATAGATATAAAGAGTGAGCAAGGGATGGAGGAATAGAGGAAGAGATGAAGAAAAAAATAGGGAAAATTCCTAATTCCTAGGTACATTAGATACTAAGTTTCTTCTTAGGAAGGAAAAACAATTCTAAAGGAAATTACCTTTTTTCATAGGATTTTGAAAATTTGAGTCTGGTTTCATTTTCTTACTGCTTCTCTTTGAAGATTTTCATCCTAATTTATTTTGCATATATGGTGTCATTTATAAACATTTATACTTATATGACTGGCAGGAATGTAATCACATCAAATTCAATAGCATGAAAAAAGTCAGTACCATAAACTGGGTCAGGACAAGTGAAACAGTCAAGCACCAACACATCCTGCCTCACATCTCTGACAGTTTTTGCAGTTCTGGAAGTCTTAGCAGATCTCTTAATAATTTATTTTTACATATTCTCAAATACACAACCCCTGTTATCTCACCGTTGTCTTAATCATTCCTTAGCCAGAGGTTATCACACCTCTAGAAGAGCTGACAGAAGCAAACATGCACCTACACCTCAGCTCCCCTAACTCACAGGTGGGTGAGAAGTTGAATTGTAAGAAAAAACAGGCAGCAAATTGTAATGCCTTGTGGGCAGGAGCACAACAGTTTTATCACAGCTCTGATATGAGCACAGTAATACCTTTAGGGACACGAGGATACTGTGTTGATTTGAATTGCAAAAGGGTAAGAAATATTAGGTCTTCAAGTGATTCCTCTTGAGCCCAGGTAGGTCCTTCTGTAAAATACTTGTCATTTTCCCTTTCAGATAATAACTACAAATCCTTCCTTCTCTGCATTGGAATAAAAGAGAAACATAAACAGATTACTGTAAAATGTAGGACAATACTAAAGGGCATGCTGGATGCATCATTCTGATGGAAGAATAAACACTTGAAGACACAGCTGATGTTTCTGTTTCAAAGAATGCAAAGAATTAGGGGATGTCTGATCCTTATTTAGGATGCTTACACTCTTTTCTAACACACTAAACTTAAGACTACCTATAAGAGTCTGCTAATATGGAAACTTCTCACTAGAATAAATACATAGATGAAGTACAAATTGCTGTGAAATGTATTTCTGTGTATCTGTGTTTGGACTTCCTTAAATTCACTGCTACTCATCTAGTGAATATGCTAGTGCTATGTTTCATCACAATGCTGGGAAGCCATAGTGATTCTGCTCAAGTATAAAGAAAAGGAAGTAGGATTTATCTGTAAATAAAATATATATTGCCAAAGTCAATTCATCACCATGATCTCTGAGACATCCACCACCACACACAGAAATAACATTTACTAACAGTATTTTACTGTTGAGGAAAGCACAATTATACAACATACACATATACAAAATAATAAAAAGATACTTATATATCCCTTTAAAACCTGCTTGTGACAGAAACTCTGTCAACATTTAATATGGGAACCATGATTCCTATTAGTGGGACTGTAGGCTTCAGGCAAACATGTAATATTATATTTTGTTATGAAATATGCTGAGCAAGATACTTTTACTCTAGGAAGCAGAAATAAATGCAGTGATTCATAATGTTTTTGTACAGTGAATGTTCATACATCAAAGTTTTCTCTCATTGCTGTAGCTACAAAGCAGGACAGAAAAAATAAGTAGCAACTCCTAAATAGTTCAGGACAGCTTAGGAAGAAAATAGGGCCAAAATATGTTTAAAATATTGAATGATTTCCCTTCCAGTACCTGGGGAGAGGGGAAAGAAGGAGAGACAAAAAATGCATAATTTCCTCTCTCTAAATGTAACATTGAAGTGTTATGTGGACGTGGCCCCAGCCTGGGTCGTGGACTGCCCTGCAGGACAGGGACATTTTTAATATTTTGGCACACGTGCCACAAGAGAATGGCTGGGTGCTGCAAGGTCTCTAAAGACATGCTACCCACTGAGGTGCTGATCACCTGAGCTCCACTCTGCTGCATCCTTCCACTTTGTTACCCCCCTTCTTATGTCTCTTGGTACAGCAGAAACATTCCCAGTTGGATTGCAGAGACACCACAAATTCACACATTGGAGAAGAAGAAACACCATAATTAATATCTCCCTGTGAAATCAACGCACAACCTCTTCTCAATTAGAAGATGTCAGTAAACAAAACTAGCTGAAAAATACAAACTAATAAATATATTTTGAAGGTCATACTTCATTGGATCTGTTTTTATTAAAAGCCATAAATTATTTTTGGAGATGTAAAATTACCCTAATCATCTGTATTAACTTGCTCACAGTTTAAGGTTTCCTCCTGCTGATGTTATTTAGGGGTTTTGGTGGGGTTTTGTTCATCTGTTTGTTTGTTTGTTTTGTTTTTGTTTTGGTTTGGGATTTTTTTTTGCTGTATTCAAGGATAATATCAAGCATTTACACGGCATTATCTTTATGAGCATTAATATATAAAGTATTTTGTAAAATTTAGTAAACATACAAAGAAAGAAGTATACCATATCTTCAAGGGTCAGGATAGTCAAAGGCAAGTTTCTTGAGTAGAGCCTAAGGTTGGATAGATGCAGAACTGAGAGCACAAGCAAGCTGCACTCTAAGTTTCACAGTTAAATATCAACCTGATCATGTGCAGTCACACAATTTGGCTTTAAATAGTCAGCTTTGAAAATGAGAACTCAGAAGATTGTTCAAGCTCCAATGGCCCACCAAATGACTGAGGTTATGGTAACTCATTTTGCAAATATGTGCCCAAAGTTACCCATTTACTGCTGAGCAAATTGACAGCACAGGCCTGGACCAAAGCTGAAGCCCACAGTAGCGAGAAGTCAGCTACTGCCTGTCAGAGATCTAAAGTTATATTATAAAAACAGCTCAAAGTTTTACTGGTTAATTAAGCATATAAGTCTAGTACCTTCTGAGACAGTTAGCTTGGTATTTTGTCCAAGAATATGTAGAAAATTACCTTATCTCAAACACATTTCCACAAAAAATATATATGAAGAGTGTTATTAGACAAGCCAATCAATATCCAAGAGACAAATTCTCTTTCTCCACCATGGGATGCGGTATTGAAACATCGTGTTACTCTGCAGAGTCGAAAAAGGTGCCTACAGAGATATCTTCAACAACAACTGCAGCAGTGGGTTGTCATCAAAATCTCTGTTACCATTTAGGGTCTCAAATGCCAGTAAGATTATTTGGAATACACATCTGGGTGAATATTCAAGGTACAATGTAAAGGAACAAATGTCTATATTAAAAATACTTGGGGAATAAATCATTCTTTCTTACTACTCCTATGCAGAATACCAAACCAAGGAGCCACTCTTTGCAGCAATATTTTTCTACCTTTGCATAGATATTCCTGTGATTAAAATGTGCACTTTGTGCAAGAGACAACACTTTGGCCTTCAGAGAGCCTGTTTCACATATTCAAACTCTGCATCGATCATGAAAACAGAGGTGGGAGAAGGAAACAGAAACAACAGCATAATGGGCACCCCAAGTCATCTCATGTTATATAGTATGCATATATATCCTTCATCACATTAGGCTTGTAAATTCCTTGTCAATTTTCTCTATGCTTTTCATCAGCTCTTCCCACTGGGATCCACACAGTGCATGAAGAGATAAAAGATGGAGCTGATTTTAGAATGTTTCTGACCTTCCAGTGACAGGGATGTTGGTGGTTTATTTTTTTTTTTAATTAAAACAAAAAAAAGAAGCTAACAGTATATTTGGATATATTGGTGGATAAGGTGAAAACAGAATTCTTGTCATGTCATCCTTGAGGAGATGTTTAAAAAATACAAGGACATACAGACATGCAATTAGAATTGCAGGGCGAGGGAGCATGGCCGTATCTTTCACTCTCCTTTGAATTGTCTTTACTCCCTGACAGCCTTGACATTTACCAGATGGAGTCAGATTTGTCTCATGCACAAGAAAGAGGCAGGTTTCAGCTAAGCCAATATTTTTCCTTTCATACTACTGGCATTAACACCTCAGCTTTAAGTAAATCTAAGCATGAACTAAAAGGAGAAATTTAAATCGCTGCAGCCACACAACAGCTTTTCCCTGTGCAATATATGAAGTGATTTGTAATACTTTAAAAAATAATTTCAAAGTCTTTAATAAACACCAAAAAGTTGTTGCAACAGAGATGAAAGAGGTGATGATTTTAGCAGGTGAATGACTAGTTTTGTAATAATCCACAAACTATTACCATAATTAGCCATTATTTCTATTCAAACTGAATCTAAATTCAGTGGTGCAAAGAAAAAAGGGAAAAATAGAACACATGAAAACTTATATTACTTACGCATCTTTTGGCATACTTTTTCCTAATATCTATCCAAAATTAATAGGTACTCAAATATATGAAGCATTTAGTAATCATTCTGCAGGAAAAATAAATTTTATTTGATGATATGAGTTTCACTTGCATGTAAATAAAATGTATGCTGCTTGATGCCATGATATTTCTTCCGATGATATTTTAGGTGAGACTATTGAAATTTCATGCCAAATTTGATTTGCTTTCCACAGTTATAATTTGAGTCAAGGAAAGCACTAAACCATGCATTCAGATCAGTACCTACACATATGTACTCCTATTGGTACATTTCCCAGTAAGGATGCTACTTAGATGATCAAGCAGTGAAATTAGATTATATATCTGTTAAAAGCTACAGAATTAAATATCTTACTAAACTTAAATGTGCCTGAAAAATATCAGAATAATAAATCTGACTACTTTGGTTATTGGTCTTATTTTAAAAATAATATGTTTGATATATGCTGTTCATAACTGGCCACCATGAACCAACTGAAAACAATTTTTTATTTCTTTTTTTCATAAGGAAAAGGAAATTGAATACAGCTTTTCTGGAAAAATTCATTCTATGATTCTATTAATGTCAACAGTTATAAAAATTACTGGTTTTGTCTTCAATTACATTGAATTTCACATGGTAGGAATCCAAATGAATTCCCTTTCTTCTTCCATATTTGTATCAGGATCAAAAAAAAAGAGGAGGGGAGGAATAACAGATCCTCTGAGACACTGGAATGTCTTAGTGACCTTTTAAAAACCAGCTTTGGAAATTCCTTGACTTTAGAGAAGGATGGTTTCCCCATCATTTTTTAAAAATGGATATTGTCTGCAGAGCAGAAAGGGAAATAATACAAATAATTACAAGTAATCCTACATATTAATAATGCAGAACCATGAATAAAGCTGTTGTTAGAGCTCCCTTTTCATTGCTAGTACTGTAACTTACTAGAAACCAAAAGGGTGCTTTACATAAAGGTTATACCTAGGCAATCTCTTTGATGCCATTACCCATTTTACTTAAAATTTACTCATCTGAATTGGGGAAAAAAAAAATAGGAAAAAAAAAAAAAAGAAAAAAAAAAAGAGAAGTATTTACTTGTGTTGCTTAAAAGCAGAAAAAAAATAACAAAAAAGTCTGCTATTTTGAGTGGTAGGTCTACCAAATCAATCATTCACTAAGAGAGCTCAATTTGTTTTTGCTAGGATTTGCCTGAGAAAGCTTCAGGGCACTTCAAACGTTCTTTAATAGAACCATTTAAAAGGACAGTGCTTGCCTCTGCAAAGTAATGACATTTCAAAGACGCATTGGGAAAGTAACTATCCAGAAAAATCAAAGCAAAGATACAAATCTCATCTCGCAGAAGTGTTGCCAGATTTTTCCTGAAAGGCAAAAATACATTGAGGCCTCAGAAAGCTCTAAATGGTAAAGGGATTTAGTATTATTTTCTTTTTTGCTTTATTTTTATTGATTTCTCCCCATACCCAAAAAGAATATATTTTGAACCTAGAGTTGCTGTCTATTAAACAGACATGAGGGGAAAAAGGTGTAGCAATTCTGAAAAGAAGACAATATAAATGTACATGTGCAATGCAAAGGAACCACAATTGACTTTGGACGTGCATATATGCAATGTAGAGGGGACTAGGGAATAAGAAATTGTGTAAATGAATATTCTGTTTGTCCAGCCAGACTCTGCTTGCCCTTCCTCTAGCCTTGAGGAAGGCTCTCACCAGTGTCTGGCTCACAGGTCTCTCCCTGCCACTCAAAACCAGTCCAAATTCTATTAATCTCTTCTGCTGATTTCCAAACGTCTCCATCATAATTCCCGTCACAGCTTGTTTTCTTCCCATTGTTCTATCTTCAGTCCCTCTTCTCATCCCCCATCCAAGCCTTCTAACTAAACAATCTCCTGCTTTGGCAGAGGGAGGAACAGGACAATTGTTGAGAATTCAAGAATGACTGGTTGCCTAATTTGGAGAGTACTTTATGGTCTCCACAAAACACTAATATTTCAGGAAAATCCTGCTTTACCTGCCTGGGCTTGGAACCACAGAGTCACTCTGGCAAACAATTCCTGTGCAGTTCATGGGCACATACAGACAAAAACACAGAAGCCTTTACTGCACATCTCTGATTGATGGCAATCTTCAAAGACTTATTTATCTCTCAGATCTGGACAGGTTTCTGCAACTACAAAAAAGTCATGTGTTCAATACAGAGGTCACAAGGCCACCACTTTTTAAATTACTTAAAATTAAATATCAAAATTATTTCAATTCTAAAAAAAAAAGTTTTTTCCAGTTTTTCCTAAACATGAAACTTTCAGAACTCGTTTCTGACAGAAGATGAAAAGGCCAACTTTAATTAAAATTAAGCACAATTTGGCTAAATTCTACCTCGGTGTCCCCAAACTTTGATGTTCCCAAGTACACAGATGTCTAGTAACTTAAACACATGTACTGCTGCTTCCCACACTGCTCTAATGAACAATAATCTGCCTATGATATCTGTCACTTTTGCCCTTTCCTAATTATTAACATTTCAAAAAAGAATATATCCTGCCATCAGCAGGAAACATGAGACAAGCTACTTATATTCTACATAGGAACATAAAGATATGTTATACTAGTTCCACACATTCATTTATTGACCTCTGACTAGCAGCAGTAGCTGCAAGGCATGAACAGCAATATCACCTGTTTAAAAGCAGAGATATTTCTATTTACAAAACAAAAACCCAAACCCACCAACAAATAAACAAAAACCCCAAAACAACAACACAAACAAACCTGAAATGTCTTGATTCCACAATTGACCATAGTGGTGTACTGAAACGCTAATAATAGCATATCTATAAACAGCATTTAAAAATACAATCATTTTCCCAGATTTTTACATGAAGAATCACTTTGGGATGACTATCTAGCCAGGCAAGTATGGACAAGGGAACAGAAAAATGCTAAGTTTTAGCTCAGGATAATAAATCAGGCTATTCAAAATTTAACTGAACTGACTAAACATGCTGAGACAGCCATGAGGAGGAGACAGTGCATGAAATTACTGAGCTTGGAAATGCCTGTCTTTTATTCTGCTAGTCATCAAACTTTATAGTGCTTTCATAATGAAGAATTGTGTCAGTAATTGAAGTTAAATGAAAGAGGCAGTGGCCTACAATTCTAGAACTTCACACAATCACCAAATTATTGAGATGGAAGGAACCTCTGGAGATTATTTAGTCCAGCACTCTGCCCAAAGCAGGGTCAAACTAGAGGAGGTTGTTCTGGTTCCATGTACAGTCAAGTTTTTAATATCTCAGAGGTTGGTGACTCCATGATCTCTCTGGACACCCTGTGTCACTACTTGACCATCCTTACAATTTAATACATTATTTTATATTTAAATGGAATTAAGACAAGTCTAAACAATGCAACATGCTTTGATTATTGATCATGTTTTGGGCAATGTGTGCTTCATCTTATCTACCATAAAACAAGACTCTTTAGACAACAAAATTACAGATAATTATTGAAAAATTTAAAAATCTACAGTAGTCATATCCTAAGGTAGGATAGATGTACATAGACAGTGGTACAGAGAAAATAATGTTTTTAATTTGGAAACTATCCATGAGAATAAATAATTCCTGGTTGAATTTCATTGTCTTTAATGGACTAGGATTTGCTTTTAGCCACAAAAATCCAATAATTCCACATTGGCAATAGTTCCTTATCTGCTATGAGTAAATCTGCTGTAATAGCTCAGTGCACCTCTCAGGTTCCCAGTGATGAAGTTAGGACACTTCATGACTGCAATAAAATCTATGAGACAGTGAATTTTAGGAAAAGAGCATCTTGTAATTCTAGGGAAAGAAGTGAATCTTAGCTGAATGCAAAAGACTGATGTTTTGTTAATATCCAAAGAATACATCGTGGCTGAAATCAACCCTTCTGTATCTGAAGACAGAGTAATTGTCCTATAATTAATAAAAAGAGCACAGCTTCAGTTTGGTCTCTTGCTGGCTGTGGACTGAAATAGAAGTTGTTGCCCCTTAGCAGGCAATTTGGATCAATGTATTCCTGTTAACAGCTTGGCACATGTGTCACCTTCCCCACTGTGCTGGCTACACCAGCGCTCGCGTGGACTCGCAGGTTGCCATGCTCCATATGGGTGCAGATGTTCCTTTCAGTGCAAACCACAGACTGTTCTTCCAAAATTCCTGTGTGCAGGCAAAGCTGATGAAAATGTTTTCTCTACAAAAGCTTTCAAGGCTAAAAATATGGTTTAATTTAAGGCAGAATTCTAAGGAGAATGTGATTGTTGCTGAAAATATTTGATTTTACTATGCGAAATGTAGTTTTAGTTCAGCTTTTCAGTTAAAATCCAGTATAACTGTATCAAAGGGATAATAAAGAGTAAAGTGCTCTTGCTGAAAATGTAGTTATGTTTTGAAGAAATTTAAAAAAGAGAAATTAGTTTGAATGGAAAATATATTTTTAAGCAATTTATCTTAGATAAACTTACCTCCCAATTAAATATCGAGGATGTATACATTATAAACAGCACTGTGTAATGTGTGAGGTGAGAAGAGAATTTAAATAATCCTGCCACTCTTATCTATATATTAAAACAATCTCAAAATTTCTGCCTGGAAGTATGTTTAAAAACCTGTTTCTTAGACCATGATCCAGTAGACTTTCTCAAATTCAATGTCTACGAGACTTGACATCTCCAGGACCAAGTTCTAAGTTCTTCCAGTCCTTTCACCATCAAACTTGAATGTGCACCTGTCAGGCAACCTAGACCAAACAACTGCTCTCAGTTGACAGAAGAGCCAGAGACCTGAGATTATTTCCACGAGCAGCTAACAGGCACACTGGTCAGGAGCCAGGGGGAAAGTAATTCTGGGGAATGAAGGACAAGGTCACTGAAAAAGCAATTGGGGTACGGAACCATGATCAGCTAGCTCAGGTATCAACCACTGCCAATGCCTGCTGGGCCTCTCCAAAAATATATGCCAATGTGCTGGATCCAATCTGCGCGTCAGGAGAGCAGAGCCCCTTGCGGATTTTGCGGTTAGGCTGCCATGGGACTCCGGCATTAGTGTTTGCCTACTGTTTGTCTGCTGGGTTTTTAGGGGGATTTTTTAAGCTTTTCCTTTGTTTTTTACTTTGATTCTTAATACAAGTCTGGGCTACGTTCTTCTCCCCATTTGACTATCCCCATTGCAAAATGGACAGTATTCACTCAAACTTCATGTAACAGTGTAATACCAAATAATCAAAACAGTAAAAAGTGATGCAGAAAACTCATAAAACTCCTAGGAAAACCCTTGTATCATGGTTTGGAATCCTGAAGCAGGCACTGGAAATACTCATAATAAAAATGAGGCAAAAAACCTTAGGGCAGCTCACTAAACATAACATGTTAATTAAAATTCACAGAGAAGAGTGGCTGAAACCTGTGATATCTCACAAATATTTCCAATTTTAAAGGAATGGGATGATATTCTGCCAGTAATGACAATGTATGTGGCTGAATACAAGAACAGTTCTGATAGTTCTTTTATTTAAACCATATCCCTATAAAAATAAGTGTGGAAACAGCTTGGATGTTCTTCAAAGAGCTCAATGGGCTGCATAATAACATAAATTAAGGCTAGTTCAACCAAATGGAAGGAGAGTATTTTCATTTTATTCCATTTCTGTAATTTTGATGTAATTTGAACACTGTTGCAGACATGAAGTAAATCTCATTAAGGCTAATCAAAACCTAATGTAATGCACCATTAATATGAAGAAAACAGAAGATATTTATTTATTTAGTATAATCAGCAAAAACTTTCAGACTACAGACCTTCATATCAGATTTCTGCATCTTCTCACATAAATTTCATTAAATAAAGGTTTCTAATTCTTTAGCATCTAATCACATATCTATAGTACGAACAAAGGTAATTAACCTAAAACACAATAGTATAGGTGAGGTCAAAAATCATCTCCCTATTGAGACCCCCATCTGTTTTGTATCCAAGAGCAATGGAAACTCTATGTGCAGGAAAACCTATCTTATTTCTGAGCAATTTACCCTCCAAATCTTTCTAAACGGTAGTGGCAACACTGAAACTCTCAGTGGTGTTACTGAGTCAACCACTTCTGAGCACAAGGCTTGTATGCAAAGGTCCTACCACAAAGGCTGCATTCCATCTGTCTGGAGGTTGTCCACCAGCATGCTTTTAAATCTTTGCTTAAACAAGCAACTTATCACAGTTTTCATACAATATGAACAAAATATGTTTTTTGATTGATATTTATTTGTTTTCAACCAGGTTTTCCCATACTTGCTAATTTGCTTGTCTGTAGTTAACCCATAATTTGGGTGAGGAATCTCTCCAGGCACACACCTTATGCCACATCTGTTACTGTATAGGAGGAGACTGATCCTTTTTTTCTAACATTGTCTCACTTTTACCAGTTATTCTGTATTTGAGAGTTGATATAATAGTGTCAAGTCACTCTAAAGTGACTTTCATAAGCTTCAATACCTTGATGTGATCGTAATAATTTGCAACCGAAACCTTCTCTTCCTCTTGAAATTATATAAATATTAATATTGCCATTGGTTATAGCATATAAAATGACTTCAGTTCTTGGTACCTTTTTCTTTCTAAAGTGTTTGTCTTAGTTTTCCAAGCAGTGGCTTTCAACAGCAAGTCCAAGAAACACAAGGGAATTCTGCATTACTTCTATGGGGCCTTGAAGGGGCAACAAAGAAATGAAAGACAAATATATTACACAGAGACTCATATCACCTCTGACAAGCATGTAAATGTGAAGACTTTAAAACCAGCACTCTAAAGCTGTACTGTGAAAGACAAATACTTGCTGCACTTAGGTCTTGTAAATACACATTAACTTTACCCTCCTTTCCTAAACTTTGCACTATTCTCCTATTGATGCTCTGCTTTATAGGGGTTGAAATAGACCTTGTAAACAAAAGTTTACATTTACAAAACTGTACATTATCTGTAAACAAGCTGAGTCCTCCAGGAAAAATAGCAGAACTTTATCATAATTCACTTCTTCATTCTCAGCAGAATTCACATATGGTTGTTAACAAAAATACTTGAAATGAATAGAACCATGTCAGCAAATATTCAGACCACATGGTCTGAGCTTAGTTATCAATAAAACCTGAGCTATATTAACAAAAGCTAATCTCAAAGCTCATCAATAATTTGTATTTTTTTTTAAAAAAACACCTTTTCCTGGCAATAGCAAGTTTTATTTTACTTATTACAGTATTCATAATTTTTTCTATACTGTAATAATTCTATATATTTTACTTTTTTAAAGAAAATATTTATGGCTCATTATGCCTACTTATTCAATTCTTGGTGAAGCTTAGGGATGCTACCATGACAGCAGGCATATTTGTTAATGTGCTCATGTGTTTTAATTAAACTAAAAGAGAAGGGGGTTGTTTATTCAATACCAATAATGTGTTCATCCATTTATACACGTATTGGCATAAAATGTGTTGGTTGGGGGACAGGACATTGGAAGTTTGGGGCTTTTTATTTTATGCTGTTTGCCTTCATGCTTGCTGTTGATGTTAATTTTAACATAAATTTAACATCCTAGTTTTCTTAATCTTTGCCTTATATCTTTATTCATGATGTCATATGTGATTACAAGACAATTGCTATGGAATGACGGCACCTCTGCTTTAATATCTCTTTGCTCTTTTCCTGGTTGATTGATTGATTGCAAAGCACCATGGTAAAAAATTTGTTCAAGTAGATAGTTACTCTTTTGAGATGTCTAAGTGTATCTATTACCTTTGTTTACTACTGAAATGGTAGCTACTGTCTTGCTTTTACATCCTCTCCTGCTCTGCTCATACACAGTAAATCCTGAGAGCTGGAAGCAAGTGACAAGTCATGAGACTTGTGGCCACCCTGTGTTGGTCCCAGAGCACACAAACCCACAGGACAGCAACCACAGCAGCAGCCAACAGGTTACAGAACAATCACCAGCTCTCCCCTAGGACAGAAGAGTACCTCTGATTCTATGCCATATTTCCATCCAAAAGATTATGTTATTTAAGACATCTAAACAAATGCCACACTTGGTGAGGCTTTCAAGGCACATTTCCTTTCATTTTCTGCCAGATTCTTTTTGCCATTCCCACAGAGAAATATAAGCAGCATGAAGGGAAAAAATATCTGATAAAAGCATAAATGTCAAGGAACTCAGAACCACCTGCAGCAGTGGGCATTAAAAAGAACTACATTTTTATGAAACAAGCACTTTTTAAAAAACAACAGAGAGGTGAAATGCAAATATACAAAATAATTGTGCTGTAATTTCCCCATTTTAACGTTTATTGTTATTCTCCACTGGCACTAATTCCATAGTGCTCTTTAAGACAATTATATAATACAGTAAAATAGCTTTCTGTTTTAAAGTACACAATTTCTAACAAAAAATGGCTTTCTAAAAGATGAATTATGGTACAATAGTTCATTTGGCTTCCTTTTCTTTTTTCTTTTTTTTTTATTAATAAGGAAAATTTCATTTTGTGTCAAATCCAGACATACACCATTACAAATAGAGACCTCCGTTTATTACAAGTTGGCCAGCTAGGATTCATTTTGCACAGTATTGCTTTAGTATTAAAGTGACTAATAGTTTCCCCATCTTCAGAGTATGTATACTGTGTTGCATTAATTAATAAACTGTGGAAAGAAGAAAAAAAATATAGGTATGAATTTTGAAAATTTTGATGAAATGAGAAGTCTCTGAATTTTATCAATAGGAAAATTATGAGTGTGTCTTGGAAGGACAACTGCTTTCCACTACTCAAAATTCTCTTCCTGTCAAGGTTCACCCAGACGGGCACGAGTTGCACTCCAGGTGCTCAGAAAGATCCTTGCAAAACAGCTAAGGTCAGGAGTGACCTTATCAGCTGAAGACCTGATTCCTGAAGCCTTGGCTTCAGATGTGTTCAGTTTGCATAGCAATGAAATTAGATCTCTCTAACACAGAGGACTATCCTACACTTCCAGGCCACCAGCAGTTTCGCAGGTCTCTCTTTTCCAGCTCGCCTGAGCTTCTGTGCAGACAAAAACTGATCAGCTGAAGTGCAGATCAAGCAAAGCCTGACCCTCTGATCAGGACACTCAACTGTGAGAAGACAGACCCTGGAAACTTCCTGGAAGCTGCATGTATTTTACATGAGACTTCCATCAGATAATGACACCAGAAAAGCCGAGAGAGCAAAGGCCAGGGCTCTGAGCATTTCCTGTGCCTGTCCTCCAAGTGCTCTATCTGCATGGTTCCATTCAGGCTCTTTCTTGTCTGCTCTGAAGTTTCTCCTGCTGGGATTTTGAAAAGTTCTAAGATGGAAGTGAACTGCCAGTGCTGGCTCTTCTCAGCTTGGTGCTTAAATTGTTAAGAAGAAAAGGCAGAGTAAGATATTAATAACATGCTTTGGTGGAAAGACCCCTGACTATTTCTAGGATCTTCAGAAACAGTTTTAAAGGGAAGATTGGTGAAATCAGGATGCTCCAAACCAGAAAAACGCCAAGAAGCTGACATTGCTGCCATACAAGTTTCTTTTTGGTAACTAACACTTAGTTTAAAATGCCCAGCATTTCAATGATTTTACTTTGCGTTATAAAAATTATAGACAAAAAACCAACCCACAATTATTCCCAAAACAAAGGAGTATCCAGAAATTGCAATTATGCTCTTTCCAAATGTCATTGTGCAGTACAAAGTATTTCACCATTATAAGAGTACTTTACTTCAATTATTTCATAAGCTATTTGATTTGGAAATCAACTAACCAATATAATATTATAATATTCATGCCAAGAGAGAAAATCCAAATAAGAACAAAGCCAAGACATTTCAAATAAGATGAAAATAGCTGCCAGAAGAATCCACATCAATACAAAGCAAAAATCCACTAAGCTTAGTTTCATCCATTCATTCTGAATTAGTCCAGGAAAGGAAACAAAGCAGAATGGAAGGACAGGACAGTGTGCAGACAGGAACAAAGTACAATGACACATGGTAGCATTGACATGCAGTAGTCATGATTCAGAAAAACAAGTATTGGAGGTTTAGGGGTAAGACAAAAGACTTCTTATAGGACTGATTTACTCTAAAGTTTTAAGGGAAAGTAGCTGTTTCATTTGTATCTTGACTAATGATTAAAATATGTATCAGCAGCAACAAGGGTGGTCGAACCAGTAAAGCTGCTTATAGCTTAACTGATGACCTTACAATGTAATTCCTCTCTTCCTGCCACATTTTGTTATGAGTCACTTGTGTTTAGTCATCGTAGTGCTTACAGTGTTGTGAGTGGTCACCATGTGGAAATGTGCACTGTAATAACATAACAATGCACTGGTAAAAAAAAAAAAAGAGTAGCAAGAAAAAAAAAAATCAAGATTAGACTGAAAAATTGGGTGGTGTAATTTTTCCTTTCCACAGGACTGTATCTTTCTTCTCTGCACTTTATATTTTGGATTTTTCCAGTGGAGTTTTATAAGTCTCTGTGATAGGGACTTTTCGGCTTCCTGGTGTTCACCTCTCTTGCTTTGCTTAGTTTTATCCTATTATTATCAGCTTTCTCCTAGGGCAAAACTCCACTCTCTTATTAGTGTTCATATCCTTATTCATAACAACTGCGTTTACAAGCACTCAAATAACAAAGATGGAACTTTCAGAAACAAACAGGATTATGGACATAAACGTAGGATTACAGAAACAGGAAGCAAGTTGGAGTTCTTTGTAAAGTCTGCCAACATTTTAATATTTTAAGCAGAAACTCATTTATAGAAGCAACAGGAAAAAATACTGCATGTATTGGTATAAATAAGAGTCCAACTGATTTTTATTTTTTAAAGTTATATAACTGATTTTCTAGAATCAACATTGTTTGTTTGGTGTTTGGTTGTTGTTGTTGTTGCTGTGTTTTGGTTTGGTTTGGTTTTTTTATTATTTTCTTTTTTCTGTTCAGAGGATAGAGATCAAACACTTCACATCATCCCTTTCATAGATTACTACCCTACTCCATTTTAAAATGGCATTTCCTCCCCCCAACCCCAAGTATATAAATTTGAAAACTATTCCATAACTTCATTTCTCTTATGGTTCTAATTTCTAACCTTGATCATTTTTAGGATCATTTTATGTGGAATTTTCTTTCTTGGAAGAGTCATTAAGTTTTTCTTTTTCCCTAATGCTCATTCCTCCCCATCATGTATTCATAAAGAGAAATTATATCCCCTCTCAACTTCTGATTCACTTGGCTAGATAAGTTCTCGAGAAACAGTCAAGATAAACTGAGCATCCTCCTGGCCATCCCAGCAGCCCTCTAGTTGAATCCCAGTATGTGTACTAAGAAGGCTAGAACTGAGAACAACATTCCAAATGACACCTTATCAACACCATAGATAGGGAAGTTTTCATGCCATTATTTTCACTGAACATTGATAGAGGATCACATTTGGCTTTTCATCCCTCTTAGAGCCCATATTAAACAGGTATCTTTTTCTCTTTTATTTTCTGATGAAGCAGCTCATGTATTATAAATGCAGAGTCACTTTGCCCCATTTCATGTTACTTCACGGACCTTAGAGAGTCTTTCATGATGTTTTGATCTTCCTTTGATGACGCATCTCAACTTTTAATATCTAAATGCCACTGGCAAAAATCTTGTTGTGCCATAGTCATAATTGAGAATGTTAAATAAGATCCACCCTCAAACCTATCTTACAGCAAGTCTTCAAGCAATGTGCTTCAAACTCTAGTATGAGATTTCCTCATTAATGATCCTTACACATCTTTTAAATCATGAACCAATTTTAACTTTCTCCGTCTTAATAAATACTTCCTCAGATGACTATTGACTTTTTGTGTTCTATTATATATCCTTCAGTAAAAGGGCCAAATGTCTTTTCAAGAAAAGACATAACCTACCTTGGTCAATCCATGTCACTTTCTTGCTCATCATTCATTTACCTCCACATTCATTCTTCTGAAGTATTTGATAGAGCATTTTATAAAGTTTTATAGCTCCTTGGATTATTTCTTTTTCCTTAAATATTTGTAAAGTACTCATCATTTTTTATTCATCCAGTGCCATCCCTGGTTTCATTGCCACTAAAACTCAAGGCCTGTGGTTTCATATAAGCCAGACTTGCCCCCTGCCTCCCACTCTCCCCATTCTGTACCTTATGAACGAAAGATTCCAGTCTGTTTACTGAGAATACAGTCCTTTGTGCCTCTTAGGTATGGCAATTTCCATTTTATACACTCATTCCTGTTATTTAGTCACTTGGCCTTTGGCCTCTTGTTCCACATCAACATCCTTACTGAAAACTGACTCAAAGTTTTCACTGAGTTGTAAGGTCACACTGACTTTGCCTTTCATCTGGATGATACATTCACAGTGTAATGATCTCCCATCTTTCTCCTCTCTCTTTTCAAATGACTAAAGAACCCACCACAATTTCTAATAAATTCCTGAAAAATGCTTAATCAGCTTCAATTTAAGAATGTCACTTATTCACAGTACTTCCTGACTTTTAAAATGGACTTACAGTGCTGCCTGCTCAAGCTCTTTGCATATCTAGATATCTCTTTCAAACATTCATATTTTTTTGTTAAAACATTCACATTATTTTGTTAAAACAAAGACTTCTTCTTTTTTTGGGGAAGCTGGGGACAGGGGAAAGAGGAGGGAGAGTAAAAGTTCTAAATCCTTCAGTTTTGACTAAAAAAAAAAAACCAAAAAAACAAAAAACAAGTTCTGCAACCCTCAAGTCTAGCCAACCTTGTTGGAAAGCTTCCTTAATTCCCCGGAAATTGCTATATTACAAATGAAAGTTGATAGAAATCTACATTTCATTTAAATGTTTCAATGTGGGACCACATTAGCTGAGGATCTTTTCTGCTAACAGTTCTACAATGTCTTCACAATTTAACAGAATCAAAAGTAAAAAAAATTTTTGCTGATTCACTGGCATTGTGGTAAAAAACACTGCTGTCATTTCTGAGACAGCTGGGATCTACCTTTGTTAGAAATGTTTGCTCTCAAATTTGTCATTAAAGACTGATCTTCCATATTGACCCACATTTCAGAAATATTTTTCTCTCTAACAACTCTAAAGATATCACATTCTCATCAAAATCTCTATGTCTTTATTATCCCATTTTCATGTAAGAGATGTTGATCCAAATTTATCTATCCTTCTTGCCATCCATATCACTGTATGCTGAACCCTTCAGTCTTTGTGCCAGCTGTATTAATTACTCAATCATACTTTTGTTAAACAAACAATACCTGGTTTCAAAGTCTAAATTCCAGATTTTTCATGTTTAGGCGTAAGACCTTGAGCTGTGATTTGTAGAGCACAGTCAGTTCCAGGCCACACTAAGTATGGCCCTTTTATTATCTATACAATTTACCTTGAAGGTCACATAAATATTTGCTTTCCTTACATTTGCTACTTCATTCTGTCAAAATGGCAGCCCTTTTTCATCTAATTGTCACCTTTCTACTTCATAAAAATGGGTTACAAGACTACATGATTTTTTCCCTAGCTTTGTATTTAAGTAATTATTCCTGCCGAAGCCAGAACTCCAGTCTATCCACAGTGAAGGGATCCATTTCTGTGCATGCAGTCTAGGCTTGTATAATTGTTAATTTTGAATGTACCACACTCATTACATAAACAAATCTCAGCCAACATTACCTAGACATTTTTGTCTGAGCTACATCAGATAAAATCTATTCCTCTGATGCTGCACCTTAATCAGATGAAGAAAACTAAATAGCAAGTTTTAGCAACTGATGCTCATGCTCTATCAGGAATACAGTTTTATATTTTATCAACTATTTATCTCCACAAACAAAAGCACAACAGTCCTTTCCATCAAGTCACTAAATGAACCTTAGTGCAGAAAAGTTTGACCAAAAAATGTAATCGTAAATGCTTCATTATAGTGTGACTCAAACCTCTTATACTCATTGCATTTCTTGTTTGCAACATGGAAAAAGTGTTACAGTGAAGACAAGTATGGACTCCTTTAACTTTGACAGGGTAAGAGGAAAGAAATCCTTTTCAAGGAAATACCAGTTAAATATAACATGAAAGTGAACTTAATTCCATATGCTTACTTTAATGTGGTACATCAAAAGTGTTAATAGAGAGCAACCTGACTGTACATAAAATATATATTCACTGGCTACTCCTCTGAGAACAGGTTTTGAGCTGTGGTTTTGGTTTTTTCTGAAGTTGCTTTTCTATTCCAGAGGATTTCAAAATACAATCCTAGTGACTGTTTCACCCCCCCTGAGATAGAAAGACTATGTGGGCTGAGAATTGACATGTTTCTGGTTTCCCCCTCTAACCACTATGTTTTAAACTGTTTACATTTCATGGTTGTACATATCTTGGATAACAATGCTAGGGGATGAACTCTGTTTTGCATTTGATTGAAAAAGAATGCAACTAAACCTTCTGGAAAAAGTATATTCAAACCAACTTTCATTTTAGAAGCTGCCACAAATGTCAGAAAAGCCACATGTCAGAAAGCAGGGATGTGCTGCACACCATTCTAAGGACCTTTTGCCTTCAATTTAAGTGTTAGAACTTTACCCAAAGAACAAGAAGGAAGATCTTTCCTAAGGAGAAAATTCTTGAAGTTGCACTGTAGAAACTTAAAGGAATATTTGGTCTAGGATGTACTTTGTAATCTGACCTGAATATTGGCTTGCCTTATGATATTTACTTCAATTCCATCTTCATGGAACAGTGCTTCATTTTCTTGTAGGCTCAGGTTAGAATATCTTCAAGTGCAGTATGGCCTGAAATGAACTACTGAGTATTGAGTGCAGCTTTTTCATAGTTTTCTTGTTCTGCTCCAATTACACACCAATCACTTTAAAGCTACTTTTCTTTATATCACAATTTTTCATAATTCTTCTTCCATCTCATGCTTCATCCAGAATGTACATCTAGAGCTTTGAAAGCTTAAACTGAGACACACATTTAAGGCACTTAGTCTTACATTAGACTCCTATCTTGCATTTAAAAAAAAAAAAAATTACTGAGTTCGCTTAGGCAAATTCTCAAGGCCAGAGGTTTTTTCCCCCCTTCTCTCACAGTTAGTGGGATGTAAAATTACTTCAGCTCATCAGCCAACACACCGACATAAGGAAATCGAGGAGAAAAACTTAACATTTTGCCTTTCTTAACTAGAAGCTGAAATTCCCCTGGGAAGACATATTTTGGAAAGATTTAAAATAATTTATTCCTGGCTTCAACAGCTTGCACAGAGCATCTCTTTAAGAGAAACAGCAGTTGGAGAAAGAATGTCTGAAGGGACACTCTTAAAAGTCGACATAATTTTCATGTATTTCTGCTTGAAATTTCTGCTGTATCATGTCAAACTATAAGCTTTGCTATAAACTCCAGGCTTCCTTTTCACTACCCATCAGACTTGAAACAGCTCAATTATCTTTGCGTTTGTATGCAATTCATGTATGAAATCTAAAATCCTATTTAGAACTTAAATCTTATTAAAGAGAACATCTTATATTGGAAACAAAACAAAAGACAAAATTAAGCTTGTTAATAGAAACAAATGAAAATAAACAAAAAAAACTTAGTAGAAGGAACCAAAGATATCATGTTGAATCAAATACTGAAGGAGTCCAGCAGACTGAGAAAGCTGGAACTTTAATTTTTCCAGAATGAAAGCTCTAATTAGGTAGCAGCCTAATTTGAAAACTAGATTCAACTATTTTTGCATGTAAGAAATGATTCCTGTTTGTCATTTTAAGCCAAGAAGGCAGCATGTGGTCATTTTGCATGCATGAGACTAGGACATAGAACAAGGGTAGAAAGACTTTTCCAGTACCAACAGAGGACTGTAAAGTGAAGGGCAGTGTACAAGACGCAGCATATTTCTATTTGGGGAAAGGTTATTTCAAATTAATGCATGTAGAAGAGAGAATGAATTATGGCTGAGACTAAAGGGCACTGGAATTATAGGGACTTGGCAAGGCATTTTAACTCACTTTTAGGCTCAATAAATCAAAATCCACTTTTTATCAGCAACTACACATAAAACCTGAGAATGATTTTCAGAATATTTATAACTAACTTTGAAAAGCTTTCACCCCTTGTCTCCAATTTTTCTGCAGCATGGGCACAGTTCTCCCACTTGAACAACTTTGTGTATGTTTCTCAACTGGGTTGGTTTGGATATTTTTTTGATAGCTTACTGCTTCTATTTCATATGTTGCTTTTCACTGCCTGGTCAAAATGCATAACTATTTTAGAGCAACAATTAATTAGTTAAAATTATGCAGGACATGGAAACACTGCTTGAAACTTGACCAGATTTCAATCTAAAGCCATGCACACTGCTAAAGGGGCAGGCTGAGAACTGTGGGTTGCTTCCTTTGGTGCATTAACCGGTGCAAGAATACTCATTGCACTCATTTCTGTAACACAGACGTGGGGGATGCAGGCACTTTCCAATTATTGTAAAGAGAATGTAAACAACTGGCAATTCTGGCAATACCCGGTAGGTGGCAGATACCACATGCAATACAGTAAAGTTACAGAAATGCAGAAAGGCCCTCTGAAAAACACTGATAATAAAGCCAAGTTAACCTGCCCTCATATATAATTCTTAATTATATAAAGCACTGAAGTAGGAATCTCAATGTAATTAACAAGCAAGGCTGAAACACAAATCTAAAAGCTCTTTCAAATAATGGGAGCTAATTTTTTTCTTTTATTTTCTTAAAACACAATGGTTTTCAGTACAAGGCACAATTCACCATGTGCTTTCTAAGGATTAGAAAAACATTAAATAAAAAAAATTTGATAATATAATGATTTTATAAAACTTGTTACTCATTGTCAGAATTTTGCAAGATTTGTAAAAGGATAATGCAACACAGAATTTGCTAAGAAATGCCCTGAAATTTCATTTGAATTATAAATTCACTTAATTTCAAGAGTCTAAACGCATTAAAGTTATCTGAAATGTTTGTAAAGCTGGCGCTATGAAAAGAGGTACATAATCTTATGGAACGTGGCAAAATGGGATGTCTGTCACTATTCTTCTTCCATTTAAAATGAAAACATAACTATTCTTTAATAGCTGGAGATGTAGACTAGACTAACGTGGGCAGATGAAATTAAAAGGGGAAGGTCACAGACTGTAACTGAATTGTCCAACCATGACTCATGACATTAATTGAGTTTTTAAATGTCTGTATGCAATCAGGCTTCATAATTCTCAAATCCCACTTGACTCTCCATACCACCTGTCCATATTCCCAACTGGAAAGAGAGGATGAAGCTGCTTTTTCTATACTTTTAGAATCTTCCAAAGCCACTTTTAAATCATGATTTATGGTTGCATCTGTAAGTACAAGACTCTGTTATAAAGAAAACGTTTTGCCAGTGTTTCTTAGCTTAAATTAATTTAAGAAAAAATATTCTTGAGGAAAAAATAGCTAACTAATCAGTATTAGGAAAACAGGGTTTTTGCCTTTTTTCAGCTGATGTACTTTATGACTTGTATTTACACTAATCAGGTTATGCCAGCTTAAAGTATCCTAATGAGCCTCTTGTCCTTCAACAGAAGAAAACTGCTGCCCTACGAATTTGCATAGATCAGATTATGCATTAGGCTTCTAAAACTGTCTTCATCAAGACTCTTCAAAGATCTGCTTTTATGTAGCAGAATACAAAATTCATAATTCTTCACAGGGCTTGAAATCAGAAATTATGTCCTATTCTGTAGATGCTCACCTTTCAGTCTATTTATGAAATAGAAACATTTTTGCAGCTCTAGGTGATGAAAAAGTAAAGTACATTAAAATTCCTTGAGCCTAAGGGTTTTTGAGGGGGAGGCCTAAAAATAATTGTCAGAATTCTTTTTTTTTTTTTTTTGCCTTCTTTCTGCTTCTAAATATTCTTTTAAACGTACATAAAACTATTTTTAAAGAAACAATTTTCCCAGTTCCAAGAGCAGTTTTTGATGTTCCTAAGATGCTAGAGGCTAAAAAAAGTCAAATTTGAATAAAATAAAGCATGTGTTTTCCTTGGTGAGAAATACAACAATTTTGCTCAGCAAACAGAAGTCAATGATAAATCTCATTTATTTTTAATAGCAAGATTCCTTATTTTCAACATGACTGTAAATAATTAGCCCAAAGTAATGTAACAATGCTAATGTAATTAGCAACAAAGTAATGTAACATATTCTGGGGTACTGACATTTCATAAACATCTGGTATTGCAAGCAAAAAAAAAATTTAATAAATAGGGGTCCTGAAGAAATATAATCAAAATTGCTCAAGAAATTATGAAAACTAAGAAGCTCTTCACTTTTTATCAGTTCAAAGGGATCAAAAGAAAACAATGAATATTTCTCAACAGCATCCTGTAGTTTTTGTAATGAGCAAGAGATGACAAACCCATCATTTGAAGCCCAGGTCAGTTCTTTCCCTATGTTTTCTTCTCTCTGAAAGTCCAAACTATTTTGACAATTTTTACCAACTGGCCTCATTGTATGCATCATGGGGACACCTGACACTGAAAGCTGAAGCATAATTGCTAAGTTGTTTTATACACAATAAACAGTTGGAAGATGATAATTAATTTTCAGTTGCTAAGAGCTTGTAGTTCCTCCCAACAAGAAGGGAGGAGGGGACAATTAAAATTATATTACCGTTCTCTGAGCCTCACATCTCCTCTCTCTTGTGAGCTGGGAAAGAAAATGCTGTGGAATATTTTTAAAGCAGTAATTTCACGCGTATAAGGCGCACCTTTTTGACTGAAGTTTTGATCCAAACTTGGGAGTGTGCTTTATACGCCGGTGCACCTTATATATAGACAAAGTTTGAAAAATTGCTGACCCAGAAGTGTGAGCTGTGCGGCAAAAAAAAAAAAAAAAGTGCACCTTATACGCCGGTGCATCTTATAGGCATGAAATTACTGTAAATGTCTACAATGAGAGTTATTCCTTTGAAAATGTAGCACACAGTTTATTACCTCCAAGTGACATCAATCTCAGATACCACATGTGAGAATATCCTTTCCCAAAGTCACACTCTGTAACATTTTCTGCCAAACTGCATCTCAGGACAATAGCTGCATATGCTCCTTCTAAAATAAAGGAGTTAATTCAAATACTGCAAGCTTCTGCTCTTAGTACAGTAGCTCTCGAGCTATCTGACTGAAAAGGGGACCCCCAGGCTACTCAAAACACATGCTGGGTGCTAGAAATGCAAGATAAAAATGTCAAAGGCATGTTCTGATTGCCAGCATTAGGTGACAGAGGGACCAAGAATCAAGGGGCTTGGCACCACAGACCCCAGGAGGAGGAGCTGCTCCTCAGGGACATGTGGACCCTCCCCATGCTATCAGGAGCTCAGAGATGGAGAGAGTACAAGGCATCAGTGCCCTGAAAACTTCTGATATTATGGACAATGAATGATAAAAATGTGCAAATTATGAGTGCACATGCAAGGGAGCGTGAGAAAGAAAAATTAGCTGGTGTGTTCAATTCCACATTGCCTGTAATCATTCCAAATAAATGAAACAGAATTTATACGCTGATAATGTAACATTTTATTTATTACTGTGAAATAGATGCATGGAAAAAAACTAGTCTTAGGACTTTGAAAACAATAAATGCTGAATTATTCAAAAATATTTCTGAAATATCAACAAGAAGTATAGAAATATCAGTCTAATTACCTTCCAAATGCCATTTGAAAAAGCAGCTCTTTCATTGTAGATGAAACATCTTCAATAAAACAAACAACAAAAAAGAAAGCCCCTGCATCTGTTCTGAAAATTAATGTGGTTGTAAAATACCTCAAAATCTCCTTTATCTTTCATGCTTTTCATGCCTGCTTCAGCATATTTCAAACATTGAGAAAGTTGTGTATGTGTAAGGTCTCACTTGGCATTACTTCTGATTAATTTTATATACAGAAATCAAAAATAATTGCAACTGTTCCTTAAACAACATTATTAAGGTGTTTTTGCAGGCTGTAGTGCCCTCCATGTTTTAAGTTGCCTAGAAGAATATGGGGAGACATTTTTCCTGGCTTTAACAGTCTCCATTCTGCTGACAGTAAGGACACAATAACAGAGTCAGAAACAATTTATTGGCTGAGAGTAAATCCAGCTAAAAATGCTTTTTTTGGACTTGGCCAAATTGCTCACAATTTCAAGTCAGATTTGGCAAAGAATTCTGGCTGAATGAAAATCCTGGGATAGCTTTTTGACTTTCTAGAAGTAATTTTCTAAAGAAAATGTTTCAACATTTTTTCTGGAAAAGGATTTTTATTTCAAGATTAACCTACTTTAAAAAGAGCTGTAAGAAATATTGCTGAACTGAGATCCATTTTTTTCAACTAATTTTTTCTTTGACAATACAGTCTCAATAGCTAAACTCTCATATTTTGTACTCTGCTATACAGAAACTCCCTTGCAATGGCTGATAATACAGGAAGAGAGGACAAAAGATCTGCTTGCACATTATTTTGTGCCTATATGTTGTCATAAACCTTGTTGATACTATGATTTTATTTTCTTCCTCCAAAAGAAGCAAATTTTGCACTCCAATACAGTTCTCTCTTGCAATCCAATCCTTACTGAAGTCTTTGATTTACTACTATGTCAACAATATGGGTATATATTGCTATTAAAGAAAAAGTGATGACTTCTTATGGTCAGAGATGGATGTTGTTGCTGCTTACATTAACCTTTATTATGCCTGTATAAATCAATGGTTTCCAGCATAAGCTTTCCAGAGACAAAGTCAAATATAATCCTGTTTATATAGCTACATGATGAATTTTACTTGAGAAGAACACTATTTTTATTAAGTCTGGGATTAAGATAGAAACTAAAAGAGTAAGAATTCCTAAAAAAAGATTAAATATAGCTCCTGTTTTCAGGCTAAATACAATGGGTCTCTTTTAGAAAAGGGCAGACTTTGCTGGATGTCAGTTGACACATGGTTCGTTTAACTCAAATTTATATTTACATCTCAAAATAAAGTCAAATTTTGACTCCTGTAGTTTACTTTGAGCTCCTATTTATGAGGAAAATTCGCACCCGACATGCCCAAATGCCTTCTAACAGTTTCCAAACAGGTTCAAGAATTATTTTTTCTGGTTTAACCGAAGGCTATACTAATAAAAAAATATTGTAGTTGCAAAGCCAAACACTAAAAATTTTAAGAATGCTAAAATTATGCCTATTTGACCCACCTTAATTCACCCTGCTTATGTGTCCTTCTGGGAATTAATGCATTGTCATGCATTAGAGCCAGATCTTCCAAACCATAAGTCATAGGCACAGTACTCATTACCAGCATGTACTGTCACTAACAGACCCCAAAACACAGACATTATCACAAGGATAAAACTAGCATTTTTATACAGGCTGAAGTTAACTGAGGGCCATGTAACAGGACAACCACAGAACTGTGAAATCTCTGCCCACAGAACTTTCCAGAGCAAGAAGGGAGGAATCTCACTTCACAACATATATGCATGTCCTGACCTTTCTTAAGAAGCTTAGGAGGACTTAAGAACTTAATTTGCCGGAGTTTCTTCCCTGTTTCTGTTTGTACAGGTTGTTGGGGACCAGAGGTGTGCATGTGTCAGAATCCTTTATGCACCTATTTCTGCATACTTTGAATTGCATTCTGGGATGCTGTGAAATCAAAAGAAATATAAAATTCAAAACAGGACTGTTATGAATGATGTATATTTATGAGACTGCAAAAATAGCTATATATATTGATGCTCTGTAAAACAGCAGAGAGATTCAGTGTGCCCTGTCTGTCTTCTGATCCAGCTCATTGTTGACCACAAGTAATTCTGTGTTCACAGCAGCTCCACAACCAAGCTCTGTCCCCAGGTTTGGGATCTTTGTCCTCCCATCTCACACTTCAAAGAGAAATGTGGTGGGTTTTTAAATTAATTTTTATTGCAATTACTCTAACAAAAAAAAAAAAATTGAAATATATACAAGTACTTTTACTGATACTCCTAGCCTTCACGTTTATAATTCTCCATCTATGTTCTTGTAGTTTTATGGCTCATGCATTTAGTCAATAATAATGCTAAAATCACACTTGAAACAATTCTCTGAAAACATCCAAATAATAGATGATAATATAACACACAGATTCCTTCACAGTGGCATATCTCTTTCTTAAATAAAAGCAACTTTTCAAACTTTCTTGTATTAGGTTTCCTATAAATTCAAAATAAAAGTGAAGCTATTAAGTATAATTGATAGATGATAATAACTGTGAGTATGAAGTTTAATGAAGCTTTTGAATATGAAGGTGTTTATTCTTTCTGGGGTTTTTTATTAATGTAGCTGAATTTAAATAAGTATTACCATCTTTCAAGGAACAACGGCATTCTTCATTCATAATTTAAATATTCATGGGAACCATAATTAAGAAAAATCACTCCACTTTCTTACTGCTGAATTAGGAGCTACGTCAAAGTCATTGGGACATAAAGTTTATGAAAGATCAACCTCCCTTAGTACATAGTACTCTCACATGTTATATTTATTCCTCCAAAGGCTAATAGCACTATTTATCTTCCCAGAAATAAGAAGCAGTGTATGTGATAAGTAAGTGCGATGCAAGAAAGGCTCCACATGGAAGCCAGAGGAGCATTTGTATCACTTTTAGAGTTGGTCCATGGAGTGTGGCATTCTGTGTGAGATAGCAAGCACAGTGCAACAGTGGTCATGGTGGTGAGATGTTTGTTTCAGTTGAAGCGAGTTAAAAAAATTTTTTTTTAAATAATGTACTCCTTTTTTAGCACAGTAAATGTAAGGTACAACATACAACCCTATATAAGAAACCTACACAACAGATACTGGAATCAGCAGTACTAGAGAAATACAATTTTATGAAAAATGTGCTTAGCACTTACCAATGATGTTTACTAATGTGATCTCTTTCAATGATTCAGAAGAAATTACTAAGGTAGCTATTAAGATCTACTGAATCATTCATGGAACATGCTAAGCACAATTCCCTGGTAATGCAAGCTGATTTGAACAGATTAAATTTTAAATTCAAAGTGCATGTGAGCCGTAAAAGAAATTAGTCAGTGTCAGCGAAGCTTAACTTTCTATAGAAAACACCAGAAGCTCATCCTTTATTTATTTTAACAATTTGGGGGAGGAGGAATGAGGAGGAGGAAAGCAGACCAAGACGGCGAGAGAAAATTGAGACACCAGAAAGCTGGTGAGCACGTTTTCATAATTAAATGTTGCTTACAGAATAAAATCCATGTGCATACAGAAATACCTATAAAAAATATATTGTCTTTCATTTAAATACAAAGATATCCTTAGGTAAGAACTAAGCTTCTCAAAATTTGTGAGAGGAAACACTATATATTATAGAGACCATTATATAGTGCAGGTATATTTAATATACAACCAATTGTTATGATTTTTTTTAAATCCTTGTATGTAACAAATTGTTGAATATTATAGGATTATTTAATACACGAAGAAGGTATTTTTATTTTATGGAGATGTCTCTGAAAGACAGAAAAAATATCAATATTGTTTCTGAGCTGTTAGTGTCTACCTGATTAAGACATCTTAAAGGAGAATAAAAAGAAATTACATGCTACTTAATTTCATTATCCTGAGCGTTCTATTCCTCTTTGTACATCTGAATTTGTTTGTGGCCTTGCAATGTTCTCCTTGAAAGATATTGAATCCAGCTATGTAATACCTTCAACATGCTAAATTCTTGCCCTACAATAACATTGTTTTATAAGTCTAGGAAATACTCAGCAGTAAACACAAGGTTCGTACTTTGATGAGTTAACACCTCCACAGTCTAAGGATTCATTTGCAAGAGCCTGTTATCAAAGTCTATCATCAAAGTCTTCCTGTGGGGCATTCTGTCTAATTAGTAATATGTCTGACATTTAAATTTATAATCATCAGGTCAAACTACAGCATTTGCACCTATAAATTAAGCAATCAGCTCCCCAAATCAATCAATCAATCAATACTACTGAATAGCAACTGGTACACAGTAAATTACATGTTTCTAGTGCTGCCACACATTTGGGAGTGAAAATTTGTGTCACTTTGTATCTTGATGTATTCAAAAGAGCGGGAATGAAATATCAAGAATAATAATAATAAGTCAGAAAAGAACAGCAAACAGGAAAAACATACATATAAGAAAAGGCAAAAGCCATTTTTTGTAAGATCATAACTTATTCTTGAAGAATGTACCTTGAAGATACGTACTCACACATAGAAAAAAAAAAAAAAAAAAAAGGGAAAAACATCACAGAGCACAACTGGTTAAAATCCGTAATTAGCCTTGCAAATTTTAATCTGTATTTTTACTACTGATGCCTTTCAGAAGGGGTAGGGAGTTACTCAACAAGATCATGCAGCAAGAGTCCAGACACACAAAACAAGAATTGCAAAAACTAAAAGGATCATGGGACAGTGATTTGCCAGCAAAACTGGAGGCTGGAAGAAAAGCCTGATAATTTATGTTCAGTCTTTCTTGATCAGAGTCAGATTGTGCTCATTGTATGAAAGAGGCAGCTTGGGCAAGCCCATTAGATTTATCTGCTTTTTGGTGCAATGGTTCCCTGAGTCCTCCTGCCATTTAGAAGCACTGTGCAGTATCTGTAGGGTAGAATGCCATTCCTGCTCTTGGCTCTGCTTCTCTTGAGCCTTGCCACCAGTTTCTATCGATCACAGATCTTCCAAAGTCACCAGCTATGCTCTCATTTTCAGATTCAATTTCTATCTTCTCTCTGGAGTGTCCTGCAAATCCTAATTTGACTCTGACTTGGAATGCAAATTTTTGGATCACTGTACCAAAAGATGCTATCACTACATTTTCTAAGTTAATATCTATATGTGTACACGTAAGTATCAACTTTGATTGAGGATATCACTATATATATCTTTAGAATCAAAAAGAGCTCACAGAACTTGGGCATTTATTTAGTCTTAGACAAGAAAATCAGTGGGTGTGCTAAGTGGTACTTATTCAACAAATGCCTGTTCATTAAAAAAAATTTTCACTATCTTTCTTACTAACTTTCTTTTGTTGTTTATTAATCATTTTCCAGACCTTGTGTACCTCTGCATTTATCCACTCACTGTTCTGCAGATAACAAAATCTTACTTTAGCTGACTGCATGTGTACTTTAAAAATGCATTCTTTACAGAATGCTGAGTAATCTCCTTCAGTCCCTACTGAACTGTTAGGATAATGAGATTCACAAAACTCATGAGGCTTAATTAAAGAAAAAAAAAAGAAAATCTGGCCTACAAAGTTTCATCTCTGCTTTGTCATCATTTGAGTACACGGCCACCTACTTGTGTTCTAGAGTGAGTACCTGCACAGGACTTTTGGAATACATGGAAAGGTCCTAAGGCAACTGCACTTCAGGAATCTGCAATGTCAGAAAAGACATCTGTAACTTTTTCCCTCCTCATTCTTTGCATTCTTATTGGTTGACATTGGCAAGATAGGATGTCATAAATATTTTTTGCCAGGTAAATATAAATTACATGTTAGGAAATGCAGAAAGGCGAGCCTGGCTGAGCTTTCACTGTAGGACACAAAAATACAGACACTGCCAAACAAAGCAGAGGACCTCTCTGCCAAGAGGTTTATATTTGAACGCTGCATCACGTTGTAAATGAGTTTAATTCAATAAATATGTTTTATTCTCCTAAAGTATAAATTGTCACCCAAAGAGAATAAAAGTAAAGCTAGGAGGACATATACAGCCAATGCACTCTTCATAAAGAAAAGACATTACAGCAGCACTGCCTGAGGTTTTTTATGCTATAATAATGTGCTGGGAACTTGAGAGGATCATAGCTGATTATCCATGTTTAGGAGAGACAGTTTCTCCATGACCACATCTGTTATTGAAAAACTACACTTGAAGAGAACTCTTCACTATTTCATTGCAACAGCAACAATAAATCTTAAGATGCTGATTTTTTAATGTTTTCTGCTAGTACAACATTCAGCACTGTTCATGGCCTGGAACAAGGCTTCATGGCAGTATTGATAAATCTAGCACACTGGTTCTCATGTATGGCATTAGCAATAGTCAGAGACTGCCCATGCTTTTGCAGTGGGAGAAAGGGGACATGGTGGCTACTGACCATCAGTCACTGCCTCAGGAGGAAAAGGACCCAGCTTGAGGGTAAACTATGGCAGGCACTTGGACAGGATGTAAGAAGAACAAAGGAAAAAGAAAAGACTACCAAATTAAGAATTTTAATATATACAGTAATTTCA
>VRYO01001878.1:14194068-14253858 GCA_009812075.1 Sialia sialis | reverse complement strand
TGTATTTATTAATGGAGAAGTGAGTAATAATAAACCAGTTCCCAGAAGTTCTGTCTCATTTTAAGGATTCAAATATGGTGCCTGCACTTGCTGAAATTGTTTTCTTCTTTAAATATAAGGGGACAGAATGAGCAGGAAGGGGAAAAAAAGGTCAAGAAAATATAAATACAAAGTCACCAATATAGAGCAGAGGTAAAAATGATAGCAGCTCTGAAAGTAAAATACAGCATATACACATTTTAAAAAGCAAATTCTTTCCAGAGAGCAAACATTTAAAATTAACCATAAGTTGAACAGATCTAATGGATGCAAGCATGTCTGTCAAGCATATTTCATCACTTTAATGACCAAGGCGGATGACATTACAATGTCTCACTATGTACTGTAGTGAAATACAAACAATTCTCAATTAGATAAGGTAAAACTTGGGCTAAGAAACTCAAATATAAAGTATTAGGACATCTCAAATGTCATACCCATTCCAACTTGAACAAATTAAACCCATTTCTGTTGAGTTTCTTAAGTCTAGGGACTATAACTTGATAAATAAATTGGAGCCAAGAGAAAGACTGATCCAAGGATGATGTATTTAATGGTCCAAAGAACTGAAAGTGGCCAGGGGCAAAACACCTCCAAATCTTTCTTTAAAGATGTCAGTCCTGAAAGGAGGGTGAAAGGCATCACCCTAGAAGAGGAAGGTAGCATCAACATACTGCAGAGGAAATGTCAGGAGGCTCCCTGTGCCCATTTTCTACACAAGAGAGATTATTTGCCATAGAGGGTGTCAGAGGAAAGTTTATGCAAATCTCCAGGTTTTAAAAATATGTCACATATAAAGCTGAATGATTTTATCCTAAATTCCACATAGTGATTTTTGCAGAGGACACAATAAACACTGCACAAAACTTACACTTTTCAATACATCTATTTAGTGGTTTAGGTATAAAAACCAGCCCTTTCATTAGCCTGTGCTGCCAATTAAATCTTCAAATGCTGTAGTTATGATCTCCATTAGCAGATGTAAGACTTGGAAATTTCCTTGCCATTATTGTGCCCTCACCTTTCCAGTATTCCCTTCTCTTTTATCTAAGTCAGCCACTGTAACAATAGTGAGAGCTTACTTGTAGCAAGGACTACAGTACATTTCACATCACTTGTTTTTTATTTTTAAATTTGAAGGCCATTAAAACAACACTCATCTTCTGTGGCTCACGAACACATTCTAGCTAGGTCAAATGATCTCTTTTATCATACAAAGCAGACACTGTAGATAAATCAAGTCCTTCCTGTCTGTTTAAGATGCAGCTCACATTGACAGCTAAGCACTGATCTGGAGATCTAAAGATTTAGAAACCAGACTTATTTTTTAGTCTCTCCCTCTCTCACAAAGTGAATTAGATATTAAGGTTTTAATCAGGTGTTTATTCAGTGCAACTGGATTGTGAGTCTTGGTGGAATGGAGGGTGCTTCTTTGTGTTTGAAAAATAGAAGGTGGCAAATGGAAGCAAGTATTATATATGATTTATGATTATTGATTCATGTTTCTTGAAGAATGCTTCTTTGAATCACTGGATGATGGTTTTGTATAGCTATGTGTTGCCAAAACCGTTTCCAGAGCTAAAGAATAAATCTTGTTTTGAAGCACTGTAAAATTTGTGTAGAAAAAATTAATTGGCTACAAGCACTAGTGGTGGCATGAGCAACTATAAAGTCAGACAAAAAATCCTAAATTCAAAGACTCAAAATTTTATTTAAATAGTCTTTGACATTAACTGCAATTTGGTGAGTGGATTATCTTGGTCAGATTAAATAATTACTGGAAACCATATTAAACAGGCAGATTTTTAAAGGTTGTTTCTTTTGTTGCTTGAACTATTCAGTTAGCCTACTCATCACTGTTAGCATTCTGAAGTATTCTTTTCTATTTCATGCATGTCTTTCACCTTATTATAGTTTCAGCTTCCTCTTTCATGCTTTAACTCACTTAACTAGTGAAAACTGGATTGTTCCATGCTCCCTTTGTAGCTCTTCATTGGCTTTTGTTTTCCAGTCATGCCTGTTTTCATGGGCATCTATGCAGTGCTCAAGAGGAAATTTGTTATGTGTACACAGGAGTTAGGCTAATCCTAAAATGCTTCTGAGAATGTTTGCAAAACAGCTAGAAAGCTTATTACTGTGTTCTTTTCTCATGGCATTTTTTCCTTTTTAAATATTTTTTTTGTTCTATCATGAGGTTCAGTATTTAGATTTTTCACTTCCCCGTGCTGTTTGATTATCATCTTCTTATAGAATGTGCTTCACATTTCACAAGTCTAAAAAAAGAAATGAAGGTATGCATTTCTAATATGACAATTGGAGGTGGATAGCTGAATATAATACAACCAAAGAGGAAACTTGTAAATCAGGCAGGAGGATGTGTTGTCTTCATTTTCAATGGCAGTTGTTGTCAAGTGGGTTGCAGAAAGTCCATTTCCAAAGCTGAGACTTTTTATTTTTGCCAAATCTCACACAAGCAAAGATACCTGGGCTAATTAGCCATTTTCATCAGCCATCATTCACTTGCTACACTCCTTCAGACCATATTCTTAAAAAAAAGACAAACACACAAGCAAAGCATGTTCTTGATCTTCACTAGGGCTTGTAGTCAGCACTGTAATGTAAGTATTAGAAAGGTAAGTAGATGTCCATGAAAACAAGCTTTGCAAAGACAGAAAGTTGCAAGATTTTCCACAGTTCAGAGACATGCAACCCATTAATACTGAAAACAAAATTAAAAAAAACAATTTAGAAATTGGAAAACAAGGTAAAATCCTTCATTTTTAATTGAGTAGAGAAAAAAAATCTACTAATATGCTGATTGCAGTTGCAGGGGTACACCTTGAAATACCAGTGGAGAACCCCTCCATCACAGACTTCATTTTCAGGTTGGAAGAGCCCCAGAGCACAAGAGATCACTCTGGTTTGGTTTGTAAAAGTAAAATCTATAGGCTCTGTCAAAATCAAGCAACGTTCTGTTACTTACTGAGCTTGTGGTTGCATTATGATTTTCAAGACTTTATGTACTTGTATTAATCCATTAAAAAACCCAACACAAACACTCGATATTTCTGAGGGCTCAGGCACCTAATCAGAGTCAAATCCTGTTACGCTGAAGGTGTTTAGTAGGTGTACAAAGCATTTATTCAATTTTTATTTTTTTTCTGATCAAGAGTTGCAAGGTTTGAGGGACTCCAGTTTCCAATTCCCAGCTGATTGCTTAAAACTTCTCTACATTGTCTGTCTAGTCGTTTGACGTTTGTGAATTGTGCAGCAGGCAATCCCAGTGCACACTTAGTGGCCAATCTACCATCAAGTTCACTCTCAGAATCTGTGAGAGGAGAGAAGTGTGTAACAGCGATGGGCATGAGAGTGAAACTATAAATTAAGTAACATTAAAATTGATTACACAACGTAACATAAACAAGAACTTTGCCTTCTCCAAATCCTGCTGCTTTCTAGCAAGCTGTTTCTGTAGACTGGGAAAGTACTGGTGTACCCCACAGGATTTGGTGTTGTTTGTTTTGTGGGGGGAGAGGGGGTTTGAGGACTAGAAATTGATCTTCTTCATTAGTGATTCTCACCTTTCTCCAGTGAGGACAATTCTGCACTGGCATATTGCTATTTCATCATTTGGATGAATTTTATCTAATTAGTTTTTGGTAAGTCTTCACAAAATAGAAATCTTTAATCATTGATGGCTTTCTCTGAATTCCTTCTAAATTTCCCGTGCCAGCTTGTCCAGGATTCAAACCTCCTCCTCGCAGCACTGCAAAACTAAAAGACAGCTTGCTCCTAAGATCTCCGCGTATTAATACAGGATGATCCAGTAGGAAAGCTGTTAGACTGGGCACAGTTTCTGAATAATTGGCCAACAAAATGCAGACTATAACTTACGCTTGAATTCTGATGCATAAACTCTCTAATTAGAAAATATCAGGCATTCAAATGTTCCACTTACATCAATAATTAAATAGAAGAAAATAAGTGAACAGCAATGAATTACAGTATATTATGTTGTATTACATAAAGATTTCTGTCAGTTGAATGCTGACTGTCTTTCATAGACCTTTCCACATGAACAGCACAAATCCTTAAAGGAATCAGCTAGAAGCCTCTGTCTATCATTAAAAAAATGGCAATATGCTTCCATCCCAATTGTTAACTGCGTGACATCCATTACATTTCATCTTCTTTTGAAGCCTTTAATGAAATACCTTGTCAGAAATCTACATGGCTATGGTTTCCCATGCTCAGCAGGGAGCTGGCTACAGTAGTTCAGGTGGATCCCAAGGGAAAATACGGCTGCTGAGCTGGAGCTGCATTAGACTGTAAGTCAATGCTGGTTGGCTGCTGTTAATTTGAATTTTGTGTTAATAATTTAAGCAGTAAGCTCTATCCTGCAACTGTCAAGTACAGAAATGGACATTCACTGAATGAGCATCTGTGAAGTTTTGATGTTGAGAATGTACAATGTTGAGACTTGACATTTTCTTAGAGAATAACAGAAATAATATAATTTGTAGAGCAGGTCACTATGGCCTTCCTTTCACACTTATCTTTGGCAGCATCATGGGCATGAGGTAATATGGAAAAAATAATATCTCAATGCCAGCCACTCTGGTGGAAACAAGTAGAGGAGGAAAGATAATTCCACGGCACCCTCACTTGTCCTGGTGAACATGCAGGATGTGTAGAAATAAGAGATGTTTCTAGAGAGAGGCAAGAGCTATTTTCTTTCCTCTGCTATGCACATCATTGGAAAGAAAATATTGCAGTTTTGATCTGAGTGCTTCTGAGCTGAAAAAAGACCTCTTTGATGTTGGGATAGATGCAGGCATCCATGTATCTCTACTTTATCAGGACAATCTGTCTTCCCTTCCTGTAATCTCAGTTGAGTAAACCACTCTTTCCAATAATGGTGAGCAAGTGCTGAAGTTAACAACGTGTATAGGTCTTGCTGAATTAAGTGTTAAGCACACAGTTAAATGCCTTTCTGACACTAGATGTAAGCAGTCCTCAGGCACCAGCAAGGGGTGCAAAAGCTCCTGGAGCATAATAGCAACTACAGAGCTGATTTCCTTGCTGCAAACAGCTTTGGGGAGTACTCTTTTCCTTTTATCCTCAAAGCAAATCCATGCTGTTTATGCAGTTTTTCAAAGACAGAAGATTAGTTCTTGTATTTGCAATATAGATAATAATTTTGTTAAGCACCGGGCACAAGATTAATTTGAGGTAACATGCAGGAGCTAGATTATACTGAGATATTTGGGTAGGAAAGTTACTCTTTCATTTGGTAAAAAAATGAATAACTATAACCATAGATCAATCTCCTCTAAGACAGAGGGAAAAAAATTAAAATTCTGCAAAGATCTCCCATAAACAGTTAAGTGAAGCCAACTTGCTATTCTACCCATGAACATAACTCATCTCAAGCTATAGGCTGGATGTCTTGCAATATTTGCCTAGTCCCATAAATGTAACTGAACATCTCCATCACTGTAAAAAACTCTTAAGGTATCACCACTCTACCACTCTTGTTGCATATGAGAGTGACCATAATGCCTTTATTCTATAAGAGAATGAATAAAACATGCTGTTTATTGAAGTGACATAGGGACAGACTGTCTCGGGCACTCAACTGAAAAGATGACCAGCATAAGAAAAATGAACATCACATTAATGGTGTATTAACTCCCTTGAGAGTGCTTCACGAGCGACCAGTCAAAACTCCTCATTACTAATTCAGAATTTTTTTTGCAGTTGCCTGAAAATATACAAGTCCCAAAATACACTTACCTTTTTCATATCCCATTGTTAGTACTTATTCTTTCTTTAAAGCACATCTAAGATCTCTTGTTTCAGATATGTATTCCTATTGTATCACACTAAACCAGCTACAGGGGTGTTGCTCACTTTCTTTATAATTGCAATTAGGCATAATGAAGCCATGGAATAGATTGCAGAAGGTTTGTGCATGATGTTTTCATGCTATTCATACAATATTATTTATTTCTATAGAACACAAATATACGTATGAGTATGATTTAGCTAAGTACAGAATCCATGCCAATCCTTTAAATAAGATGAGGCAATTACAAACATAATTTACATACAATGTACAAAAAGCATTCTTACTTTATGAAAGGAATAAATTTATGTTCTTAGAGTAGTTGGAGAGAATGCTTTACTATGCAGAGGAAAGGTGTGTTTCCCCCGTTTTTAGAGGCAATAGGTATCTTTAATTAGATATCTGACCTTTAAAATTTTATTTCTTTTCCCCAGCTGCATGGGATGCACACCACTCCGATAATTACTTTGCCCTGCAGACAGCTCTTCTTTATTTTTTTTTGTCCTTGATCATTCACAGCTACAAATAACAACCAGAAGAGTGCAAGTAACAAGTGGTGAAAAAATATGCATGCAAAATTTAGAGGAATTATGCTGGTGAATTTGATTTTTAAATGTCTTCAACATGGAGTTGAAGTGTTGCACCCCTTTATATTCTAGTCACGCATTAAGGGCTGTTTGGGACGGTAAGAAGTACATGCTAATCCATACTCTCTCCCATATCTTCTTAATAAACAGGGAAGTCTTAGATGCATACTTATTTATTGGAGTAGTTTGATGAGATATAATTCAGAGTCTAATTAAAAAAAAAATCTTGATGTGTTAGTTTGTTTTTTTCTTTTTTATACTCTATGGAATTGGCATAGAAATATATCACCCAAAGTACATATGGGAAAATTCACTACAAAAAAACCCGCTTTTTTTTTCCTGTGGTGAAATCTTTTAGGAAGCAGAACCATACAAACCTCTGCCTATTCACATTGCATTTGCTGAAACATCAGTTAATACAAACTGAAGGCAAATAAGCTAAGAATGTGTTTAAGTGGAATAAAAGCAAAATATATTTTCAATCAGTAAAACATTGAATTATAGAAGGTACAGGAAAATAAAAATTAAATTATAGAGCTACTGGAAATGAAACAGCTTTTAGAACTCCTTTGAGGACAAATTCTTAAAGATGCCACAAAGCATCCAGAAGAAACTAATCACAGTTAGAGCAAGAAAATCTCATTGCAATAAGCCACTGCTTAACTGTCTGGGAGAAGGGATACTGCTCTTTAGAAGGAACATCAGGGTTTGTGTTTCCCGACCCTGAGACACCAAGCAGCTCTCCAGCATCAGAAAACTATTTCCTAGGCACAACTCCTCCTTGTGCTTTTACAGAGCTGGAGCCCAAGGTGGCAGTGTTACCTTCTGGGATTCCCTCTGCATCCCAGCAGGGAGACAGCAGTACCACCAGAGAGGACTCAGCAACCTCCCACCAGCTGCCTTGTCCCTCCAATACAGAAAGAGGCATATTTTCTCAGAGAGAATTTTTGTCTCACTAATAATTTTTCAGAAGACGCGCCCATTAGAAAACTCAAGATAATTTTTAGGCTGGGTACATTTTGCACAAAGAATGGGGCAAGGAGGCATGGAGCGGGGAGAAAGATAAAGCTCATTTTCTTAAAAGCAAGCTTGGTCCTGTATTTAAATAAAGCCATCATTTATTTTCTTAAAAATAAGTCTTTATCTTGTTAACAAGCTTACACAATGGGTAAAGAAGAATAAAACACCTTTAAAGTCCACTGTGAGATGCAGCTGTGAAGCAGCAAGATTACTTTTTCTGAACAGGCACTTTCTAGTAAATCAGCCTGGATCTGGCATTATTTTTCCATCCAAACTTTAGTAAAGAATTCAGGAATTATGTTCTTCCTCTATTTGAGTCAAGAGTTGTTTAAAATTATTTTAATAACCTGCACCATCCTTTTTTGTTTGTTTGTTTGTTTGTTTATGGTGTTCACAGTGTGGAAAGGGAGGAAAAGTCTGGTCTGTAAACCATCACAGCTTGTATTATCAGCTCCACTAAACAAACCAAGACAGACCAGGCAAAATTCAAAAGATAACTCAGCATCACAAGCAAGTTTGAAAACAGAACTCAGGAGCTACTCTGTTTGACTGCCCTAAAATCATCATGGAAAACAGTCTGTTCTGGAGAGATAAAGCAAACTGTGTTACTTCTACTCAGTGTTAATTCAAGCTAGGTGGGATATGTAGAAAATACCAATATGAAGAGCCCAGCACTAAAGACAGAGTCACTTGAACAAATTTCAACCGCCTTTAGTATCTATACCTGAGCTTTTCTTGCAAATATTGGAAAGGAGGAGGGAGAGTGAATCATCCGAGGGTTGCTATTTTCTGTGTTTGCTATTCAGAGATGCTAGATAACAAATACAGACTAGAAACCTAATTTTTATGTAGCTATGGTTAGGCCGCCTATGTTTCTACCTAAATAAAAAATAAAAATAATAAACCTGAGGGAACATGAGGTTTGAGAGGACAGTTCTCCAATATGCAATAAAAGCTTGTTGATGAACCTGATTACTTTATAAAAATTGATTTTATAAAAGAATCAGTTATAATAAAGGAGATCAGAATGGCTATTTGTAGTAATTCTTTCATCACCAGCATCCAATAGCAATACTGTCAAATAAACAACATTTTAAATTAAAATCTGGGCTTTTCTTGGAGATATAGAAGGCATTTGTCTCAAAAGATTTTTTTTTTTTTTTAAATTAACATGCCAGGTAAAAGTACAATTCTGGAATCTCTCATTTTTAATTTTACTTTTTAGTGCCTGTTTGAAGCTACTAAAGCTAATACCATATGAGAAAAACCAGACCAAATTTACACCTGCAGCCTGCATCCTAAAAGGGAGGAATGTCTGATATTATCAAAACCAGTTTTCCATTAGCTTAGAGAAATGACCTACTTAAAACTAGGAAAACAGACTTCAGAAGGAAAAATGTGATTTTTTGTTGCTTGTAGTGAGGATACATGTGGCTCTTATAATTACCTAAATAATTACTATAAAATTGCTTTCAGTTTTTGTATTACTGATGACACTAATAGCATTTTATCTTTTCCCTCTGAAATCCTCAAATTTTTGTATTTCTTTAATCCACTAAGAAGGTCTTGTTTTTTATTTGAATTAGCTATGTAAATAGTACTTTCTGTCACTTCATTAAAGAACCCACTAAATTAAAAAATAGAAGCAAAAGAATTATATTAGTAAGATTTTTCACACAGAAAGGAGCATAGCATAGCTACTAGCAGAAGACATTTTTATCTTGGGTTTTTTTCATTTTGTAAGTATATATCCTTGCTGTGTTAACAACATTGTGCAATTTTTTGAAAATAGGTCTGTTAGTACTAGAGAAATGTTAAAAGGTATAGAAAACCTATTATTTTCTTCTAGTGTTTTTTCTGTGTTTTTTGTTTGTTCTTTATAGGTTATTTTGTTGTTGTGAGGGGTCTTTTAAGAAATCTGGTGCTTTTAGCAAATGTCTCCTGTTGCTTTTGAAAATTGGAAATAAAGTCAAAATATTCACTAAGCACAGTTGCAGCATGATTCTAAGACTACTTCTGCTTCAAGTAGCCAAAGAACAAACTGTAGAAGTCCACATTTGAATTTGATTCTCAATGCTGCAAAACCTTTGCACACACCTACACCTATCAACATTTGTATTGCCAGCACAGACAACTAGAATGTGACAATGGAGTTGTATCAGCTGCATATGAGCCAAAGGCTGACACACTGCATTTCTTTCAGATGTTTTCAACAGCGACAGATGAAAGAAGAGCTAATATTCCAGAGCCCTATACACTCATAAAATTGATGGAGAAAAGAATAATTGCAAAGAATGTATTATCAGCAAAATATGCATTCCAGCTTGAAAAGGCACAAACATGGTCTGCATTCAGCAGGTCACACACTAATGAGATTGCCTCTACTGCTGCAGTTGATAGGGGAGCAGAACATTCTCTAATTAGATTTACTGACTAGGGGTCTATACTGTCCTCTCAGCATTAGCAAGCTGGGAATGCCACAACCTTCTGCATTGAAAGGCAGTGAGGTATCTGCCTTGCTCCCCACTTTACCAAAACAATTATAAGTCAGGACTATCTCCATCACTTCATCCATTCATTCATGAAGGGTAATTACTTCAGACTGCCATTTTTACAAGCCTTGAAGTGATTGAAGGCAAGCTTAGGCAAGTCACATATCACTAACAACAGTAACCTACCTGATAATATTTGCTAAACTTTTCTCTTGCCTTTTTTCCAAGTCTTCCTTGCTAGGGGTCACTTAAGCAAAACTGCTTCCTATTGCAACATATGTTCTTCTAAAATATATTCAGACAGCCCATAGTGTCTGTGCCTTATTCAGCCCCTTCTTTCCAAGAGCATAAAAAATTAAATGGACAGTGACTAGACTACTTTATCTGAAAATCATTCTTGAAGTTGCAAACCATATCAGGCCTATATCCTGTGACCCTATTGACACATAATAGTACTTGAACTCAGGTGGAAATTCTGATATTCAGATGCTTCTGTGCAGGCAGCAGCATCCACCAGACAGGACCTGTTTAGCAATCAATCCTTTGGCTTCCATTTCAAAGGGCACAGCATGACACTTCTGCCAATACCTGGTTAAAGCTACCCAAGCTGGCTCCATGAAGTCTACATTATTACATAAGAATGCTGACAGGAGCATGTGGTTTACACTGAACTTCATACAAAGCACGGGAATGGCAGCATAGCATATCAATGTTACCTGAATTTTGTTACAAAACCTGTATTTCAATAGTATCTACTTTTGTCAAAAATCAGGTATTTGGTTTGAAAATTTCTTCCCAAGTTTCTGCATTTAGTGCAGAGAGCTGTCAGATAGCACAGCCTGGTGCATGGAAATCTAAGCAATGAATTTCTGAGGAATCAGCACCTTCACCTTTGGTTTTTGCTGATGTGATAATGCTATTTTGACAACACTCTTTTAATATGACTAAATATCATGTTTAAACACACGATTTTATAAAAAAAAACCATATGGAAACTAGAATGGTACTGATTTATATATAATTTATTGCCCTGGAAAAGCAAATTTTGTTGGTCTCTTACCTGCAAGATACCAAAAAGCAGTCGTCTAACACTACAAAGTATACTAAATCTATGCATAATGTACAGCAGTATCAGGAGAAGAAAGCACTGCTGCTTAAGTTTACTCTGTAACTACATGCCATTAAAGTGCTTCAGGATGCCTGTTCTCCTTAGAAGCTTTTGAGGGATCCTCCTAAATGCCCTCCTCTGTCTTATGCTAGAATTGTTTAAAATGCCTCTCTAGATTAAATTCTAGATATTAATTAGTGGAAAAATTAATTCACAATGAGATTAAAACAGATTGAGAACTGTGTCAATCAGTTTCAAGAACAGTTCTGCCAGCATAGAAAATAAACAAGGGCAGCCACAAGTAAGGGCATAAAAATTAGATTCTGCTTTTATTCATAGAAGAAATACTAATCTTCTTTTTTAAATTATCAAGAACATTATGTCATAATAGCTAATGAAAAAAATAAGCATCAAAACCTGACATTTAAAAAGAAACGGAAAGTATTACCAATTCATTTTTTAATGAAATTGGTCATGTATGACTTCATCGCAACCAAGAGATTAATTTCACTCATAGGGATTATCTGAAATGAGTTTTTCAATTAATGGTCACTAGCTGAATAAACCACTGAGGAGACCTTCGTCTGTGTTGCACTGTACTACAAAAATAAACTTGGCAAAAATTGAAAAAACAGAAAGATGAAGGTCCTCCTTGGTTTATCAAAGGAAATCTATTGTTTGTGAAAGCCTTTTATTTTGTAATTGTAATCTAAAAACTGCTGTACAATCTCTTCAATAAAGATGATTATCTGTAATGTGGCTACTTCCTAGGTACTTTGATTTTTTAAAAAAAATAGACTCCTCTCAAATATCAGCTCAGACCTGAAAATAAAGGGCTTCTGTTGCCACACAAATTTCTCATAAGAGCATCGTATTAGCATCAAAGGCTTCCAGGAGGGGCACTGGAAGATATGAACCCAATTAAACAGCTGTGGTTGCTCTGCAAAACCCTGTAGCACATACTGAATATGGAGATGGCCCAAATACATGGGTGCTTTGAGGCACATCTTGCCTAGGCATAACTTCCACTCAGGTTCCTTGCAGAGCAAGACTTCTTTATATTCCCAGTCTCTGCAAACACTGAGATCCAAGTGTTATAGTGTCCAAGCATCCTCCTACAACTTCTAAGTATTTTTATTGTCAGCTGGGTTCAGAAATTAGTTTGTTTTTAAATCAGGTTTTCCCCTTAAGTAGGCAGCTCTAAACCCAGGTGGAACTGAGAAAGGTAGCCAGGAAAAAACTGTGACAGCATGTTGCTGGAGGAAGAGTTCCTACATTTGCACAACTTCAATGCTAATAATGATTCACCACTTTCCTCCTTTGAAGCCTCAGGTTCACTAAGCCTTAGACTTCAGATTTAATATTCCTCAGAATATGTAGTTTTTGGGGAGTCATTATGGCTACCTCATTTAAAAAACATCAAGATTAGTCCATAAATACAACTTTGAGAATGGAATTTACTGGATTGCATGAACAATGCTTTTTGAACCTTCCACAGAAAGCAAACATCCAGTTCCTTGATGTTTCATCCCACCTCCCCATCTCATTCTGTGAATTCTCCTGCCTTGTTTCCATTCACCTGATCTCCTCATTCCGCTGCGTACCAGCAAGAGGACAATTTGCAACAGTTAGTTCTGAAATGCTCACAATTAACTGTAGGGTGTCTTCAGCCATCTCCATGGACAACAGAAAGTACCTCATCTAAGAACTGGATAAAAATAATGTGCTATTGAAAAAATTGCAAAGAAACACTCCATTTCAAATTGCTGAAATTTACAAACATTCTTGACAGACTTTAAGATAATTTCCACCAATTTTCATTTAAAATAACTCCCATTTTGAAAGGCAGTGTTAGTATTTCCTGAAAATTATACATTGACTGAATACATTGACTGTGCAGAACAGTCAACAAAAACAGTCATGGTCTTTACTGTGCTTGTTCATGGAAGAACCTTGTTTATCCCCACCAGAAAAAAAAATGTCTCTGTTGTGAAGAAGATAATCCTCATAAAAATTCTGTAAGTATAAAGGATATACTAGATTCCATTAAAATAATTTAATAGGAGGAGAGTAATATACCATTAAGAGTATTGGAAACAAAATATGTCCACATTTACTTTAACTTACATGTATATTTTAGTAAGATACAGAGCTAAATATTGATATATTGATTTTAAATCACAACATTAAATAAAACCTCTTATAAATACTTGTCTTTTCAAAGAGCATGTGAAGCAGAGGAAACATTATTTTTCTGCAAACGATATGATTAAAAGGATGCAAACCAAGTATAAACTCCAGTTGAAGCTATGAATCTGTAACTGGAAGACCCTTATGAGTTAATCTGCTATTAAAAGCAGTTGTAAACACAGATGTGATTTTCACATTAAAAAAAAAAAAAAATTTGTTTTTTCCTCTAATATGTATGTGTCTAAGATAAATTTGGTAACAATTAATGAAAACTACTAAAGCCTTGATAAGCAGAATACTTAGGTATTCAGACAGTATTTCTTATGTCTTTAAGTTTTAAAATATTTTTAAGTTGCACTAAGCACTTGAGGCTTAAGTATACTTTAATTATATTATCAATTCTGGGCAACAAACGCCAAGCTTCAAATTTTTAATCATGCAAGTCATTTAGGAAACCTCCTGTCAAGTTTTCAGTATGCTATAAATAATTTTCCAAATATTTTTTAGTCAACTGCAATACCTTTCATGAGCTTTCACATTGCATATACATATACAGCATTTAGTAGAAACATGTACTCTTTAAAACTTATCAATTGCCTGTCTTTGAATGTCAAAAATTTATTCCCTGATGTCAATTTCAATAATAAAAAATAAATAAAAGTCATGTCAGGCACATATCCTTAGCAGACATTCTTGTGAACAAACTCTACAAAATTTCCATTAACTGAAATAACAGGAAGTTCTCTGAATTGCTTACAAAGCTTACTTCCTTCCCCTCCCAGCTTTTTAACTTTGATATACTTTCAACAACTCCTTGAGATGCTGACTGTGAACTGTCTGCAGTCAAGATTTTAGTTATGAGGTCAACACATTTCAGAAGGCCATCTAGTCAGCAGCAAAGGGTGACATTATCTTTGTGTGAATAGTGGGCTCTGCTTTAACACCCTTGGTAACCTTTGATTTATCTCGAATATGCCCTGTAATCTGCTTAATTTAACAAATTAAACTCCTAAGAAGCTAATAAATTGAAACAAATTCCTTGTTTTGTCTTTGTTAAAAATGATGAGCATAGCTCATCTGCATCACAGTCATGTACATATGTGAGACTACATTTATGGCTTACACATGCCATATGTGTTTGAGTTCCAGTAATATCATGGGGTTTGTGCAACAAGCCACCAAAGATATAACTATCTCTTCTTAATTGTCTTCAGGACCCTGCTTGGGCAGAGAGGTGGACCAGATGACCCACAGTGATCCTTTCCAGCCTGACCCATTCTGTGATTCTGGGAGGTGAGAATCTGAACAGCTGACCAAGACTATGAGGCTTTTTAATCCTTTAAACAGTGGCACGCTTTCACTGAATATTCTGACAGCAGGAGGCTTCAAAGCACTTGCTGCAAGTCCTGGTTCATGCATTAAAGAAAACAATACATTTCCTACATACTTGAAAATGTGTGTTTAAGGATTTGTGAGCAATTGGCCTTTTTGTCTGGAAGACTAGTAATGTTTGGGGGATTGTCCTCACTAAATGGTGTTGCCAGTAGTAATTGGAAGAGATGAATGAGTGCACACAGGAGCAGAGGTACCATAATGATACCATGAAAAAGAGCAAGAGGAGTAGGGCAAGTTGTGTTTGGCCATACATATTAGAGGTAGGACAGCAGCAATGAGTCCTTTCCTTCCATACAAAACAACCCTGAAAGGCAAATTTATCAACTACAATGAAACAGAAATCTTTCTCTGGAACTGAATGGTTCAGTGTAATGTAATAATACACAGAAAAGCAAAGCCTGAAGTCTGGAGGCTGACTCCACTATGGTATTCAAAAAGATTGAGTGTATAGTCCTATAGTATGAATCCAATTCCAAAAGACGGCTATATTGTAAAAGAAAGCACATTTCTTTTATCCCAAGAAAACTTAAACACTTACTATCCCAATGAATAGACTGACATGCTTCTTAGAGAAAGACATACAACATTGCTGTAATTCCAAAGAACCTGCCAAATATAGTTTATAATAACGTAATAAAGGACTGCAACATCAGGTAGATGCACAAATGCAAAGTAAAATTGCATAATCTACCTTAATTCCACCTCTACGTGATTAGCTTCATGTTCATAATATCGTTTCTTTAACACGTTTTACTGCATTTGATACTGTCCATTCCATAGCAGTCCTCGGGACTGAGCAAAGCTAGTGAATGGTATGGGCACAGAACATTGGGTCTGAGTAGGCAGACTGTGAGCACAGACATGTTTTCTATTTCAGACAGAAGACTATAAATGCTGATGCACTTACTGAAACTTCACAAGTGTGAAAAACTGCAGAGGCACAGGATTGAAGCCTAAATAGCTGTGACATGGTTTAGGGACAGGGTTTATTGCTGGACCTGGCAGTGCTGGGTCAACAGCTGGATTCAATGAACTTCAAGGTCCCTTTCAATCTTAATAATTCTATGACATAGAAGAGAAAAAGTAAAGAGGGGATTTTTAAAATTTTATTTTTCATTTTTTTCCCTATTTCACTGGAGAAAAGCATGCACAGATCTAAACACATACCACAAAACCAGGGAAGTCTACAGGCCAGGCAAGATTTGAATCCAGATATCTTTTCAGTTGCATAGTCACAGATTTTTTTGCTTGAGGTGTAAACTGCTAAATTTAAAGCTTGGGATAAATCCATTATAACACTGTATCCAAGAGCATATTCAACATTAGGAAGCTGACTTGAAACAGTTACACCTTAGAAATATCTTAAATCTCAAAAAAATAATTGTGAAAGAGTCATTATCTTTCCCATTAAGACAGATTTTATTTTTTTAGAGTTGTGATGCACCGCAGAACAATTCAAAAATTAGAACAGCTATTCAACCATAATTTTAAATCTCAGTAAATATCAAATTGCTTCATCTTTAATTGGATGTCTGCACCACAGCATAGCCTTTTAACACCGAAAACTGGAGACAGCCCTGACTTAGCCTGCAACTCAGCTGTCTGCGCTGTACATGATGAATCACTCTCTATTTTGAGCAGCTTTCCACACATTGAAACTTGCATTCATAAATTCACATTAGGCAGTTAATGGGACAGAATCAGGGTTGCTATGGCAACAGTGTGATGTGCCCTATCACTTAAGTGAGAAAATGAACACTAGTAATTATCACCAAGCAAATGGTATTTTTGTCTTTTGTATACAGTATCTTTTCAGTGTTTTACTTCAGCTAATGAATGGATTTGTGATTTTCTACAAAGGTAGACTAAAAACCAGCCAATGTATTTACCTGATCTCAGTCTAAAAGTGAGTCAGAATACATCACCAAGCAAAGCTCTTAGGGCTAATGTATTTGCAAACAACATCGACAAGATTATAATGACATTAGGAAACTACAGTTCTGAGTTCAACAGTAGCATGCATCAGATGAAATTCACAGGGTGAACAAACACTGTCTCAATGATCTTTTCAACCTGAAATCAAGATTACCTTCATGCCATGAAGCCCAAATAGTCATAAAGAACATACAACATTGAATTTTCTCAATAGGGTTGCAGCTGATATTCTGTATTGCAGAAAAACACAGTCAAAAACCCTTTGTGCACTTGCTTTCCCTTCTGAGAAGGTCAGACTGCCCTATTAACATCTCTTGTACTTAAAAGGACAGATGCAAGCAGAATACATCTGGACTGATATTAAAAAATCAAATATTGCTATAGTCATCATTTTATTATCTCTGTTATGTTTCTTTTTATTTATTCCATGCATAATTTAGAATCTGCAATACTAATTTTATTATGCAAAAAAAAAATTATATGCATATATTCACATTTAAAGTCACTACCTCCCACCATTGATCTGACTCCCCTCTAACCTTCAGGAGTCTGAAGACATGCTCTTTTACCCACTTAGCAGTAGATAATTTGAAAGTGTCCCTATTTTCATGGCTGTTGAGTACAGCAGCTCCCATTTTTATCTTAAATAGCCTGAAAGAACAGAGTCTCATTCTCAGAAACTGCCAGTGACCAATATATCTTAGAGTTTAAAGAAGCATATGGTGCAACCTGCCTTCTGTCTGGCAGAAAATTCAGGTATGGTTATTTAAAGAATTTCTAAATGGCCTATCATCAAAGCACTCAAAATTGAAACATATAGCACCTATTTAAAGTTCTGAATCTACATGATAATATGATAAACCTCCTTATTCCCATGAGTTTAGGGATGGTAATAGAGGCACAACTCCAAAGACAGTCATTTAGATTTGAGACTTAGTGCAGTCCTTACCTAACTTCATAGTCACTGCTACACCAAAAGGTCGATCTGCCTCTGACAGGTGTGAAAGACCATAAGGTGTACATGGAATTGTTCTTCTATCTTTACAGTCTCCCAGACTCTTAAGAGTCCTAAAAGACTGAATTAAGAGCTCCTGTTCCACAGTGAAATCGGCATTCCATAAAATATAGATAAATCTCAGAGGCACGTGAACAAACAAGGAAAATGTTTCAGTGATACACAATATAAAGAGGAATAAGAGACCATGATGCTCACAGAATGAGTAACTCTGCTATGTCCAATATTGTAAAATAACTGTTAGAAAGTGATTAATCAGTGATTTTAGTGCACTAAAATGCATTTTTTATATTTTCATAAAATAATAACTTTCTAGATAGCATAAGGTGAATATGTTGATAAGTGTGAGGTAAGGGAAAATGATGGTTTTTTTGTTTTTTTTTTGCATCTTGAGTGTGTGGAGAAAAAAACCCCAAAAACATACAAACCAGGTAGTCAGATATTTCCCAGCATTTCCCAGCATTTCCCAGCTTTTTGCAATATCCAGTTTACTGAACATTCCTATCAAGCTGAATTTGATACATATATGTCTGTAAACTCAAAGGTGGTTTTCCATTTAAACAGGACTTGGTGGGTTTATTAAGTAGAGCTTAGCTGCAGCTGTTCTTTATTTTTTCATCCAAAATTTTTATCTTCATGCTTGCAGGAAATATTTTTCTTCAGATTTTTAAGCAAAGTAATGTAATTTGCAGTTCTAAGCCTGGCTGGGAAGTTAAGGAGATTTAAGGACTACATTTCAGACCAGTAATCTCTACTATGTGACCTTATGATCAGTGGCATTTCCTAGCCTAGACTGCAATTCCCATGATGTCAGTAGAGGCACAGATTTTGGCTCTAAGCACTCTTCATTATGGACTTTTTCCTCAGGCAAATTATAGTAGTTGGTTGCTATTCTTCTGTGTATTTAATAATAAAACCATAGCCAGTCAGAAAGGCAGATGATATGAGCTGAATTCTAATGTGGAACATAAGAACATCATTTTGTAGATAAGAAAGAAATAAAATAAAGTTGTGGAGTCCCCTGTTTCTACCTGAATGTAATCACCCTTCAGTGTAGAGCTGTATACTACACTTCATTCCATTCATAAACCTAAAGATAGCTTTATCTCACTACTTTAATGAAAAATGGCAGAACTATTATATTCTCATCTTTCAGAGAAGTAACAATCCCATTTACTGCTCTGAAACCAATGGTCTTAAATAAGCTACTGATTTATATAGTCTTCATGCTTTCCTCGCTCCAACACATGATCAGTGGTAGAGCACAGAAATGAAGGGGGTTTTTTTTTTCTCTACAAATATAAGTTTTTCTCACATGAATGGTTTTACTAAATCACAGAAGAAGTCCAAATATTTACCAGAGTTTCGCCAAAAGGATAGTTATACACACATGACTTATAAAATCCCTCTTCTCATAGTGACCTCCCAAACCAAACAGCCCAGCTGGGACATATCTTCGATAACACTTCTGAGAAATTATTGTACAGTTGTTATCTATCAAATCCTGACAGCTTGCATAAAATAAATTATCTAATCACTTATTTTAAGAGAAAAATCACTGATAGCAATCTTACTGTTAAACACAGAGACGTACATTTATTTACACAGGGAAAGGTTTTTACACTGCATTTTCTGCTGCTCGTAAATTGTGAGCAGACAATTTAAGAACTTACTTTCTTCATAAATCTTCATTAAATATATTATTAAAAAGTAAAAACTTCCTTTTAAAGAACACAGTTGGCTAGGAAATTATGGTATGGTTATAAATTAAAATTATTAATCAACTGTCACATGAGAGTACTCTAACCAAATTTATTGTCAGTGTCACAGATAAATTTTTGTGCATTTTATTTCTTTGAACAGGAATTGTACTGTGAAAACAAAAGCAATAATGAGCAATGGTCATTACTTCATTTACAGTAGGAAGGAAGAGAAAGAGGGTGTCTGAAAACAGATTACTGTCTGTGTAATCTCAAAATTCCCTTTTTCATATAGCCACTGATACTTGTAAAAAATCAGTGTGAATTTACAGCTTTTATTTACTATATATTTACTAGCAGGGCTTACATCAAACCATACATGATCTGTCCTTCCAAAACAAGCCTAAATCAAATGGAGTCCACATCATCTTCTCATGTACATTTAAAACAAAAACAATGCATGCCCATGTCTAATGCAAAGCACCATCTTTAGATGATCTCTGACTATACACGTGAATATAGATTCATACATTATATTGTATTTAATTTCTTCATATCTGGATCACAGATAAATTTATTAACTGTTCCGATGTTCTAAAAAACTCCCGGGTTTTTTTTGCATTTCACCTCAACTGGACTTGAATCAGGGCTGACTTAACCATCTGTCTGAAACCAAAGAACATCAAGTCCTCACTTCCTCAGCAGTTCCTAAAACTAGAACACAATGACAAGTGTCCAGATCCTCCCCCATAATTTCTTCTAGGCTAACAGGAGCACTCCCCTCTAAAGATGACGTGTCTACTTAAAAGCGGAGAGGGTTGTAAAGGAAGTTCCATCATTCAGGAGCAACTGGGTTTTGATCTTTAGGGTAGTGTACTGGGAACATATTTGGGCTAACAAGCTTTTGCTGTACTCAGGCTTAAAAGTTAGCAGAAACGTACTCTACCTTTTACAGAACTGTCTCTCACTTGGCAGAAACTGGTACAGGGAACAAGCATCTATTCTTTTCTAATGCAAATTTTATTGAATTTACCCCTCTGAGATTTTTTTTTTCTGCAGTTTAAACCATTAAGCAATATTGAGCAACATGGACAAGTTTTAAATCTACAGCTAGGATTTTGACAGAAACAAAGTTTACACCAATGCAAACACTTTTGAAAATGCCATGTTCATATGATATTACGTCTTAAATATTGAGAAAAGCCAATAAAATCACTAAGTGAGCAACACAAAAAGCACTTTCACGTTTTACATAAACATCATGTGCAGTTCTGTGCCAAATACATGTTGCCTTGCCACATTAGATGTGTTCAACAGACACAGTTGACATCTTTACACACCCACATGTACTTCCACTTAACAAACAAAATCTCAGTGAGTTTAATTTAGAGTACTTACCATAGCTACAAGTAGAGAAATGTGCATAGATCAAGTATATGCTCACAACATTCCTATATTCAAGCAAGTTCATGTGATGAAAATTAAATCTCTTTAAATACTAAGAAAAAGTTAACTACTATCAGTGGAGAGACAATGAAACTGCAGAAACTACAGAAATAAAGGAAAGAGCTTGTTATTCTCTCTCCTTGATATCATTATCGTAACAGGCAAGTCAAGATGCAATGAGAGTTTAAGCTGACACAGGCGCAAAACTTTATAAATTTCTATTAAATACCATATTTCATAGCGCACAAACAGTATGATGCACATAACAGAAGCAAAATGATAGCTTTTCTAATGTAGAAGCAAATACCTGCATTAATGCTCTGCATCCCAGAGAGTTCCTAAAAATTTTGAGGTCCTACCATACCTGCATTTCACTTTCATAATCAAAGATAAGAACTATGAGGTGGGGGGACAAAAGCCTCATGAGATCAAGAGGTCATCTTCAAAGGTGTTTAAGCTCTTACAGTTTCTCAGTTGTACACCACACACAGAAGAAGATAAATGCAGAAACAAGCTGAAGACAGTGAAATTTTCATCCTTTCCTTGTACTCAGTGAAGGAGGTTATTTGTTTGAGGGATGTGATCCTGCTCTGTAAGAATACATGAAACCCACACATGCTATGCATTTGGCTCTTGTCAAGGAGACTCTTGTATGAAAACATGAGGTCATTTTAAAATGAGACTAACTGCATTTAAGCAGAAAAGTAAAAATTAGCTACAAACAGCACAGTAACTCACTTTTCAAAAAGAGTAAGATGTTGCTTGCCTTAAAATGCTGCCTTTGAAACAGTAAGCCCACTAATACTGTCAAAAACATCTAAACAAAGAAGGATGGAAACAGCAAGTGTTACCCAAAAAAAAAAACTCCTAGAAAAGCAAAAGTCATAGCCTTGACAAATAAGAGGCTTTTAAGAGAGACAGTTGTGTCATCAAGGATAGAACTGCTCAGATAAATCTAACATTTGGAGAGCTTTGGTTAGGTAAAAAAATTCCCTTGTTATTCACCCCCCACACTGGGATTAAACAATTCCTTGCTTGAAAAAGTTATCCCTGAATGTACACTGAACAGAGGACCTTTCAGCCCTGTTTCAAGGATACTTAGGTGCAAAAGGTTGAGCAAGGGGCAATAAAGTGGGAGGGGGAGACACAGAGAAACAGAACTGACTGCATAGACTGGGATCACTGGATCCTTAACTCCAAATGTAGTGCAAGATCATCATCTCCCTCTGAAACAAACTTCTGGAACAGGAGAGGCAGAAGAAAAGAACAACTTAGATTTCCTGTCTTCAGCTAGCATAGGGATCTGTCACTCAGCACTGTGTGCCTTACTGCTGGAGCAGACACAGGGAAGCAGCACCACCACATCTTCCTGAAACTGAATCTTCCCTGTCCCTTTCACAGAATTCCCTGATTAATAATTATGGAAATTTCTGCACTGTCCATGTCTGATTTAGCAAAGAGGATCTGCAGCGCTAAGGAGCCTGTCCAAGGCATTTTTGCAACTAACTCTACCTTACAGTTTCTTCTGGAATTTGAAAAGGTGAGGCACTCAGAGGTGGTATAGCAGCCTGAGGGTGGCAGGGAGGAAAACTAGAGAGAATTTAGTCAGCTCTAAATTTTTGGGCACAATCTAGACTTGCCCCAGAACTGACATGGGCAACTTTGCAGTTCACAGTCTTGACAGCAAATCAAAAAGATACTGATACTGGGTTGTTATCAAAAGACAGATGCACACTTGAGACAGCGTCTGCCATGAGTGCTTTCAGCTCCCAGTGCTGTCTACCCCTCCTGTCCCATGGATAACCATCCTGCTTCCTGGGGCAGCAGAGCACAGCCCCACGGGCTCACACTGGGACTGGCTGGTGCCCAGCACAGCTGGCAGTGACACAGATTCTGACCCTGACTGGGAACACAGCAGTTGGCTTGTGACATGCCATAAATGACAGGTCATTATTGCTGTGCCATTATTGCTGCGTATTCTGCTCCTGCTGCCCCTTCAGTACCAGCCACAACTGCACCTTTGGCTGTCTGCACAAACAGGCACCCTGTGTGCATAGCATGCAGCTTCATCCTGCCACCTCCCCTACCTGCGCTTCCTTAGGCTGTACAAACTGAGCCCCTCAGCTCTAACAGGCATGCCAACATATGGCTCAGATTACACGAGAAGAAACAAGCCCTGAAAGTATATTCTCAGTACAGCAGAACCCACTGCATTGACACAGCCTACTAAGAGGGAGGTTTATTTCACAGGTAAATCACACAGAAAAATTTGGAAAGCTAAACCATAAAACATTCATACCGTGCACATCTAGGGAAACATCTCTAATACCCTTTTAGTGTCCTAAATGAAGCCCATGCTTTGTTATCCTGTCGAAATGAGGATTCTGGAGAACAATAGTGTAATTTCAGAGAGTTAGATCTAGCTAAAAAGACAAAGGGGTGTGCTTATATGAAAATATCCCAAAGTTACTGGAACATTAATCTGATCCTTATGCAGGAACAATGAAAGATTTCCATTCACATTTAAAATGTACTCATACCATTAGAAGCAGTTACATTAGTAGTTACAAAACATCACCCTGCAATTCAGGCACTATATACTTCTTCATATGGCAGTAAGATATGACCAGTTGTCTCAGAAGTCTAAAGAAACTTATGCATTTTTTTAAAAAAATTTAATATCCTCACATTCCCATTTCATTACAAATATGTTCATTGTCTTCATCCGCAGACTACTTAATGCTAACTATTACTATTATCAATGAATTTGTTTACAAGATCTTTTGTGGAAGGCTATAATGAAAATATCCCGGTATTTGTGAAATATCTGCTAAAAATTTCTTCAGAAAGCAGTTGACAGTTTGGAAATCCCTACACAGTCCTAGTAGAACTCTAATAACATTTTTTAAAAAAATCTAATCGATATACAGTAATATTTTTACACATATTTAACTAATGCATTTAAAACACAGAAACATCATGAACCACTAGAAGAAATTCCAATATAGCATTCAAATAAAATCACAATTAAACCTTTTCTAACTAAAGGTAATTGCTTTGCAACAACTGAAATTAAATTCTTTTCTGTTATTTACATTTTTTAAAAAAAATCTATAGAAGCCTTGGGAAATAGAGCACAAAAAGCAGTAGAGGAGATAAAATGATCCTTTCATGTTATGATTAAGGGTTTTTAGATAATGAGGTATTTGTAAGGCAAATACAACAGTAATCCAGAGAAACACAAAAATACTCATAATTTTAAAAAATAAAGTAGTAAAAAAATATGTTTGTTTTTAATTGGTGGTGTTTCTTGTTTTGTTTTTTAATAAACCAGAGATTTTTGAGGTTTGCATAGAGACAGAATAGCATATTTGTATGTGAATATCTGAAAATTCTTTCCTCAAGCTACAAACTCCAGACATACATTATAAAGGACACATTTGGTCTCCCTGAGCCTTAGGGACAGCAATCAGTCTGTCAATGGCAAATAGGAATGGCTTGATGAATATAAAATATCTTTCAGTTGAAAGATTTTTTTCACTCTTTGGAAAATACTTGTCAATATTAATCTATTTCAATCTGTCCTGCTGAAGAATACAAAACTAATTTGATCAACCAAGAAACTAATTAGTTGGACATCAATGCCTAATAAAGATTTTCTTACAGAATTGGGTCATATCTGTGGGCATTACTACTAAGAGAGGTAAATTCAGTTACAATGCACCTGCTCTCTACATCAGGCCATGGTCTGGAGACTTGTTACAATAAGACTCGTATAGCTGTGAATTTCTCACCGAAAAGAAAAAAAAAAAAAAAAAAAAAAAAGAGAGAGTTTAAATCAGTAATAAGGAACAGAATAGATGTTTGCAACAACCTGCACATGTGGGCCAGCATCAGGGGACATAGATAAGGTTCTAATGAATTTGAATGGCTAAAAACAGACACCTGAACTTTTCACTTTGATATTGACACTACTTCTAGAAAGAGGACTCATACCTCACAAAAAAAAAAAGGGTTGGATTTATTTTGGGAAGTGACTTTCATCTATGACAGGACTAGAATTAACCTGAGAAAAATTCCCAGTTAGATAATATCATCTGGGTCAAAACAGGGCTGTCATAAAGCAGCACAATAGAATACGAATACTGTCACCATATGTGTCTCTGGAATAAGGCAGGGAGAAAAATAACACAGGTTTAAAGGCTGTTGTCTGTGAGACTGGAAATGTGGACTTGAGGTAGATATTACAGAAATATCTGGCAGATTTTATATATATTTCTTATTTGATTATCTTAATATTGTACTGTAGAAAACACAACCATTTTAGCTTTCACACCAAAAGCTTCCATAGGGAAAGTCAGAATTGCTTCAATGCCAGTAAAAAAAAAATCTCAATAGTTAATTTATTTTAAGATTTTGTGAAACAATAGTCATTTTCTTATGAATGTGTTCAGCAACAGCAGTGCTACCCAAGAATGTGAAAAGCATGATTTATACACTCTGCAGAAAAATGTATGTGGCAATAGAAGACAACTGAAAGCAACATAATCAGAAATAATCAATTTGTACTCTCAGTGCTGATAGCTGGACAAGGTCACAAGGTACTCTATTGTCTTTTGTCAAGAAATTATAACAATTACTTGTGATGAAATGAGGAACATTTTAGGCACAGATTCCATTGCAGCACACTAAGGAAGTGCTTGTGTTCATCAAAGTGCTGATGAATGATGCATTGTGGTAAGGAATTTTGCTTCATCCAGGTAGGAAGTATTTGGGTTTGTCTTCTCCAAGGAAGGCAATGCTTTAAGCTGGACAAGGGACTAGGAGAGAGACAGATCAGAGAAGGCTGCGTGGGAACACTGATTCTTTAAGCCATGACTGTATATGAGATCAGCATTCGCAAGATGCTTCACAAAGAGCTGGGTCTTGTTTTATGTGGCATTACTTGTCTTCTCTTACGGCAATCTTCATTTAGCATTCTTTTGCGATGAGACTGAGCATGCATCTTAGTGTCTGAGACTGACTTCCTTAGCTCTCTGTGTTCCTCTTCTCTGCAATCACCACATCCTGCTCTTTGTCTCCCCACTTGCAGAGCTCCAATCAGGAAATACATTCATATATATACATACACACACATATTAGTTCCCTTCTTCCTTAGGGATGACACGACTACATTGTCATTGCCTTCTGGAAAAGGCCCTGAGGAAAGATCTTGTCAGATCAAATGATAATGATCAAAGTTATTAAAAAAGTAAAATAAAACAGGAGTCTCGACCAAAGAGGAAACCGCTTTCTGTGCAGAGGAAGCCCATGGAATAGTTAGTGAGCTGAGGGAGAAGCCTCTGTTCAGAGTCTCTTCTTCAGATGTTGCATACAGAGCCCTTCTGTGTCTGTTTCTCATTTTTCATGTCTGGCAATAGGAAGAAGAAGGACCCTTGAGGGGCAATGGACACTTTATTCTGTTCTGAGGATATATATGTCTATTGATGCCTCTGTCCTTATATAAGAAATATTTGAGGAGGGGATGTGTTGTGGGGTTTTGATGGGGGTGGTTTTAATGTTTTCTTTTGTGAGATTTGTTTGGGTCTTTTTCCTTTCAATTGTGAGATCAGGACACAGCTGTTCTATTTTTCTATAAAGTACCCCCTCTGGGTAATCACAAAATACTACTGGCTGGAAGACACTTCTGGAAGAGCCTTCTACTCCAATCTCTTCCAAGTAGAGTCTGCTCAGGTCAGCTTCAGGGCTGTTCCCAGATGGAAAATCTCCAAGGACTGTCTCCACAGCCTGTGCAGGTGCTATCTTTACTTGTACTGTCCTCATGTGAAAAACATTCTCCTTCAGTACAGTTCCTCTTTTTTTTCAATTTACTCCTGTTGAACATGGGAGAACAAGAGACAAAGAGCTTGTCATGTCCTTGATGACTGCTCCTCAAGTCATCCCTTCTTCCAGACTTCTCATCACATGTAGCACTCTGCTGAACTCCCTACAGCATATTGATATCCTTCCTGTTCAGAGTGCCCCAAACGGTAAGGAGTAGTTTAGACGGGTTATAAGAAATGCCAAGTAAAGGGCATCATCACTTCACTTGATCTCAGGTTATGTGTCTGGTCACACAGCTGAAGGGGTTGTTGATGCCTTTGCCTTTCTACCCACAGACCACAGCCCCAGTACATTTTCCACAGACTGGTACACCTCAGTCTCTAACTTTGTGAGGAATTGTTCTTTCCCAGAAGCAAGAATCCCAAAGCAGCACTTTATACCCTCCTGCAAGTCATAGCTTAAGATATTGAACACAGCAAGAACAGAATCCTGTAGTATTTCTCTCACTACTATACTCCAAGCAATCTATGATCCATTAAAATCATTCTCTGGGCTCAATGATCCAAACTATTTAGTTGTTCATCAGACCACAACTCAGACTTCAAACACCTTCACACAAGAATGCTGTGTGAGAAAGCATCAGAAGCCTTGCCAAAAATCTACTCTCACTCTGTATTTTTTCTTTAGAGACAAAATCATTCAGCTGTAGCTTTCCTACCAATAAATAGTAATTTTATCCCAAACTAAGAGGCTGGCAAAAAATTCTCACTGTGAACAACTGATGAAATCACTGTACTGGGATAACTGAAGACAGCTGTAGAGTGTATCCTGGATTTCTTCCAGCTGTCACTTGCAAAATGGCATTTTCCCTGGTGTTATTTCAGCTGGCATTGTGGTCCAGTTTCCATGCTAGAATTCCTCTTTGCAAGTTCCAGCACTGTGAATAACCTTTGCTTTCTAAAAAACTATTTCCTGTAGTATTAGGAGAATTAAAATGAATTTCCCATTGCTTCAAATCTCAGTAGGCAGGGACCCCCAAATAAATAAATAAATAAATAAATAGTTCCATTCTCAGAAGTCAGAGCAATTTATACCTAGAAATATATCAAATTTGGGGTGCTAGTGTCAGTACTGCAAAGAGACTTGGATGAATTAAAATGTATTTCCACTGATATTTGGACTGTTTTAATGTCCAAGTTTCCAAATACTTTGAACTTCACAAACACTGGAGCAATTCAGCTTCAGCTTTATTTCTGTCCGTCAAAATATACTGCTAATTAGAAGAAAGCCCCCTGGGGAGGGTGGTGGAAAAGGACAATTTTTTTCTATGCATGTAAGATATATGGCTAGATACACATCCACCAATACAAAAGGACTTCTGCTCCTTTCCACCAAAAGGCTTCCAACATTACCTTTTCAAAAGCTTCATTTGGAAATACAGTAATCTCACAATTATAAGCACCTGATTATAAGCACCTGATTATAAGCCGCACATCCATGTAGCTGGGTAGACCACGGGATTTGTCCATATATAAGCCGCACCTGAATATAAGCCGCATATATTTTCATTTTTTTTTCAGCGAGTATCCATGTGCAACAAAGTAACGAGTTAGTAACAGAATCGTGCCAGGGTGGGATTTGGTGTCAGGTGCTCAAGTTGCAAACAGTTTTCATAGACCAGCGAAGCCTTTAAAGGCAGCCCCAGGCGCCTTCCCTGGCCGGCTCTCACTTCCGGGTTGGCATTTCGCTGGGATTTGTCCATATATAAGCTGTACCTAATGATTAGCCGCACTACTGGGGTAGGCTGGATTCTTCAGTGAAAAAGATGTGGCTTATAATCGTGAAATTACTGTAACTACCAACACATTTGTTATAAAAACAGAGAAGGTTGGTACTTAGGAAAAGTGAAAAACTGCTCTCAGATTCTGAAGATTAATACTTCACCTCTGGACTTGTGAGTGTATCTTTCAGAAATGAGATCTCCAAGTGGGGAAGAGATTGCCTCCAATAACATGGAAAAATATCTGATAAATTTAGAGATTGCCCAACTAAAAACGTTCTTTCATAGAATCATACTATCTTTCCAATCTAAAACTAGTCCATTATTAAAGAAGAGCCTGCTAAATTCAGAGATATTAAGATGTCTAGATTTGATTCTAGAATTTGAAAATAGCATCCACACAGCCTTTGACCAAGATCATATGGATCAAGCAATATACATAACAATAATTTCTATGGATTTTAAGCTTATATTAAAAAGAGACTTTCTGTAACTGCAAAGATCTGTTACTGCAACCAGTGTTGTGGTTTCTGGTAGCCAGTGAAGAAAACTAATTGTTTTCTATAGTATTGTTTATTTGGGAGAGAATTAAAACATATTGCAAAAATTGCTGCTACAAAAAGCATGGCAGTCTTCCTATAAGGCTTCACCTAAGCTCTACATGTAGCAACTGAAGCACATTTATAATTCCAGTGAAGTCAGACAAATCAAAGCCATAGCCTGTTATCAAGAGTAAAAATGAAGAATTAAAGTTTTGAGAGGCTTTTATATTATTGTTCTGATCCTGGAAGAGCTTTAATGTTACAGCAATTTTTACACCTGCTGGATGATTGATGATTTCTGGGTTCTGAAAAAACTCAAACCATGCCATTGCTATTTATTTCTAAGAGATCCTAATTTTTTACACACATGTGCCAAAACCAGTCTCTGTTTTCATCTTTTCTTCACTGTGTACTTTTGAACACAAGTCTGGGTTATATGGGAAGCAGACAAACTACTTCAGAGACCAGCTTGGTGATGGGGAATGGCAGAGTTGTATCAGGAGGGGATGAGGCTGAACTGGACCATACAGGAAGAGAGGCAAATTTTTTTGCACCAAAAATGAGAAAGGAACATATGCATTCCTGTGAGCACAGGACAGCACATTTTGTTCATCTACAGAATCTTGACACGTTGCAAAGGTGGTGAAGAGCAAGGTCTTCAGCTCTCCTCTGTCTTGCCCCACCACAGATTTCAGTCTGATACAGCCACACTGTTCAGGTGCCATTTTTTGGAAAGATATCTCCTCTCCTTCAGGCTTAAGTGCTCATGAGCCCTGCCCAGGATGGTGAAGACTTGGAGATGAAAGTACATGCTCTGGACATGGTGGGTCTGCGTTCTGTCTGAGAGCACAAGGAGTTAGGGGCAAAGTTACCACCTGCCTTCTCTTAATTTTTGCTTCTAAACTAAGATTCTGGGGGTTTCCCTAACCTTAAAACAGTAGCAATCCTCTATTCTTTGAACTAGATTTAGAGTACAGATGCTGATTTTGCACCTTATTTAAAGACATAGTAAAGACAATTAGTATCAGAATCTGCCCCCACCTCCTTCCTCCAGATCTTTTTCAGAAACATTTTATCTGTCTAATACAACAATTGCTAAGAGATGACTAATTTAAACAGTTCCCTCACATTTCCCTGCAGAATTAGCTTGAAGTCACAGATATGCACATTTGCATGGCCGTGTCCCCCAGCAAACAAAGATTGGACTGTTTCTAGGAAATGGTGTTCAGTTAGCAAAGTAGTTTCTGCAGTCTGCCAGAATAGACATAAGCATGTCAAAATTCAGAAAAGTTATGAATACGGTTAAATAATGAAGTTGATTAATACACATAAAAAGACAACCACCTCAGCAAGAAATAGTTAAGTAGGGCCATGACAGTTTTAATCGGATTCAGCAGTTGGAAACCCATGATGTCATCCCTAAAGCAGGCAAGTATTCCTTCACTTCTTTCACAATCCTTTCTGAGGACAGCACTCACACAGCAAAACATAGCACCACACCTTTCCTTGAAGCACAGGAGCAGAACTAAATGTGGGGATTGCAAATTCTGAAGCTTCACATAATACTTAAGTGTCTTTCTAAAACAGAACAGAAATTGAACCTAAAATATTACCCAAAATATTTTTTTTTAAATCTAATGATTACTCTGTGTATTCTGTATCTAAAAGAGTAGCTTGAAGAGTATCAAAAAAGTAGCTTGAATTTGTACTATAGAGGGAGTACATCTTGGCTGAACAGAAGACAATAACACAATTTACTCTGACTGTGATTGAAGCATCTGAAAACACAAATTGAATCAGAACATGTCAAGAATATAACAAAAAATCCTAGTCTAAATCTTTAAGATAATTTGCCTTTCAGTCTTTCATTATTTGCGGTATCTAAAGAACAAAAGACAATGAGTAATTTTAAAAGACAGGAGTAAATTAACAAAACAAACTTGTATGGTCTGCCTGGTAATACAAGCTAAGGTCAGATTTCCTTACAAGTATTCTCACAATATCATTGTACTGTAAAAATGGCCTAATAGGAAAGACATAATTCCTTTGGTAACTTATAATAGAACTATAGAAGGAAACAAAAACAGGAGGGATCAAGGAGATCAGTTAAAACAGTCATTATGGTTATGCTCAACTACAATCTGCAAAATATAAAAAATATGGTACAGGTAAAGGACTCTTTTGAACAAGATACAAAGAACTTGTGCTCTGAGTGGAAGTAGCAGTCGACATATTTTAGTTAAGCCAAAACAAATGTGAAGTATAGTCAATTTTCAATTACTCATGGAAAAACTATCCAGAATTTAGACTAACCATAATACATGCAGAAAAGATCCTGAACTTTCCCCCTTTCCTTTTTAACCTCACTCCATATCTTCATTTTATGTTTAAATATAAATTATGTACAGAATGCTCTTGAAGTTATTTTACATATGTTTTAAATTTGTAGGTTTGCTTTATCTTCCCTATCCCACATCATTTATTACCCAGAATAGCAGACTCAGTTGTAAATAAATGCATACCAAGCGTACTTCTCATTTCATTTTTTTTTCCCAGTGTTTTTAATTGTTGATACAATTAATCTGAAAAGACCAGATTTACCTCTTTTGCTAAAGGATTGTAAAGTCTGTAAATTAATCATTAGCTGTACTATCTATAGAGTATAGATCTATATGAGACCTGATTAAGTAAGAATGATTACTTATTTTTAAAAGAATTTCTGAATGGCCTTTTTATGTTGCTAAACTCAGTCTAGAACACCATGATTCAATCTGTCTGTGACAAAGATAGGGATAAAAATCGTAAAGGATGATCTGGAAGAAAAGGTCACCCTAACAGATACGGTACAATCAAGAACATATTTAAAACATCAGTTTTGGAAAAATACATGAAGAATATTCATCAAGATTAATAAACTTCTCAGCTTGTTAAAAGTGGCTAGTAAACATCTTTCAGGAGATTAAACACAACACTCCTGTCATTTAAAAACACTCAGTCCACACATCAAAAATTCTTCTACATGATTTAGACTAAAGCTGAAATAACTTTTACCTCTGTCTTAATTTCATACAGATAATAGAAAATCCATAGTTAATGAAGTCTGCTTTTGGCAAAAGGAAATTTGGACTCAAACAGACTCTCAGCTGTAACCCAAATCCTTCCAAGAATTGTTTCACAGATATACGGTAGAAAAATGCTCGACCTAGTATTGTCACTAGAAGAGGTGAAAAATTAACTCCTGAATTGGCATGAGAGTGCTTTTAGAACAGAAAAGTCATCAAGTTTTATCTCCATTGAAATAAGAGATTAGAAAGTTTTAAACATTGTTCTGCTACCCGTTTTTAAAACCCGATGCCAAAATTAACCAGCAAAAAGAAATTAACAAAAATCACAAAGAAATCCCCAAACATGTAACATTTTTGTGAGAAAACCTGTCCCAGACTTTTCTACAGAGACCAAAGATGAATGCCTAAATGCCAGCTTGTAGCTAGTACTTTGATACCATCAGTGAGCTAGATTATCAAACCATCAATGAAAATATATATATCTGTGCTGAACTCAATTTGGAATAAATAATGGAAGGAGGCAATCTCATCTGAATCATCATCTGCAAGTGTTGAAAATTTGCACCCATATTTGCTTAGGAGCATCAAAACATCCAGACCTTGATTTTATAAGTTAAAGTACAATCCATCACACTCAGTAGGACCCACAACTTTGTCCGGAAAATTCTGGATATGAAAGCGGACACATGTATTGCATAACTCACATATTCTGACAAACCCTGATGCACTGGACTCACTGCAATAGAAAATCACTTCATCCATTTGCAATGGCTATTTGTCCAAGGTTTTGAAATTTTTGGCAGGTGGACAAAGGAACAGCATTAGCACAAGGTTTGGAAAAAAGACATGTCCAAGACCCAGACATATTACTTCTTGTTTATTAAACATAAAGTTTATATATGTTTTTTTTATATAGTTTTAGCAGTTAACAGTTTTATCTTAAAAAATGAAAATGAAAACTTCCCCTTTTTCCCTCCCCCTTGATTTTCCTCTCATCATAGAGATGTCTAGGAATCCACAATAGCAGTCGTACAAACAAAATGACACTTGCCACATAAAAAGCAGAATAATGGCAGATCCAAAAGGATGTGGTTTATAAAATAAAATATAAGCATCTACCCATGTAAAATGTGTATATCCACCGATTTATGCTTTTCCAATGACCCTGATTTTCTTTGTAAGCAGTAACACACGAATTACATATGATTAGCCGCTGAAGTCATTGTGAGAAGAGGCAGCAGCCCTCCAGCACAGGCTGACTGTGAGCAGAATAGGAAAGTGTTTCCTTTCCCTCTGAAGTAGGCAGAACTCAAACCCAAGCTATATTCAGTTCAAAGACTTCAAAAAGAACATGCCACAGCTCAGGTTTTAGATGAATCTTAATATACAAGCTTCAGCAGAGAGATGAAGATTTGGGTCTTCAAGCAGGCAGTAATTTAAAAAAAATAATTAGGAATTAAATGCATAAAACCATGTAACTGCAACACTAAGTTATGAATCACTTTGCAGAGATACTGAGAAAAGCTAAAGGTTGCATCTCCTGGCTAAGCAGCTCAGCATGCTCTTATTTGTCCAACATGAATAGGCATTATTTGATGCCTGCATACAAGGCACACAAAACCAGGTGAAGCAAGGCTGCTCTGATATCTTCTCCATTTCATTGTCTGGATGGTCTAATACATTTTGGCACTGCCTTTTTTGGCACTCCCTGAGCACTGCCAGATGGCATTAGAAGCAAAGTCATACCTGCAGGAGACAATCACACCATGCCATGGTAATCCAGAGCTATATCTCATCAGATTAAAGCATTTAAAAAACCCACAAAAAATCTAGCTATGCCTTCAGAAAGGTGGCTGCAAAAAACACAGGGAAGCAGGGCTACTGGCCATAACAGCATTCATGGCTCTAGACATCAGTGAGCTACCATCACTGATAGATGACACTGTCCTTAAGAGTAGAAGATCTTGAAATATGAATGCCAAAAGTTTTTTGTTTTGTTGAGGTGCACAGGACTGACTGCAAACTGTAATGCCTTGCTTCAGCAACCCCAGTAACAAAGGTTTTGACCCAATGTTATTTGCTTAGCACCAAATGATGATTCAAGCATTAAAATACAATGGCATAAATGCAGAAAGGGAAAAGAAGCAAAGAATGTGAGAATTTCTACTTAAAGAGAAACATATATGAGACAAATCAATTCAAAGAAAAATGCAATCAAATATAACCTTTTTGGGAACAGCAGAGTGGTCAAAAGTAACTCAAATCTCAGCATCCCATTCTTTTATGCTGATTGTGCTAAAAGCAATGAATATGAAATCGTACATTTTTCAGATGAGGGACACATTTTAAAACACTTTATAGTCTTGCATGTATATTTGGCACTTGATAATGACAAATCAGTTATTTTTAGTTTAGTTTTAACAGCAAACCTAGGATTTAGCTTCCTGTCCAATGTGACCTCTTATTCAAAAAAATTCTCTCTGCTCAAACACCCATTCCAAAACAAATGCCTGACTGCCATTTAGAATAAATTTCTATGAAGACTCCTTCACTGGCGAAAATTAATTGGGGAAAAAAAAAGAACTAAAACAGCATTAAACAGAAAAACTAATACCAGAGAAATATTTTTTGCCAGCTTAAGAAAAGATTCGGTACCCAATAGTACTGCATTAGCTCTTCTAGAAAGCAAATCATTTCTGCATTTCTTTGATTAGATCTTCCTTGGACACTGAGTACTCAGTTAAAGAGATTTCTAATTTTTACCCATTGCCCCTTGATTGCAAGCTTTCGTTTGAGAGAAAAGCCACCATGGTCCAGAAGGCATGTTACACTGGTACATTCCATTTCCTACAGTTCTTACAATTATTTGAAAAGCAAGGCTTCATAGCTGGAGTTTAAAGCCATAAGGATTAGCTGTAAAGTCTCTTTTGTTTTAATGCTCCCTAGCCCTTTCTAAATTCTCTCTGTCACATACACTGCCAAACCTGAACCTCTCTCAGTCAAAACCAAAATCTCTGCAGAATTTTCATTTTGCAAACCCTGTATATATATTATATCCCTTTGCTGCATCCATGTCTCAGATTTGATTTGCTGCCTTTCAGGACAGACTGCAAGATGGAATTCTTAATAGTAAAGACCTTGTGAAGAGACAGTTCACTGAGACAAGTCACTGAATTTATGTCTCCGTGGTGTGCCTGGACAAAAGCACCCGCAGCTTAGAAGCTCAAAATCAAAACATGACAGCTAAACAGTTGAAATAACCACAAAATTTTTACAGCTTTCTCAGAAACATCTGAGTCAATACTATTCTTTTTGGTCACTGTCAAAGTGATCAAAACTGGGGAGTGTCCTCTACCTAGCCTGTTAATCCTACTCATGGAAAAGCACAGCTGTATTTCAGAGACACATCTGTTGGGTGGAAGAAATTGTCCACTTTCTCCTAGCACAGAGTAGGATAAATTATAGGTGTTTTAGTGCATGGGATCCCCTGCCTTGTTCATTCCAGTGTGGTTCATTCTCCACCTGACTTGAGGCAGCAGTGAATGGTCTGACAACCTCATAATAGCCAAGGACATTCCTGCTATTTGCAGTGGCTCACAGATGTTAAACAGCAATGATCCTGAACATCTCTAATCCTATTTGCACATCTATTAAAGTAAAGTATACTGTTTGAATAGCATAATTCTGGAGTTTATCGTATTTATGAATTTTATGAGTACATTGTGAGTAGGCCTGATGTGGTATGACTGTATTAATTTCCCACTTTATCTGCTACATGCTTGAAAGTTATTTTTTAAAAAACAAGATCAGAATAGTAGTAATGCATAAGCAAATTGAGTCAGCTCCCTCAGTGCCTTCCAAAGGAGTATTTTTATGTCAATTCTTGTTCTTTATATGCATTTATATTTTTTCAGGTTTGATGATAAAAATATTTCTGTAGTGTACATTTAAATAAAAATTGGTACTATACAAACACCCACCGCTACCAACTGAAGCACAGTTATGCTGAAAGACTACAATTGACTTCTGTATCTTACTGCAGTATTAAAGAAATATTACATAGATTTACATATACATACACAAATCTAAGTGCATATATTCATGAATTAATATGTACACTGATAACAGAATAAGACGATTAATGGTTATCACAAGACTGTAAATGTTTAATTGATATCCTTATTATAATTTTAATTAGTTATTTAGCCAGTACTGTATTAATTACAGCATTTAAAAAAACATTTTAAAAGCTGTAAAATAATTTTCCAGAAAGATGAAATTGATATTTATATGTTTAAAATTTTAATCTCTTTTTCTATGCTTATTACATTTCTAAGCTAATAGTAGAGTCTAAAATATTAAATCAGAAAGGCTAACACCAAAAAACTAAAAATAGAAAAATACTCTTTTTATTGAACTCCAACTATACATTAATAGAGTACGACTATAGCAAGAAGATTGTTAACATCATATCTTTTAAAGAAAGAAATAGTCTAGATTAATGCTCATCAAAAATACAGATTAGTTTCAAAAATAGTGTAAATGTTGATAAAAGGAAAATTGATAGTCAAATTCACTTAATAAAATACAACTTGGACTTACCCAGCCCAAGAGGTAAGCCCCAGAGAGGAAAAAATACTCCATGAAATCGTAAAATTCTTCTAAATCAAAAAGACTGAATTTTGTGAAGAAAGATGAAAAAAGCTTCTCTACCTCAATAGTACCTATTAATCTTTTATTTTGAAAGTATAGAGCCTACTCTTACTGCTGTTTCAAAAATTTAATTACATCAGAAGAAATGATGCAATGATGCGATGCTTGAAATAGCCAACTGTGTATAGTCAATATCCCACTTCTTTAGCTCAAAGGTCATAAAAATACTATTCTAAGTACTAGGTGGCTAGAAGAGTGTTTAAAGGTTACAGTAATTTCACACTCATAACGGCACCGGGTGATAAGCTGCACTTCTGGGTAGCCAGGAAGACGATGGAATTTGTCCATAAATAAGCCGCACCGGGTGATAACCTGATTTTTTTTTTTTTTTTAAAGCGAGGATCCATGTGCAACAAAGTAACGAGTTAGTGACAGAACTGCACGATCCCGGGGTTTGCTATCAGGTGCAGAATTTGAAAACAGTTTTCGCAGATTGGCAAAGCCTTTAAATGCAGCCCCAGGTGCCCTCCCCATGCTGCAGGCTCCAGCACTCCCGCCCCCAGCTCTGGCTGCCGCGGATCCCCACGCCGCTCAAAAGTGGCAGCTCGGCGGGCTGGCCGCAAAAAGCAGAGGCTTCACGCGAAGCCAGCAAAAAGCAGTGGGAAAGCTGCTCGGCTTCATGTGAAGGCGGCAAAGCGGCGGCTCCCTTCCTGGCTGGCTCACACTTCCAGGTTGGTATTTCACCAGAATTTGTCCATAAATAAGCCGCACCTGGTGATTAGCCACACTTCTGGGATCAGCTCGATTCTTCAGTGAAATAGGTGTGGCTTATCAGTGTGAAATTACTGTATTTCCTTTGTATTTCCTATTTCTTAGGAAAAGAGTCAGGGAAACTATAAAAAGTACATGTATTTAGTTCAGTAGCCATTTAGTTAAAGTCCAATAAACAACATTTATACCTGCATATCTTCCTGACTAGAGAGAAGTGGTGTAAAACAACATGAAAAATACAGAACTATCCAAAAGGTTATTCAGAAATGCTCTTCCGAAGTTTTATATGGTTCACAGGCAGGCTGTGTCATCAACGACATTAATGAGTTCACTTACAGCAGCAGGGTAAAGGATAAAGATCATGTATGCTGAAAGGGCTAGAAATACTAAATACTGCATGTTTCTATTACTATATTAAATGGCAGCACTTACTGACACTTTTGAAAGCAGAATGTAAAACAGTTTGGACTTCTCCCATAATATACAGATCAAATGTACTTGGAGCAGAGACAAGCTTTTCACCTCACCTCAAAACTGATAATCAAGCATTTTTTGTTTTCAGCTGGTGTAATACCAACTGCAGAAAATGACTCCTACTGATCAAATTTAACTCTCAGTAGCAGATGTGTGTCTTAAAGGTCTTTACATTTTGGCTTCAGCTGTTCTCAGACAACAGGCTCTTATCTTCTAGTGCAACTGCACAGATTTAGCTAAAGGCAAAGTTTTCTCAAAGCAGGACCAAAAATTCTACAGAGTCCATTGGCTTTTATTTTCTGTACATTGGCTGTAAAATAATGCCCATGCCAAAACATTGAAATGGTTGCATTTTTAATTGTACAACCATAAATAATTACAAAATTTGTACAGTAACAAAGATTCAGATGGTTGTAAACAAGGGAAATAATGGTGCCTCTGTCTTCTGTTATCAGGACAAATTCTCATAGCCAGTAGACCATCACAACTATATTGTGGAATAACCTACAGGTGTTTTTTTGTTCTCGTCATTGTTGACCTCTTCCAAATTCAGCTTTATATTATTTGCTATTTGACATCATGACTTTGTCTCCCAGCCTCCAGAACACTGGGAAGAAAATGTGGTAAGAATGATGTAAGAATCACTTATTGACAGAATTTTCTATGTGGGTCCCAAGCCACAGAAATGCTTCCTTTTAAGGAAAGGAAATTGAATTAAGTCTTTTGAGACTACATGCTGAATAAGTGAATCACAAGAGGAATAAGAATCCTTCATTAGAAAAACCTAGAAGAAAATAATATAATCCATCTCAGGATGATTCTCTCCTGCTATCTAGAGACTGTCAGGCTAAATGAGAATACATAACAATGTAGGATATTTTCTTAATAATAATAAAAATCTGTGCTTCACTTGATTTTCCCAAGAAACTTCTTTATGTGCTTCCAGTTGGGGGTCATCTCCCTTCATACACAAGAGCTGCATATTCGTACAGGAGAAAACTTATCAAACCTCTTGATATTCTGGCAGATGTTAGTTTAATTGTGACAAAATATCAGGAGAATACAGTATAGCCATCAACCATAACCTGTGCTCCAGTGGGTAAATTACAAGGTTCCTTTCAGTACATTCAAATATGCTGTCTGTTGACAATAGCTGAGAGACTTCCTCCCCTCCTCCTCTTCTCTCTAGCTCATGCATCCCTTGGTTATAGGTTTCAAGTCAGGAATGCCTTAAGTCCTCTGCATTTTCATTTCTCAGGAGACTAAAACTACACCTTTGCATCATGACTGGGACAATCGGATTCCTTGGGGGGGAAAAAAAAAAAGCAAAGCTACTGTAGAACCATAGACAATAGCTATAAATTCCCAACCTGCTCACACAGATTCTGGCCTGGCACCTGGACTTCAGTGCAAAAATAATTACTCTCTATAATTTTGTGTGGTGACAGGCACCGCATGGTCTGATTAGTAGATCTGATTGGTCATGGCTGGTAGATACAGCTAACACAAACCCTGCAAGAGTAATGCAAAAATCACAAAAAGGTAGGTAGGACTTCCCGCATATTACCATTCTTCCAAAAGTCTATTCCACCAGTCTATTGTCATTGCCACCTACTCTCCCTTAAATCACAGTAAAAGGAGGATAAAAATATTTCCATGGCATCTTAACATTAATTAACAGCACTCCTTAAACATGAAAAGGATTGTTCTAATTTATATAGCATCTAAGTATATGTATTTCTTTGGAAAAAACAGCAACAGAAAAAATCTGCTCTGTGATTGAAAGTATTCATGTTGAACCTTGAGATGAAATGCTGTCAAATTTATGCAAGACAAAGCAAAGGGGAGGGAAGGAGGGAATACAGGAGGGATGCAATAACTGACACTTTGATGAAGCTGCTTGTTTTATTTTATAAAATAAAGTAGAAGAAATGCTAAGAACATTGAGGCAAGGTTTTGTGAGTGAAAATCAGTGTAGTAAGTTAAAGTCTTGAACACAGCACTTTATGTGGTCCCAAAAAAGCTACCTTTTCTATGATATTATTTTGATCATGTCTCTAAATGGAAGTACAGCTACTCATTCATTAACGACCACCTAATTATGTTATTTAGTAGCACTGTACCTTTCTAATATAATTCTAATTGTCAAATTGCTCTACACTAAAAATATACTAGAATATACCTAGTTTATTAATAGATTCATAGCCTTGAAATATTACATTTTATTTAGGACATTTACAGTGAGAGTGTGCATAATTTCAATTTTTAAAAAGGTGTCTGATTTTGGAAACTGCTTAAAGTAGACTAGCTACTCAAAACAGGCTGCTTACCTTACCTATGCTGCTTTAGACTGACAATTTTTCAATTCAACTTATGATTTGCATGTATACAAGGAATATCAACCACTATGGGACTTTCTGGCCCTGACTCTTAATTCCAAAATCTTCTTAAATACAAATTAGTATGAAATAACAATAATGTTAGTAAGTATTTGCTCTTCCCTGGGGCAATTTCTGTCGAGGCCAAGCTAAAAACAGGAATTCATTCACAAGAGGCACACAAATATCCAGCAGGTGCCCACCTGTAAAATGACAGTACTAAAATAGATGGATCTCCACCCTGTGCTGTAAGTTAGGTCATCTTTATTCTCTTATCAGCATGCAAATAAATAAATAAATTACATTTTCTAAACTTTAAGACATCTAACCTACAAGTGAAAAATGAAGCTGATAACTTAGAAAAAGTCGCTGTCCCTAAGAGCCCTTAGTTTGGGATAAAGTACCACAGGTGTAGGGGTTAACAGAAAAAAGAATATGAATGAAAAAGCAGATAAATAAAATTGAATGTAGTAACAAAAAGAGACTAATACTCTCAGGATGAGCAATAGTCAGCTAGTTAAGGAGATCAACAAGTTAAATCCCAGTTACTACCATAATTTCAGCAGAGCCTGGGCTATGCTAGAAGCATACAGGAATTGCGGAGTTTCCTGAGTTTGCCAGTGTCCTCCAGCACAAAAGGTACTGTGCCGCACAAACACAGATCTGCTACTTTAACCCCAAATACAGTAATGTCACTACTATAAGGCGCACTGGACTATAAGGCGCATCTTTTTTTTGCGGTGAGGATCCGCTGCTGGCTCTCCCTGCGGCTTTCGTGGGTTGGCAAAGTTCCGAATTTTGTCCATATATAAGGCGCACTGGATTATAACGCGCACTTCTGGGTTTCGATCAGAATTTTAGTCAAAAGGGTGCGTCTTATAGTGGTGAAATTACTATATTCTAATTTTTCATTCACTCCTTCCTTGATTCTATGAGTAGACAGTTTCTCCCTCCCTATTATATCTTTGACATTATCTATGAAAATCAAAACTTTCATTTGTCAAATTATCAGTCAAAATACTACATTCAATGAAAAAACTGAATACCACATAAATAATGTAAGATAATATCAACAGTACTGATTAAAATAGTACATTTATAGGCATTCTGAAAAATAGTAAACTGCAAGGAAAGGCAAGTATACATTGCCTCTTAATGTAAAAAATTCTCCTTTCACAACCCATTCCTAAAGTTTACTCAAACCAGATCATCAGATGATTTTTTATTTCTGTTAAGAATATTAAAAAATTAAAAAAAAAAAAGAGATGAAAGCTTATTTGAAAAATCCAGGCTGTAGATAAAGACATGAAATGCAAGTTAAATGACAGTTTCTTTAGATTTTCATTTATGGATTAGAATATGTTCTTTTTCCCCGATAATTCACTGCTTGATTTTCTTTTTTGTGGCCTTCAGAGCCACACAGTCAGAAGACTCAGCTTCATGAAACTGTTGAACAGATATTCTCATCTTCTGCATTTATTTCCATATGAATGGAAACCCGGACATTTAGAACTTATCAAAAAACCCCAATTCAGAACTCTGTGAAAATAGAAAAAGTTAACTTGACAATTGTATCTGAAATTGCCGGAAACATTAATATGCCTGTGTATTTTCATAAGGAAAATAATTTACAGCACCAAAACTCTGGGCTTTTCTGCAGTTGGATTTTCAAAACTAGCATGCAATGCATGTATATTTGAAAAATAAGACATCAGCTGATTCTATATAGGTGACATTAATTGTTTCAAGGTAATATCAATACCACTCAGAAACTGATTTTCTATAGTGCTAAAAGCTCACATTTTTAATAGAAAGTAATAAACACAATATAAAACCAGCCCAAAAAATTAAGCAGCAGAGCACAAACCAAATAAAAATACTGTACAAAAAGTTTGATTTTATATTGAAAATATAAGGAATTATTATAGTTGTCTCCAGGGTCACAAGTCTCATTATTCTATCCTGAACTTTGTATAACTACATTTACAACAATCTTCCCATATAAATTCTAAAAACAAATAAAAAACGCCATCTGCATCAATTTCTAATCAACCTCCTTCATCCCTCACCCAACAGCTTGACTACCTTTGACAAAATAAAACCTCCCAGGTGTTTATAAGAGGAGGAATGACTAAAAAAGCTGCTCCCTCTGCTGTCATCTACACTCTCTATCTTCTTAAAAAGACTTTTCTCTCCAAGGCATAGGACTAGACAATGTGCTCTGGGGCAGCCACTGATGGGAGAGCCCAGAAAATACAGGATCCTTATAAACAGTCTTCTCCCAAGCTTACTCCATTAGAAGAATACTGACAACCCCCAAAGCCATGCCAGCCCCTTCAGTTTAACTTATAGGTTGCTCTCTTCTGTCAAGGGAACAGTTGGGAACTGTGAACTCTAAATCATCACACAGGAATCTCTGGAAAGATGGCAGCTGGTAGATCTGGAGAAATCCAATAAGTTTCAGCAGCAAAGTGACTATATGAGAAATAATGTTTAAGTAAAAATCAGAGTATTATCTTGTTTTTAGATACCAGCCCATGTTCTGCTTTCTGGACCTTCTGTTAAACAAATCAAAAAGCAAACTACATTCAATGAAGAATTTTAAGAAACTTTACAATGTTTCCTCTAGAAGAGACAGTATGTGCTTATTCCAAACAACATTAGAGTCAATTCAACCAATTCAATCCTTGTCTGAAGTCAGCCTCATTTAAGGGCCTCATTCCGACAAAACATGGTTTGGAACATTTTTCAGTCTTTAAAAGCAATCTGTTGCCTTTAAAAGCATTGTTGCCTTAAAAACAAAGCCATTGAGGAACCTTATTTTCTAACTTTTGGATGGCATTGATTTGTTTGTTATTAGGATTTCTGTTTTTTCAAGTCCGGTAAACTAACGCTCTCCAAGAGGTAACAAACACAAAGGAGTGTGGACCTCAATGGCTCTGCAACAGCTTTGGCAGATTGATAAGCCTTTGTCTGAAAAACTGAATTTAGGGTTCTCTCAACAACGTTAACACCTACAAATACCTTACTTTAATGTAACCCCAGGGCCTAAGTTTTTTCACAGAGTGAGCACATACACATAAAATAGCAACTGATGGGGATTGTAACTCTCATCTGCTGTGACAAAACACATTTGGGCCTGTTGTTTTTTCAGTTTTGGTAGTTTTGATGAGTTAAAATACCCAAACAAACAAACAAACACAGAAAAAAATCAGCCAACATGCTATTTCTTGGAAAAAAAATGTTCCATCCAAAGTTCAAATGAAAATTTTCTACAGAAAGCCTGCCAAAAATTATTGGAAAGATTCCCACTGTTATCTAGAGGTCTGAGTAATTACACCTTTAGAGAATAGCTGAGAAGTATTTTAATGCAAGTCCAAGCACTGCCTAAGACACGAGATTGCCAGAAATACTAAACCTCTTTAAAAAATTCATGTTCAGCTACTGATCTTATTTTCAGAAACATGATGTTAGAAACACTCATGGCATATCCTAGAGCACTCATCAGGATGCATTTGTAGATACAGGACCAAAATATTCATGGTGCGTCTTGCAAATATAACAAATGGTACCTACCCCATTCAATCACTAGCTATGTTATTAAATGGTAAAAATCTTAAATAGCATTAAAAAAAACCCGAGAAATAAATTTTCAAGTCTAAAAATTGAGGGGGAGGGGAGGGTTTACCATAAAGATTATGGTAAAGGTTATTATTCTTTTGCTTTACTAGAACCCTCATGATTCAAGTGTTGTACTTCTAGAAATATGTTGTCCACAGCATTCCCAAACATACCCTGCAATAAATAAGGAAGAAGAATAATGGAGTTCAGCCTACTGAAAATACATTGACAACCAATATCTCACAGAATAATCTGTGTTAGAAAGGACCCACAGGGATCATTGGGTCCAGCTGCTCCAGGAGCACAGCACCATCCCCAAGAGTCACACCGTGTGCCCAAGAACATTGTCCAAACACTTCTTGAACTCTGTCAGGCTTGCTGCTGTGATCACTGTCCTGGGGAGCCTCTTCAGTGCCCAACCACTCTCTGGGTGAAGAACCTTTCTCTAATATCCAACCTAAACCTCCCCTGAAACAACTTCAAGCCATTCCCTCAGGTCCTGTAGATCAGTATCTGCCTCTCCTTTTCGTCTTACAAGGATCTCATGATAGGAAGAAACGAGTACTTTTTGAAAATATTAAATAGCAGCAATGGATTTACTTTCCCCCTTAATGAGGCATCAGTTGTTGCTTTATGATGAAAAATCCTCTTGAGAGAAAAAAGATAAAGATACAAAATTTAAAGAAGATCATATAAAATGTATGTGCTGACTAACACACAGAAGAGTCTTGGTTTCTCCATGCAGCTGTCAGAGCAATCAACTTCAGTCACAGAAAACTCCTTTACAGGGAATAAAAATAAAAATAAACTAAAATAAAATAAAAATTAAAACCAACCCCCCTGCACCAACATACTTGCCACAGTTTCCCTTTTATCTCCTTTGAAATTCTATTGCTACCCAGGCAAGCAGCACAGCCAGAGCTGAAAATTTAACAGTTTAAAATCTGCAACTCAACTTACCTTCGTAATAAATTAATTCCTGGAACACACAACTTGGAGTCTGTTATGCCAGCTGTTCTACATTAGCAGAATGACAACTCCTCCTTTCTTTCTAGTTGTGACATATCAAGATAGCACAAGATTTTTGACAGATCAAATTTGGATTGGCACAACTATTAGACACAGGAATGACTTGGTTTGCTTTAATCCTTTGATGAAGATATGCAGATAAATAAAGGTCAAGAAAAAGACTAACTACTGTTAAAGGCATTTTGCATCTCTTTTGCTTGTTAATAGTTTGTTTATAGCAATGCTAACCAAAAGCAAACAAAAACACTAGGAGAGAGGAGAAGGGAGCAAAGCAGATATGCATTGTTTTTGCTTATGATGGGCTAAAATGAACTCTGGGATCTCCATAGTCACTCCTTGGCACTTTTGAAATATGGATCCACTTAGGAATCAGGCTGTTGGGATGGTTTTTGTTTATAATATTTACATACCATTTTAGTTCATTACTGTTGAGCATGAGACAGCACGGAATATTGAACTCCTTTTCTGCAAGAGATGCAAATAAAAGCTTGATGTAATGTTAACTCCTAACAGACAGATATGGCTCATGAGTGTTTCTTTCATGTATAATTTTGTTGTATTTTTTTAATGTCTGTCAGTTCTGAAAATCAGCTTGCATTACTGGTGCATTTTTTAAGAACAGAGCTCCTCTGAATTTTGAGCCAGAAGTCTCATTTTACAGCAGGACTGGTGCTATTCCAGAGCAAATTGTAACCAGCTCCATCTGCTTTCAAAAAAGAACACAATTCCAGTTGTCTACACTCACAAAGGAAAAAATTAGGAAAATCCTGTTCATTTTCTTCTATTATTTCTATCTTCCATACCTCTGACTGATCCATTTGGTAATTTTAAATTTATTTCTTTATGTGACCATTTGGAAATACATAGAGAAGTGGCATTGTAAAAAGTAGCCGTGTTGCAGTAGACAATAACAAGAAAACGCCATCTACTTTAGCTATCACCTAAATAGAACTGATTAAGAAAGTATTTCCCTATCTAATGTACAGTTAAACAGGTTCCTGTATTCCTGAGAGCATATTTAGATTACTACTGGGAAAATAGGATAAAAAAATAGATACAACGAGGTAACTGCTAAGGCATGATAAGTATTTTGGTGAGCATGAAAAAGAGAAAGCCTGTATTTTCATTCTTTTCTGTACACACTCTTCTCCCTCCTCCCTCACACATATTTCTAAATGACATGTGTTTTTGCATAGGAGATCACATTCTACCAAGAAAAAGACACATTCATCTCTCAGGGATTAAATACAAGGGTGGAATCAAGGGATAGTACAAGGAAATTGTAACGTCTTTAAACCAGACAGTCTTTTTTAATGTATTCCTGCAGCAGCAGCAGAACTGTATCTCGATTCATGACTGAGACTCCACAATGCAAATAAATAGCCATGAGTGCAGCATATTTATTTTAAACACTAGGTAAATATATTTGACCTTCAACATGAGGATCTTAATGCTCTGTGGAAACTCAATGATAAATGATTCAGAAGATCTTTTAATTTTACACATGAATAAAACCAAGTTTAAGCAACTTCCCTGAGGGTACAAAAAAAATTGACAAAGCTAGAAGAGAGACCTTCAGTGTTTGCCTAAACCTCAATATACATAATCCTTCCTAAAAGCAATAATGCACCAGCTATAATCCAGCAATAGGGACATTTATATTATTAATAAGCTATTGTACAACACCTACAGATAGTAATGATGTTTCACAAAGCTGTAACTGCTCCACTCTAGCTATAGGGTATGTTCAGGCAAACTAAACTATTACCTTCCAGAACTGTGATTTAATATTGATCTACTACCTTATATTGGGTTTGTGTGGCCAGATTTTGGTAGAGGGGGGCAGGGGTGGCTTGTTTTCTGTGCCTTGTAGTTCCCTTTTTTTCTCATTTAAAATGCCAACAATTAACCCAAAGTTGCCTGACCTCTGCAATCAAGCCAAAAATAGCACCTGCTGAAAATTATCCTTTCCAAATGACACATTATGGACACAGTGTTTACATCAGGCAATTCAAAACAACAACAAAAAATGATATTTGGCAGCTTCCCCCAGGTCCTCTTCTCTTAATACAATGCCTCGACTGTACTCACTAATAATTACTCACTGTCATGGACTTACCATGCAACTTGCTAGTGGCATCGTTGTAGTGATTCAGACAAAGCAGGAACTTTAATCCATGTCAGTCAGATGGCACAGGGACCAATAACATTTTAAGGCTGCACCTCATATCAAGGGCTAAGAGCAACAGCCATGCTTCTGACTGAGGTAGAGAACACTGACAGGATCTAGCCGAGGAAGCAAGTAAACACACAAATTCCTCACCACCACCAACAAAAAAATCCAACTAAAAAAGATTTTAAATCTTATACTTACTGTTACAATTGTTTTAAAAGACTCAGGATCCCTCAGCTATGTTCCTGTCCTAAGCACTGCACAAAAGTGCTCACAGGTACACAGTATGACAAAGACCTTGCACTAAGGATACTATTTTCCAAAAAGAAAAACAAGAAACAAATGGACTATGGAGAAAGAAAAACATTTTCAGAGATTTTATCTATGCATTGTTGTCTGCACTACACGTGTATGTACAAGCATTCACTCAAAATACTGGTACACAAAAAATACATGCACTTCTGCACGTTCATGCATGCATATTCACACACACAGTTATCTGCATGTTTGTAAATGCACATGTGCTGGAAAAAGTGATAAGCTGAGCTAAGTTGAGCACAGGAGAAGGAAAACAAAAACAAAACAGATAGAGGGCAACAAACATGCAACAAGGTCAGAGAGAATGACAAGTAATGAGAATGCTCCTGACAGAGAAAGGAGAAAACAACAGCAACAACAAAAGGAAAGGAGAAGCAGGCAGTCGAAATAATACCAAAAGCCCAACTAATAAAGACAGCCTGCTGACTTGCATTTCAACTACAGGTTTATTTTTCTATCAAAAATAATAAATGTTAAATTGGTACAACAGCTGCTTTGCTACAGACTTTTGATATATCCCTGTATTCTGGAGCTGTCCTTCACCCTTGTAAAATCTACATTCAGTCACTTAGGTAGAAATGACATTAAGAAATATTTCCATGCCCAGTACTGACAATTCTGGAAGACATCAAGGACTTTTAATATCAAAAAAGTTTAGGGATTTTGCATACACCAGTGCCTAGTGAGTTACAATTTTATTACATCTTAACATGCTACAAAAGGAATATTCTAAGACTCACTTAGCTAACTGTAGTGTCCTGAAGTGAAAAAAAAACCCCACACAAAAAAAACAACCAACAAAATACCAACCAAAAAATAAATAAACAACGCCCAAACAAACAAAACAAAAAGCAGCCATAAAACCCAGAAACAAAACTCACAAAACCTAGATGTGAAATAGAGGAAACATTGGTATTAAACTCAGTCACTCTATCGAATTTTTATTCTCTTCTAGCAAAAAACTTTTTCTCATTTACCTGCAGGAAACATCCTAATTGTGTTAGTTTGAACATATGCACATATTTAAATCAAAATGGGTATGTATGTGCTTGCCATTAACTAGCAGTGAAAGGAAGGAAGAAAATGGTAACCATTTCCAGAGCACTTGCCTGCCTTTGTATTCTTCTGTACTTGAGCACTGGAGAACAGCCAACATTAGTATCTAGTCACTAAATAGATAAAAACAAAGCATCTTCCCAGCAGTATTCTTGTACTGGACCACAGCATGAATGCACCCTGGCACTTCAGGTTAAGGTGTAGCAAAGCACAGTCTTCCATTCTGGTACAATACCCAGACTCTAGAGGTTCATATTCGAGGGCTGTATGCACTATGAAGTTAATGTGACAAACTAGTGCAGCCTTCACAACACAGCTTGTTCTTAATTCTACAGGTTTTGAGGTTTGGGAGGGTTTTCATGTATATTTCTTTCAGTAAGGATGCAAAAATCACAGAAAAAAAACCAAATTTGTAGGAGCTAGGCTTTAAATTTTCTGTGCGTCATGTCTACATTCATACAACCCTTTCTCATTTCCTCTATTTAGAGTGTGTATTTACGTATCATATCTAAGAAAACCAGAACTGGTTTAAATTGGGACTACTAATTGTTGCTGGCAATCACTCAATGTTCCACCAGATGATTTTATTCAGAAGCTAAAAGGCACAGTACCAGGCAAGATTGTCTTGTCATAAATTGTTTTAGGTTAGGCCTATCCAGAATGAGTTTAAAAGGTTGTTAACTCTGGTCTATGAGCAGACACCCAATGCAATTTCACAAGAAAATTCTTACTTTAATGTTTATAAAATGCAATATTAAAAAGGTCTTTATATCTCTCCCACAAAGGCACACTGCAGCACAGCCCCTCACTTGTTTACTTCTGATATAGCAGCAGCAGCAGATGCTTCTCCTTCCAATTTCAAAAATTAGCCTTCCAGGGGAATTCGAGAGCAAGTAGCAGGACTTCCTTGTGTGACATGAGATTCAACAACACTTTCAACGCTTTACTTGTACTGCAAGACTGCAGAGATAATTAGGAAGCTGCAGAGTCGACCTGAATTTAGGATCCTGTTAAATCTCAAGGTAATGTTACAGAGTGATTTCAAGAAAGTAGCTCAATGCAAATATGGTAAAAAAAAAAACAACAGCAGGTTTTCCCAACTACTTTGTAAACACAGCAGTACTTTTCACTTAAAGTAGAAAAATTACTGAAGTGAAAAAAAACTTATGTTGCAGCCATGTCAACCTTGCTCTAGTGAATTTTTGTGTCTTTCAGAGATTCAAATCTAGCCTAGAACGGGAATAAGCAGAAGTTCAGGTGATTTTTACTTACTTCTTCCAACACTTTGGGAGGAATCCTTTCTATTCTTTTATTATTCTTTATAATATGAAGCCTGTTCAAAATAGTGAAGAATTCCATAGGAAGTGCAAGTTCAAGGGAAAGGGAACAAGAAAATATGCATTTCCTCTAAATGCATGGTTTGATAAAGAATAATCAATAAAATTTAGGAAAATACTTTCAAAATCAGCAAGCAGGATAGCTGAGTGCTAACGCACTCATCATGGAACATACCACAAAGGTGAAATTTCAAGCAGCAGAAACCTCAAATCACCTTTTGAAGGTATGATCTTAATGTAGCTGGGGGATAAAATCCCTGAAACAATGTCACAGTGCAAGAGGAGGGAGCAGCTAGAAGGACAAGCTCAGATTCTCCACTGTACACTGTTGTATACAACTGCTTTTTAGAAGATAAAAGAGAGGACGAGGTTGCAGATTAGCTCAGCATTTCATCCTTGAAGCTCATAAGATTTTCCCAGATGATTCTTTCAGGAACAAAAGCAGATAAATGTTACTGAGAACAGTTTGAAAAATAACAATGCTAAGAGTGGGAAAATACTAAATAACAATTACAGTGATTTCCTTGATTTGCAGTGCCACTGTAAAGAAAAAACAACAGCAAAAAGAAAGCTTCATTTACTCGCTTAGCTATTTATAATCACTTAAAATATTCTTTGTACCAAGCCTAATAAGAGTTTTATTTTAAAAATGTAGAAGCAGCAATCAAAAACAGGTTTTATGGTATAAAATTCTCTAGTGGTTTTTTTGGGTTTTTTTAATACTTGCAGCTAGTAACTACCAAGGTGTCCCAGAGAATCTTGTATAATCATGATACTAATTTCATTAATGTTGCTGTTTTCTCCTTCTTAGCCATTGTACCTTACTCCAAATCAGAGAAGACCATTTGAGACAAGACACTTAACTGTACCTTTGCAACATAACTGATAGAAATTGGAAACTGTGTTTTTAGTACCAAGTGAAGACCAAGGCCAGTCAATCTGTTTGTTCTTTCAGCAGGGAAAGGGAGGGAAGTAATCAACCCACATGAGAAGTCACCTTCTTCTCTCACTCATCTCTGTAGTGTGCATCCCAAGCCATGCTGTATCCATACATATGGAATAGGATTCACTTCAGCTGTCTGATTACACAAAAATCTGCCAGCAGTAACAGCTGCAAAGCAGCTGATTGCCTTCCAACCAGGCAGTGATGAAACCCTGTACTACTTTTATTTGGTATTCCTGAATAAAATGAAGATTTATTCACTTAACAGCAACAACTGTAAGATAAAACTGATAGTGATTGAGAAGAAAAGCAACCATCTACAAACCCGAGGCATACTAACAAAATATTTTGAAAAACAGCCAGCCAGTATAATTTTAATAAAACAATTCATTTAATCAGTATTTAATTTCTTAGCTGCTTTGGTGCGGGACTGGGACAAAATACTTCTCTGCAATCAAGTCTTTCTTGCAAATAGAGGCTTGGGGAAGGCAATGAAAAAATTATAAGAGAGAAATATGTACTATCTTATTTACATCATGGTTCTCCAAAAGGAAGAAAAAGCGCTGTTAATATGCAGCAGAGGACATGAGTTTACTTTATAAATTATTAAATACAGGATTCATATTCCATAAAATGATGTTTAACTCTATTTATTAAGATTTTAAAGGTTGTGTGTTTCTTTGTTTGTTTTTTTTTTATTTTGAGCTTCCCTTGCAGTGTGCCCAGAACAATTTCAGAAATTGAGAAGAGTCAGATGGTGGGGCCCCAGGGAGGTTTGACAGACAGGGAGATAATACAAGTCTTTCTAGCAAAACTTTTGAAACAGAAAACACATGGACTATGGAGGGAGAAAGCTTAAGGGAAGGAATGACAGAGGTAATATATGACAAGCTCATATAGAAAAGCAACTGTAGTTTTATCCCTTCAGCCCATTTCTTGTTAACAGTTGTGTTGGCTCTTCTTATCTGTGCCTAATTCTAGGATATCAAAGTAAAAAAAAGAAAAAAACCCCTAAATATCTTCCCTCAAACCCTGATGATTCCTCACTGTTCCCTTGCTGCACTATTTTTGGTTACAACGCTTATGTATCCTGAAAAATACCCCACAAAATCCCTGCCAGTTGTTGTGCAATATGGGACAACAGTGAACTTTGAACCAAATGAATCTCTGCTTTTTCAGCAGATCTGCAGACCTCCAGTTGTTTGCAAAGCATCCCCTGAGAGACAGATGAGTAGATGGACAAGAACTGCACAGAATATACATGTATATGTATATATATATGTGTGTGTGTGTAGGAGGGACTGGGATGCATGAGGAAAAGGGATAGAAAGCTCAGTTAGAGCAGCCTGAGAGAGAAAAATAAAAATAGAATAGGAGAAATCAACCTTTTTGTTCAAATAACAAGCAACATCATTCAGATCCTAGGTCTTCAAATGAAAACACGCTATTAAACAAGAATAGCAACAACTCTAGCCTGCTCAAGATCTCATGCCATTATTTTTCAAAACAGCAGTTGGATGACTGCAGATTTAGTCATAAAAATGAAAACTGAGGTGTGAAAATGGGAAGCACAGACACAGCAATAGTGGAGTGCTCATGAGAACAAATTATGCTTCTGGGCCAATTGCCTCATGAGGACAACATCTGATTTTCCTGAAATGCCATCCTGTGCACTGAATATTGACTAGGACAAAGGAGACAGGGGATGGAGGAACAGTGTGATGTACAGGCTGATTATTCCTTTTATATCTGTCCCTTCTAAACTTTCTCTCTTGATTTGTTGTTTTAAAGAATTGCATGTCAAGACTGCCTGACGCTTTCGACAGTAAACTATTATTTTACCCTATCAAGCAAAACTTGACTGATTATTGGACTTTTAATTAATCCACAAATGGCTACCAGAGAGATCAGCAAAACATCTAACACTAGACAAGGCTTGATTGCTATTCCTGCTAATTAGTTATATTTAATTATTGTCCAGTAATAGAGCCCTGGTGTCCATTTGAAAGTGTCTCCAGGCTCACCTGCCTACCAAAAGACAAGAAAATAATGTCATTTGTTCTGAAAACAGCAGAGATTCTTATATTCTTATTATTTCTCATATTTAGCTTCAAAGCATATATTTGGGGAGGAAATTATACAGTGCTAAAATCTATTTTCTATTTTCATTTGGTTTGAATCTGCCTCTAAACAGAAGAATCAAGGCCTTTTGTCAAGAGAGTGTAAAGGAAATTTGATGATTAACTATCCCTGTGACCATTCTGGGTGTGCAGAATTCCAAGACATGGACAAGATGTATAGAGATGCAACGTTTTGTATTTTGGAAACAAGAAATTCTGCAAGAATATAGTTCCTACTGTATTCTGCATAATGGATTTCAAACCCAGGCACACATGTTTTGGTGTAAGTCAGGATAGGAAGTCAGAGGGCTTGTCTGTAACACCCTAGACATTGTGGAGCAGAAAGCAGTAAATTAGTTGGCAGACAAAGCTGATATGCCAAACCTTTAAGGCACAGAGTATTATTGTTACTGGGAAACATGTTGTACATTCCTGTAGTTCTGAAACAATTTCACAGATTTACACATGATCAAGTACAAAAATGACACTTGCGGGTACAACAACCGGTGTTATTTACAGACGTCTGCACACCCACAGTGAGCCAGAGCCAGGCTCCCACCCCCAGGCTCCAGACTCCAGCAGCAGCCCCATCATTCCAAGGCTTTCCTTTGCCTGCCTGCAGCAAGCAGGTGTTTTTTGAAGATACAATGCAAGCTGGATAGTCTGGCAAAGAAATTGCCACAATGGGACCTTTTTCTAAGGAAGACATTAAAATTAAATGAGTGGAGTAGTCGGGAAATTTTGAATATGCCTTTTGCAGATTGGCTAGCATAAACCGTGTATGTGGCAGCAGATTACAAATTGCAATGTTGATTTTGAAAACAGAAGAACCCTTCTGAATGATGAAATACAGATAGATAAGACAGCCCCTTTCAGGTTTTAATATGGTAATTTTAAACAAGTTGCCTAGAGAAAGCTGTTATTCAGTAGGCTAGGTTGTGGCTCTCTCTGCCATGTGCTAAAATCATGAACTTGCACACCATACCGTAAACAGCAATATATGGACCTGCTACTCATTGACATTTCTGTCCTAAAGCCTTGAGTTTTATCACACTGATTTAATAAGTAATTACAGTACACTGTGGAAAGGGCAAACAGACACAGAAGCACAGCATTTAACTGAAATAGCTACGTGGATGAAGCTGTATGGCTGGCACATCAAGCCTGGAGGAAGAAAAGGCTTCTTTTGGACAGAGTTGCCATGGACACATGGTCCTTGGGCAGATAGAAATTATGGACATCCCAGAACTACCTGCTCCAGCTCATTCCCAGTTTCCTGAGGCTTTGCATTCAGACAGAAAGATTTGTAGAGGGAAGGTCTATGCCTGTTTTCTCCAAGAGGTCACATTAATTAATTGCAATGATCTTTCTAAAACCTTTTTCCTTTCTGCACTATTAGCCTGCCTCCCTACTTTCCCCAACACTTCAGTCACAAAAATCAGACTACTGCTTCCACATGGCTACCAAAGGCTCTAAATTCATGACTAAGCTTCATCTTTTACTGAGCATCAGTCCCACAGGCCAGTCCCACAAATATAAGCAAGCTACTGCCAGAAATAAAAAAATATCATTGCATCTTACAGCTACAGGAAGGATAAGGAACTTGGCAGTCCTGCAGCCTGTTGAGAAGTATGCACCTATTTAAAATGCAAGTGGTAGTGTTTGATGGGTTTTGAGATAAGAAAGATATTTGAGTGTCATACATACTAGCAAGATGAAAAATTATTTAAATATAGTTGTTCATGCTCAAATCCAGACCACAGAAAAATAAGCCTATGCAATTATGTATATAGCATAGCTATGAAATTATTAGAAAAGTTACATCCCAGAGCACAGTTGGCATTTTTAAAGCTACCTGAGAAGTCTTGTATGGAGGATTTTTCTCAATGTGACTTTTTTCCTAAATAGCTCATGCAAAAACCAGTAACAATATATTCTGCAGCAACACAGCAGTTGAGTCTTTTCAGGATACAGTATTTTCTTATTTATTGGAAGGACATAAGGTGTCCAAGAAATTCAGATTGACTCTTGTCTAGTCTGACCCAGGTATTATACAACTAAGGCACCCATGTCAGCCAATATTTCCTAAAATGGTAAAATGCAAAATTATGTAAAAATTTTATTTAGAGACAATGCAGCAAAAAGAGATAGCCAAATTACTACTACTTATTATGTTTCACCACCACCTAGAAACCCTTCTTTTTTAAAAATATTAGCCTTCAGTAATTATATTAGCATATCAGCATTCAATTACTAGTAAAGATCCCTGAATTAAATTAAAACTAACAAGACTTCTATTTAATATTATCACATTTACTTCTTTAGCATCAACCACAAAAACAGAGCCTATTATCAACTTCAAATCCTTTGGGGTCACTGGATGGTTCTACAGATGGATAAAATATCTACAGACTGGCTCAAAGAAAAGATTTGACCTTGAGGTGCAACAGGGCCCCTTTGAAAATAACCTTCTCCTCCTAAACAATCCTAAGTGCTAGTGTCTAAGAATGAATTTTCAGGTATTGGACATGAAGGGAAAAAATTCTTTTAAAATAAGAGGGGGTTTGGAGGAAAAGGGGACTCGAGCATACTGAGTTCCAGGTCACATAATAATGGTTCAGAAAACAGTTCACCACACAGTAAAATTAATGCTAATATTTTTCAGGTTTTCTTTTGTGCCACAGAAGGGTGGGAATTATGAAGTGGAGAAAGTCCCATGCTGTAAATGAATTATCTTTTCTCATATACCTCTGTCTCTTTTCTCCCTTACAAGAAAAATTCTAAAGACTGAATATATTTTCTGTAATAATTTCATCATGTGTGTTATCATACTTATATTTCCTCCAATTCACTGCACTTTGGAGGGCTATTGGCTATGACTGAATGACTTAGATTAACACATACAAATCTCAGAGACACTCAAACCAATATTTGATTTTATAGGACTTAAAATTGTTTTTTTCCCATAAACTACACCAATTCCTACCTTTTCCCGAATAAGATCTGAACTATTTAAAACATTAGAAAAACTCATTAGAAACATTAGAAACACTCATGCAAAAAAAAAAACAAAAAAACCCCAAACAAACAAACAAACAAAAAAGACCAAGTCAGAAGCAGAAGCATATATTGTAAGTCTGTGTAATAATGAAGCATATAACCTGCATTTCAAAACAGTATTTGGAAAGTCCCACTGAAGTTATGCAATAACTCAAAGAAGTCAGTAAATCTCACTTCGGGGCATTGTATGAAGCACACCAAAGCCTCAGATGCTACATCAGAACACATTCTCTCTGCTGACTGCCAGTCAGTGCAGGCCTTACCTTAGAACCCAGGCAAAAAGAAAATTAGAGTGTTTTGAACTTTTAATAAACTACAGATTGAGAAAACTCACTAAACAAAGCAAGCAAAAAGCTTTTTTCATGAAAAATCCATCAATGTAATACCAAAAGACCAATAAAGCATGGATCTTTCTATTATGCCTAAAAAGCTTAAGACATCAAATTGAGGTTTGAGAAATAAGCATTAGACAAATTTCTAGACCATAGTATGAGTAAGTAAAAGACATAAACTTGGATGGAGAGATTTTTAGGACAGTCTGTCATAGAAAAGGGATTTCTAAAACAATTTCCCATACTGTGGAAGCATGAATTTATATGCTTAAACTGCCATAGATACTGAAGGATAAAAATCGAACAATACATTATTCAGGGCTATGTGCAGGACAGAATGAGAGTATCCACATTAAGAGACCCCATCCACAGTAAAAAACAAAGATCTCACCCTGTCTCAGGCTGATGTCAGATTTTTGCTTCAGATCTGCAGGTCAGCAAGTACAGGTTTTGACAGACAGTTTACTAGACAAATTCAGGGACTTTTCTGTACTGTAATATCGTGTGAGCTTAGCAGGCTGCTTTACCCTCAAAAGCACATTCATTTCCAGTTTACTGAAAATCATCAAAGAGTTTGTAAGTCATTCAAATATAATTAAGTAATTAAAAATAATCTTACCTTCTTTTGATCTTCTAGTTTATGACTTACTGGATTCCTTCCATGTTTGTTCATCTCTGAAGATAAATCCATCACATTCACTCCTTGGCCTTCAAAATGAAATCGGTTCAGCAATGCAGCAAACTAATCCACAAAACAGGGGCTACAAACACAGAAACATGGTGCTTTTTTCCATCACACACCATCTCTGAACATCAATGACTTGGAGAAATGACTAAGAAATGCATCGATTGAGCTGAGGAAATCTTTGCAGTTCACTCTTGAGACTTTCCAAATCACCATAGCGTTTTTAGAAGCTGATGCTTAAGAAGAGAAATATTCATGGACCACGTTTAACACCAACTGTTATCTGTATCTTTCTTCACAGGTTTCCATTTTACAGGGGATTACATCCTGACTGTGGACCTGTTGAGATTTAAAAAAAAAAAGGTCAAGATTTATTTACAATTTTCTGACACTCTATTATCTGTCTTCATTAGGTGCACGTGTGGATTTTGTGTGGTTTTTGTATTGGAGGTTTTGGGTTGGGATTTTTTGAGTTTTTTTGGTTGTTGGTTTTGGTTTGTGTTTTTGGATTTTGTTTGTCTGTTTTGTTGCATTTTTGTTTGTTTTTGTTAAGTGGCACTGGAGTTTCATTTAGTACTTGGCAGGGTAAAGTAATATATAATTCCATTCATTCCTCCTTACATCCCTGTGGCCACAAAGAGTATTCACTGAGAACATCTAGTGAACTCCAACTACCAGTGTAAAGGAAAAGCTATAGAAAAGAGAAAAGCAAAGACTGTTTGGTTAAAATACTAAAAATACTAAATTAAAAATGGATCTTAAAAATCCCCCTTAAAATGCCCATAAGCTTTCTTATTGTGATCCATTTACAAATAGGAGAAAGGCATAAGAGTGAGATAAACCCAATGATGAGATAACATCAAGAGATCAATATTGATACAAAGAAGCACTGATAGCATAGAACCATTGAGATAAAATTTCTTCCCCAGACTAGAGAGTGTTCCAACAAGAAACAAAATTGTAGTTAATATCAACACCTTAGTGTGAGCACTTATTCTTATCCATATTTATCTTCATATACAATTTAAAATGATAGCAATAAAGGACTAATCAAGCAACAAGGACAAGTCCTTCACAAAAATAACTAGAAACAAATAGAGGATGCATTTGCTTTGGGAAATCACAGGAATATAAGCAATTGTACACTAAGCTATTATATGGGAGAACAAATACCCAGATAGCTTGTTAACCAAACACTACTTTCGCCTGATACATCTTACCTTAGAATCAAATGAATTTTCCTTGCTATTCTAACCTTTGAGAATCACCTCCTTCTGCAAATAGGCAATGTATTACAAACACACTCACCAAGGGAAACTCAAATGCTTAGAGACCATTTTTCTGTTCATAATTTAGAGCATCCTGGGGAAAGTCAGTGAAATAAAAAACAAGACTAAGGTGTTAACTGCCCATAAAATAGGAAGTAGTCATTAAAACTATGCTGTTAAAATCTTCCATAAATTCAGGATTTTATTGGATTAATAAGCAGATCAGATTCAATAGTATACTATAACCTTCCCAAGTACACATAGCTTTTCTCACCCCATTTCCACAGAATCTGAAACACAGCAGGACAGAGCCAGGTATCACTCTCTGGCGCAGCCTGTTCCCACCCCTACCTGTGATTTCCCCCATCTGACAGTTTCACAGATCCAGGGAATGCGCAAAACTGTAGTGCCAGGATGCAGGAAGATGAAACATGAAATACCGCTGCAGGGATCAACATCTGGATTCATGCTTACAACAGTTGTAAAGCCAAGGTAAGTCAAAACCAAGCTGTTAAAACCCAGCAGTTTCTCTGGTTCATTTCATGGTCAGACATGTGAATTATATTACTTCCCATGGCTGGCAATTATGCTATGCTAGGCAATTAAGCTCTTCTGTGGAATTGCATGATGTTTTCAAGCCAAAGTTGGACAGAATGCAAATAATTTTGTTTGGACTGCCCTCATTACTTTTAACATGCAAAGCACAGGGTGGCAATTCTTGCTCATTCCATTCAGCACATTGTTCCATGGTCTTCAGTCTTTTCAACATAAACAGCTGTAATTAAATGCTCTTGGCTGGCAATTTATTTTTTTAACAGTGGAAAAACTTTTATTATTCACTATTTTACACTGATATTTAATGTACACACAATCACAGAATTAAATATCCAGAGTCCTAGACAGCATGCTGATCACACACACTAAATAATAGATTTTTAGAAGGCCACCTTGACATATAAAAGTCAAGGTGAGTTAGAGTTTTTTTTACAATTTTATTCTCTTAACAGACACAAAAAAATGTCATTCAATAACAATTTCTAATAATTTACAGATACTTATAGTAAAATAGTCTTCCAGATGCATTTAACACTGCAAACATAGGCCTAAAGGAAGAGGAGCAAGCTATCCAAGCCAGAAATGCCCTTAGACATTCTCGCTAAACAACATGATGAGGAAAATACTATGTGGAAATATTTGTGATGGGGTTGGAGGGGGAAGTTAGTTAGCTCCTCCTCTACAGAAGCTATGGAAAGCATTCAGGGTGGTGAAGCTTCTGGTACAAGTACCTCAAATACTTGCCTAAATTCAAGTGGACTTAAGTTGGGTGAAAAGAGTCTGAAATAACTTCTACTTCATTGTGAGCTGCAGGTTACTGACACACCAGCGGGCAACAACTCAAGAATATATTCTGAGAATTATTCAGAATTATTCTTTCTATGCTGCCCTTATTATCAACACAGATAGTTCTTGTAAAGTTTACACTGACTGAATTTTCAGAAAGAAAACAGAATCCTCAAGATCCCTGCAGGCCTCTTCCATGTACAGTAATTTCACGAATATAAGCCGCACCTTTTTCATTGAAGAATC
>VRYO01001878.1:14164107-14182824 GCA_009812075.1 Sialia sialis | reverse complement strand
AAAATCTTTTACAGAAAGAGTGATAAGGTACTGGAATGGTCTGCATGGGGATGTAGTGGAGTCACCATCCCTAGATGTGTTTAAAAAAAAGACTGGATGTGGCACTCAATGCCATGGTTTAGTGGAGATGTTACGGCATGGGTTGGACTCAATGATCTTGATCTTGGTCTCTTCCAATCCAGTGATTCTGTGAAAACACTAAATTATTACTACTTACATATTTCTACATTCTTGCTGTTCATAGATTTAAAAAAAAATAAATAGCATCATACGAGTAGAGGATAGAACAGAGGAAAAGGCTCAGAAAATAATGTCTTTAACCAGGATCTTTACCCAGGGAGTGGATCACATTGCAATGATATAGAAATTTAATGTTCTTCAGGAAGCACAATGAACAGCCTTATCTCAGGAGACTTCTGTTCTCCACACACATTGAGTGGTGACAGCTCATCCTTACCAGAAACCAATACACAGAGGCTTGCCTGAGAGCGTTAAACCCTCGGCATGTTAAACCCTGCTGTCATCAGAGACAAGCATTACCAAGCAGCCTACCAAGCTAGCTCAAATACTGCAGTCCAGACAAAGAGACCTTTCTATATTTCTCAGTACTACAAATCGAGAACACCTCTCGAGCCTATTTGCCTTTACTAACCTGGCAGCCCACATCCTGGTTCCCCATACCACCACATCAACAAGCCAAGTCTGGTCTTGGCAGGCAGTGGGGAGCTGCACAGGCAGTAAAGCAGTCCCCTGGAGTGGAAGGAACACTGCTTTATCCTGACACATTTGGAGTAGTATTGATTGGCTGCAAGGATATTCTGCACAGACACCCTCTGACAGAAAATGGATCTCTAATATAGAAACCTTGAGTACCAAAATAAAAGGGAAAGCTATGAAACATTTGGGGTTACAGAAGCATTTGACTAAGTTTTCTCCAAAACAACAGCAGAAAGAAAACCACTCTAACTCAGCAACTATCATTTAGGCACACAACATTCCTAGATAATAGGAAGCAGAACAGTGTTTTGCACAAGAATCATCATGAAAATTCATAACCTGGTCATTCAGTATAAGTGAAGCAAGCAAAAAGCTGTGTGCTCCGTAATGGTCTGAGATAGGAATGGTAAGTAAGACTTGTAAGCAATGAAACATATACTCAGCTATACTGTAAACAAATAATAACAAAAAAACCTCATCTAGCTCTCTCAGCTAGATATTTCTGTGCATAACTTAACAGTAAGTTCAAACTGTACTCTAGTATTTACAGTCTAGAGGAACTTATTGCTCTGAAATCAGCAAGTTTTATTAACACTCCATTGCAGTGCTGGACAAATACATAATAAACATCAATACCTTCAACTGGAACAATTACACTCTGCTTTAAATATCTCTTAATTAATACATACAGAAAGCCTCACTGAGAGAAATATCAGTCTCTCTTCTAATAAGCCATAAAAGTAGTTTGTTTTTCACAAATACTTTTTTAAAAAGTCATGTTTAAAGCAATTTTAAAAATCTGATTAAGCTTGTAGGGTCTCTGTATTATGTTTACCTTGAACATGCTACTCATCTGTAGGAGCAAAGGAAAAATGCCATGCCTACCTTCCCTTACCCCTCTTTTATTCTTACCTCTTAATAAAATGAGTTGAAACAAATAAACGTGGTCAATTTTCATGACTGACTCATAAAAATTGGACTAGTAACAAAGATAGGTTATCTGTGCAGTTTAGAGCAGATGTTAGTAGCATAAAAGTCAAAATGAAGAGATGCATATTATAATTTATGACCTGAAGATGTTTTCATTAAGTACTTATGGTAACCTTTCTCTGAATAATATTTTCAAAAATAAAACATAATCAAAACAATGCTTATGTTTTACAAGCAAACAACTTTCTGGTCCAGCTCCTACAATCAGGCTAAGAAGCATCTTAGCAACCATTCACACTTAAAAGAACACCATTTTCTATCTCCACATGAAACGGTGAAAGAATTAATGACAATGACCATGAGATTCACATTTCATCACCTTTTTTTGTGAGCTCTCTTTCCTTTATATAAAAATTGTTGCTGTGCTAGATAAACCATTTAACACCATGTCCTTCATTAGCACAGAATGAAAAACAAAATGGAGAAGAAGATATTCTCCATCCTGTTCACAGCAGGCAGCCACCCATAGTAAAAAAAAAAAAGCTGTGATCACAACAGCAGGTATGAAATGTCAGTTTTAGCAGAGCCACGAGGCAGGCTGGAAGCTGGAAGCCTTGTCCACCTAGGACAGGGTAGACACACAGGTGGGATATCTTGCCATACTGCTGTCCAGGGTGCATATGTTCTCTGGGTACAGAATCAGACAACACTGTCAATCTGGCATTACAGAAGAGCCAAGTATTTAAAAACAGTTTGCTGATTTCATGATAAAAAACATTTTCTCGTATATTCCATTTATATTGTGCCCTTTTGCCAGACAATTTTCAAGTACTTAATATTAATTAGCTCTCAAAAGGCATATTTGAAGAATAGATAATAATTTCATCCACACTTCTATCCTCTGTGGTGTAATGTGGTGAAAACAACATGACAGCTACTTAAAAAGCAAAATATAATAATGGAGAACCTAAAGCTGCTGAGGGTAAATTTTCTTAAGCTTGAATTTTCAAAGCCTATTCAAGGCCCCAGCTGAGCTCCTGTGGGCTTCTTTGAAGCTTCTAGCTTTCCTAATCAACCCAAGGATCTTTTTTCAAAGAGAAATGAAAATCTCAATATTATCAAACCCATTATTAAGCACATACCTTTGCCCCATCCTGGCTTTATTTTGTTATTTGAGTAGTTTTTAAAGTTTTTATGTGGTACTTAGGGGAATTTTTGTTCCCTGTGAATTACTTTGCACTCTCCCACTTTCCAGAAGGATACCCTACTATATCTCAGATTTAAGAGTATGTTTTCTATTGACCTTCATGTAAAATTCAAAATATGAAATTAAGATCATACACAAAACCTTGATGAAATAAGTGAAGAAGTCAATTATGAGACTATTTCTAAATGTCTGAAAAATGCATAACCACACAATGACGGGCAGGTAAGATAAGTAATATTGCACAGTTGGTTTGAATTTTAGGGACTTAATACACTGACAGCAATAATTAGTTTATAAGTATTTGTTATTGAGATATTTTTCTTGTTCATCTGCACTATTCATGATAGATTTATTCCACTTTTTTCAATGGCGAGCACTGCAGACTCCAGGTCAAGCACTAGGAAGTGCATGGGAACAGCAAGAAAAGAGGATTTCAGTTTTGTCAGAACAGCAAAATACTATTTTTAAATATCTAGTATGGATATTGAGATGGCATAGATAAATTATCTGTAATGAAAGAAGTAGCTGATGCTAATAACCAAGCTAAATTGGTAAAATAACCAATTAAAATGTCATCTTTAATTAAAATGCCAATTAGAGCAAAGGGTTATTAAGATACATGTCAGTCACTAAAACTGATGAATCATAATTCTTTTACAGGATGTCTTTTCTTTAGCTTTCCCCAAAAGCAAGAGCTCTTACCCAAAATAAAACCAAGCTCTCATTGCCTTTTTTTAAACACACATTGCATTCAAACTATTCCAAAAGGCAAAAATTAATAGTGCTACAGCACAAAAATAAATTAATGGGCTCTTAAGACAAAGAGATATCCAATTAAAAAAAAAAAAAAAAAAAAAAAAAAAAAAAAAAAAAGCAGAGAGGGGGAGATGGGGAATGAAAAGGGGAAAAAAAAGGGCAAATAAGGTAGCCTGAGGGTAGCTTGGTATGGCTGCTGATCTGTAATGCAGATGCTTCTTCCCATCCTCTTGCCTCTGGAAGGAAGTCTCCAGATTTCAAAGCCTGCATAATGAGGAGCCAATAAAACATTATAATCTGATAATGCCTGTTACTGCTGATTCACAGGACTTCCTTTCCCTTCAATTAACCCACATCACATAGATCACCATGGTTTACCAGACAGTGCACGAGGATGGGGATTACACAATTGACACAAGATAATAACACACACAGTAGAAACAGAGCAATAATACCTCCAACAAGCCCTATAATTGCAGCTGAGATATTCTAATGACGGGTCTATTAGCACTAGGTCAGTGGGAAAACACCAGGATTTCAAGCTTACAAGGGGCAGTTTTCTGCCCTAACCAAAAGAACTCATCATTCAGTGTTTTCTTCCCTGTTTAGCTCAGTGGGTTTTGGGTCAAGATAGCATCATTATTTTGGTATCTCAGTATTGTGGCATTCAATCACATCAAGAAACAATAGATGCATGCATATAAAGTAGTTCACCAACTGGATATCACGCTGCCTTTCTTCTATTTCCTCAAAACCAAAATTTAGCAAAAAGGAACACAACAGTTCATTCACAGCCTGAAAACAGGGTTCCAAATCTAGAAATCAATAGCTAAATGAACCAATATGCACACATACATAATTATTTTGCTTCAATATGCCCACTTCCTTGATTTCATCTCAGTTTAGCCTTCCCCCGCTTTGCCTCCACCACTCCCTTACATTTGCTTTATTTAAAGATCTCTTCAGAAAATGCAATTTATTTCATGAATATGTGAGCCAGCTGATCTGTTCCCAGCCAAATCAACCTTAGCGTCTATGGTTTTACCTTCCAGGGTAAACTTTACCTGTTTCTACTATACTATAATATTAAAATGAAGGATTAGATGACTCAAACTGTCTCTAGAGTTTTCTCATGAGCCATGAAAACAAAACAAATAAAACAAAACACTCAGTGCCTATTCATCATCTTTATTTAAAGCTTCTTTCTATTCTATAAATTCCCTTCATTGCCATGATGTATTTCTAATACACAATATTAGAAAATTCATTAGAAACTCACACCCCAAAGCTGTTGGGGTTTTTGTTCTGTAGGTTTTTTCATTACACTTCTGCTTAAGGAGAACACAACTTCATTGCAGCCTATTAGGAATTATTGAGAGACATTACCACCCTCCACATCAAAATCTCCAGTCACCGCTGACAGTGCTGTAACACATTTATTATGCCTTCTTTCATATTGCCTGTTGACATTCAATCTGCCCTCTGATGATAAAATATGCAAAACTATAGAGGCAGAATTATGAGGTTCATATTCCACTTAGATCTACCTCCTGAAATTCAGCCACAGAGACAAAATCTGTGTGATGCATTCCTGCACTCCAACCAGGCCATCAAATATCAGACTGGTTTTACAACATTAGTATTTACAGGAAAATGAATAGGAAAAGAGAGATCAAAAAGCAGTCTGAAACTTATTACTAAAACCACAGAGAATTGCTTTTCTGAAAGGTTAATAAATCGGCAACTGACTCAGAATCAACAGACCTTTGAGGTCCAGTCCAACCCATGACCTTAAACCACCTTGTCAGCTAGACAAGGGCACTGAGTGCCATGTCCAGTCTTTCATTAAACACCTCCAGGGACAATGAGTCCACCAACTCCCTGGGCAAACCATTCTAATGCCCAATCACTCTTTCTGTGAAGAACTTCTTACTAATATCCAACCTAAACCTCTGCTGGTACATCTTAATTCATGTGCTTTTGTCCTCTTGCTGGTTGCCTGAAAGAGCGGGAAGAAGAAGAAGAGATCAACCTCATTACGACCTCCCTACAGGGAGCTGCAGAGAGTGAAAGGGTCTCCCCTGAACATCTTCTCAACTCAAATTGTTTCATCTTTACCACTGAATTGCTTTAGCAGAGGTTTTCTAACCACCATAACAGCTAGCTTAACTTGTTTCTATATTAGCTTAGTAGCACCATTGTACTTTGCAACTCGTGATCCATAGGGTTCTACTGAAAATTCAAAAATTGGCTGAAAACATCCTAACCATGTTAACCATTCATAACACTGAAAATGCCCTTCCAACACCAGTCACTTCAAAACAGGTGCTCAGAATTTTGGCATTCCTAAATTGGAGGTTAAATTTTCCATCCTAGTCCAGAACAAGCAGAGGAAAAGTGGTAAAAGTCACATTTACACTCAGTGCATTGGCCACAACAGATACAGAATGAAATCTAAAGCAATCCAGAGATGGTTTTCATTTACACTCAACTCTATGGAATTCAAAGAAGCCTGCTTATCATCGGAGGAATGGGACAGTAGGGGCATAGTCCAGCAAGTAATTCTGTTCCATGAAAATTTCTTTCCAAATCAAGACATGACAGGAGATGAGAGCGAGCTACAAAGAAAGCTTCACGCAATTCCCATCTCTGCAAAGCAGAGTAGAATTACACTTGCAATTTGCTATGCTATGCTACACTATACTGTGCTACATAATGCTCTACATCCATATTTATTGCCAGGTAGAGGTCTCTTGGTATTTTGATTCTTTAGGAGATAAATTATAATGAGTATTCATGAGTAAACTGAGTATTGGTGACTGAGAATATTTGAGTCATTTTTAATTACTAAAATAGGCAGAATGAAACTTCAAAACCACTAATCTCTGACTTCATAAATAAGGTAGTGTAAATGTAAATACACTTCTATTTGATTACTTTGGCATAATCTCTAGTGAAAATAGACAAGACAAGCTGTTTAAGATCAGAAAGTTTTCAGTATCTAATAGAATGTTGAAGGAAGTGCATCAAAGCAGACTGCAATGGATAAATAAAACTTCAGTACATCAGAAACTTTACAAGAAAAGAAGACAAGCAACCCATACCACCAGAAATAGATGATCAAGAACAGAGACATCTAGGAACACAGGGAAGAAAAAAAAAGGAAAAATGCACTAAACCCCAAAAGTTCAATCTCTTTACTACCAGGCATCCCTTCTTTACTGCCCTTAGAAGTATCTTTTTAACATACCTGCCTTTGGTTTTCAATAAACAATAATCCATCATTTGCAGAGTTATTGTACAGATCTTCCTAGCAGAAAACCAATAGACTGAGTTGTAAATGAAGCAAGAGTTACCAGAATTAGCTTTAAAATCTTATTATATCTACAACCAGTAGGACTGGTTTAGGTATAGATTCTATAGGTCGCCTTGAAAAAGACTACATTAATTAATAACATCCTCTCTCTGGATTATTAAATTTTCAGATTTAATGAAGGCAAAGAGAACTGGCAGAGGAGTCAGCATCTTAAATTGGCCAGATGAAACACAATACACTGGGAGGAAGATGAGCTTATACAGCTTCTGACAATGAAGTAGTGACAGCATCAAAACATATGAAATGAAGAGAATTAAATACACTGTGAAACTGTAATTTTTCCAGTAGTATCAAATTCGAGGACACATGTTATACATAAAGTCATTGAATATATGTATTAAATATAATTAGCTTCATTCTGAAATATTGCTTCTTCAGAAAAGGTGGGACACTATTAGGATGATTTGATAGTCTTGTTTATTGCTGTATGGAAAACTGTTCAACCCTGACTTCATAAGCTGCAGTCCACCCTTGAGAAACAAGTTCTTCTCATTCTGTCCTCTCTCCATATACCTGCATCATTTCATCACCAGGGCCTGATCAACCATACAAAATAAATTACTTTTCCAGCAAAAAGGAGACTTGATTCTCTAAGTTTCTAATGCCATCCAACTGTCTTGTAAGCCATTTTATTTTCGCCATGCAGCTATACTTGGTGAACATCCATAAATGTATTTTTAAAGGCCTAACATAAGTAAAGACTCATCACTCTACTTGCCTTTGTCAATGCACAAAGCTGAGGACAGGTTACCTTTCAAGAAGAGCTTAGAAGAAAAACACCAAAATCTTTACCCATCAGTTTGTACTTTGAGTCACTGCTTGAAAGGCTTTATACCAGTCTATTGCCAGGTGTATTACCTTAGCACAGGACTGATTGTTTTGAAGCCCACAAATTGCTTTTCACATCACTATACTGCTATTGCCACTACTCAATGACATGGGATTCGTACACTACCCAAGCACACTGTGCTACTGCCATAGCACATCTGGAGTTAGTCAGTCATGTCTTGTCTGACTGTCAGTCCCCTCATGCTTCAGGAAACAGAAAAACACCACACATCTGGTACAGATGCTTATGATCCTCATTTGTGCCGGAAAACAGAGGATTAGAGCCCATCTCAGAAGAAAGATTATTCCAGAAACAAGTACCCATAGAAAAAGATGAAACTTACCTCCAGGAACTCATATATTTTCATATCAGAATATTTTTCCTTGATATTGCCAAAAACTTTCTATAGGAAAAATATGTGAAATTACTTTGTTTTCAGTAAGTGATAAACCTTATCAGAAACTCCTTCAAAGCTCAGCCTAAGCTCTGCTGCACAAGAACATGCACATCTATCCTGTAACTGCCAGACTCTGTGGGCAGTTAGCTGTTCACACTGATACGTGTCTTTCCATACCTTCCCACAGCTTCCGTCCTTCAGAAGCCCATGTGCCAATCTGGACTATGGTATATTTATGCTTTTCCTCCTTAGACACTCCCAATGTTACTAATTACGCTCCTCAAAGCAGTTAATATTAGACACTGTAACAAATGGTGTTTTCTCAAAGAGCCTGCTGTAGATAAACAACCTGCAGACTCCAACATCTAGATCAATTTGACAAAATTATCCTGGAAAATTTAATTTAATTATAAAGGCTAAGGTCAGAAGAAGAAGGGAAAACAGTCATTTAGCATAAAGTGACTGAAATATTTACATAGCTGAAAAATGAAGCAGCACAATACACAGCACAAAGCCTGAAGGAATTGGTATTGATTATTAGGAACTGACACATGACTCGCAGCCTTAAGTGCAGTTATGTGCAAAGATGAATAAAGTTGTTTCAACATTTTTATTCCTGCAATGGTAAAAGCTCCAAAACAAACTGAAAAACAGAAAATCCAACCCTGCCACATGAACACAGGCAGCAAAGGCAGCAGTTCAACAGTTTACCTGACACAAGCCTGCGTGCCCAAGACTGTCTCCACCTCGCTCTCCCCACGAGGGCATCTAAGGACTGCTCTCTGCTCCCAGCGCCAGTCCTGTGACTACACTGAGTCTCTTTCCATGATGTGCAAAATCTCTATTGCTTGGCCACTAGTGCTCTGACTATGGAGTAAATCTGCTCTTTGGGTAGACTACCCAGCCCCAGGCTGCAAGGGGAGGGTTTGTCCATTTGGAACCTTGATTATAGTAAAGACAAAATGCAGCTCCGAAAATGCAGTTTATCCCTAAAAGAGCCATCATTTTGTTTGCAGGTTATAAATTCATCACTACATTCCCCTGTGGCACAACCAGGGCCATTAGGAGCACTTCTCTTCCTTCCTTTCTGCAATATCATTCTCTTGTGAAATGAATTAAAAGTCTACACAGAGACGTGCATTTCAATCTGGACAGTTTCCTCCACTCCTCCTTCTCCCACATCTCCACTGTAGACATATGATAAAATTAAAGAAAATTATTTTGAAGGAAAGTCAGATGTGATGCAGTATCTCAAACACTTATACATTTCAGAATGTCATCATAGAACAATTCATTCTTCACTACTCCAGTAGGGGAAAATATAAGGAACTTACTAGTAGTATCAGAAGCTTATCAAATAAAAATAACAAAGAAAATTAATAAAAATATAGCTCTGTATTACCACAAACACTCAGAAAATCACTGGTAACAATGAATTCATGTTACCAGGATAGAGCTGTGTTTTCTCATAGTATATATTCATTTAACAACCACAGAGTGGCCTGTGACAGCTTACTCAGGAATCAAGAAGCATGTAATACATCCCAAAGTTGTAAACGGTAGCAGTATCTGACAGGCTAGTAAAAAGGTTATTCATTTACTGCTCATAACACACTGGTTGGATGGTTCTTCATAGCTCCAATGGAAAAGAATATCTGTTTATATTCTTACAAGATATCAATAATTAAAAATTCATATTAATTGTGCAGTGAACTATCTGAGAATAATGCTCTTCTTTTAATTTTAGATAAGCACAAAACTGCATTTATGTACTCAGAGCTGTTCTCATACCAGAGTAAACTAGCACATTTTCACATGATCTCTACTAGGAAAGAATCCAACAACAAAAGTCAAAACAAAATTCCCAACAGAAAATTATTTGTTTGCAGGAATGTCTTTACAGATCCTCAGATTTATTAATAACACATTTTTAGCTATTACTGTGTTTCCTCACCAACTAGACACATCAGCTCCAAGCCCCAGTTTGAAAAAAACACACTTTTCAATGTTATACTTCGATATAATTAAGCATATAAAAGACTTCTTCCGCTTTTATAAGAAACCATAAGCAGCAATTACTTTTAGATGTGAGTGCAGTCATTCAAAAAAAAGTCACTTCATGTTTATGCATGTATTTCCTATACCAGTGGGAAGGAGAAATGATAATTGGTGCTTTGGGAGGACTCCTTTTAGAGTTTACATGGGATATAGGACACGAAAAGCAACAAGCCCAACAACCAGCTAAAAATAAGGGTGCAAACAAAATTCCATGTTCTTCTGCATTTCATATATCAATAATACCCCACTGCAGGACAGCTGCTTTAAAACATCCAGTTCTCAAACAGGCACGAGAAAGAAATGCTAACAAACTCCTTGCTGAAATCTCAGGGAAAAGATGTCTCTCCTAAGTTCTTCTGTAAAGCCTAGAGCAGCAGTGCAGTTTCTCACACCACCTAAAGGGTTTTCCAGTCGTGCATCAAATTTGCCACCCTTTAATCAGCACCTGCAGAACAGAACAGTGCAGTGAGACTCAGTGTAATAATAATTCACTGAGAATGGTGCGACAATAGAGTACAAGACTGAAGTTGATGAGGAAGACAGTGCTTATGAGGTGTTCCTGCTGCCATCAGGACACCCTGTGATAAGACCAGGGTCTTTTCTGGTCTGCAGTTTGCAAGAGTTTGAAGAGATCATCCAGGAGTTAGACTAAAGCAAGAAATACAAGTCCTCTCTAGACAGATTACACATTCTGCTTGGTTTCTCTACCTTCATGTTGCTATAGGGATATATCTGGCATTAATAATTTTTCTGAGGCTTTGTCTTATTTTCCCCTTAGGCTTTTTTTATTTATATATTTACATTTGAAAAAAAAAAATGCTGCTAAGGAGGAAGACAGAAAAAGGTTTTTGCATGGGAAAGATGTTGCAAAGAAATGTTTAGTCTGCATGAAATGGAAGAATACTTCTTAGGAACCCTTAAGGCAAAAAATCAGGAAAGTGGGCTAAAGAGAAGGAACACATGCATATCTCAGCATGTATTTCTGCTGATTAAAGAATATTCTTCTTATTAGGATATAAGTTGAAAGTTCCTGAATTTTATTCATTTAGCTCTATACTTACACTAATGTAGCTTTCCCCAAGCTAAACTGGTGTTCTCATTTGAGAGCACAGTTTAAAAATAAAGAATCATTTAGTTATCATGAGAATCAATTACACTTAACATGGGTCAGCAGTGCTTGATGTGTTAGTTCACCTGCGGAATATCTGAAGCCAGACTGTTCTAGTAAGTGCTGCACTTATGAATGAACAAGAATTTGGACAAAAGCAATTAAAATATGTATTTGAATCTGAGCAATTTTGTGAGTCTTACAACAAAGATCTGATAATTCGTTTGGTATGCTTTTGTTTCAAGGCTTGAAAAGTTGTTTCTTTCTTGAGTCAATGCCTTCTTGGCCACCTAGATTTTTTATTATTCCTTATCATAAGCCATTTTTATGATAATTATATTTGTAATCAATTGTATAATTTCTAGAACCAGCAATGACTTGTAGAGAACCAAAACCAGTCAGCTGCAAGAAAACTTAATATGAACTTGCTTTTATCATGAGAGCAAAAATAAACCAATCCCCAACTGGCAAATGACACAGTGAAAATTAAGAAGTTGAAACACTTACATCTTCTTTTAATATAGATTATTTGGGGTGTTTTTTCTAACTGAAAGATGTAAAATATTAAATTTCACTGCAAAAAATGTATTTGCTCCCACGGTTATTTTTACCTTCAGCTCTCCATTGCACACAAAAGAAATTTTAATATGTCAAAAGTGGATCTATAAATTCATGAAAACCTCTAGAAGTAAAAAATCAGATGCAGTGGAAGACCAAGAACATAACTTAATCAGGTATTTCAATCAAGATGATAATTTTCTATTACACTAGAATTCCACTATGTGACTTAGAAAGCATTTAACTACACTAAGAAAATGTTAAAAATTTGGGAGAAGAGACCTAACAAGAAGAAATTAGTAAATGCTACATGGCAAAAAATGGAGAAATCCATAATAGTAATCAGTGGCAAAATGCTATACTATTGTGATTAGTGAAGTCAGTTTCATTGTGCTTACTGCATCTAAACAATTGCAAGACTAAAGAAAAAATAAAATTACAAAGCTCAATTCTCAGTGAATGTGACAGGAAAATAGCCAACTTCTAAGTGCATGGCAGCTACACAAGTAGCTTCAGAGATGAGCTTACAATCCCAAACATAAGTACATATGTTTTTAATCTGAATTTAGGTATATTAAGCTTCTTGGTTTTGAGGGACTTTCCCTTTATCCCTTAGGATAATGCTATTATGGCTGAATCTCTTCTTGCCCCCTTAAGGGGTGGAAGTTGTTGGCAGGACACCAGACTTTCACCTGAAATCTGATGTGCAAGTTCAGTTTCTGAAAAACCCCTAGCAGAGGAAAAAAAAACATCAAAAAAAAATCTTTGGACATAATATCACTAACCAAAGTGCTCCCTAGAAATAATTCCTTGCATTCCTTCCATGCACCTACTGCAGCAAAGATGGCATTCATAAGTAATTCCACACTTTGCCCAGCTACAAGATGTTATATGCCACCACCCAAGGAGCTGAACAGATAGCAGTTTCCTAGTGTATCCTGACACAAGCAGATATTTCAAAGTCTGCTCCTCTTATATTACATCAAGAAATTCAGTTTTATGAAGGGCACAGTATCTTCTTTTCAAGAAGATGAATCATGACTGAAATTTAAAGAGCTCATTTAAGAGAAAGTGTCCACACTGAAAGACATATATAATACACAGAGGGCAACTTTGGAGCTCAGACTGATATACCACTTGGCAACAGACAAAGCTACCTAACCCTGAAAAGCACAGATACATGCAAAAGCAGAATTTCTCTCTGCACTTCTGTAGTCAGAGACTGGATAGGATCCCAAAGTTGACAGTACTGATTCAATCAGAATGGAAACTCCCAGGACAAACCTATTGCAGATGGCTGGAACAGCAACATACATGCTGCATTCATTCACCACTCTATTATTCATCCTGAAGTCCCTCTTGACTAAACTGTAATTTTCAGAAAATTAAAATGATAATGGTAGGTAAATGAACAAAAATCAAGCCTAATGCAAATGAACTTCATCCATAAAATATTATTCATGTTGGAGCCACATTTTTTAAAAACCAAAAAATAAAAGTGATCATGCAGATGTAAGTAGATACACAAATATACAAGCACTACAATTGCACAAATAAAATTTTGTGTGTAATGGTGGCTCTGCACAAAATAGGGTCCATCACTTGCATTCTATTCTTCTTAAAAATAACCCTTTGGTTGATAGAACTATAATTAGGAGCTGAAGGTTTGTTACTCTGTCAGTTGAATGAATTGATCTGCAATGAAGCTTAAAAAAGAGAATGTGAAAAGGGCCTTAAGCAACCAATCTTTAACAGACTTTATAGCAAGCAAAACACCTTTCACAGGAGTGAAGTGTCATGACATCTGCAAACAGAAATTTCTTTAAAACTAAGCATGTATTAAAGTGAACTGAATGCACTATCATATGTAAAAAAAAACCAGTTTCAATCTAGTTTAAAAGTTTCTTTTTATGGAGCAGGGAAGGTAAACATCTTTTCTATGAGGATATTATTAAATCACTCAACTTTAATTGGCTATGAATTACACCAATAGAATGTATTTTGATAGTAAAGCTGTATATATCTAGGACAAACCAGAGTCTAATAAAAACAGAAGCAAAGAGGTTGATAAATCATCAAGTCGATCACTCTGCCTGTGTGTAGAGTGACTATTCTCTCTGACACATTTTCAAGTGCCCTATTTATTCAGTGAAAAGATTATGCAAGAGCCTGACACGTATCAAACTGTGTGACAGACAGACAGGCAGACACACACATATTGCTAAGCCCTGTTGCAAAGCCACAATTTGTGGCAGATCTCAAGGCTAATGTAACCTCTGTCATTTTAGCAGGCACAGAAATTGATCACAATTATTATTGCAGATACATTCAGGTTTGCTTATTCAGCCTTTCCACCAGAAAGTCCAATGCCTTTTGTGCTGTGGAACTGCATCTTTAAACAGCTTTAACACAGGGAGACTGACAAAAATACAGCTCTTCCTTCAATTCAGATTTTAAATTGAAACAAGACCTTGCAGTGGCATAGTCAGAAAATAACTGCACTTCACTTGCTACAGAGCCATCTTCCAAATGATCAATGAAAAAAAAAATATGAGGGGAAAAAAATCTCAGAAATATTTCTGATTCTCTTTGAGCATGTTTTATAGATTTCCTATAAACAGAATATCATATGGAGCACCAAACTCTAATTTAAAAAAAAATTACAGAATTACCTTCTGCTTCTAGAAAACACTACTCTTGTTCCTATTTAGGTTATCTATATGAAAGAGAAGCAAACAAAAGGGTATAGCCCGTCTAACTAGAAGTCAAGTTCCAACAAAAGCTGTATCACTGCAATACCAGCAAAACCAAATCAAAAATTCTCTCTCAAATTATTATTTACATAGGCTGGATAGTTAATAATAGAAAAGATACAAGAGAGACATGATAATAAATGGTGAAGATTTACCTAGGCACAACCAAGATCTAGTGACATCACAAAAACATGTACCAGCAGTTGTGAATTCATGTCATCATATACTTGTGTAACCTTTTCAAAAGCACTTGAAATATAAACATGCATAGTGCACTTTTTCACGGCACAAGCTTCCAGGAATTCCCTTAGGAACAAGCCATATGGTATTTGGGAACAACTGTATTTTAGAATTCAGTATCTGAATCATTTTAGTTCCTAAGGATAACTCCAGCTGAGAACACCAAACCCAGGAGCATATTAGGCCAGCATTCAGATTTGTAAATGGTTTGAGAGATGAAGGATGTTTCACAGATATGAATGTTAGTTCCTAATTGTTTGGGCCCCTCAAATCTTATTCCTATAACTTACAGGTTCAAGACTGATAAATACTCTGTAAACTTAAGTGGCTGTTCATTTTATTTGCTACAACAAGAATAAAAAATTAATTTGCTGTTCAATACTTTTACAGGTGCTTGGGTGCAAGCATTTCCAATAAATGCAAGTGAAAACTGTATCGACACAGCTTGATTCAAAGAAGCTGTAAGTCTACAATTCCCAATGGCTTTGGCAAGAAATGGCTCCTACTGAAATCACCAGAATTTCTCTACTTCATTCCGGGATAACACTTTCTCCATTGGTCTGGAAAGCATCTACTACAATACTTTTATGGTTAAGAGTTATTGTTCTATATTTGTTCTGTGGCACTGCCATGAGATTCCAGTCAAGACCATGATTTCTTGGGATAATGCAACATAATAAAGTGCTAAGTCTCCTTTCTGACAATTTTAGCAGTATTTAGTAAATCATAGACAAATCCATTTTATGCATGGAAATCTTATCCATGCTCCTATTCATCACCTTGGGCTACTTAAGACATCCATTTACAGGGAGAATGAGATTTGCAGAGACTTACAATTATCTAATCACATCAAACACTTTGTTCCCATTTCAGCATCCTGTTACTTCTCAAGTCTCTGGGGCATTTCAATTTTTCCCTGTCAAAGTTTGCAAGTCCTTCTACATATCAGTAATTTCTTGCACTTGCAGGTTCCAAAAAACCTAAAATACTTCTCTAACTAGCCTCAGTTCTGAGGGAAGTGTCAGAAGACAACCAAGTCCCCACAGTTCTCAGACTCTGAAGCGGTTTGTATTCATGCAGCACTGATATCCAAAAGCAGCCAGGGGAAATAAGAAAAACAAATGTCTGCGTCCTGCTGAGCCAAACTTTAAGCTTGGATGTGGCAGGCATAGGTACAATTCCCTGTTCTGCTTGACTTGGAACATATGCACTAGAACTGCTACAGAATTTATGATTCTGCATAGAAATGAGGGTTCTGCTTGTTGCATCTCCCACAGAGCAGGAAGAAATCTAAAAATAGAGCAACCAAGTAAATCATACAGATTGATTTTGGCAAAGACAGGCTTAACTCCACCAAGGCTTTTTAGGAGAACTACAAGACAGGAAAAAAAATGCTTTTATATTAACCAAAGCAGATCAAGAGACCCAAGAAGAAAGGATCAGGCAAGGGGAGAAAGTTGAACTGACAGCAAAATTTAAATCTGAAAAAGAGCTTTCACATAGGAAAGCAAAGAGTGGAATAAAAATTCTCTCAAATTCTTAGGAGTTTTTTTATTATCCTCCTGTTAAGTAGCCCAACACTGAAGTGCTTAATTATATTCTGTGTCTGAAATAACAAGATAACAGCCATCCATCCACACAGTCCATAGTACAAGCCAGTACACCCCTCAAAACACAAATACAGGATATTTAGATGTTCTGATGCCTTTTCACAAGTAATTTTTTGCATGACTGACTCTAGTACCAGACTACTATGTGACTCTTTCACAACCGTTTGCTGTTGTCAGACTGGATTCAACAAATAACTACTAATACTGCCAACAGAGACAGGGTATAAAGAACATGGGAGAACAACTTAACTATTTCTAAGATTCCTCTCTATGGAAGACAAGAACTAAAGCCACAGAGTTTTTAAGCTCTCAGTACCAAAAATCCCTGAATTTTTAGAAGTGTCAGTACCTGATTACTGGCAGCTGATGTCTCCTTACCAAGCAGTGCTCCAAGACAGCAGAATGGAAAACACACTGATCTTCACAGTCAGTATGGGTGCTGTTTCTGTGCCAAAATCCACTCCCAGCACTGTCTACATGAATGCTGCTTCATCCTATGCTTTTTCCATCAATGGCCTATTTCATAAAAGTCTTATGACCTCATAGCTCCTTTTTTAAAATATGGCTATAGTCCCCAGAATAAACTCGACATAAACAGATTAATTACTTTGAAATGCTGCATTTTACCCAAATCCAAGAAAAGCCCAAATTTAGAGCACAAGATCACTTTAAAAAATTGTTTCCTAAAGCTAGAGGCTAACAATATGGTTAATATGGGAGGTATCGAAAAAGGAAGAGAAAAAAATGCTCAATTTTCGAACACCTTTTTATCTAGTCATGTAATTTTAACAAAGCAAGCCAGTAAATGAGTTTACTTTTAACCACAGTGCATTACTAGGAAGAGCTACTTTTTCTCTCTTTATACCTCTGAACAGCAACTGATTTCCTTTCATTACAGTGCTGCTGTTCTCACACAAGACGCATAAATTTCACTGGGTTCTCCCTATTTCAGATACAGATCCACTGTGAACCAAGCAGAAATATTTTCTATAATTAGAACACATTTTGAGCCAGTTGCAACAGTTCAGAAATGGCACAGTGAAAATCTACATAAAAATATGTTTCATTGGGCAGAATAACTCAAATTTCCCTGCATTTGAAGCCCAGCAAGAGCAGGTATAAGAGCACTTGGCTGTGACTAACAGCACCTAAGGTAACAACAATAATGATTTATGTGTCAACATCAAAAAGGAGCTTTTAAATACCCAGAGGGGGAAAAAAACAAAACTAAAAACAAACCAACAAACCTGGTTTGAATAAATTAGCTAAATAATGTACAAAAGCTAGCTGATTAGCAGACCACAATGTAGATTCACAACCTGTATTTAAAAAAGTTGCAGCTAACTTTTTTGGAACCATAGAACCATTAGGGTTGAAAAAGACCTCTAAGATAATGAAGTTCAATGATTAACCCAGCACTACCAAGCCCACCACTAATCCATGTCTCTGAGCACCACATCTACATGTCTTTTAAATACTTCCAGGTATGGTGACTCAATCACTTCCCTGGACAGCCTGTCCCAAGGTTTGACCAGCCTTTGGTGAAGAAATTTATTCTAACATCCAGTTAACAACCTCCCCCGTTGTTGCTCGAGGCCATTTCCTTTTGTCCTATTGTTTGTTAACTGGAACAAAAGACTGACCCTACCTGGCTATAACCTCTTCAGGTAGGTGGAGAGAGCCCTTCTCAGCCTCATTTTTTTGGTTAAACAGCTCCATCACCCTCAGCCACTCCTCAGAAGGCTTGTATTCCTGATCATTCAATAGCTTTTTTATCCACCTCTAGACACATTCCAGGTTTTTAACTTTAAATTGCAGTGTCTTGTTACAGGATGAGACAAAGAGAAAAGAGAGAGGAAGGTAGTTCCTGCTGCCATTCCATGTTGCAGGACCACTGGCACTGACAGCAGTCTCAGCAGTAAATGCTTCCCAGGACACCATAGGGCTGAGCAGTGAGACTGCTGCAGCAATCTAGAAACACTCCTTAATCCCTGAGGGGAGAACTATGCAGACATACAGCCCACTGGCACTAGTGAGGGCATCTCAAGTGTGTAAGCTGTCACATTCATACCAATGTCCAGCGAGACACAGGCCTTCTGGGAAGGAACTATCCAGGTCCCAGGTCCCATCCTGCCTGAGCTCCCAAGCCTGCTTCATCTTGAGCTCCATGTCTGCTTG
>VRYO01001878.1:14056755-14163107 GCA_009812075.1 Sialia sialis | reverse complement strand
CCAGCCAGGGGGAGAAGCCAAACCTTTCCTATCTAGATAAAAACTGAGATTTGGAACACCAAAGCAGCCTTTTTCCTCTAAGTTTTCAGAGGTAAACTAGATCTTTCCACATCATCACTGGTCCTTTGGAGGGAAACTGCACCCTTCTATAGGACCACTGCTTCAACTGAACCACATCTGTGACTGCAAGAGGACTGCAACCACCATCTAATGGAACTGCTACCAACACCCTGGCTGACGGGGTGTCAGGTTGTATTCTGACTGTGCCAGTGTTTTGCATTTGTTCTTTGTAGTACAGTATTTCTATTTAAATTTTCATAGTAAAGAACTGTTATTCCTAATTCCCATATCTTTGCCTTAAGAATCCCCTAATTTCAAAATTATAATAATTCAGAGGGAGGGGGTTTACATTTTACATTCTCAATTTCAAAGAGAGGCTCCTGCCTTTCTTAGCAGACACCTGTCGTCCAAACCAGGACAACCTGACAAGAGGAGAAAAGATTAAAAGGTGATATCTGTCCTGAAAGCCCTTCTGCAAGGCACAGGTGCAACGGCAGTAAGAGATCCTCTCTGTTTTTCTTCAGTAGCCCACAGAGAACTTTCTGACTACCATGAATGCTCTGATTGTATCTCTCCTTTCTGCCCAACACTCTTTATTTGTTTGTCTGACAGAGTTATAAACTCTACATTTTGTTTTCCAACTTTGACTGCAATTTTCCTCCCATTGTGCAGCATCCGAGTGGGCTCTCATGTTGGAGCTGGATTTTCCACCTCTTTTGAGCTATGAGGCAGCAAATAATCACCCTGCTTCACTGTAGTCCCAAGGAACAGCAACAGGGATTAATCATATTCACTCTGGCAATTCCTGATTTCCAGTCTATTAATGAGATCACAGTAAAGTCACATCTTACTGTGGTGGTTTGGCAATTGTAAAAATAAGGAAAGTCCCTGCTTTTGAAATTACGCAGAACACTAAATTAACAACTTAAATGACAAAAGTTCAAAATTATTTTTCTTGAAGGAATTTATCCTTGTGATGGTCTGAATCACTTCAATTGGGGTTTGGGGGGGAGGGAAGAATGAAATACAGGGAAAATAGATTTCATTCCAAAGAAAATTAACTCCCCAGATGGAAGTTTTTCAGATAATTAGTTAGCATATGAATATCAATTAAGTCCAAGATAGGGCTTACTTTTACGTGACTCTTGTTCATTTTTTCTCTTCTTTTGGCTTTTTGTTGTTTTACATTAGGGTTTTTTTGTGGGCTTTTAAATCATAAGAAAATCCTTGTTTTCAATTTTGTTTAGTGACTTTTCTAGTGGTTAGGCATTCAAACCAATTACAGGCTACAAAGCTAACTGAGGCATACTCAGTGCCAGTTGAGCTTTATAATTTCCTACTGGGAGGAACTAGAGAACAATGTAATCTTCACAGTAACAGATATTCAGGGATAGTTGTTTGGCCTGGCAAATGCCACAAAAAGTAGCTAAGAACTATTGTTCACTTTGACCATATTTTATTCAAAAGTAAAAACGCAGACAAATGTTTTAGTCACACAGGTTTAGCTTACAATAGGTGGACAAAATGTTTGCTACATAAACACTTGAAATTCAATGTAAATCATGTAAGTCACATGCTGACAGGAATAGCTGTTGACTTCCCATTTCTGTTTAGTTGGTTTTCTTTCCCTAAGTTTCTTAAATTGCAGTCTTAAGAAGCAAATCTTAAGAAGCAGGAAACAAAGGCGATATCATTGGAAAAATGTATCACATAAACTCACTACACCTCCATCTCCAAAAAGCTGAAAATAGATGAGGATTTCTAACATGAATTACAGGCCACACACACACAAAAAAATTTCTGCCAATATATTTCAACTTGCTAACTGTTATTAAAAGAAAAATGTGCAATAACAGATGCTCTTGTAGATACATATTTCACCTGGAAACATTCAGTGCTTAAAACAGATGCATTGGATGTGCAAATTCTTACTTTGGGACCTGCACCAACTCACCTGCTCTTAATTCTGCAAGGACACTGAAAAGTCTTGACAAATCATCTGCTGACCAAACCGTGACCCTCAGTAGATTTACCCACAATAAGAAGGAAAGTGACTCATGATAGGAAATTCTGTTACCCAATATTGAAAGAAGGTATGTTATAATTTTTCTTCAGCAAGTTATGCAGTTAGCAATGGAGACTCTCAAACAGTGAGGTAAGTAACAGAGGGACCATTGGAACTATCCTGCAAGTAGTCACTGGAACTCCCCAAAGGCAAATATTGCTGGAGAATTACCAGCTGTCAGAATTTTGAGCATGAATTTAGTCCTAAAGTATAGCTGCAAGTGCTTTAAATTCTAATAACTACCAAAAAACTCCTCATAAAAACTTGCATAGAACAGAGTGACCTTTATTGTATGCTAACAATATGCAAACACTTCATGATATTTCCAGAACACAGAAAGATGTTGTAAATTTAACTTCAATCATATTTTGAATTGATAAATAATATTTTACTGTCCCATGACCCTCCTGTCATAGGTTACAATAAATCAAGAAGATAAACCTTTTTTCACTTTTTAAAGGCAAGGCTGTATTCTCCACTAAAGTATGTAATTATTGTAGTAATGCATTACCATGCAATTTGGAGGGGAAAAAAAAGAGGGTCTGAGATTAAGTCTTCATGACTTTCTATTTCTTCAAAATAATAATTAGAATTCTGATTATATAAGACAGCCTTGATGAACCTGTCATTTTAAGCTGGTGGTGGTAATGGGATTCTGTTTTAAATAACATGAGAAGAAATAACATGCGGAGAAGAAAAGTCAAACAAATTTTAAATCCCTGGGGGTGTGGAATACATGTACATTTAATAATTTAATTTAATATTCAAAGATGAGACATAGTTCAATACACCGTTCTATAGAGAGATAAAAGGCAGTGGCAGCAGAATCCCTCTTCCCCCCCGTTTAGCTTCAAACATTGATATAATAGATTATTATTCATTTAATTAAATGTTTGGGATATTTCTGCGATAAGCAATCCTATATGTGGGATTTAAACAGTGAGCATCTGTGCTATGATAGACCTATGTGCACTATCTATCCTACAATACTAAACTGAAAGAATACTTTAAAACATAGTAAGTCTGTATTAATGTTTAAATCGAAAACAATAAAAATTAGATGGGTGAATTGGTTCACACCAGAGTTGCCTGGGCCAATTGCTATGTACACTGCACAAAATGAAGTGCTCTGTACTGTAATTCTCAGTTAAGAGCTCTCACAGAAATTCTGAATATTTTACTATCAACATGCAGCAGCAATATCTGGCATCTGAAAGAGACTGGTAAAAAAGCATAATTTTTATATTAAAAATTTTTTTCTGCTAATTTATCTTCTATAGTTTATATGAAATTTAAGAAATGGCATCTTGTGCCCCCAAACCATCTGCATTGATTAAAATTTTGAAGCAGTCCAGTGAGTCATTAAACCACAAATTAAGCTGAACCTTATTCAGTATATATCACTCCATCCAGGTGATACTTGTTTTGTCCATTCACATTTATTCTCAATTATCTTTAATTCTCAAAACAGACACTTAATCAAGGGTTGAGGAATTTGCCTTTATTCTGCATCAGAAATAACAATTCTGCCTGACAGAGGTAAACAAAATAAATATAATTTCTCACTGATCAGAGTTAATATGCAGTGTGAATGCTTCAGGAATTTTTCTGAAAATTTTGCTATATCTCTGTCTGGTGAGATAGTTAGATAAGTGTGTTGCCACAGCCAAAAAACAATGAACAAAAAACAAACAACAATGCCAAAGGGAAAAATAAGCTTCAATAAAACGTTCAAAAACTGAAGTCATGGTAGTTTTTAAAGACACTGTGCAAGATATCCTGTGCATTGAAGAAACATCCAGTCCCATCTCTTGCTGAGATGTGCAGCGCACTCCTGTTCTGGAGCCAAGATGGGCAAAGGCAGCAGCATGTTGAAGGATCTCATCTCCAGCCCAGGGGATTGCAGGATCTTCCATAAGAAGATATAATGATAAGGACCGCTCAAGGAAAATTCACTTGTTTGTGGATAATATTTCTAATGTCAATTCCACTCACTGCAGATCTTTGGCAAAGAAACAAATTGGTCCAAGGTGAATGTAACCACAGAAATTTTACAATTCTGCTGATGAAAACAACATTAACTGTGCTCTTTCATGCATACTTGAACTTTCACATCTAATTTTCATAAAGTCAAAACTTATTTGCCTTCTCATTTCAATTAACCCTTAATACATCTTTCACCTTCCTAAAAAGTGAAAGCACCATACTTATTTCTGAGTAAGCATATCCAACAAGACTGTTAAAAAGCTATTATGCCCGATTCAGGAAGAAGAAATGGTTCCAAAGTAAGTGATCCTTTAGGAAAAAGAGCTACAAGACTTTTTTAAAATGCAGATTTACAGTAATTTCAAATGTATAAGGCTCACCTTTTTGACTGAAGTTTCGAGCCTACCCCAGAAGTGCGCCTTACCACCCCGTGCACCTTATATGTGGACAAATTCCGGCAAATTGCCAGCCCGGAAGGGAGAGCCAGGTGGGTGAAGAGCTGCCATGGAGCCACTGCCAGGCAGGCGGGTGGGGGGCAGGCAGGGAGCTGCAACAGCCACTGCCAGGTGGGCAGCAAGCTAGAGCCACGGCCGGGCAGGCGGCGAGCCAGAGCCACTGGCAAGCAGGTGGCGAGCCACTACCGCTTTTGAGCAGTGAGCCACTGCCACTTTCAGGCGACAAGGCTCAGTGCTTTCGGGTGACGCAGGGAGCCGCCACCGCTGCTGAGCAGGCGGGGACCCACGGCAGCCGGTGCTGGGGGCGGGAGTGCCAGGGCCCACAGCACACGGAGGGCACCTGGGGTACATTGAAAGGCTTTGCCAGTCTGTGAAAACTGTTTGCAAATTGAGCACCTGACAGCAAACCCTGCAATAGCATGATTTTGTTACTAACTTGTTACTTTGTTGCACACAGATCCTCACTTAAAAAAAAAAAGAGTGCATCTTATAGCCCAGTGAGCCTTATAAGTGTGAAATTACTGTACATTGTAAAGTGAGGAGGTTGGTTATAAATGTGACACGTCAGTAATCCTAAAGAGTTATTTAAAACACTTTTTTAGTCTAGTACTCAGACTTAAAATGCCAAAGCTGAACATGATTTTCCACACCAGACAGCTTTTCTTACCCTGGCTCATTATTTGATGCATTAGTATATGATGTGGGTAGGCACTGAAAGGTGACTCAGAGGCATTTGTTAAACCACCATTGTTTCACGAAATTCCTGGATAAGAGAGCGAACACATAAGTAGTCTCCTGGGAAACAAAAATCACATTAGGCATCGTTTTCTTTGGGCATCTTTAACAATTGATCAGTTTTTATCAGATGGCAGCAGGGAAAGTTTAAATTGCAGCAAGAAGTTACATGAAGAACACCAAGAGCATTGCATATACAGGTTTTTCTAGCTTGATGTGAAACAGCATTACGATGTGGAGTGGCAGAGTGCACCAAGATCTGCTGCTAGTACTTCTACTGCCATAATAGCAGGTAACCAAATATTGAAAATGTTAGCAATTACTGTTAGATCCCTCTAATTAATATAGTCTTCTTGTTAAAAGATGAAAAACACCTTCTTTTACTAATATACATAATTTGAAACTGGAGTCTACCCTTTTTGCTTCTGTTTCACATTGAACAGATAAATATTATCCAGGATCAATACAACTCAAGGCTGAAAAAGGCCAGACTGGGGCCTGTAGTCTGGTTTTGTGTATCATGGCCCATATAATGTGGACCATTATAGTTGGTCTGGAACTGAAACTAAGAACTTATGACAGACTAGCAGAGACCTTTGAAAAATGCATCCAACCTTGAACTAACCAAGGCACATATATACAGATGTTCATTTCACTTCCATAGTTTACTTTACTGACAAGGACAAAACTTAAACAAAATGCAGAAGTCACAAGAATTGAGTCCTCAGGCAGTGAAAGTATATTTAAGAAATTGTTCATGAAGCAAAAAAGAGAATATTTGCTACTCAAAACTTTGGACTACTTTATCCTTATGCTCAGAGCACACAAAGAAGCAGATTAATGCAGCCAACAGTATCAACTTTGGACACTGAAGTGAAAATGCTATAGAACATTTCTGAAGGGACTCAGTGGTTTCTTTCCCTTGGAAGAGGTCAGATCTGCAGCATAAACATTTTCATAGCAGATCACTATACCTGACTTACTTCTTTTCCTATCTTAGCTGTGATAGAAATTAGAAATCGTCATGAACAATGCCTACAATTGTTGAAATTATTAATTGCAATCCTATTTTAATTTTCCAATACTGCTTCAAATAAAATGTGAATACATTTTACTTTAATCTGTGTGTGAAAAATAGCTTATGAATAATTCATTCAATGATAACTCCTCTAATCAGAGATTTAAATATTTTACTAGTGTTAGACTCTGTTCATTAGTACTTCACTAAATTCCATGAAGAAAAATGCCAAATTTTCTCCAAACTCTATTATTAGCAAGTAGAGTTATTCTTCCACCACAATTTCTTACTCGAGAGAAGAAAACAAAATTCACACTGGTTCCACAGAAATTTCCTACCACTATCCAAATACAGACATTTAAATAAATGCATGACTCTAGGGAAGAATGGGATCTTTTTACAAATTTAAGGATTGAAACTCAGTGGAAGAGAGATGCATCCCAAATCCAAACAAACCCCAAACTTTTGTACACACATCATCTTAAAATTGTGGCTTTGAAAGTTTACCCCTTGGACCATACTTGGCAGCAGCTGAAAATGATAAATGCTCTGAATCAATTTCCTGAAATCACAACTGTGACCTCCCTACTTCTGCCCTCCAGGAAAGATTGTGAGGCACACACCACATGAGAACAACTGAAACCAAATTGATTATTCATTTGTATTATCATCATTCCCTCCTAAAATAAATGAGAGGCTTCTATTGTAGAGTTTCACAAAATCCTGGGTTTTCTATTTTCTTTTCAGATTCATTTTTATCCTTTTTCCCCCTTCTTGTGAAAGCCGTATTGTCTTCCTTTTCAACTGCAATTATCACTTTTCAATACTAATCCTTTCCCAAGCAGCCTAGATTTTCACCCCTTTGTACTGATCCAGGTTCCTCAACATTTGATCCAGTAACTGGCTTATTTTACTCTCTAATCCCTCATTTGCCACCTCTGCATACAACCTGGATCTTTCCTTACACAAACAAGTAATTTTCTATGCTCTTTACTTCTTTTGTACTTTTAGCCTCAGCTTCTCTAGTTCATAGGATTACGAATTCCTTTTCTGTCCAATAAACCTTGTTCTTTTCTTGTTTTATTTAATCTTATTTTCTCAAAATATATTTCAGGCTTTTTTCTTCTATTTAATTCATGTTTAATACTCAACTTTAGTTGAATACTTTAAGTTATTGCTTTGTATGGAGTAATAAAGAAAATCGAAGATAATCAAAAAGCATACCAAAATACACAAATGAGAAGTATAAAAGATTTGTTCCAGTGGCATACATGCACATATATAACATTGTTAAACTATATTATCTCCTTATTGAGTTGTGATGATCCTCTGTCTAAAGTGGCGAACAAAAAAAACCCAAAGGCTTCCTTTGTACTGGGCTGTATGAGCATAGAGAGGAGTGGAGTTTCAAATGCCTAGCATCAAATTAAAATTACCAACAATTTGCAAGGGTTGTGAAATAAGAATGATTCAATCAACTACAGCATCTGGCCAGATGCTCAAAATCTGGCCAGCGTGACCAGACACAGACAGTCTGAGTCCTGCCACGGCCAAGATTATTAAGTTCCAAAGACAACTTGATGCATTCCTTTGGACTTCACTGATATTTCTCCCTAAATATAGCTTCTGTTTGGATGAAAAGAAAGAAAAGAAAAAAAAAAAAAGAAAAAAAAAAAGAAAAACAACAGAAAAAAGATGCAAAGAGAGAACACAGAACAGTTCAAACAGACAAAGAACCATTTATTTCTTTAATTGTAATAAATATTTTACCCATAGGTGTCCTCTATAGACACCGATGAGTTTTGTCTGCTTTCCTGGCACCAGTGGCTTTAATAAGACATGAAAGACTCTCCACCTTCAGGCAGAGAGGCATGGACTGGTGTAGCAGGGACATTCTCAAGCCAGATCCCACATCTGGGCGCAGCTCCCAGGGTATCATTTTTGAGCTGGAGGGCTCAGGGATGTGCAGGAAGCTGCACTCCTGATGTGACCCAGTCAAGACAGAGCTGGGGCACGGAGCCAGGCTCCTGCACGCCAGGATCTGGGGTGAGAGCCAGCTGCGCCACTCCAGCTCCTTCACAGACAGTCTCTGGGTGAGTGATAGAACTAGCACTGCCTCAGCTCCCTCTAGAATGCTGTCAGTGTTCTCCCTGCATGTTTATACCCCAAATATTTCCAGTTTACATAATCTATAAATAGGCATTGCTGCAGAAGGACCCTGGCTCAGTTTTACATTTGTGACATCTGGCTCAACTAGAAGTTTATAGCACTGAACAGATATGTCTTCAAAGATGAGTCTTTAAAAGTGAGCAATCCAATATACACTGTACTTGGATTACATTCTTTCAGAACATCTGCAGTGATACAAACAACCAGAAAGCAGAACAGATTGCAAGGATTTAAACCTACTTTACTGTTAGTTTTATACTTTTACAGTTTCGTGCAAAAAAGCTCTGAAGAATTAAACCAATGGGGTAAAGGAGGTTAATGGGATTGATTTGTCAGACTACATGAATTTCTATAATATTGAAATGATGGATTATTTTTCCTCAGAAATGTAAGGATTACTATCAGACATCTAGAGGGCAAGTACCAGGGCACAGAATATATGAACCCTTATCAGATTATCTTTAATGTGCAGTATTGTTAGAAATAATGTAATTAGGGATAGTAATAGGGATTCTTAAAAATAAATTATGCTAATTATATTATCATTTTAAAATTATAATTAAATATTCAATTATAAGAAATACAAAGGAGATTCAACAATTACATGGCAAGTCTCTGTCACGGTGAATATGTTTTAAATTAACATAGCAGCTCATTATAACCAGCTGATTTTATCCAACTACATATGACAGTTTTACTAGGCACTTCCACTGACATTTAAATCAAGCTCAATATACAGTATTATGAAGACACTTCCATCCCACTTGCTTAAACTAATAATCTTTGTTAAAAGAACTCATGTAACTATGCTCACATGTACGAAAATGGGGAAATCCTCTTTCTTTTGTGCTACTTTTTACTCAGCTTTTTGTCCATAGAGGTAACTTACAGTTCAGCTGCCCAATATCTATAGGACACCTACCATGGCAGTGAACATATGGTAAAGTCCTACTCAGGACTGGCACAAGGCAAACAGGGACTTCTTAGAAAGGCTTCATCATCAAAACCGGAGATTGTCCTGTACTACCTAGCCTGCATACCTCACTGTTCAGGGAAATCCCTAAAATCTGCTCTGAAAGATGTCTATCCAAATATTTGATGTTTAAAACTACTTGGGATGTAAGCTAAGTGGCTCCGGAATAAACAGGCATTATGCAAAGAGGTCAATTTAGAACTTTGCATTCCCTTTCTTAAATAAAATGAGTTCAAGCGAGCTGCAAGTGGTTGAAAGTTTATCCTATTAATTTCCTTTCTCCCCCATCCCTAAATACGTTATAACGATGTTACTACATGCTTTTTGGAAACATGTTAAGAAGAGTGGGAGGGAAATCAGGCTATTTCTAAATTGAAAAGAAAAAAAATATATAATTTATAATAAAATACCCACTCGCCTGCATAATCACTTACTAAAATTCTGTTACATGGTAGGAGCAATTTGATATACAAAGTAGGAGTAAACATAAGCTTTTCTTTTTTGGCCAGAAGTTTAACTTTTTAAAAGTAATTTGTAGTACTGTATGCAGGAAATCCCTAAAGCTTCAGTTCAAACACTATTTGAATCTTAAGTCAGCTCAGAAAATAAAGATAAATTGAAATTCATAATGAAATACCTGCTTTCTTTGGGTAAGATCATAAAAAAAATACAGATTTCCCTCAAACATCTTTTCTTCATGCAAATTCTAAGTGTTTCTATTAAATTTTTAAACAGAGGTTACATTTCACTTAAATGCAGGTGTATTCTACATACAAGATGAAGGAAAACATTAAGATAATTTAGTTTCTATAGCCTAGTTTAATGAAAAAGCCTCTAAAACCCACTAGTTTAGATGTTTAGTGATAGGTAAGACGTCTGTCATTTTAAGTAGACTCCTGTATTGCCCCTATAAGTTCCTAAATAAAGATCAAGTGCTCCCTGTTGTTATCATTCTCGAGAGAAGAACCACAGTAATTTTACAATCAAATTAACATTAAATTGTATGCAAAGATAATATCAGAGACTTATTGGGAAAGAAATAAAGCCACACACTTGTACCTATGAGAACAGCATAAGGTCTTCATGACCTGCAGCTTACAGAACTCATAGTTACATCTGGCTGTGTTGGCCAACATTTGTACCCTTTACAGTACAGTATTTTCACACGTATAAGGCGCTCCCTTTTGATTGAAATTTTGATCGAACCCCTGAAGTGCGTCTTATACGCCGGTGTGCCTTATATATGGACAAAGTAGGGAAAATTGCCGGCAACCCGGAGGTGCGCCTTATGCACGTGAATTTACTGTACTCCTTTGAAAACCGAAGCTCCCAACTTAAGAGCCTAGAAATGGTAGTACTTATAATTTCTGTACAGTTCGAGCTGCTGCTTCTCTCATGGTACCTTATTTAATTGGCTGCCAAATACACACTTTCACCTCATCTTAAGTGACTAAAGAAAATGGTCAAATCTCTCCCTGAGGCAGACAAATTTGAATACTGCACAAAGAGCCTGCAAGCACTTCGTACTGGAGGCAATGCTGGCCTGTGCTTTTCAGCAACTAGGGTGCCATGGCCTAAACATGGCCTTAACCCATAGCTAGGCTGCTCTCATATTTTCACATTTTGACTGTTGCTTCATTTACCAGAACAGGTATCCTGTAGCATTCTCACACATCAGAACCCCGGGTTTCCAAACCACCCGTCCCAGTCGTATCAGCTATTAGCAGGACTTGTCAGATACTCCCAGGTTCACAGCCAGTTAAGCATAATGGAGAACAAGTGATTTTACCTGTGTTAATACTATAAAGCAGGTGCTTTTGTCCTTGAATCTATGGTACAATCTAATACCTATGCAACAGCTCCAGGGTCACTCACCAAGCCTTGAAGAACTTCCAAATCTTCTGTGACATTGCTCAGAGAATCTAGGGAAGACCTTGATAAAACTTTTGTAAGAAGCAGGCCACCAACCAGAAAAAGAGAAATGCAGTTGGTGAAGCTGCCCAGGAAGGTTAAGGCAAAAGGGCTCTCCCTTTTGAGACTCACAGGAAATGTGTACTATTGATTCCTCCAAAACTGTCTTTTCCATACAGCTCTTGCTGTCCTTCCTCACATTCTCATGTGACACATTTTTAGAAAAAGTTAGAGGAATTTCTCTTTTCCCAAATTCACCACTGTGTTTTATTTATACATATAAATTACATGAAAGAAACAGAAACAAATCTTTACAGGGGCATATTTAACAAATCTGTTGTCAGGCTTCATCAGGTCACTTTGTTCTGTCACTTTATCACTTGTTACCAATACATCCCTGTCTCCAGGTGATAGTAACATTTTCTAGTCAACAAATGAAAGTAAGTTAATTATGATGATGCCAAGATTGACCTTTTCACAGCTGTTCTCTTATTCCCCATCATCCCCAAGACATCAAGAAGGCCAATACGAAGCAGTGTAACTCCATGAGCTAACATGAGCTAACAACTGATCATATTATGTGTTCTGGATTTTAACTTTCCCTTAAAATAAAACTAAATACCCAGGCCTTTCAAGTAAACAAATAAGGGAAAGTCTCACTAAATATTCTTGTGTGGGAAGCAAGGACTACCTTCTTTTCAGAGTTGCCCAGCATTCAGTGAAATTTTGTGTAAATCCCATCACATTAAATTATAGAACTGGAGCAGGGGGAATAAGGAATTTAGGAGAGGCTAGGAAGGGTGGTATCCTCACCTGGTAGAGATATTCTCTTCCTGCTCTTTCAAAGTATGGTATCTGCACATAACACAGTCTTGCAGATGGAATGAGATCACACACATGACCTATGGAGCCATCCAGTTTTATGTCTGGCAGGAGAATTCTGTTGTGTTTCAGGTTCATAATGAGCACCAGCAAGGGTGTAGCCCAGGGGCTGATAAGTGCTCTCAGTCTTGGGCTGGTGCAGGTTGGGAATCTGATGAACTAGAAGGTCTCACAGAAATATTCCTATTCTCTGCTTAACAAATACACATACTAACATTTCTTATTCTAAGGATGAGACTTCACAGCCACTTGCCTGGTACTAGCCCTACTAGAACTAAGGAGAGAGCACACATGGTACCCTTCCTTTCATCCTCTCTGCTCTCTCCAGGGACATACAAGTCACAACAAGAGAATGCAAGGCCGAAAAGGACTCTGCTGACTTCTGAAGTCACTTCCTGCCTCTTCAGATAATGATAGGTAGGAGCAGTTCAAGAGCTTGTTGACAAATGAGATCAAGAGGGGTCAGTCCATGCACATGCAAGCATCCAACCTGCGTAACCCTCAAGCCTCCTCTCATTGTCACAAAATTACAGAATCAGCTAGGTTGGAAAAGATCTTTGAGATCATAAAGCAGCACAAGCAAGCACACCTTTGAAAGAGATAGCCAGCCAGCAGCCCACACTGCATTCAGGCCTGCCTTGCTCAACTGAGATGATAATATCTAGTGTGTGGAGTGCCGTATTCTAGGCAATGGATGCTTTTGTTTGGTCCCTCTTTGTCACACACAAGCACAGTTTGCATTTTCAGACACTAAGTGCTATGTAGAGCCATCTCTTACCTACACTTCTGTTAACCCAGGGAAAGAATGGTTCAATGGTTTTTCAACACTTAGAACTGACAGTTCCCAACCTAGTCTTAAGGCACTGGAATAAGGTAGAGTTTTTTCTGCTGTTTAACAACTTGAATGAGGCCTTTTCATCTGAACAGAGCACACAGTCATGCTGCAAATAAGGCAGGTATATGCTGTATCATCACACTTGCATTAAAAAGCCCAACTGAACAAGACACCAGCAAAACCAGATTTTCTGTAGGCAGAAGAGGGAAGGAGGGTGACAAAAGTTACTGCTCTCTGAAGAAAACTGGAGCATAGAAATGCTTAATATGCCTCAGTTAAATCTGAAAAGGAAAATGCAATAGCTTTGCTTCCCATGGATTGCATTTTTCATCCACTTTGTATTTCCCAGGAAAGTCTGTTGGACTCTTTCCACAGACTTCACAGAGAGCTGGATCAAAGCTGCTCTACCAAAACAATAGCTTTCCCATTTGTCCCAGTTCACTAGAACATTTAGGCATGCGAATGCCACAAGGGAAAGAAAAAAGGACTATTTGACTGAAAGATGAGCGCTTTTCCCCACACAGATACAATTTCTGAAGACTAAAGCAGCCATGCTTCAGCCATTATTGGTACATTTACCATCCATCCTTGAGAGAATAATTCTCCTGCTTTACTCCTACAAAGGTACTAAAAGGCTATGGGAGTACCTTAAGTTTCCAGAATTTTGCACTGCAGTTGGCAAGCAGAGGAAATAAGACAATGTGATAGCCAGTGACACAGAATATGAAGTATTACATTGCTTTGCTTATTATATTATCATAGCTATTCCTCTGAAGATTGCAAGAACATTGGGGAATTACAGCTTCACATCCCTCATTATCTCTTACCCCCTCATAAAGAGATGGTCATTTCCTGAATTATAAAAGGGTAACCTAAATAACTTCTACATGTTTCAGGGCAGCTTACTGAAATACAAATCTATATAACAAAAAAGAAAAGGAAAACAGCATTGAGAAAGGATAAAGTAACGGTTTTTATTCTGTCTCTTTTTCCATACTCCAGAAATATATATGTGGGACAGAAAGTCATCTGAGTTCACATGCCAACAAAAGCCCTGATGGGGCTGTCAATGTCAGCATCAACTAGAACTGCCTTCAGCCACCACATGCTGTGTGAGAGCAAACCAAATCCCTCTTAGCCTTGTGTATAGGAGTGAGACACCTTCCCAAATCCCTTGCATTTAGTACATTTCACATGTGCCTGAAAAATTGACCCAGATACTTGCATTTCCTTTCTATCTCTTAATAAAATTAAAAAGGAAAACTATGAATATTTAAGCCCTGCCTCATCTTTATACAGCTGAATAAATTCTTAGACTATAGGGATCTTTCCATCAGGTGACTATTAGCATACTATACTTTTAAGCAATAGAATTACATACCAATAGCATGGTTCTTCTTCACAGCTGAATTTGATTCCCGTTGTGATATTTTAATAACAAGGTAAAACCAGCATGCACATAATAGCAGGCTGATCAGAGTTTAAAAATAAATCTTCTCTTCAAAAGTAATAGCAGCAGCACATTCTCTTCTCTGCTGTTGCTTTTAGAAATGACTTTATTTGGGTACCAACTGTCAGATTCATGGAAACATTTTGAAGAGTGAGAATGCTGAAATCCTTTCTATAACAGTGATCACAGCTGCCATGCAGATGACAGCAAATGACTTTTTAAGAGAAGTAAAGATACTTAATAAGTGTTTGTCATACATTACCTGCATATCTCAATTCTCCTAAGGTAAAATATAATTGATAAGAGGTTTTATACATTTTCTCCTTTTATCCAAAGTACAAATAAAATATTAAAGAAGGCTCTGACACTGAACTATAGCTTTAACAATTGACATGTCATCTATGTACAATGGTAACTATGTTAATCATATATTTTACAACACTAAAACAGCAAGAAATCTCAAGGCTTTTATAAAACTGCTCAAAATTATTACTAAAAATATCTAAAGTTTGAGAATATTATATTAGAAGAGTGCCACTGCCATTAAAATATGCAGGGGCGTATTTTTAGTTTTAAGAAATTAATCTTTTAAAAGTATAAGGGCACGTTTCTACTTTTAAGATACATTCTGTCAGGAAACACATTGGAACAAGTTGATAAAATTATTTCAGGGCATATGGCTGGTTTATTTAGAGAACTCAGAAAGATTTTTATCAGTTCTTCACAGATATTTACACACTCCTCCTCCTCCTGGCCTTTCCCCAGATCATGGGGATCACTGAAAGAGTTCTCATTATAGCTTCCCAGAAAATCACAGGAATTCTTTCGTGTCCCCTTCAAACTGAAGTTGTTAATTCTTTTAATGTTATTCCAAACTATTCTCAGTGGGGCTTCTTATACATATGAGGTGGCAACAAACTTTGCCTAGCATCCACTAAAGCCTATCTAAACTAACAGTAAGGACACTTTAATACCCATTGCATATTAAACACACTTACTAGCAACTAGTTTGATGCATTCCATTTATAAACACCTTCAGAGCTATTGATAATCTGATTCATAGATTTCACTTGCACAGTGAGGCTCACTCTCAAGTAGCACAAAAGAAACAATCTGAACCCTGTGTCATGAGAGATGAGTTATGTTCACAAGACAATGTAATTTCCCCATGATGCACCGCAATATCCAGTCTCTGCTTGTATGCCTAGTGTATGGCATCACCTCAAAGAGGAAAGAAATGCAGAAATGCATCCAAGAATCACACCCACAAAGCCTTGAAAAAATAATTATTTGCACATCATCAGATTTGGAAATATAGGCACAAGGGAAAAATGTGCAATATCTTGGTAAAAAACACTTTTCCCTCTAATGACTCTTACATGACAGAAAAAATCATAATGAACTACACAGATAATTTTCTAGTAAAGCCAGCTAGAACTGACTCCTCATAACACAAAAACAAAACAGTTATGTAAAAGTCCTAGAAGCATGAAAATTGTGCTTCAGCAATATGAAAGTGTAGATGCCCTGACAGTAACAGGAGAATCCGTAAACACAGAGCTCTCCTTCCAGACTGATTAATTTATCCCTGTGCTTTAAGTATGGCAACAGCAACCTTTCCCTTACCACAAACAGAGAGAGGTGAGATATCAAATGACAATAACCAGCAAGAAAAACCTAAGGACTGGCAAGGTCTTATTAATATTCCCCTTATGAACATAAGGGAGAGCAGCTGCGTATGATTTTAAAATACCCTTCACAGGCTCTCACCAAGTTGTTTGCACTCCAGGTGTGGACTCGTCTGCAGTTACATTTTAGTACTAGTTAATGGTCCAGATATCACTTTTGTTTCTGTGATCCTGTCCATCTTTTACAAAATTCTCTTAAGACTTTTCCTATGTATAAATGCATTAATATTTGAATAATTTGGAGGAAAACTAAAATATTGCTAATAATGTTCAACAAAGATGAAGATCTCCATCCCAATTTGTAGGTGATTCAAAACCAAACAATTTCACCTTGAAACTTTACAGTAAGGTTTCATTTACAGTTCCTTCAGTTCTTTTTCCCAGGATTCATTCATTTTTTTATGCGCAAACGTATAACATTAAGTACAATTCCCCTCTTCCCCTACAGCAAAAGATTTTCAGTTTGGAGGTTTGGATTGGGTTTTGGAGGTTTGGATTGAGTTTTGTTGGGTTTTGTTTGGCTACTGCTTGCTAACTTTTTTCTCGTCCTTTAAAATGTCACCATTAAAAAAGGAACCAGATTTTTATAAAGACAAAAAAGGCAAAGCTTTTCATGTTCTATCAGATGCATCTAGTTTGAATAAGCACATTCCTTTATAGAACATCAACCAGAATGAAGAATTATTCCCCTCTCATTCAACGAAACTAGAATAGCTGGCTGGCTTATATATATGAATTTTTTTTGTGTAGGGACATAAATCTCCAACATTTCCTTTACATCTAAGTGACAAATCTTTGCCTTTTTACTTCACTGTGTCAGGGAGCTCTGAATTCTATTTATACACAGGAATAAAACTGTTCTTCATTTCCTACCCTAAGGCCTCATCTTGACAGATCTCCATTATTGCTTTTTGTCTGAAAAACTGGATGCCATTTATCATTTTTCCTTGTCCATGTTCCCAAGAATCATTCTTTATATAACATCATGTATTTTCATTCAGCTGTATTCCATTAGCCACTACAAACCTCTCTGTATGTGTGTCCACAATGCTGAGACAGCATTCACAGCAAAGCTAATTGAGGCAGAGTTATGCTTCTAGTTCCAGTCTGGTAGTTCTGATGTGGATAGATTCCTCAGCCAAGGAAATGGGATAAAAAATGGTTTCTAGTAGGAAAATATCTTAATTTTCAAATCAAGGGTGAGTAAAATTGGACAGAGCTGAAAGGACATTACTAATGCAGTCCTGGACAGGAGGTGTAGGAGTTTCCACTCTAGTATTCACTACTCTATCCCTTCCCATACTTCTAAAAAAAGAGGGAAGAAATTCACCAAAATGTTCAACATTGATCTATCTGTGTTCATGGTGAGGCCTACAGATTCTGCAGTGACTTTACTAGAGCAACAACCCCCAGAGAGAGTATTTTCAAAGGCTCCCTTAAAATTTCCGACTATTAGCATCATTGCTAACAAAAATGCACTGATTTGCCATCACTGTGACCTGAAAATATCTAGATTGATTGAAGTGACTGTCTTCTCATATGGTAATAGTTGGGTCCTCAATTTCCTCATTGTTTATTCATACAAATAAAATTTATTCCTGTGACCTTTGCTTCCCAAAATTAAACAGAATAAATAGAGAAATTGTTCTATAATTGAAACCCACAGCATGACTATTGGCAGTTCAACTCGAGAGATTTTTACCTTTAATCCATACCTCATAAAACCTATAATGAAAATTACAATTAAAACACCAGGCAATAATAATAATAATAGGGTGCTGCTTAAAAAGGCCAGTGATGTTACTCTGTTCTGTCAGTGCCATAAACACATGCACAAGAGAATAATCTGATAATAAGTAATTCATGACTAGAGTTCATGTTTTTCAACCCCCTTTGAATGAAAATTTTGATTAAAAAAGTAACTAGTTACTAAATCTCATTTGAACACCAGTAGACAAATATGTAAATGATACATGTAAAACATATATAATGCAACTGCCATAACTGTATTAGAAATTAACCTGACAGACTTCTGAGAAATTTCTTTTTAAAAATATGTTTGTGAAGTGTTTTTTCAATATTCTTTCCCTTGTGTATTGTAGACAAGAAAACAGTAGTCAGCACATAAATATATCAACCCTCCATAGTTTCTCACTACCACCACCTGAAGCGTAATTAGCTGTTGTATTTTTTCAAACATCAGCTTATCTCCCACCGCACACACAGCTTTCTAATATGTACTATCAAGCACCTTTTATTTTTTTCCCTGTTTAGCCAAGCTTCTGTTATGAAAGAAGAAAATCAGAAAATCCATTCTAGGGTATGATTAAGACAATGCTGCTTCCAAATCTGAATTTAAAGTATGTTTCTAGATAAATTACTGATGCAGCAATAAATATAATTTGAATCAACTCTCATGAATAATGTTAATAATTGCTTGTTAATAAATCCACAGATAATTACATCACCACCATTTGAAATGTTTTGGAGTCATTTGAACCTTGAGACTCAGGTCTCAAAATAAGGAATCTTTGCCCTATGGGTTTCTGACTGGGTCATGACCTTTCAGATGACCTAGACTACATCTTTTCTCACACTCAGCATCCTAAAGAAGACAAGAAGGACTTTGAGTCTCCCAAGGTGGGTTTTATTAGAATAAAAGGTAGGGACTTTTAAAATACAGGGAACTCCTTTCTGGTGTGTAAAGCAGAGGGATTTTCAAACCTCTCTCCTTGTCTGATCAGCCTGCCTTTTCCAAAAGGGCCCTTTTGTTCATGTTTACACTTTCTCTGAGGTTTCTTGCTGCCCTCAACCTCCCCCACCAGGCTCTCTTGAGACCCAAAGGCACTACATAGAAAGTCACCCCAGCTGCTTCCCATGTGTTTTTTCCTTGCTGTTCCCAGGAATTACCATTCTCCTGCACATTTATTTCTCCCCTTGGGAACAAGCCGTCATCCTCCTTGCAGAGCCTTCATCAGAGCTGGCACACAGCCCACAGGACAAGACAAATGGGCAGCTGCCTTCTTCCCCACCACAAGCAAGAGAGCAAACAAAGGAATTAAACAGCAATATAGCCCACAACATTTTAATAGAGACTTATTCCTGTAACAGTGAAGGATCTAACTAAAGACTACGGGACTTTAGAGACAGTATATTGTTTTGATATTCACTGCCCATCCTCATCCCCACCACCCTGCAATTCCCCCCACCACTCCCATGCATCCAGCCTCTCAGACAACTTGCAAAGCCTGATTGAAGCAGGCATCCAGGCCAATTACTTAAGTAATTGATGATCATTGAATTTCAAGATATATCCAATCATTGCTTTTGCTGGTTTCTCTTCTCCATATTCACTTTTTTTTTCCCCTCTCCTTTTCTCAAAGAGTTTCTTGCTTTATCTTTTCATAGCAAGGCACATCTGGGTCAGGTACTTGGCAAATTCACAGTGTGGACCTTTGTGCTGATTTGTCCCTTGTAAAAGGAAGAGTGCTGTATTACAACGATCTCTTCAAAAAGCCACAAGAATCTCAATAGTCTGTAATCTCACCCATGATCTCCAAACCTTCCTGTCTAAAATTTAAATTTGCAGGAAATAAAGACATGGATAGTAGCCAGTTGATGTTTAGTTATGCGTTAAAATGTGGATTCAATTTCCAGATCTGATATGAGTTTCCTCCATGATTTTCCCCAAGCATCCATTTTTATATTCAGGTCTGTACATTTAAGATATTGGTATTCCCCTGCATCCTGCAGAGATTCTAGATAAGCTTTCTGAAGGACTATGCCATGGAACAGACAGGAAAAATATAAAGGAAAACAAAAAAACCTCCTAAACAAGGGTTACCATAAACAAAGAGTAGGTTTCTCAATGTTATTGACATGATACAAAAGCTGTAGAAGAGGTCTGCATGAAAAAAAAACAGAACAACAAAAACTGGTATTTGAATCATAGTATCTGAAGTGGTCAGAAAACAGCTGACAACATCCTCATTTCCAGTTTCCAGTCTTCATACCCAATATTGAACATGGTACAATCTGGACAGGAACCAACTCTTAAAGAAATCTACTATGCAGCAGTAAACTTTACATTTGAAGATTCATAATTAATTTATTTTAAATTTTCTCTCTATGACCAAATTTTAACAGCAGCACATACACAAGTTAGGAAGTTCAAAGTCACTTTCAAAGTTACTTTAAAGTGCAATTATAAATCAAAATTAGAGACACACAGATAAAATCATGACCCCAGATCTCTACGAAGCACTATAAATTTCTATTTGTTAGAAATATGTTTCTGGTTAACAAAACAGAAAAATACTTGTGTGCAAATGACACCCAAGCTTTGTAAATGCTCTGTTTTCTTTAAGATGAACAATATTGCCATTTCGCCCTGCTTTTAGAGAACTACTAGAAGCAGAAATACTAAAAATACATGATAGCAGAGTCCTGCTTTTAATCGGTGCTAAATATTCACTGTTTTTCTGATGCTTTGAAATCTGAATCAATTCTTTGGAAATTTCTTTCGCCATTTGCATAGGATAAAACTAATCTTACTCAACAATTAGCTCTAAATCCTAAAATATAAAACTAAATTAAAAAAGAAATTAAATAGAAAAGTGTGAAACTACTAAATTGCAGTTGAAGCACATAACAGCAATGAAAACATCCGTGTAAAATCTACTGCATGTACTTCACATTTGTCTTCAAGTTTAATTTTAAGTAACTCCATAACATTTAACTATTTTTCCTTCAACACCAGAACTATTAATCTTGCCAATGATTTTGGCACTGTTATCACTATCACTTCATTTGAAGTCAGACTTGCACCTGGCTTCTGATTGCTGGCACCCATTTACAAATTTAAATCAATTAAACCTATTAGTATGTTCTCTGTGATGCACTTTAATTTTTATAGTTATGCATTATTAATGTAATCATCTCAGCAAGTCCTGTGTCATATAAAGAGGAAATATTGGAAGGATTCAAGCTACAGGAGTGTAAGTAGTTCAGAAGTTAAAGTGCTGTATATTACTTTAATATTAAAACAAATTGGCGAATATTAACTGTAACTTTTATATAATTGACTCACTCTAGGAGAAACATGAGTAATGCTGACAGAGTTAGTAGACAAGCAACTGCAAGGGGGCAATCTATGTAAATAAATTATTCTGTGTGAATAGATCATCAGATTTTGTTACTAGATTGCTGTACTGAAAAAAAAGTAGTTCTTCCCTAAAACCAAGCACGAACAGTGCATATAACAGAGGCTCAAGTCGCAATATCCTATCTGTATTTGACAATTGATATGTACATTATCCAGAGAAAGATGGAGTTGATTGCTGCTGCAATCGCCTTAATAGATGTATTCCCTAAGCAAAAAACAAGAGTAGCTTTTAATTCCAAAGAAAATTTTCAAGATTAAACAAGTACTGAGTGTCATTCAAACGATAGTGATTGAATCCCGAAAACAGCATTTGAAAGTCTGCTCACTGCTAAGGATTTTGTCCAAGACTTTAGGTTTTGAAAAGAAAGCTCATTGCAATATTTTTTTGGTGAGGACAAAACATCTTGTCTCTCTAAAATATACTTCTATTAAAATCAGACAATTGAAACAAGATTTTTTCCTTATTTACTTACAGATGCATCTTTCAACTATTACAGACCCTCAGTTCTTCCCATCATACTGAAGAGGTTTTTTTTTTTTAGCTATATCCCTTATATAACCTTTCTTCAACTAATGATCACCTGTAAGTAATCCCATTTTAAATAAAGGCCAAAATTTTATACCCACTAGGGTAAGCGGGGCTGCAGAAAATGAAACTACAGCGTACTATATTTTAACGCTCCAGACATAATTTTTTAGATGGGTTTTCACTATTAGAATTAATTAGTTTTAGATTTTTATATGTCATTGCTGGTTAAACTTTGTGTTAATGGGCTTCGGTTCAACAAGCAAGACCTCTTTGGAAATGCCAGTTCATGAAATACAGTTGTTCATCATACCTCTGGAGCAGTAAGAAGGGCACAATATCCGATAGCTGTAGCACAGAAAGCAAATGCTATTTCATGCTTCACAGCATCAACTAATCATAGCAGAGGCTGTGACAGATGTGCTTATGGGCTGCATCACCTCCCTGGACTGGAACACTCTGGGAGCTGCCGCAGCTGAAGCCTGTGCACCAGAGCTCTGTAATAGGACCCAAATGGCACTGTTGAGGACTCAGGACAGCAATCCTGATGGCTCCCATCCTATACAGCAGTTTACAGTCTTTGCTCTGCCAGCAAGGCTGAAGAGCTACAATTTGGCACATCTGGACTAACAGGAAGAAATCTAGCACTGCAGAGAGCCTGAGGACCCTCACCTTCCTTTAAAAGCATTGGGAAAGGAGTATGACCAACATCAGTACGATGCTCACAGAGCATACACACTCTGTCAGTTTGAAAGGCAGGCTGAGACACAGGCTGAGGCTGTCACACTGTCCTCTACGACCTCTAGCTCCTGTAATTCATCACCGCCATGGAACAGGAGAAACTGTGCTTTTAGAAAACAGATGAATGTTCATAATCTTTCAAAGTCAGACTTACCACACCCTACCCAGTGCTGCCAAACTTACATTTTTTATCTTAATCCCAGAATCTGTGATGGGTTTTAGTAAATCTCCTAGACAGACAAACTACAGGTATGGTAGTGAAAGCTTCTACATCACCTTGTAGCCTATAAGGACAGGTTTGTCAGTATGTCCTAATTAACACATGTCAGACAACTATTGAAGAAGAGTTCATTAAAATTCACAGCAAGACTTGTTTCAGAGGCAAAATCCAATAGCAGATGTTCACAGAATAAAAATCACTGCAGCTGTAAGGCAAACCAATTTGCCCTGCTGGCTTCAAGCAGCAACTTTTTGAGACCTCTGACATTTAAATCAGTGTACCAGTATCTACTGCAGGTTTCTGCTGCTATGTCTGAAGCCCTTTAAAGACATTTTTGCTTCTGATCTGCTTACCATTTGGGGGCAACTAAATGCTCAAGTATTAGTTCCTAAAAGTTTGGAATAAAAATCAGATTTTGGTTGAACAGCTTAGCCTTGAGTCTCATATGATTCTCAGATCATTTCAATAGATAATGCTAAATGAACAGAGGTTTCGACCACACAAATAGACAGACTAAAATACAGTCATAAAAAGGGAGGGGGAAATTATGTCTCCTTCAACATTCACTGAATTTCAAGGTCAATAATTTCATCATTGAGACGACATGTACAAAGTGAAGTAAAACACAGTCAAAATTGTGCAAAATGTGTTTGTTATATGCATGTGGAGTATCTGAAAGCCTGGCACACTCACAGTAGCTCACATGGCTAGGGAAAAACACCTCTGAAACTAATCACAGATCCAATATTGTCTCAGTAGAAAAGAATGGGATTTTCTTTTCTTTTGTGTAATAAATATTCAACCTCACTCCTCCTTCTAAATGTTTTTCCTTCATTCTGATTTATTCAAGAACAAAGAAGGCCAGAAAGGTTAGATGCTATTTCAAAGCAGGAGGTGGAAAAAAGAGCCTAATATTATCCCCCCTCCACCCTCCAAACCTCAATACATATATTATTTACTGTTTGAATCAGAATGTGCAGAAGAGTATCATGAGCCATTCTTTTTGCTCAGTGCAACTTTATGTGCACACACAAAGCACCTTGTGCTGGAAGATAGAAAGAACTGGTAAGAAGGTTCATAATTAGCACCAAGAGAACTGAATTTTTTTCATCTCTTAGACACACATGGAAGCATATTTGAATATTATAACTGTAGGGAAGAAATGAAAAATTTAAAAGTTCACAGAGAGACGATAGGGGATACTGGATGTAGAGAGAAGAGGTGACCACCTTGACAAGGACAGAGAAGGCAGGAAAGAGAAGGATGAACATTTATGAGGTATGAGAAAAATAAAGAAGCAATTAAGAAGGGGTTGAAGGGAAAAGAAGGATTAGAAAAAATCACTGGAGACTCTGAAAGAACAATGCAATGCAAAAACAATGAGGAAGAAATGGAGACCAAAAAGAAAGATAAATAATATGAGAACACCAAGAAGTGAAAGACAGAAGAAATGACAAGGCGAGAAAACCGTATATGATGAGATAAGCAGAAACTGTCACAAAAATTCACAGCTAGCCCATGGTGACCAGAGAGAGAGATTAGAATTCAAAGCATAGAATTGCAATATTCATTCAGGTATATGAAGCGTCAAAACCAAACTGGGGCACCTTAAATGTGATTCTACAAAATTTTCAGGTACAATACCATTTGACAAAGTACTAGCACCCACACTACTGATTACTGCTTAGAATAAAATTTTGCAAAGCAACCATATTCCTGCAGCATTCCTGATTTGTCTCCTGATCCAGATGTCAGTCCTGCTATAGCTACATATCTTTTATGTCAGACAACACTGGGAATGTTTCAAAGACTTGTTAGCAAGGACGGGATATTTTGGCTGTCCAGGGATATCCTTTATCCTTCACAGGAAGCTCTAAGTTTCTACTAAGCCAAGTCTTTATTTCCAGGGCTAGGCTTTTACTTAAACATGAGCAATATCTTTATCTATAACAATTTTTTTTAGAAAACAAACACCTCTGATTTATGATTAAATGGCCCTAAAGAACAAACCTTTTAAAGTTCAAAGGGAAACTCCTTTCCTGCACCACCAATCCCTGACTATTCTCTAATCCTATCAGCTATTTACCAATCAGTGAATCTGTTAGAAGATATTTCCCAGGTGAGCTGTTACTGTCTGTGTATTCTGGGCACAACACACATTTTCTATTTTTATTATTCTTTCAGATTTATAGAAGATGTCAGGCATTCTGGAGGGGCCTTTTCTGTGGGGTAGAATCTTGTGCAGCAGACAGATTCATGATCTAATGAATGTCATTGCAACAAACAGAAAATTGTTCCACACTCACTGAACAGTCCTATAATAGTTTACAGAACAAATAAAACACATGGGAAACATAAACACTCCCATATCCTTTCCAGTGATTTCACAAAAATACCTCAATAACTGCCTGCTCCATAATAAAAACTATTGTTGTCTCTGTCAATGTTATCAGAAATGGGCTAGATATTCTCCCTCTTAACTAAATCTAGAAAAACTTAAAGCTCTCAAATTGAAAAAACCAGGGATTTTACTGAAATATGCAAGTTGCCAGAATAGCTCCCAAGACACAGCTCTAGGCAGACTTTGCTGAAGGCCAGTAGAAAATTGCTTCTCTTACCTAACACATCAGATCAGTGTGATTGCAAGGTGGCAGATACACATGAAGGACCAGAATAAGGTCAACCTGAAAAACAGACAGCAGCTTTCACTATTCCACTCTAGGCAGATGAAAGATGCACAGTTCTTTTTATGGTGGTCATCCAAAAACACTGCTAACCCAACTACGAAAATGAAAATGGGGATTCTAGTAGCAGTTTTGTTTTAGGCTTCCCTAAAGTACATCCAGGTTGTCTAAATTTCAGATCCATTCAGAATAGTGACCTATCCTCTTTGGAAATTGATAATACCATCTCCACATTTGCATAGCTCTATCAGTTTTTGTCTGTGCTGTCACAGGTATGTGCTATCCACTGATTTGTGGATAGCTGAAGTCTTTCCTAGCTGACATTTAGGGATATGAATTCATATTTTATTATGGCTTTAAGCCATCCACATACCTCCTTTTTTATCTACACATTAGGAAAGTGCTGTACAGGGATTTTTTGGTTTTAAGTCACTTGCATATTCACTCATAGCAGCTTTGATATTCAGCTATTTTGTCTTTTGTGTGTTATACCTCATTAGCATAGAATGCAGACACCCTAGTGAATAATTAGCTATGGTAGGATACTTGACTCCCATAGAGGCATTCTTAATTTGACATTTAAATTAATATCAGATTGCTGTGGCTACATTCAAAAGTCATCAAAAAAATGCAATGGTAACCTGCACAAGAATATATGCACTGGGGGAACAAAAGTATCTGTCTGCTAGATTTGTTATGCAAAAGTCGCAAGTTATTTATGGAATTAATTCTATTGCACTGCTCAAGAAGAAACAGAACAAGGCTGTGCCCAAAAATAAATCAAGAGGAGGGAAACCTGTAACAAGGCAGCAAACAACTGTTATTTAAATATTTTTAAATGTGGATGGCAATAGGTAATCCACTTTACATGAAGAGCAGCTCTGAAGAAGGTATCCCAGGCTGACTTAAGAAGCATTAAGGTGATTATGTCACTTGAATTAAGCATCCTCTAGCAAATTCACTTATGTACTGACAATGAATCACTTCCTACCTTATGAGCACAGCTACAAGGTTTGTCACATTTCTCAAACTATGGTAATCTGCTTATCATGGTCGAAAAAGCCAACACTGTTTATCAGATATCTATTTCCAGCAATAAATTAAAGGACACTTTGTACCTCATGCAGCATCCATGCTATCAAATAGCTTTTTCCAATTTCTCTTCAGAAACCCAAAATCCAGATAAAAAAGCAAAGTTTAAATTGGTCACATGGCTGGGTGCTTCACTGGTGGTTCTTTACAGAAGTATATTTCTACAGGTGAAGTCTAAAATGTAGAGTTTATAAATTCTGGCTTATTAGCATGAAACAAAAATTTCAATTTGATAGAACCTACCATCCTCATAAAGGATATGCTACACACTAGATGAAGATTATCTGACCTCTTAGCTCACCAAAAATTTGAGTCGTAAAGGTGTGAAGAATGCTGGCTCAACCTGCAAGTTTGAGTTGCCTGTTTTCTTGTTATTGTTCCCAAACTTTGAATTGACAGGATGGAAAAATCCAACTTTAATGTCTGGATCAAACCACAATGACTATATGACATCTTATCTAAGCTCAAACAATTTTGAAAGTTCAACTCATGCAGTTGGATTACAATAGAAAAGGTATCACGCTAACAGTAATGCTGTTACTTTTTTCAGGTATTTTATCTGGCACAAAACCCATGAAGCTAGAATAAAACAATCATATGTTCTGACTAATGCAAAAAGAATACAGCTGCCACTGAAGGGTTTAAGATACAAGGAAGCAGGCATATTAACTTGTCCTGCAAACTTCCTGATTTTCTTTCCATCATCTTATCATGTCCTTTCCTACCGCTATTTATTTGGTCTTGCTGGCAGGGCTCAGCAAGAAAAGTCATTTTACTGTACAAGGTTAATTGTTGACTGGGGAAATCTCAAAAATAGAAATCTGAAAAAGCAGACTGGTTACCAAACAGAAAGAATTTCCCTGTGGGACTATGTTTTTGTACAAGTGTTAACCGTTCCATCGAATGGCGCTGCCAGTCTCAGGCACCTGTTCTGGTACTCCAGGAGCCCAAAGGCACAGCCTGTAATGGAGCCACTCTCTGCCTCACCTTAAAGGCCACTCTCCCCTGTGCAGGAGTGTTGGCCACAGGCTCTAGCGCTCCTCACAGATTTTGAAAATGCTCTTGAAATGCTTGCGAAGGATGGTGCTATCTGAAAGCTCAGGTAAGGCAGAAAACAGGAGGGGGAGCTCTCAGTGCACCACACAGGAGGAGAAACTGGTCAGGAATGGTTCTTCTGCCAAACAGGAGAGTTCAGGCAACATCATTTCTGCCTCCCAATGCCATGCTTTGGCAGCCTCATGCTGTTGGGAAGGGTGCATCACTCCTACAGCTAGATCCTTTTCTTTAAATCATTTCCCATTTTTTAAACCCACATTTTTTAATTTATTGGTTTTAATCTAATATTTTAATTTATTTTCGTTACCAGGAGCAAGAAAATAATCATATTCTGCCATGTGAAAGTGTGAAAGGCTGCATTCTCCTACCCTGTGCTTTTGTCTGCTGAGCTGGGAGACCTGCACACATTTTTAATCTAAAATCCCTCACAACCTTGGTTCCCTCAGTAACTCAGCTATGCTGTATGCATGTGTTAACACATCAGCACTTGGTGGCACTGAGAAGCATACAGTACAAGTGTGGAAGAATCATGGTTGCTTTGGTAACCATCCTTTAGAATTTTTTTGACTTTGTTTTTTTCTTCTTGGCTTTAAATTCTCAGCCACAATTCCACATGGGTCTGCATTGATAATCATAAGATTTCAGTAAAATATAATTTACCCAATGTCAAAACCTTGCAACAGCAATGTTTTTTGTTTTAAGCATATTCCTAAATATATTTAAAATTATTCTCATCCAGGGCTTTTGCCAGAGTGCAAAAAAAAAAAAAAAATTAACACAAAGTTGGCTTCTGATCTGATGGCTTCCCTAGGGAGAGGAACATAGAAATACAGAAATACAAATAAAAAAATTTACAAATATACAAAAATACAAATACCAAACCAGCCATGACTTCAGAGCTGCTTTGGTACTCTTAACACTTCCCCTCACATGACGTAGAGATGGGGCACAGAGAGCACCCAGGGGGCTGCCTCCAAGGGGCTTTCCATGTCAGTCCAAATACCAGAGCTTATCACTCACACAGCAACCATTTACTCCTGATCCTAACAATGTGCATTAGAAGTTTTGCCAATGCTGCTTCTATTTAGCAGTGAGTGTGTCTACAACTTTTAAAGGAATGTAGGCTCTTTATTTTATAATGAATCATACATTCAATTTTAATAATTACCTACTTTTAATCTGAAATTTAAATTAATCAAGGACCCATTTCTACCAATGCTTCCTTTTTCTGTGGAACATCATTATTCCACTGCTGAAACTTTTATTTCAATATACAGGGCAATTTTTTTTAAAGCTACTACAAAGAATGAAGATAGCAAAACCAAGACAAAAGCTTTTATAGACTCAACGTGAAAGTATTATTTACAGCAAATCTGGACTAAGGACAGTATTGGAAAATTAAATGTTTCCAGGAATTTATGCCTCCAACAAAGAGATTCCTTAGCAAGGACAAAATTGCACCATGATTTTAGAATACAACACTTCATTTGTAATAAACATGAAACCTGATTTTCTCTTAAAGAAATATTAAGAGCCAAAAGCTAGTCCTGTAAGGGGAAGGCAGGGGGACAAGAATGGGTGAGAGGAACTCTCCAGTGTGCTGCTGGTACTGAACTGGAAATACTGGGAGATCCCAGACTACTCCAGATGTGCCTCCCTGCTTAGCCATCAGTCCCTGGGCACAAACAAGCCACAAGGAAAGAAAGCCCCCACATCATCCACTGTAGTTCTAAGGGCTGCACCAACCTTTAAAAAAAAAACAGTCCAGCTCCTGTGGATTTGCAGAAAGTACAATCTGGGTTTGTGAACAGGATGGAAGAAAACAGTTGTCTTGTGATCTTTATATGTAGATATTAATCCTTTCCCTCCTCAAATATCACATATGGCACATGTGAATAGAAGGTGCACGATTTCCTCTACCTACAAGTCACCTACAAAATGACAGAAACAAAAAATCACCTTAAATCATAACTGGGTGACCTTCACTTGCATTCCTGTGAAAAGAATAAGTGGAAATCAACATCCTGTACTGGGGCTGCTTCGAGGCAGAGCAGCCTGAGGAGAGAAAACTTAGATCCTCACAGTTTATCCACAGGATCAGCCTTGTGGATGAAAATACAGGATTTGGAAGCAGATTCAAGTCACCTACATGCATTCAACAAAGTCTATCAAACCTTCTTATAAAACTCTAATGATTACACTACCTCTAAAATACTGCAGCTACTAAAAAAATTCAGAACCTAGGTCCTACCCTTAAAGAAGGAGTTTCTTTTTAAACCCTCCCCATTTTGCATATCTCTTCTTCTAAAGTAAAATAACATTTAAAAAGAAGAGAAGATGCCTGACAAGTGGAACCAAATGCTCACAGTTCAAGTCTTGCTTTAACTGCCTTGAGATTACAGAAAGACATCAAAACAGATTAAGAAGGCTAATGCTGAATTATGCAGAAATCAGTAATACAAAATTACAGTGGGAAAACCAAGTAGTCTGTCCAACTGCCTGTAGAGACCTTAGAAATATCTGGGGCATTTGCAAGATAATTTATTTTAACAGAGCTATCTACCATCCTAATATTTTTAGGATCTCCAATGTAAGTTACATAGAGAGAATTCTTAGGCATAAATTTTCATTCACTGAAAAATACCATGAAGATGGTTAAAACTGTATATAAATTCAAATTAAATGTGTGAATAATTTTGGATTAAAGAATTGAATGCTGAAAGGGATGCATGCCATGATTCATCTGTTACATTTTACTTTTTTGGGTTGATTTCCCAGCAGCCACTCACAGAACTGGAAAAGAAGATGCAGGTCTGCCTTTTAATTTAAAGTCTGTAATAACAGGACACAATTTCAAATCTAGTGTTTCAATAGCTCTACCTGAAGCAATTAAGTACTTCTTCACTTCCTCTTTTCCATACTAAAAATTAAAATGTAAAAAGAATAAAGGCAAATTACGGGAAGCACATGGAAGCAAGACAAATAGGTAGAGCATAACAAACAGAAGTTTGCCAGCACAATTTCCATTTATCTGATGTTGAAGACTGTAGCTCCTGAGAAAGCTCCTTACAAGGAAGGCCATGGGAAGCAACACCCAAATCCTCCTGGTGCTCCTGACCAGATCCTTCTTGTCTCAATCCTGCAGCTCCCACTGCAGGAGCCACTGTTCTGTCCCCTTCTGGTTCCAGCCAAACCACACTTTTCCTTACTTACAAATCAGCTACCAGAGGTTTCCATTTCAATCACATTTTGCATGCAGGTACATTTTGTGTGACATCCTTGGCCATATCATTGGCTGTAGCCACTCAGGTGATGCTTTACATTCTGCTTTAGGTTTCTGTAACAAACAACACATTGGCATTCTTAGGGAGTTTTATCAGAACTACTCCCCAGATGTCCAGATACATCAAGCTTCATGAATAGCAACAATTCCTACAGCTGCACGATACAGAGTAACTCTAGATGCAGCTCAAGAGCAGGAATTACAGTAATTTCATGCCTATAAGGCGCACCGGAGTATAAGGCGCACTTTCTGGGTTGCCAGCAAGTTACTGTACTTTGTCCATATATAAGGCGCACCGGCATTTAAGGCTCGTTTTGGTTTTTTTCCCAATGAGGATCCAACTCCAGACAGCCCCTCCCTGCCTCGGGCCAGACCGACTCACACTTCCGGGTTGGCAATTTTCCAAACTATGTCCACATATAAGGCGCACCGGCATATAAGGCGCACTTCTGGGTTTGGATCAAAACTTCAGTCAAAAGGTGCACCTTTTATATGTGAAATTACTGTAATCTGGTCCACCACATTTCCCTTACACAGTCCAGACAAAGCCAGGGTGCTACAGAGTTCCTTTGCTGATTGCTATAGGAGCACAGCTGCTGCATAAATTATCAAGTAAATCAGCTGAAGCCAATCTGAATATTTAAGCTCAGCATGGAGTTCCAGAATGTGCATTTACATACATAAGGTAACTATCCTCAAGATTGGGTTGTAATAACTAAGCCATCTAATTTTTGGTATTAAAATAGAAATTATAGTGCTACATTACCAAACTTTTTTCACACTTGTATAGATGCTTTAGATAACAGCTGCTGTTTACTGGAAGTTGAGCATGCTACCACTGACTTCAAGAGGAAAAGAAGTAGCCTCTCATTTGTTCAAACAAAACAGAGCTGCCAAACCAAGTTTATCAATTAACTGTCAAATTACAGTACACTTCAGAAACCTACCCCTGAACCCTCAATTATCTCTTCCTACCCAGTTCTCTGCAAGCTGTTGGAAGAACTCAGATAATGGATCTAATCAATCTAGCATTTTTTCCAGTTCCCGTGCTAAGTCTGAGATGATGTACCTGCCTGCAGGCACAGGAAGCTGCCTGCTGCAGCTGTACCAGGGCCACCTCTATCTCTGAGTATCAGTAGTTGTCACCTCTCAAGAGCAGAAAAGCCGAAATAGGATTAATGCAATTTCCAAAATACTCACATTGTCAAGTACTACAGAGCCCCAAAAGGCCAACGCAGATCAGAAATGGATCTCTTCTAGCTAAAGAGAACACAGAATAATATTTTGGGCTATAGATTAAAGCCCTGCAATTCAATAAAACATGTTTAAGTTATTTTGTAGTTAATGGGAATAACAAAGAGCAAGTTTTGTCTCTAATTACTCCCTAATGCTTAATCCTGACATTGAAACCTTTTTTCTAACATTCAGCCATTGGGCAATGACATAACAAAGAATCTCTGCATATCAAAGTAGTAACTTCTTGCTTGAATACTTACATCCAGACATTAGTTTTATATCTGAATCATGCTTTATCATGGCAAAAAATGCATTAATTGACTAACTATTCTGTTTTGTATAGTTGTATGAATTACATTATCACATGCACGTATTACTTGAAACAAAATAATCTGATTATTCTGGTTAACTACATACATGCTTAGAAATTAAGCTAGTGAATTCTCCCTTCTCCAGGCCTACAAACAAATGTTACACAAAGCAACAACTTAATTTCTCCATGTTAGAGGCTCCCTGCAAAACAAAAGAATACCACAGAAGGAATCTGTAAGATCTCTCTGTAAATTTGTACAGAGATGACCTTTACAAACTAAACATAGAAATATCAGATTCAAGGTCTGGCTTTCTTCCATAATCCATATACCAATAAGGAAAGGATAAAACATTTCCCAGTTCTTCGTTTGAGAATAGCTTTTGAATGTTGCAAGTGAGGCGATAGAAGTAACATCTCTGATCAAAGAAAACATGGGATTCCCTCCACACCATTCCACTCTCACACCATAAGAGAAAAGCAGTTTGTATTTGGTGACTAGGGGGTGGGAAGCTGCGACACTGACTTTCAAGTTCTGGCCAACATGAAACTCAGGACATGACTCAAACTCCAAGAGACAGGAACAATCTTAAGTACAATTTGTATTCTCGCAATAACACACCTGTGTTAAGGCAGCAAATGCACAGGCACCTGTAAGTTCCACCCAACTCCCTTCCGTAGAGACCAAGGAAGTTGATTGTAGTTAAAACCCTGTACTCCAAATATAATTAATTCAATCTACCTGCACATATTAATTCTTCCATATAAGACATTGCTTGGACCATGCCCATGTTGTGGGTATTGTGAATGGCTTTTTTTCCACAAGACTTTAAATAAACATTAGATAAAAGTAAATGTAGTTGGCAGTCAGTTTAATGAACAAACAGGATGGTAAGCATATTAGCAAAATAGGTCACCAAAAGCAGGAAATTAGAAAAAAAAATGCAAAGCTTTGAAAGCATAAATTAAAAATTAATGAAAAACACAAGTATACGTTTTAATTTATAGTAGTTTCTCATTTATGGTCAAAACGGCATTAAACAGTAGAAACTATTTATCTAATCATAAAAATTAATCAAGAATATGTCAACCATACCCATATTGCCAACCCCCAGAAAACCCCATGAAAGCAACAACTGCAAGGCAAATTCATTTATTTATTCAACAACTAGTTAAGAATGTTTTCATAAGAATGGTCCAAAGCCCACTCAAGTCCCAAGAATCAGCCCCACCTCCTCTTACCTTTTATTCTTGAAGATGCTTGTGGGAATATCTCAGTCATCTTGACTGAACTGCCTTAAATATAATTTCTTTGTAAAAGTACAGATCTAGCAGCTGGAAAACACAGCCTAGTGGGTTTTGAAGGACAAGCTAAGCTCATTTCTGCCCAGCAAGAGTTATCAAACTTACATCAAGGAAAAAAATATATCTGCAGCTATTCCAATCAGTTCTTTAGCACTTAAAATAATTTATACTATGGAATTTGACTGACCAAATTTGGAATAAATTGACCTTGCAGCTGAGGATTAGCTAACAACTTCAATGATTAAATATGAAGGAAAATAAAATATATTTTTTGCTACATGATAGCTCACTAACCTACTGGGATAAAACCCAGTGAAATATGACCTTTTAGTCATTAAAATTAATGAATGAAACAGACAAAAAATATAGAGATTCAAAAGGTGCAATTTCTGTAGTCATCTTTCAGTTCAGAACCAAAGAACATTTATCCTCTCAGCTAAAGGTACATTTTCATTTTTTGCTAAGACTCTCCTGACAAATTAAAGAAAAAAAGCCCATAGCATTAAAGAAACTGTGAGAGTGAAAAAAGTAATGACACATAAAATACATTTTAGTTGGCTCACATAACAGTATGTATGACTACTGAATTTTACTTCTGCAAAGTGTTTAATAGCAATTTAATATATTCATATACATAGGATATAGTCACATCTTATTGCTAAATACTCCCTATTGTCTTTGGTATGTGCTTTATTATTTAATCTTTAACTGAAATCTGAGCATCTGAATGGTCTTGAAGGACTGAAAAATCTTTTTAAGCCCTTTGTTAGATATAAAAATATTCCCCAAATGATTAATCCTATAAACACACATCTTTCTCCAGCCAATAAGCTGCTTGAATTCCACTATGCTCAAATGATCTTCACCAAGCACTGCCACAAAATACTAACAACTTGGCATTTTCACTAATGGCAGCATTACTGGTAGAAATGTAACTCTAGAGTGAAATCTTCAGCCAGATGATGAAGACAGCCCACTTCTATGTCACATAAAATAACTAAATAGTTATCCAGCTCACAAAGACTTCAAAGAACTATTCATCCTGGATTACAAAGTTATTTGAGCCTCTAGAATGAGGAGTTATGGAGTAGGAGTATACTATTATTTTTAAAGAAGTGTTCAGAGATATCTGCATATGCACAGAGGTGAGTCTGCAAACACTGATTTCAATTAATTGTACAATCTATTTTTAGAGTGATTTTGACCAGTTGTATATTTGACAACCTGAGCTATTTTAACTGAAATAGTCTACCTCAAGTACCCACTTCAGGATGCATTAATTTAACATGGAACATTATAGTAGAAAGTTCCAGATAATTCTGACTTAGCTGTTCCACTACTTAATCCTTGCTAAAATCAATCAAATGAGCTGGCAGTGGTTTGGCAGAGGTAGTCTAGCATTTTTAATTTTTATTTAAAGCATGAGTGACGAGTGGTCCATGCATCAGAGGAAAGCTTCCTTTGGTTATAGACCCTCTTTGCTAACCAGAGGGATTCCTCTGTCTGCAAAGCCTATCCACACCTATTCCTTTCCCTGCAGCCCCAGAGCATCACCCCCACCCACTGGATGGGAGAAGGTTAGAAACGCCCTGAGAAACAAGAGGGATGGGAAAATGCTGACCAGGGATAACCAGAAATACACTGTGAAATCTGGACATTATTATCTGGACACTCCTCAGACACAAGAAGACACAGATTTTTTGGCAAGAAATTCACACGATTGGGCACGCATCCTGCATCCCATGAATGGGGTGGAGATCCCATTCTCAAACAGCAGCACCAAGCTGGGAACTGCTGCTCCAGAGGTATCAGCAGCCAGGCAGCATCTCTGCTACTGTGAGGTTATGAACCTCCGGTGCTCTCGACGCACCCTTCGTGCCGGGTTATCTCTAAATGATTAAAGCTGCTAGTAGCTGTTAAAAATGTTATTTATAATAAAAGGACATCAGTCTTCGAAGGCACAGTCACAGACATTAAAGTCCATGCTAAGTTTTAGCATAAAGTCCTGAACCAAAGCAGGAGCCATCCCCAGGGGTCCTGGAGAGGGCTGGTGTTGGTGCCGGATCTCCAATCTTCTTGGGTGCTGGAGATGCTGGCAGGCACGGCAAAGCAGTGGCAAAGCGAAAGCAATGGCAAAAGGCAAAAAGGCAAAAAGGCAAAAAGGGAAAAAGCACTAACTCTCCCCAACACATAATCTTATATAGGGTTTTTTCTAACAAGTTAACACATAAATTCAAACCACTTTCTCTCAACCTATGGAAATTCTAATTTCTTAACATGCTAGGATATGTTTAAACAACGTATAAAATCTACCTTGTTCAATCTGAAAAATGTAAGTAATATTCTCACTCAAGTTCTATTTTGTCTAAGTAGTGTCTAAGAAAGAGCTCCTGGAGCCTCTACTGAAAACATTAGTGTGTTTGATAACCTTCACTAGAACTTGTTCTTCTATTCTGGCGTCTTGAAATTTTTACTTACTAAAAACACTACAGCTCTCACTGAAACTTACTTACTGACTTTCTTATTTACTTACTTATTTATCCTAAAACTCAAACTCACATCTAAACTTAAACTTATTCTTCCATTTAAACTCCCATTCTATGTGTGGGTAGCTTAACATGTTTCAATCCATTTAAGGGTTTTAAATCAATTCTTGCATTCTGGCTTCTGCCTGAAGGATTCAGGCTGGCCTTTGACTCACTGACTCCAACAGCTACCTGGACCACACTTTTCTCATCACTGATAATCTGCACTGAGTAAAAGGTTCATGCATGCTCAAAGACTCCATAAGAGTTGACACTGAATTCCCCAAGCACATGTCCTGGCCTCAACTGTACATCTCTGCAGCAGTCCTGCAGCTGCTCTCATTAACTCCACAAGAGCACTCTGCAACCCTGCTGCCCTTGGTACAGCGACAGCGGTAAGAAGAAAGCCCTTGCTGCCCAAACCACGCTCAGACAAATTATTTAAAAACTTCTTGCAGTTCAAGATTTAGACACATAAAGTGTATAAATCATTGTGAAGCCATAAAAGTATCAGGAAAAAAATCTTATCGCTGTAAGGAAACACATTTAGGGTATGTGACATCATGCCACAAAGGAATCAGACTAAAATTTAATGTAATTGGCAATATGAAGAACAATATCCTACTCTTAATTTCATGAGTATTAATCCCATCATGTTTTCACTCCCTACCCTTTCAAGCTTTGTCTGATATTCCTAAAGCAGAGTGCATCACTTGTACACATCCCCTTCGACAACACTTCCTTTCTTTTTTTGCAATGACATGAAAGCTCTGAACCTCCAAGGCAACTTCTAATTTTATCTAAACCCATAAACAAACTGAATTCTACCTTTCCTCCTGAAAGCTCTGGTAAAGCAACAAAACATGAAGTATGTGGAGCTTTAAAGAAAAAAACAGCAAAGAAAACACAAACAAAAATAGGTAATAAAGCCTTAGTTTCTGTAGCATTCACAAACAAAAATTTCATCTAGCAAGACTTTCCCAAGTGACCAGATGAAATTATGCAACTACTAATTGGACCTTTGCCTCTTACTTTGAGCCAAAACCCAAACAAAACCACAGAGCCATAGAGTAAAGCAGGGGAGGAGGTCTGTGCTCTGCTAGAAGAGAAAAAGAACAGAGGGAATGAACAAACACATAACAATCAGAGAGAACTTCAAAATCTACTGGTGAAAGCAAACATGAATACAAGCCCAGCAGGAACTCACACATTTTCTGGCTCACACTACTGTACAGGATGCTTGAAGCAGTAACATGCAAGTCCCAGGCAAGCAAAGCTGGGTCAGTGATGCCAGTGAAGCTCACACTGCACTGCTGGGTGAGAGGGGGCACCTCTAAACATGTCCAGATGATCTGTCCAGAAGTGCCAAGGTAGGGCTAATTCTTGTGCTCATGCTCCATAACAAGAACAAAGGATCAAAGACAAGGATCTGGAAGGAGAAGGGGGGAAAAAAATCCAAACAAGTAAACTAACCACCAAACCAAACTAAAAAACCCCTACAGAAGTACAAAAAAAAAAAAAAAAAAACAACCCAAGGTAATCACATTGTTTGCCTGTTCAATAAGATGAGAGAAATCAGCTACTGGTCATAGAAGTCACAAGTAAATAAAATGTGCTGTAATTCTGACTACTTAAGTGGAAAATAAGATGCTTTATTAGCAAATACTTTGTAGACAATTTACTAATGACATAGCAGCAATAGTTGTTTTCTCGCAAATGTAATTAAGTGAATGAGAAACCTAAAGGATAAGTTGTAAAGCTTGAAAAATTGTTACAAGAGTTGTTTGCCCTAGAAGATGTTTGAATGATCCCACAGCAATTCATTCCTTTTTGTAGAATGTCATCTTGAACTAATGTGTCAGTGGAATAGCTGTAGGACAGATCGATAAAAAACGGTAACAAATTTTCAAGGCCAGATGGCTTTCACCCCAGAGATTTGAAGGAGTTCTTATGTGAAACTGCCAAAGTATTGTCATAATCATTGTGCAATATCCCATTTGTACAATCTATCATTTAAATAATCTTCAGTGTTGGAAATTACAGTAAAGAATAGCATCATTAGATTAATGAATATCCATGATATACAGAAGAAGAGCCAACATAGATTTAGCAAGAGAAATTATAATAGATACAAATATTAAAAACTCTTTGAAGGAATTAGCTAGCATGCAAGTAAAAGATGATCTCGTGGGTTTACAAAATGCCTTTGATCAGGAAGCAGGAGAGCAGTCACAAAACCAGCAAGGTTCCAGATTAAAAACATGAGAAACATGGCCATCTTGAAATAGGAGGAAAGATCAACTTAGAGTTTAATATGTGCTTAATGATAAAAGGAATATGAATGAAAAGCATCTTTAGTAACTCTGAGAAATTCCCAAAAATCTAAACTATGAAGAGCGACGGAAAACTCTCCCAGTACTGAGAAATTGGGCAATAAAATGTAAGTGAAATTCAAGTACCAAAATAAGGCACATAAACAAGACTTGCATTGGCTGACAAAAGCAATAATAGACTCTAAACTTGCTATTACCATTTCAGTAGTGTAGTGTAGATCCACTATCAAATACACCAGTTAACAAAAGAAGAAAAACACTTAACTACAAAAAAACCACACAAGCAAAGGCACCCCATGGATATTTCTCAGTTTGATGGCTTTCCAAAGGACAACAGAATATTGGGAAGAATTACAATGAAAATTTTAGCAGGTAATTTTATATATACATGCTACATGCTCACAGTTTGAATACTGCATGGAGTTCTTGTGTCTAACTCTCATCACAGAAGTCTGAGACAAAAAATAGAGAGGGAGACAAATTAATAGAAAAGACTTTTGTATTAGAGGACTAGAAAGCAGAACTATTTAGTCTGGGCATGGGAGAGAATGCAAAAGTGATATAAATATCTGTACAATCACAAATCGCCTAAGAAGGTAAATAGAAAATAATATTCCCTAATTCTAATGAGATATTAAGTATCAAATGAAATTAAATTAGCAAACTGAAGTTTGATGATTAAAAAAAAAATTAATTTCTTTCCAGACAAATGTGACACACATTGCAGCATATGTTAGAAGTCTAAAATAGGTCCAAAAACTTTTTAGACAAGTTCACTGATTTAAGCTCCACATCCAATAGTGTTCAGGCATGACTTCAGTTCAAGAAGCCTGTAAACTGAGGAAAAGCTAGATGAGTATACAGTATAAGCATACTTGGGACTGCTGTGGTCATGCATCTTTTCCTTGCAAAGCTTGACTGAGCACCATCACCTACAAACTGAATATTAGGCAAATGCATCCTAGGTATCACATTGCTCAATCCCTTCTTTAATATTGGTAGAAACTTATTAAAAGATGAATCCATTTCACACTGAGAGATAAGCTAGCCTGCACTTTGAAACCTAAAAGACATGCAAGATATGAAAAATCATGCTCTCTTCAGTGCTCAGGCTTATGTGTCTCTGCATGTCCATAAAGATGGGACCCTCTGAAACAAACTCAAGTATCCACAGGTCTAGAAAACAAGATATGCAAAAAGAGAAAAGTGAATTAATTAGATGTGATCCATGAACACACACAAACTTCAACAAGTTTTTCAAATGCTGGTGAGGAGTGGCTTAAGCTGACCATGTGTGGGAACACAGTGGACATAAGGCCAGGTGTCTTGCCATCCCTATTTCTCTGGATTTATATCAGTGATGGCCGAGATTATACACCTCTAAGAAGTATTGTTTTCCACATTAGGCATCCAATACCAAAAGAGCGGAAAGAAGAGACATAGTATAGCTCAGACATAAATATACACTGAAATAAATTATAAAGGGAGAGGAACAGGATTAACATCATCAGTACATGTCTACTTTTCCACTCAATCTACATTTACCATGCCAACAAGTTATCTAATATTATTCTTTAGAAGCAGTAAATATAGAAGTTAATGCAAAGCCCTGTAATTTTCCTTTAACTGTCTTTTAATATCAGGCAATAAATCAAATTAAAAATTCAAAATCAATTCATAGATAAGAATTATGTTCTTTGGTTTTGAAACTTAGATTATTAATAGGTAAACCAAAATGCTTTTAAGGAACCAAATTCAACACTTTTCAAATTACATATGCTGCAAATAAAATTAGAGAAATGTTTTGTACAATTTTTCTAAAATTTGAGTCAGATTCTCCAGTTCTCAGGACTGTAGACAAATCAATTCATGACAGTTCTGTGAATAATTAAACAACAATTAGCTTTAATGATGAATGATATTTTGATACAGACTTTTAAATTGGACTTGTTCACTGAAGGTCTGTGATAATTAATGACAGTTGAACTTTGGCCATCTTAATATAATGGAATTTTAATACTGCTTCCTATTAAAGATACTCAACTTAAGTCTATTTTTTCAAAAGGTTTAAGAGGCTTGCCATTCTTTTAAGTTATGAAACACTGATTATTTCAGGAGGAGGGTGCAATATTTCTTGTAAAACTCAGTCCATTTCTGAGCTCTTCTTCCTGTGAAACTCTGGAATGTACAGAAATAATTCAGCTACATTCATTTGAAGGATGAAGTGGGGAAGAAGAAATTACTGCAACATGAGTCACAACGCAGTGCAGTGCTACAGGCTGGCAGAAGAGTGGCTGAAAAGCAGCCCAGCAGGAAAGAACCTGGGGATGCTGGTTGGCAGCCAGCTAAACATGAGCCAGCAGTGTGTCCAGATGGCCAGAAAGGCCAATGGCATACTGGTCTGTATCAGGAACAGTGTGACCAGCAGGACCAGGGCAGTGAATCTCCCCAAGTACTCTGCACTGGTGATGCTGCACCTTGACTTCTGTTTTCAGTTTGGGGACCATCACTACAAGAAGGATATTGTGGTGCTGGAGCATGTCCAAGTGGGAGCTGGTCTCTTCCCCCAGGTAACAAGCCATAGGACCAGAGGACATAGCCTTAAGGGGACGTATACATTGAATATTAAGAAAATCTTCTTCATGGAAAGCGCTGTCAAGCATTGGAACACGCTTGAAACTTATAGTAATACAGAAAGAAAATATGATTTATGGCAACTAATTGCTTAATAATCTTGTTGCATATGTTCTTCATGAACCAGGATGTGCACATCCTGTTACCCCTTCAAGGATATTGCTCGTGGTGATTAAACACTGAAATACAGAGCAGTATAAAATATAAATCATAAAATATATTCTTGCCATAGCACCATAAAAACTATTCTATAATATGACAGGGAATACTGAAATCAAAGTACATATAATAGTATTTAAATGGTGCGTCTCAATACCACAAGAGAACTGAAGTTAAGAGCTGTTGCAGACACTGCAAAGCTGTCTGCAAATAGGTGAGTAACTCTGAAGAGGTACCTGTTCAAAGACTATCCCCTTGCACCAGGTTCGCTGGACACAATGGATTCTTAGATCTGAGCAAGACCACAAGCTTGAGGGATCATCAGTGTCTGCCAGTAAAGGCAGAGTTATGGCTCTAATTTCAAAAGATATTTCAACACTGGTCAGAAACCTTAACATATTTTAAAATAATTTCCTTAACAGAATCAGCTAGCTTGGGAATAATCCAACAGCACCACAGACAGCATTTACCTTTCCTGCCCCGATCAAAGCATCAAATTCTTGCAGAAGAGCAAGAGAGAGGGGGAAAGAGGGAAATATCATCCTATCTTAAAACCCACAGCTGAAATATGCTTGATAGTTTCCTTTCTAACAGAATGCTGATAAAAATCTCTTTGTAAAAATGTCAGTATTAAACTATACATCAGAATAGTACTTTCCCTCACCAATTAATAAAGTTGGATATAAACATTTATACTACACATCGTCACTGGTTTTGGATATAATTTCAGGTTTTTCTCCTTTGTGGAAACATATTAGCACAGCAGCAACCAAGTATTTTACTTCATTTCAGCTACAAGTGTGAAGATAAATTTTTTATTTGATAAGCAGTTCAACACACACCACAATGTTACATCTATTTCACTCTGAGAAGGAAACTACTGTTTAATATTTTCATTATGGTAATAGAAGTTCCAAAGCAATCAAGATTTTGTGGTGTTAACAAGGGACAGGGCTTGCAACACTTAAAGGACAAGATGAGACAAAACACAATAAACACATCGTAATGTGACAATGGGTGACAGAATAGTGGGCTTAACAGTGACAGCAATGAGCAGTATGATCTGCAAAAAACTCATTACTAGACAGAAAAGAAAAATAATGCACAATTATGTAAAGATTAATCTTTCCATAGTAGAAAAAAAGGGTTGGCTTTGAATTGATCAATGTTGTTTCTACAGTAGTCGTAGAAATAGAATATCAGAGCACCTACAAAATCCAGGAAGGCTCAAGGGTTTGCCACTGGATGAAGCAAAGTAACCACGCAAGAAGAGCAGCACGCAGAACAAGCAAGCTGCCAGGATTAACAGTCAGTGTTCACAGGCATGGTTGGAGGTATGAGCAATGCATGGGTGTGCCAAAAAGTCTTCAGAAGTCATCCTGAGCATTTTGACACTTCTGCTCAGATTTATATGCGAGCAGAGGCACTGGGGAATGAAAGACAGATGGGGCCATTGAGAGAGTAGGGCTGTGAAGCTACGGTGGAGTGGCCAATCCAAAGGTGTTATTCTATCCAATACAGGCAAGACCTTCTCAGAACCAGGACATCCACAGACCCAGGATTTTAGAAGTAAAGAGCTTAAAAATAATAACAATAACAAAAGTAAAAATTAAGCAATACAGGGTTTCATGACAGGAGATCTTAATAAGGGTGGCAAGGGGAAAATCCACCTCTGACTTTGCTTTGATGAGTACAAGAAACATAGAAAAAAGGACCTACAAGTGCAAATTTGCAGCTTCATTGGGGATTACCATTTCCTGTAACTGCATAAAAGTTGCCCTACATAGGGCTGTTATCGTCACCATTTTCCCTTGAGAAGTATATATTCATTAAAGTACATAAAGAAAGAGTAAGATCAGCAGACATCTATAATATACATGATCTTGCATGATGCACTGGTAAATCGGGCATATGCATGGAGAGATGAACTCAGCCATCACAGGCACTTGTGAAGCCGCCAAAAAACAGCTGTGCAAGCTTGAAACCAAATTATTATCTACCTGAGCATACAATAAAGCTGTGCCAGGCTGTCATGCAACAGGCTCAAAGCAACCAAATATTTAACACTGAGCTTTTTCCCTGGAACACTGAGACAAGAGGATCAGAGGTGCTGCAAGCCACAGGTCTTTAAAGTGCTTCTTTTTATGATTAACATTGTTAGTTTAATTTCACTACTGTATAGGTCCATATTTGCATAAAGCAGTTTGGGGACTAAAAGACTTCTAAGCTGTCAAAGCATAGTTATTTAAGATACTGACCTTAGCCAATGGGTTTCACAAACTGGGGTTTGTGTGTTGAATGCAGATTTTTAGATCCAGTCTGATTATTATTTCTGCTGATCATAAAGCAAACCCTCTGCTTCTAGAAGGAGAGTGAAGTTTTATTACTTTAGACTGCAAAGCAGAACCAAGTTGTATTGTATCTCAAGGATGAGACATTCTCCCCATCAAATTGCCTGAGTCAAAGCACCCATCCTTCTTCCCATCAGCAGAGCTTTAGGGCTGTATCAGGAAGCGGCAAATCCCAATAGAGGATTTGTAGTGTGAAGCAGCTGGTGTTGAGTATATGATATCCACAGTACCCATACAGTGTGTGGGAAGGTGACTATTTCTAAATAACTCCACGGACTGAATACACACTGGTGGTTGGAACATGCAGTTTCACCCTGGAGGTAAGTGCTCAAATACTGCTCTATGAACCAAAATGGAAATGTTGATTTAAAAGTGTATCCATAATTTGAGCTCCAACACTAATATAAACTAAAACTAAACGTGGAGCTCACCATACTTAGGCAACAAACACAGGTCATATGATCTAAAGGCTTATCTCCTGCTCTTTATAGCTACCCTGCTTTTTGATGTGTGAAGCATTAGGTAATTAATGAGAGAACAGGAGAACCTGTCCACTATTCAAACCAGTAGGTGCTCAGAGCATGCCTACATTCCAAATCCAAGAAAGAGATATAAAACAAATATTCATTTATTTTGAGTTCATCTTGTCCAAATACCCCAGATCTGATGTCTTAAACTGCTTCCCTAGTTGAAGAACAAGTGCAGATCTGTTTGGGAAGAGAGAGTAAGAGGATGAAGACTAGAACTCCAAGAAGCAACACCATTTCCCAAGTGTGTGGTACATGGCACCTCCAGCTTGAGTCACCCCATATTTCAGTTCATGCTAATTTGCATGTGTGGATCCTTATACGGTACAATCTATATGCCACCTGCTCTCTGCCTACACATGCAGCAAAAGACACAGGGACATATTCCCTAACACGAATCATCTTTTCACACTGAGAAGCAAAAAGAAGCTCTTATCCTGCCAGACTTCACCAGCCAAAATCCTATTCCAGGAGACTTCCTGCTAGTATACATCTGCCAGTGCCAAGCCTTGGTCTCAACTTTTTTCTGCCCTGCACTGGGAGCAACATGCTTGGAATGAACAAAGAATATATTGGTTCTCTCCTCTATGGCAGAAATTTGTTACTGAAAGATCCTACTCCAGTGACCTATAGCTATTTGAAGAGTTAAAGTTAGAACAAACTCACACTGTGTAAAACCTGGCCCTTGCCAGGGAAAATCTGTACTTGTAGCAGTATCCCACATTACCAAGTGACAATTTTAGTCATTGCAGATATTGGCTGAGTGCTGCCTGACTCTGAGGGGCAACACAATCTCAAATGCTTTCTACTAACCAGAGGGTTTCAAAGAGAGGCAGGGAAATGTAGATTGGACACAGCTCTGCCAATTAAAATAGAGCAGATAAAGTTTTGACAGTAAAATGAAATGCTTTGTCCTTTCCCATCCTTGGGCTGCAGTCTCTCTTTCAGAATACAGAGCAAAAAAGGATTTTGCTTTCTTATTATATGTAAAATTCCACCAAGCATCTTGAAAATATGTGAAAAAAATATGCAATTAAATACGGTTACTTTAATGCCATCAACAAGATGCTATTTTTGAGAGCATGTGTGACATGATGCAATCCTATGCTATGCTGAATTTTAATACTCAAAGTTCTGCACAGACTGAAATTTCTTGCAGTCTAAGAAAGTAAAGACTGTATTTTCAGTGAAATGCCTCAGAGTTTTCTCTGTGACTCATGTGGGACATCTGGGCTCCAATTTTTATATCTAACTAGGTAACTTTGGCTTTATCCTGCTGCAAAGATAGGAAGGGAAGGAGGGGTATTGAAAAGCCCAACCTTTTCCAAGTCCAGCTGTACTGCAGGATAGCCCAGAAATAGCCACATGCAACCAAGTGCAACCAAGAACAGTGGGAAGTTATGATTTACATTCTTCCAAGGGCAGGGGTGCAGAAGTGATCTATTTGATGGGATTAACAGGCCCCAGCTGGAGCAGCACACAGATAAGTACCTGGGATTTTATGTGTTCATGCACTGCGCATGCAGTCCAGCACACACCGCAGGTGGTCCACAAAAAACCTACCTTCATTCAGAACACTTCTAGAACTGAGATGTATGACAAGGTGGATGCTACCTTTGTAGACCAGGCCTGTCTTTCATCATCAGTCAGCATAGATAAGGACATGTACTTTCCATCATGATGTCCCAATCCATGCACAGCTTGCAAGCAACACTGCTCATAGAAGTTTCAGACATTATTTGCCCTGACAAATTAAAAGAGGATGAGAGTAAGGCATTTCAGCTGGACAAGATTTGACTATGAAGCTGTGCTCCACAGTAGAATATTACAGAGGACAGTATCCTCCTCACTACTGGAGCTCAGCAGATAGAATAGGTATCTCACAGGTCACTGCCACTGCCCCATCACTGGAGAATGCGACAAAATTAACACATCAGTAACTTCTGAGCAAATACAGCCTTTGCAGCATTCTGCTTCTCTAAACCAACCATTATGGAGGTACAGTATGAGTTACTCATATTAACCTTGGAATCCAAATCTGAGAGGTGATTCATGAAGGAAAACGCAGAAACCCGATTATGATTGCTGAGCGTGAAAATAAAGACTACCTGATTTATAAGCAAAGTATGGCTGGCAGTTATGTCATCCTTGTTTTCTGCATCATCTTTGGAAATGTCTTTTTTCTTTTACTTCCTGGGGTTGTTTTTTGAATTTTGTGCAGGTTTGGGGTTGTTTTGTAATCCAAATACCATTTACTGAGACATCAAATGCAAAAAAAAAAAAAACAGAACTTGAGCAGAACTCAAGTTTGGAAGAGAAGTTTTTTTTCATGGATTGGCCAGGCATAAACCTGACTCTAAAAATAAGCTGGGCAACTATTTTCTCTTAGGCAATAAAGCTTGAAGAGATTAAAAGACGGAAAGTGAATTCTACATAGAAGCAATGAAAATATTGTTCATCACTGACATCAGTCCTTCATGATCATCCATAATTGACCATCCTTGGCATTAGTTAGGGCATCACATAAAACACTAAATATGTGATAGGATTTGGATACTGTATTCATCTTATACATACAACATATAGCACAGTCATTTAGTTGCTCTAATATTTGTAGTACAGCTAGACTACGTTTCCAATTTCAACCTTAACTTTGAAACCTGCATGAAAAAAAGTGATTTCCAAAGCATCTCACTCCTTCAGTGTTAAGGGTCAATACTGAACAGCATGCCTGCTCCAATAACACTGCTCTGAGCAGCAATCAAGGGAAGAATAGACATTCAGATGGCAAACTTAACTTGTATGAACACAAGCAATTTGAAATCATGCCCTGGTAAAATCCAGGATGGCCACCTTCCTTGTAGGAATAGTAAGTTAGCAAAAATTTGAAGAAATAGATATTTCTCCAAAGCAGACCCACACATGTGTATGGATTGAATTGTGGACAAGAAAGGCAAGGAAAACAGAAATCTAAATAAATGTTAGACTGAAAACAAATTAGAAAAATCACACAGTAGAGACTCAGAAGAAGAGACAGACATGAGAAAGATTTGACAAGAAACAGACAAGGTAAGAATAATCAGCTACAGGAAAGAAGAGAGCAACCTGCAGAAACCAGACTTTCAAAAATAAAGTTCTAGGGAGATCTCAAAGGATCCTGGCCCAGTTTCTAAGGAGCCTTTCAGAGAGGCGAGGATGGAATGAAGAACTAGTACTTTCTAAAATGAGAAGTGCTGAACTTTTTGCAAGGAACACATCTGTTTGCTTTCCTCACTGAGTGAACCTAAGAAGATGATGCCCTGTCAGCTATACCATTTTCCAGATCCTCATCTCAAGCTAGTTACAAATTTGAAGAAGCAAGTAGTGGTCACAAGTTCTCAAGTTCTACAAAGAGGGTTCAAAATAGGGAAACATACAAAGCAAGTTACTACAGGTTACAGGTTACAGGTTACAGTTTGACTCTCAAAAGATGAACAATTATCTCTGCACATGCTACCTGGCATTTGGTGTGGGCTAAAGAATTCACTTATCCCACAGGGAAACATGGCTGAACCAAGTACAGCTGTCCTGTGCTGACTATCAGCTGGGCACACAAGTTGCACTTCACAGGCTTCTGCAAACCAGCTGCACCACAATAACCTCAGACACAATCTGAGCCATCAACTCCTGCTTAGGCAGCCAGAGACAGCACTTTGTGTGTGCTCATCCAGAGAAGGACCAAAAATGCCTATTCACATTCAGTGGGATCTATGTGCGGAAGCTGCATGGATGACCCAGGCTGTTGGAACCTTCCTACTGGCTGTATTTTATTATTGGGGCACATTCTGTAAAGGAAAGATCGCTGCATTTTTCTAAACAACACACCAGATTAGTTTTCCACTATCAGTCTTTAGTTCTTTATCATTCTTTGCCTTGTATCCTTATGCAAAACCATAACTTTCACAGTGAAATATCAAAATAAAAAAACACCTGAATGTAAACAAAGCATTTACTGCACCAAGTCTAAAAAGTTAAAGCTACATTACATGCAATTATTTCAAACATTAGGAAATTTTAACAAAACAATAGAAACTTTATCTGCAAGTCCAAAATAACACTGCAGCGATTTATGCACAACATCAACTTATACTTTGGCAAAGGAAGGGTGAGCTTAGTAGCAGATAGCTGTACAGTCTAAACCATAAGCCCTAATTAAAAAACCTGGATTCTCCATTTCAGTGCAATGGGGAAGTCAGGCCCCAACAGAATCCAGAAATGCCTTCACACTGGACAGTAGCTTCCAAAGCTAAATGACATTAAAATCTGAAAAGGCAAAATCAAGTTAAAATTCATACCATTATTCTGTCTGTGAATGGTCTCATTTCCACAGGAAAAATTTGTAGCCCTCAGAAGATACTGAAGTATTCTGTAAATAAAATTTGTTTCCCTCCAGGATAGATGGTAACTGAGCAAGCAAGCCGAAATTTTAAATTTTTAGTTTAGAGAGAATAAATTACAGTAATTTCACACTCATAAGCGACACCTGGTTGTAAGCCGCTCTTCCGGGTAGCCACAAAGACCATGGAATTTATCCATAAATAAACTGCACTGGGTGATAAGCCACACTTTATTTTTTTTCCAAGCAAGTATCCATGTGCAACAAAGTAACGAGTTAGTAACAGAATCACACAATCATGATGTTTGTTATCAGGTGCACAATTTGCAAACAGCTTTCACAGACCAGGAAAGCCTTTAAATGCAGCCCCAGGCGCCCTACCCATGCTGCGGGCCCAGCACTCCTGCCCCCGGTGCTGGCTGCCGCAGCCCCTGCCTGATCGGCAGCAACAGCGGCTCCTTGCACCGCTCAAAAGTGGCTGCTCGGCGGGCTTGGCTCCGTGCAAAGCCAGCAGCGGCTCTGCAGCAGCTCCCTCCCCGGCCAGCTTGCACTTCTGGGTTGGCATTTCACCGGAATTTGTCCATAAATAAGCTGCACCTGGTGATTAGCCGCACTTCCAGGATTAGCTCAATTCTTCAGTGAAATAGGTGCGGCTTATCAGTGTGAAATTACTGTATATGCTTTCTTGTTGGATCTAGCTCAAAAATACATTGAATGTTTACAGTTGAGCATATGCTTAAATACCTCACTCAACTTCATCACAGAAGAAATAGTTTTTCCACCAATTTTCCTCATTATTTTGTGCTTCTTTCACAATCAAGTTTTAAAAATCTCAAAAGGAAACCTTAGTATTCTACTTGAGCTTAACACTTCCCTCTACCTTTGCTAGTTATTAGCAAAAATGTTTCAGCCTGCATTACTTAATGTACAGGGAAAAATTCAGGACCCCTTTGTTAGGGCTGGAGGTCTATCTGCATCAATATGACATTTTTCTACTACTCCTCTTCACAAATCTGATTTCAGTTATTTGATAGGGAGCATACTTACAACACCCTGAATTAGAAGATTTCCAGATTCTCTTGTTAGAGTTTTAAATGACAAATTTATTTGTCAAATTCCATGGCTGACAATTTATCCCTAGCCTTTCTGTAAAACACAGCCAACAAAGCAATGTTATTGGTTGCAGCAAGGTGGGAGTCAGCCTCCTCTCCCAGGCAACCTGCAACAGGACAAGAAACACAGCCTCAGACTGCACCAGGGAAGGTCCACGTTGGACGTTAGGAAGAATTTCTGCACAAAAAGGGTCAAGCATTGGAATGGACTGCCCAGGGAGATGTCTATCACTGGACACCATCCAGGAACTCAAGGAACAAGCAGACATAGCGCTATTGTTCAGTTGACAAAGTAGTGATCTAGGGGTCTTTTTGAACCTAAATGACTCTGTGAGTAGAATAATACAAACAGGAGATAAAGTGATTTACATATTCATGCTGCTATTGGGAGTTTCGTTGTTGTTTCTTTGATTCTTTTAATGACATCACTGTTGATATAAAATAGGATCTATATTAACAGCAACTCAGGCAATATGTGATATGCAGCCCAGGAAACTGCTCGTAAAGAGATACGCCTTGTTGCTCAGAAGTCAGAGTGATTAAGAGGCAGGCTACTCCTGGATGTATTTCTACTGCTGCAGGTACTACTTTAACCAAGACCTCATAAAAAGTCATCAATAAATAGTTTATAGAACTATTATTTTATAATATAACTTATTCTGTGGTAACAATGTTAAATGCTGTTAGGACAATTTGAAATTAAATCAGATGATACAAGAAACTTGCTCTTAGTGTATATGGGTACAGGAAGACTATATGCATGCCCATGTACAAATTATTCCCAGCAAGCCACTTTCAGCTTAAGCAATTACTGAACTAAGTATTCTCCAGCTAGGTATTCACATCTATATATAGGTTTTCTAGCAACAACATTATGTAGTTAATAATAAAGAAGGCCAGCACTAAAATGGAAAATCTTATTAAAGGTTTGTTATAAGTGAAAGCTGCTGTTCTACAAAAATTAAGTTCTCATAATGTAAATTAACAACTGAGGCAGCCAAAATCCCAAACTGTTATCAGAGGCAAGGTAATTGCTCTGTCTGGGATCTATCCAAGATTAAAACATCCATACTTAAGAGTCTCTGAAAAGCATTTGAGCTCCCAGGATAGTCACTAGTCAAGGCAATGGATTTAAAGTATCTGCTTCGGGCAAAGTCAAATCACTCTCTAGGAGCCTGTAGCCTGTCCTGACTTGAAGCACAATGCAGTTTGCCTTGCCATTGGTATCTCCCATCATTTAAAGTGTCCAAGGGATGACACATACCAGATGGGGCTGATGGAAGGCTCACATGTCTATGGACCAACAGCTAAAGACCACAAGGGGTGCCCAGTATTAGGCACGGGGGGTGCCTATTCAGGAACTTCTGAGCTCTTCACCAATGTAGCAGGACTTAGACACCCTATTCATATGTAAGAACCAGTGATAAATGTTTAAAATTCAGGTACCAGTCTCAAACCGCAATCAACCCCAAGATATATTAGCACATAAGGAAAAGGGAAAGGAGGAGTGGTTACCTAGTGCTCAAAACCAAATATTCTCTCTTTAGAAGCTTGCACCCCATCTCTCACCTTTCCTTCTGGCCAGCATCTAGAGATGTGCACCAACTGCAAAGTTGGAGAACAATGACAAATTGAATTCAAATCCCATGGAAATGCAATGTACTTCACATGCAAACAATAGAAAAGTACAGTTTCATCCACTAAATGATTAAATAACAATTAAATAGTACACATAGAAAACTATTTTTCAACTTGAAGAGTTGGAGGCTTTGAAGAAGGGAGCAGAAAACTCTTTGGCAGCATGTTTACTATGCATTGTTCATAAGCCTGCCTAGGAGCTCTACACTTGGTAATCCAGTTGAAAAATGCTGATAAGTCCTAGCTAAAAAATAGCCTAGGGTATAATGATTATAGGGCTCAGTGTTGTTCAAGGTTTACTTGCAAGTGATTAATCCAGAAATCAACCCTCAAACAAAGTTTTTGTATCTTCACTGTAGAAAAACACCTTAAAACCTCTAGCTGTAAACCTGAATTCAAGTCAGAAAATATATCTACAATCTACCACTGACACTGTAATCTTGTATTTAGTTCTTATTGTCATGTTAAACTTTGTTACAAGCTTCATTTGTAGTTTAATTTAGATAGCTGGTTTGTGGCTATATCTTGTCTCTCAATGTTAATGAGAATTAATGTGCGCAGTCACTGACAGTGCTATATTTCTCCAGAAGCTGTCACTGAATCTCCCCTGTGGCTTTTATCAAGGGATCTAGAAAACAACTGAATATATGTTTAAAATGTGACACCTGAAGAGGAGAAGAAAGGTCTGGCTGCAGCTCAGGAAGGCAGTAGCTTCTGGGGAAGTCACTTCTCTCCAAAGCCTGCAGGTACCCAGGGAGTCTCTTGTCCAAGAGCCTTTCAGACAAGCAGAGCTGTGGGACTGCACTGCCCCACATCCACAAATCTCTCATCCCATACACTGCAGGAAATTTAAATCAATCATGGTGATGCTACTGTCTCCCTAGGGCTCTCCTATGGGTTTCTGCTTAGGAAAGGATGAATTTAGCAAAATAAAGCCACATTTATGCAACAGCAAATGCATCCCTTTTTCCTTCAACATTCGGAGAAAGGAGAGGTAAATGCAAACATCATTTTGAGAAAAGCAAAAGAGTTTTGCATTCAACGCTGCCCATGTTCAAACATTCCTGATAAAAATTCTGAGACAGAAGTCAAACACTAGCTTTAAAAGCTTTCTGCTAAACATTTACTAGAAGCATTCCAGAAAACATAATGAGAATCATGATCAACATTACTGGCAAAATAAAAATGAACTCAAAAGCAGCAAAACTAAGGAATAAATTATATATTTTTTTAAAAGCAGCAATTCAGTCACAACTACTACAAATTTCAAGCATGCGAAGCATAGGGACACTGACTTTTAAACAAAATCAAAACAAGAAATTCTGTCTGGCAACAGAATCTAAACCTATTACATAGAACAGACTTGCTTTTTATTTGCTTGAGATTTTACTGCTGTGTTGATTTTACACATCTCTCATTGCAAATAGTGCAATACCTGCTCCTTATTTACTTCCTCCAAGGAAGAAAATGAGCAGAGAAAATAGCTAGATCCACAATACCACACGGCACACTGAGCAAGCCAAAATAGTCCTCTTTGGGGAGCTACAAAACAGAAGCAATGCATGCTTCCTCGGTGGTATCTGTGATCCTTGCTGATGACAAGATGGTGGTCAAATGAGGGTGACCATTGACATCACAGCACAGCCCCTCATTCCTAACTCGTCCAGCTGTCTCATATTAAATGTATAATTAGTCTACTGCCACCGTATATATTCCATTTCCAGCTCCCTAAATGCAAGGAAGTACAGTAATTTCATAGCTATAAGGTGCACCGGACTATAAGGCTCACCTTTTTTTTGCAGCAAAGATCCGTGCACAACAAAGTAACAAATTAATAACAGAATCGTGCAATCGCAGGGTTTACTGGCAGGTGCTCAATTTACAAACATTTTTCATGGAAGGCTTTAAACACAGCCCCAGGCGCCCTCCCCGTGCCGCGGGCCCGGGCACTCCCACCCACCCCTGGCGCCGGCTAGCGTGCCTGCTGCATCTGCCGTGGTTCTCACAGCTCTCACAGCTCAGCTCTTGCAGCTTGCACTTCCAGGTTGGCAAATTTCCGAACTCTTTCCATTTATAAGGTGCACCAGACTATAAGGCGCACTTCCGGGTTTCGATCAAAATTTTAGTCAAAAGGGTGCACCTTATAGTAGTGAAATTACTGTACTTTACATCTTCTCAACAATAACTAAATTCTCTCCTGCTGCCCAGGAACAAATAATAGGATAGAGATGAAGTGTTCTTGAGCTCTGTCTCCTGGCCACAGACAGAAACAGCTACAGATAGGTCTCATTCAGTCAATACTTCCTGGCTTGGAAAATGCTGCATGAAGATGAAATTTCAATCATTTCCTGAACATTAATGTGATTCAGTTGTGTTCAGAACCAACAATGGAAATGGCTATTCTGATGAAACTGAAATTTCTAGGATTCCTTTTAAGGATTTCAATTAACAAATTTAAGTAGAACAACAAAAATTTTCTTGAATTCATAAATTTTTTTCTTTCTGAAAAGCCATGCTTCAATCAAAGGCATAATTTAGAATGTTATTTCTTATTATATGGAACAATTAGAGAAGTCAAAAGCCGAATACAATGTTTTGATTTCCTTAAAATAGTGCTTCAATGAAGCTAAAATAACATGTTTTGAAAAATCGGTTTTATGGACAAATTAATGTTTGTTTCCATCCTCATTCAAAAGAAATTCAGCGTTGGCATTTAATTGAAAAAAGGCATGCCAAGTTTCAACCAGCTGTAATATTGTAACTGTGAAAACAGATTCCAGAGGTTCATAATCAGATTTGAGCTATTGTTAAAAATTACACCCACACCCCAAACAACCCCTCCTCAGAAAATGGCAAAAAGATACATGATTTCACAGAAATAAACAGACAAACAAACAAAAAAACAAACAAAAAAGCCACCAAACAAAGCACTTCAGGAAGAGAACAGCTTCTCAGCTATATTCCTATGGGATTCTAACATGGCCAAAACAACTCACTTTTCATACACTTGCTCTGAGAACTGGGTGACTTGCTTTTACGATATTTTCCATATAAACCTCTTTACCTCAGAGATCTTTTGAGACACATAGGAGCCATGGATGGTTTTTACCCAAAACTTTAATATTCAGAAATATTTCAAGCAACTTAAGACTTAATAATGCAATGTTATTTTCTTCTAACAGAGAGGGTTGAAAAACAGTTTTTCTCATTTATGATGCCTAAAATTATTTGCATTTATACCACATATCAAGCTAATTCATTTAAATATGATGTAAACATTTTCAGGAAAGACATGCATACCTTACTGCACTTTAAACACTGTATTCAAGCATTCATTCTGAGATCTTGATTTTACAAGGCCCAAGTCCATTATATCACAGCATAAGTGGCATTTCTAACACTGCACCAACATCCAGCAAAAATCAGTTTGTTTTTTCTTTTAATCATTTCAGCAGTCACTACCACCTTTTTTCAAGGGGGAAATTGTTTGAGTGATTTTTGTTTGAAGAAGATTAAATCTTCTGTTGATAGAGCCATGAAATTGTCTGTGAAGTACCTGTTTCATCTACTTCTGGTATGCTCAAAGATTATCTGATGAGCTGTAGTGGCTGAATGACCAAAATCACAGATACTGTGGTTTGTCTTGGACAGAAAAGAGAAATTTATACAATTTTCATCTAGTGAATGAAGGCACTAAAATATAATAACAAAATCAATTGTAAAATCGAAATCATAGAATAATTAAAATTGGAAAAGACTTAAAAGATCACCAAGTTCAACCTTTGACCAAACATCACCATGCTAACTAAACTATAGCACAAAGTGCCATGTTCAGCTGTTTCTCAAACACTCCAGCGATAGTGGCTCCACCACCTCCCTGGGTAGCCCATCCCAATGCTTGATAACCCTTCCATTGAAAACACTCTTCCCAATGCCCAACCTGAACCTCCCCTCATTGCAGCTTGAGGCCATTGCCTCTTGTCCTGGGAGAAGAGACCAAGCCCCACCTGGCCACAGCCTCTTTCCAGGTGCTTGGAGAGAGCACAGTGACTGGCAGCCACCAGGATGCAGCTCCATTCACCAGCACTCTCAGCTAAGTAAAACCCAGACAGTTTTACCCAGCAAAGAGTGCTCCTGTCCAAGACATGGGCTGCCAGCTTCTCCAGGAAAATGCTGTGGGAGGCAGTATTGAAAGCTTTACTGAAGTACAGGTTGACAACAGTTCCAGCCTTTCCCATAAGTAAGGCACTCAACCATCCCTGTCCTTGAGCACCAAATAGTCAAAACACTCCCCAATGTACAGAGCCACCCCACTGACTCTCCTTCCTCTCCTAACCCTTCTGGAGAGCTTATAACCATCCAAAATCAGACTAAGACCTTCCTGAAAATTCTCCACCAAGTCAGTCCCATCTAATGTATACAGAACACAAGAAAACACATTAGCCTTAAACCATTTACAAAAAGAGAAAAAGTTGTGCAAGAAACTTGTGTTAAGCCCAGAAATTACTTCTGTAGCCTAGATAAAACTTGTGTCTTGTGATGTCCAAATAAAAAAGAGAGCTCAGAGAACATACAGAGGGACTGTTTCTGTCTAACACTACGGCCCAAAACCCAGGCATGGAGGAGGCAGGATCCATAGGGATCACTGCAGAGCCACTTTCAACATAGCCAGGGCAGCTCTAACTTGTAAACAAAAACTCAGCAGCCGGGTACACCACACCCAATACTTTTGAGTGGCTCCTCTGACTAAGATAGGCGCAGAGAAGAAGCAATAGGGCTGTACAGTGTCCAAATTCCTTCATCAGGACTGTATTATCAGAGAAGCAGCTGAGCTAATTCCACCAACACACTCTGTTCCCTGATGAGCACCAATGCATGTGAAAAGCAGACTGAATTCTGCCTATTCTGACTTTCACTTTGTGACCCCACTGAAGTGCTAAACTCAAATAGTAAATCAGAAGATCCCCCAGGACCCATTCACCTGAGGGCTCTGGGACCTGCAGAAACAAACACAGATTTCACTCTGGGACCTTAGATCTGCAATGCTCCAATTTTATCTCAGATTTTTCCTGCACTCCCATGAGCAATAGAGGAGAGGAAAAATGACATTAAAAAAATTTAAACTAACAGTATCACTTAGGAAGAAGAAATAAGACCATCTAAATTTTTTCTCTTGAGTCTAAGATTTCTGACAAGAAATTTTCCATTTTCTTTCTGCCTTTCTACACATATGTGGTCTACACTTAGAAAAAACAACCAGATATATCCTTAACCACCCAGCGAACATTCACTGTTACAGATTTCAAAGAACCTAAAGTTTTTTTCCTTCAAATTCAGTAGAGGCGAGAAATGGGGAAAAACCCATAGTACTGTCATGACTTATGTATCATGTATATCATGTGTTCTGAACAAAAAATATATATAACAGAACAAGTTTTTAACAGTGATAAAAGGCAAAAAATAAGCACTTTTCACACTGTCATATGCATGGGTATTAAGTGATAATGAAAAGCTATTTAGAGAATGGCAGACCTGGCACTCCATCAGAATAGAAGGAAGCTCCCTGTTAAGACAGGGAGTTTTACAAATGCACAGTCTACCTGCTGCTTTTTTTCAGTGCTGCTTTATCTTCAGGAAGAATAAAGCTTACTAGAAAGCTTAATAAATACACCAATTATCACATGGGAGATACTCTAGAGTGAAATCCAAGCAGATGGTCTTATGAAATTTCTGATCACGTCTACATCATGCTTGGAAATAAGCACATAGGCTTCCATTGGAAACTAGATTAAAAGCACAATCACAGTATGAAGTACAGCTCTTTATGACTAGCTTGATACACTTTAAATTTAATTTCCATCCAACTACAGTTTCACTTTTGTGCCCACCATCCCCGGAATCCCAAGACTCTCAGTGAAAAGCAGAGCATGAGCCTACTCTTCCAGATGTTCCTGGCTTGGCAGAGTGACACTTCATGCAGTCAGAGCAGCCTTTTGAGAGCTTGGGCTGGCTCAGGGCTTTACAGCTGAAGTTATCAGACACCACATTATGTTAAAAGTACATGACAAGAGCATTTGGCAAAGCCACATTTGCTGCCTTCAGAAACTTACTGCTGCATCTGGATCTGCAGGATCACATTACCAACTGACTCTCCATGCTCTCAGCTTACTTGCTGCAGAACAAAAGTTGTCTGGAGGGTTTCAGGACCGAAGCAAAACAGATGCTAGGAAGTCTTGTCAAATAAATGGAGCTGGGAGTAAGCTAGACCACATAATATGGAAAAAAAGTATTTAGTGTCACTTAAATTATCTTCTGCCTGTAATTACAAAAGTAAAAACTGCTTAAAAACACCTCCATACTTCCACTTGAAAAGGAGATTTCTGGATCTCATAGTTTAAGGAGGTGAAAAAATACAAAGGCTTAAATTGAATATATCCTAAAGGACCAGATATCTAAAAAACAACAACAAATAAGGAAACAACAGAAATCCTCCAAAATAATAATAATAAAGAAAACCAAACCCAGCACACACAAACCCAGGAACAAAATGTTTTAAAAAGGCAAAACCAAACAAATAAACCAAAACCCCATCCAACCTTGCTATTCTTTCAACAGCTTGGAAATTTTTACTCAGCCATGTGATTTCTGCTTTTCCTTTGCCATCAATCACACTCCCCAGACATGGTCAGTCCTCATTGCCCCTGCAAAGGTTTTCTGTACAGAAAAACAGCTTACCTAGCATCTTGTTTGTCCATATACCAGCAAAATGAGACCTTCAGTTGACTGCACCCCTTGAAAGGCAGCAGTCTAGGTAACAGATAATTCATATGCTGAAAGCACATGCATCCCGACTGCTGCAGGCAGCCTCTCGTCTTAAGAGATCACTCTGAATTATCCTTAAGGTATCGAGGGTGGTTGAGTTTGACCCGTAGTTTAAAAAAAAAAGAATCACATCTATTAAGAAACCAATTTCTGCTAGTTCATTTCATCCTCATTTATAAGATTTTAGCCCTAAAAAATTCTCTCAGAGAGATTCCTTTCTCTCAGGCATATACATTATGCCAATATACACAATTATTATTAACTGGGTACTGTTTTCCAGGTTTCTACCTTAAAGGAGAGTATAAAGGGCCAAGGTTGCCACTATAATTCAATTCCAAACTTCAACCTGTCAAATTCCAGAGTGCTACCATTGCACCTTGAAGGTGCATTGACTGCAGTTGTCTTTGACAATGCAAAGAAGAAAAATGTTACCTTAAAGGGACAGCATTTTCACTTTCAAGTTTAAGTGACATTTTTTCATCTTAATTGGTATCCAGAGATTTGTACACTGGAATTTCCAGGTTATACAGTATCAAATTAATTTTTTTCCTCAATAGTCATTTGCATTGTGATGAAAATTCTTTTATTTATGAAGCTTCAGAATATCCTGCAACCAGAAGAATGTCACTGTGGAAGTTGATTCAAAGTGAGCACAATCTGTGTACAGCTAGAGAGTCACTGTTTATTAACATCTTGACATGAGTTTTACCATTCTGACTTATTTTAATGCTTTTTCTGTAGAATTGAGGCAAAAAAATATACTCAAAAAATACCATACCATAAAAAATATGCTCTATTATGGAATCTCTTGGAAAATATGTTGTGTTTTTCAACTGTTTTGCAAGGCACAGTATGCCTGATTTATGAGTCTCTTACTGCAAATCAGAACATTACTGTCACATAAAGCTGGATAAATATATCTGTAATTATACGAAGAAAAAAAAGCCACCATAGCACTGACAAAGAGCAACAGACTTTCAGTAATAAACCACATAAGCCTTATCTGTCAGCACTAGCTACAGATTAAAACAAAAAGTTGTTGCAATAGCCCACCAAAGAGTGTATAGGTATTTCCAGTGATTCTTGAGGGGAAAAAAATACAGTGGAGGCAGGGCAGAATGTGGAGGGATGTGTTTGACTGAGGAGCTGCCAAGTGGGAAATGGGGAGAAGAAATTACAACAGTAGTTTGGATTAATGGGGCAGCACACATCCTGCAGACTTAATGGGAAGAGTAACAGGTTTCAATCAGAGAGAAGTCTGCAGCTTCATTTCTGCCAGCAGTGTCACTGACCACACTGGCGCAGACAACCTATGCAGCAATAAGCAAAGGAAAAACAAATAATAGCTCAAGGGGAACAGGAAACTTTCTTAAAGCACTGTTCACACTGGAGGTCATCATTCTGGCAAGTTTTATGTTGCAAGAAGAAACATAAATACCCACATCACAGTTCTGAAAGGGTTGATATGAGAACAAGCCCAAAGACAGACATGTTTTCTTTCTGCCTTCTGCCACCCAGGAGCCATCTCCTTGCATACTGATCTAAAAGTGACAGTATTAAATCAGTCTTCAACACTTAATCAAGATTAACAGCTTCTGCACACAAATGTTAACAAATCAAATGGATGTGCTGCTACTGAAGGTCAGACAAGCTTATCTTCCTTAGCAAACTGAAAGGGCCTTCTAGGGCTCCTTCATCAATGTCATGAAAGTTTTCTTATTTAAAACTTTGAAACCAGACATACTTTTCTCCTAACCAAATGACAGTTTAGCTCAGTATCATGATTCCAATTAGTGGCCCTCATTCTAGTCTCATCTGTCTGGAGAATCATCTGGAGTTTTTATTTTATTTTATTTTATTTTATTTTATTTTATTTTATTTTATTTCCCTCCATATTAAATGTTTCTGTTTTCTTCACATAATTAGGGACAGCTTTAAGGGTATAAGGTTTGGGGTTTTTTTGTGAGGGACTTCTACCCCAGATGCCTGAAGAAAGAACGTTTTTTAAAAAGGCAAATAGAGAAATTCTCCTTTATCAGCTCCTGCCAATAGTTTAATGACTTTTTGAGATTGAGGCTGAATCAAGAACATGTTTAATAACAACCAGTGTACCTTTCTCTCACCATAAAGGGTTTAATCAGTTCCTCTGGCACTAACCAAGTAGTTCTGCCTTCTCTTAATAAGGCAATTTAGTTCTTTTTAAAGTCTATACTAGAGAAAGATGACCAGAATGAAGATGCATTAAGATGCAGGACTGAGATTCAGAAAATCTGATTTCTTCTCTTTGTTCTCTGAGCAAGTCCACAAGAACAGGGAAGTTATTGTTAAAAATCAGCCATTTTGCTCCCTTTTGCAGAAGGAAGATTTCCTGTTGAATTTCACTGCGATTCAATTCACCTTTAATAAGGAGAATAAAGCTTCTTTTTCAGTCTTTATTTAAATTGTAAGACTCTCAGAGCAGGGTTCATCTTGACTGTGATTCAGTATTCTAGTTTATAGAGGTCAGTCTTGGTGACTACAATTTATAACAGTACTACTGATATTTAAAGTCTTGGAAGAACTAAAACAAGCAATCTACAGCTCTTCAGCAAATATTTTGTAGTCCAAGATGGATTTTTTTTTATAAAATCCAGGAAGTAGGAGAAACAAATGCAAATACAAATCCTATGGAGTCTCACCCCCTAAGAAACTGAACTTCCCAACTTCAGCAGGTAATGTAAAGCAAAGAATGAGGACTCATATGTGCTGTTTGTCAAGTTCAGTTCATACATGCAGATTGTCACCATGACACTGTCACCTTTCCTCTTCATATCCCATACCTTGTTGGTAAAACTACTCCTACCTGCATTTGGTATAGCAAGGAGGAGGTTACAAGTCTGCTTAAAGATCAGATCTAACACAGAACTTCAGTTTATATTGATTTGCTTTCCAGACTTGGCCTACTATCAGTGGGGATGGAGAAGAAGCAGGACTATCCCCTGCTGGCAGCCTGCAGTTTCACTGCGTTATGTGTGGCATGAACCTACAGTGCTCAGCAGCCACCTTCATCATCACAGAGCCAAATGCAGCAGTCCTCCCCCATCCTCATTCCCCCTGGCCACCACTTTCACTCCCTACATGGTCTTCCCATTCTTAGCCACAGATTCAACAGGCTTGTGATGAATCAGATCAGAGAATGGGGCTTTTTTCCCCAGCTGGTTCATGAAGCTGACACAAAACCACTGGTGCTAGCAAAGGAAGGCAGCTGGTAGGGACAGAAATAAACAGGGAAATATTACAATTTTTATTTTTTTTAGTGGATAGTGTGAGGCAAAGCTGTTATCAAGTGCGTTCAGACAACATCTCAAGTTTATGCAATTTTGAGATTGTACAAAAAGAAACAAAGAAGAAATTGCTAATATCAAGTAATAATTTTTAGATCTTCAAAAAGTGCCCAAGTGCTATAAGGAATAGATAATTTAACCTCTCTGCATTTGAGTACAGTAATTTCCCACTTATAAGGCGCACCGGGTTATAAGGCGCACTTCCGGGTAGCCAGGAAGGCTGTGGAATTTGTCCATATGTAAGGCGTACCGGCCTATAAGGCACACTCTTTTTTTTTTAAAGTGAGGATCCATGTGCAACAAAGTAACGAGTTAGTAACAGAATCGCCTGATCGCAGGGTTTACTGTCAGGTGCTCAATTTGCAAACAGTTTTCACAGACCAGAGAAGCCTTTAAACACAGCCCCAGGTGCCCTCACCATGCCAGGGACCCCGGCACTCCTGCCCCCGGTGCTGGCTGCAACTGTTCCCCACCTGCTCGGCAGTGGCGGCGGGAAGCTGTACCGCTCAAAATCAGCAGCATATCGCCACACAAAAGCGCCGAGTGTCACCACCCGAAAGCAGTAGCAACTCGCCGTGCGAATGCGGCAGCAGCTCGCCATCCGCTTGCCAGTGGCTCTGGCTCACCGCCTGCCTGGCAGCAGCTCTGCCGCAGCTCCCCACCCACCTGGCTCGCACTTCCGAGTTGACAATTCGCCGGAATCTGTCCATATATAAGGCGCACCGTGTGATAAGGCGCACTTCTGGGGTAGGCTCAAAACTTCAGTCAAAAAGGTGCTCCTTATATGCATGAAATTACTATATAGTGTTTCAACAGTTCATCAGCAACAGGAAACCTATTTATTTTATAATGAAATATGATACAAAGGATATAAAACTCACTTGATTAGTTCACAAGGGAGCTCGTTCATAACATGTTTCAGAGAGATTGAAACACTTACTTGAGCTCACATATTACCATCTGACCATATCCTGTACATTTGTGTGGCAGCTGCTAATCACAATCCTTTCCAAGTGAAATTATCAATTTCTGCTGTTCACGCAACATTTCTGTATTCTAATTTTTCTTATACTTTTGACTTTGAGAACCAGGTGTTGCCCTACAAAATAAAAATCCTAGCCTGGACAAGATGAAAACCTCTCCACTTACATGAAAAATAAAGAGTCTCTGTCAGATCTCTCCTTTGCATGAGGGATTCAGAAATATTTCAGCAGTGAGAGCAGTAAATAGGGGTTTTTTTTGCAATGTCCAGCCAGTCAAAAGTCACTGTATTTGAAATGTGCTCATTTGAGATACTTCATCAAATATGGTGCTCAAAGGGCATATTCAAAATAGGTTCATATGACCTTACCTTGCATTATTCCTTCCACCTTTGCACTTCCTTAAGATGAATGTCTAAAATGGAGAAGCGTGAAGAACATATACAAAGCTTTGAAAAGCTTCATTTCTAGACAAAAAATTAATGGAGTTTTAGACTAAAATGTCTGGTGGCTTCTCACCCTTTCCCAGATAATGAGTAGTTTCTGTTCTTCACACAAACCTGTGTTCTAATTTGCTCCTGAAAAATGATAAATATTTATAGAGAAAAAAAATTAGAAAAGATAGATTCCAGGCAGTGGTCAAATAAGAGAAATAGTACTCAAGGCTGATTGACCGTTTGGGCGAGGACATGCAACATTTTTTCCTCCATGTTTTAAAAAATTCATTATCCATATCTTCAGTACAATAAAAAGTAAAAATTTTTTTAAATTTTGATCTTATTCTAACAGCATTGTTTTCTGTAATTAAAGTGAAAGCCAATTCCATTGGCAGGGAAGATGATTTCTTGGCTGCTTAATTGTAGTTTACTTCCCCACAGAAATATGGAGTGCCAGAAATCCACATTATTTCTGAATTTAAAAAAAAATTAGAATTTGACTGGCAGACACAGGCATTTATGTACTTAAAACTTCAATAATAACAGAGACCTGGTAAAAGAAATCTTATATTATTCCTGGTAAATTTAAATTAAATTGAAACATCATCCTATGCCCCTGTCTTTTTCCAGTGGTATAAGTTTGATTTAAATAGTTTTCATGATTATTTTGTCATTCTTGCTATCAAAAAACTAGAAAACTCATAAAACCCAGACTGTGTGGACAGAACAGATAACAAGATCTTTTGATCTGGAGACTGATATCACCTCCTTTATGTAAAAAACCCAAAAACTAATTTTGACATGAATGTGACAAATCACATAGCTCTAACACTTTGTGGTTTAGTTCTTGAGGCTTTCCTACAGACTGAGAAGAAAAGCAGGGGTTTTTTTTTTTCAAATTAAGGAATTAATTGAAAAATATTACCATGGGGAAAAAAATAAAATAAAAAATAAATTTAAAAAAATCACCAAAGGCAAGGGAGGATGGTGAAGAGAGAATATGTATAACCTGGATAACCTCCATATTCTCATCTCCAGTCATTTAAATTAGGACCACAGCCATACAAAAATCTAAGTAGTGAATCCCTTTGTTTATGAAAATCCTCTGCTATTACCACTTCTCTAGCATTTCAACACATAAGTTTTCCAAATACCATTCTCATCTCTGCCTCTCTGCCCTCTCAACTTGTTGCAAAACATCCTGTCACCCTCTCAGTTCCATTTGTTCATATAAAAGCAATTTTCCCTCTATGTCCAGCCCCTTACACAGCCAAAGTCCTGGGCATTGTGCTAACCTTCTGGAAAGCCCAGCTGAGATTCTGCTCTACCAGACTGGGAGCAAACTGTCTCCCTTTGTGAAGAGCTGCACACTGGTCTTGTAAAGAGGAGAAAAACTTTCCCACCTGAAACTACCTGCAGTGAGCAGGTAATTTTCACAGATCAAGTGGAATGTATAAAAGGACAAGAAGCTGTCTAAAGTTTTGATGTACTACTTCCAAATTTGCCTATATGAAAATAAGGAGTGAACAGCAAGACTCATTTTTAATTAGTCCCAGCGAGTCATTAAATTGTTGCTTATTTTGCAGGCTGCAAAATGGATAATAGAGTTCCTGCATTACAATCTGGTATAAAAACAGGAAAGTAAACTTTTTCAAACACACACAAATCCAGACATATTGCCAGTAAAGTGTTTATTGATGTTATGCAATATAGTCCAAGCACATCTCAAATATTCATTAAGAAAAAAAGATGAACACAGCAAATAAACATTTTTCCAATTAAGTGAAATCTCTTTAAAAGTTTAGGCTGTATTCATTAAAATTGGATTCCATTCTGACGTTAACTGAAAGCAACTTTGTGGGGTTCCACATTTATCTTTTTTCCGTAATTTGCATATAGAATGCAGCCATTTGCAAATCAAAGTACATGTTTTGTGCTGTCTGTACAGCAAACTCAACATATGGACCCTCAACACAAATTCTTTCCAGGGCTGTCTCTTGCATAGTACTCCTTCATGTCCTCCAAATGATCAGAAGAGCAAGAGCTGCTGTTCCCAGGTCCCCCAAGCACACACTATCTGTATAAAGCAGAGTGACACAGAGTCCAGGCAGTGCCCCTTTATTGCAAAAACCAGGCATTTTTAAGCATCTAGCTGGTTATCAGTTTACATTGTTTTAAAGCACAACAAACCCAAGCCAACCAACCACCACACACCCCGATGTGGACATGGGACAGTCCCACAGCACCTCTCTCATGTCACTGTATTCCTATTCCAGCTGAGTCACTCCCACAGTTCCCTTCTCCTTAGACTAAGTAGCAGGCCTGAGCCGTGATTTTACAAGGGTAACAAGGTCCTTATTTTATAAGGCTTTGCTTATAAGCAACAACTAGCCTTACTTGTCCTCAGCATCACATGGGTTCCCTCCTCAGCTGTACACATGGGAGCAGAATGGGGCTCTTTCTCAAGCACACATACAAAGAGTTATTATTTGTATTTGCTGCTGTTTGGAGAAGGAGATGAGAATACTTTCAGGAAGAGGTTCAACCCATTTCTGTAATTAACTGGAAGCTTATTATAGCAGCAGTGAAAGGAGGAAGGTTACATAGAAAAATCAGAAAAATCACATTGCTTTAGTAAAGCCCTGAAACATGGATATTTCACATTAAATTTGTGTGAAAAGAGGTGCCAAGGTGCCAGTATATGTAAAAATACTCCAGTAGAACACATGAGGAGGGTCACACAGAGCCAGTCTGAAGCCTGCTACTTCACTGCTGTGCTGGCACTGTGGTGCAATCTTCCTTTCCTCCATGGACGTGAGCAAATACAGCTCAGCACTCTGGGGGGTTGATCTGCAAGGCAAGGGTGATACCCTTTTCTCAGAGCTATTTTCCTGTCTGTAATCACATTAGTCTAGTTCATCTTCATCAAATATGATGGGGGATAATGAAAGTGTGTTTTGTCTCCCCTGCCCCTGTGAAAAGGGTATTGCTGCAATTTACATGACTTGTATCGGCACTACCTACTACTTGCATCAATTTTAATTCATTTTAAAAAGTTACTTCTTGCACAAACTGCATGAATGAGAAGATAGAAATGAATAGCTGCACACTACCTTGAAAGGGTAGGCTATTTCATCAGCTTGGTCCATTGGTTTGATTAACAAACAATCAACCAAAGTTCACCAATTTCATCTCAGTATTTCTCCTGAAGAGACTGTGAATGAGACACTATATCTACCTTGAACTTGCTGTAATTTTAAACTGCTCCACTTTATCACAGCTCTTCATCTGAATGACTGGTGCCAGGAACTTGCCACTGTAAAATTAATAACATATTGACAATTCCAGCCCCTCAGTCTATCTTTGAAGTTTGAAAGCAGTATCAAGGAATAGGTTATTTTACTTGGAAGTGATGACTATTTGTCCAAGACCACAATTCTCCAAATATAAACAAAACAGAAAGCACATATTTTGGCAGTAACAAATAAATCAAATTTACATTGGAAAGCATTGAAGGCTAGATGTTTCTGGCTTCTCTACAAGGACTCCAGGACACAGAGGAAGAATGTTAAGTGGTCTGTTTCCTTCGTGATTAAGATCACTAGGGATAGACTGCTCTCTTCCAAGGCTGTCAAGAGGACTGCTGTCCTTTTCCAAGGATGGGGTCATGGGTCCAGCTCCCTCTTGGAAAACACTAGCTGTGATCCAAGCTGTAGCATACTTCTCTCTTGTACCAGTGATGGCTCCTTTCTCCCTCCATGTGCCTCTGCATCCCTTGAGGGGTCAGCACTACTTGTAGAAAGCAGAGTCCCACAGTAAGACCACAGGGAAACACAAGCAGGATTTAGAGGTAGCAGCTGTGAACTTTGCAGGGTGACAGCTACCACCCAGGGACTGCAAAGTACTGACCACACATGCAATTACTTCCTTGCCACTGCCCTCAGTAGGGCTGCTTCCCTTTGCCAAATGTTTATTGTGACAGTTCTCATGGTAGAAAAAAAATGTGGGTTTTTATCTGGGTTTAAGCCAGGACATTCTACTGCCCACAGTCTTCTGAGCCACAGTACATGGTGCTGCATGTTTGAGCTGCCCACACAGCTTTGGATATCCCTTAAAGGTGGGACTTCAATCAAGCTTCCCTTTCTTGCATGAAGCTGCAGGGTGAAGCCATCTGGAAGCATTCAACCCTGCAGTGTTAAGGAAGAGGTTCAGCCAAGACCATCCAGTCCAACCTCCAAATGAGTACCACCATGCCTGCCAAACCATATCACAAAGTGCCCTGTCCATTCATTTTATGAGCACTCCCAAGTAACTCCACTATTTCCTTGGGAAGCCTGCTTTAATGCTTAAGCATGCTTTCGGTGAAGAAATTGTTCCCAATATCCACCCTGAACCTCCTTGGTGCCACATGAGGCCGTTTCCCTTTGTCCTTTCTCCAGCTGCTTAAGAGGCCAGCCCTCAGTGGAAGTTCTTACAGCCATGAAGGCTGTCTCATTGCTTAAAAGCTCCATGGGAGCAGAAGCGGGTGCCTTACAGAATTATAGAACAGTTTGGTTTGGAAATGTATGCTGTCCTAGTCTTCAAAGGACAGAACAGTAATTCCTACAGCAATTGATAGCAATGCGTGGTGGGGAGTTACCCTGGTTCAGCCCACAAAGGTGTTGGGTCCTTATGTCTAATCACTGTCAACACCCTTGCACACAGGCTAAATTTATGCATACGCTAAGTTTGGGATGCCAGTACCTCAGGAACACTCCTGAGCAGAAATATTTCACATGCTTCGCATGGAGCTATACCTTTTCCAATGGGTTTACACAAAGAAGAACACAACAGTAACAGCAGAGAATATGAAAAGTCAAAGGGACAGTACCCTTGTCTTGCAACAGAAGTCAGAAACTACCTCTAACATTGCTTGAGCATCCTCCTCAACGCCATATCCAATAAGAGTGGTTATTCTTGGACAGCAGTGTACTTTTCTCCTCATAATTTATTCATTGCTAAGTCTAATCCTCATGATGATAAGGCAATATACAATAAGGACAAGAACATAATCATGTTTGAGGACAAGAGTAAGAAAGCATGCCCAAACCATTTCCTGCTTTGTCACAAATGATTTCAACACCGTTTTGTTTTATTTCTTCCTGGAAGATGAGAAACGGTGTCTAATGTTTCAACCAGAGAACTGTATTAAACATAGTCTTTTCTCTATCAGTGTTATTAGTCAAGGATGAATTTCATAGCCTGAAAACATGGATAAGCTGGATTAAAAGGGAAAGAAATGGTGGGAAGAGCTCTGCTCTGCAGGGAATATGACAGAAAAAATATGTACAATATTATTACAGTTGTCTTGTTCATAACTGAAGCCTCTGTTAACCTAAACCACAATTAGAGCTATAATGTCTGATGGTGGAAAATGCCACTGGTCTGGTTCTGCTCCTGGAGGACTGTCCTAAAAACCTTCTCTGCACTTTAATGCACATGCTTCTTGCAGGACCCAAGCCACTCATGATCATACAGCTTTTGAAATTCTGTTATCCACCTGTAACCATCCTTTTCAGACTAGAATCTGTTGTATGTTGTCTGGGGCAGGAAGGAGGGAAGTGGTCTCAGTTAAGGAGGCTAAGGTTAATGCCATTGCTTAAAATGTCAGTGACTCTAGGAAACAGATCTCCCATTGGTATAGAAATCACAAAGCTAATGTATTTTCCATCCAACACTCTCTATCATACACTATGATGAAATGATCTTCCTATCATTGCTCAAGTATTTGGGTGATTTGTGTCAATATCTGGATTCTTTACAAGTAGATTCCTGAACATATTGCAAAAATAGCATGAGGCAACTGTCTCAATGTTTTGATCCAGGAAGTTTCAGGAGTCTTTCATACACTGCAATTGAGTGAACTTTCAGATTAAAGACCTATCTTCAGCTCTTTGATGTGGTGTGCATCAGTTAATTACTGAACTCGAGCAGCTGCTATTTCCTAGAGGAAAGGAGAGGTTTTATAGCAACCAGACAGGTAAGAAGAAACAAGTAGAACATGAAGATCAGTAAAGAGAATGAAAAATTATTGGGCAGTGAAACAGATACTATGAAATATAGAGTATGCAACATCAGGGAATAGTGTGCAGCACAACCGAAACATCTTTGGAGGAAAAGGAGAAGATGTTTTAATGTCATTGTATAAAGCAAGAAAGACTGTCTTGAACAAAAGAATGGAATCAGCATTGCGTGCATCCAAAGTTTATTTTATGCACCTGATTCAAGTGAGATATGGCAAGAGGAAAGGAAAAATCAAAGCAATGGACAAACCAAAGGATTATAAACTGTCCTAAGGGCTTGAAAAGATAAAAAAACTAATATATATGCATATATATCAGCAAATACCATCGTCATAAAGTAAGCAACATTACCCTGAGAAATCACCTAACATCTGAGATTTTGGTGAATTTTTTAATTATCCATTGTCTTTTTTACTTGATCAGCATTTTGGCATCATCTGTTATTGTCCAAGATTTGGCTCCAAATACAGCAGTGTCTTTCCCATAGATGTAAAGTTACATATAAAGATACTAGGCAGTTAAGCTTTGTTACTGAGATGTTCTTACATAAATGCTTCAGGTTAAATATGGGATTTTCCAGAGCTCAGAGCCTTGCTGAATAAAAATTTTAATTTTGTACATGTATAAGGCAAGTATAATGGCCACGGTGGTACATGGTCCCTTATATAAAACAGAGTGGGGAAAAAAGAGAAAAGATTGTGTTTTATTACTATTTTTTATTAGAAATAACTTATTCCTAACTGAAGAATTGATTTCTGCTCTCCATTACATACATGTTGATTCTGAATAGTTCATTTTAGTGAATAACTTTTGAGTTGACCTTGTTCTTAGAGTTCTACAAAGTTGTCCCCTAGTAACTATGTTTTAGTCATAAATATTTTTCACATTTTTAGCCAGTTATATTAGGCCTGTTGGGCCTGTCTAAAAAGGAAACCAAAATTAATTTTCCTGTCTTAGAGAGCTAACATGTGTGAAGAGATGAGAAAGGAGGGAAAAGAAAGAAAGATTGAAATAACAGAGAAAGGATGTATCTGGCAATTATCCAAGACAACACACCAGCAAGCAATGGTTTAATACCATTAGAACAGAGGAGGAATCTGAGGGAAAACAATCATACACACCACACAACCCCAAAACACATTTGCAGATAATTATGAGACTGTCACCAGATAAGGGCTTGAGGAAACACTCCAGTGGCAACATGAAAGTTTTGGAAAATCATCTTAAAACTGATGTTGTAAAGGCATTAGTCCACACACCACTAGAAGGGCTTTGGAAGCAAAGTGAGTCATCTTAACCTCAAATTAAAGGAATTAATACCAACACAAATAAGATATTTGGACAGCAAGAATAGTTAAAATAAGTGATAAAAACATTAATGGAAGAGAAAAACAAAATTGGTAGGAAAGGAAGTAATACATTTTTAGAGGAGATAAATGTCATAAGACAATGCAAGTACCTTCCCTCTCCTTAGAGAATATAAGATCTCTTTCCACCAAAAACCTAATAAAGAGGTACTAAAATGGGATCAAATATTGGAGTGACACACTCGAAAACTTGGGAGCATTGTCCATCCTGCAGGGAAAAACCTGGAACTACAGAGTCTACCAATCACTCTAAACAGTGACCTCAGAATTTCCCAGGGATCAGAAGGAAAGTTCCTGTCTGGGCTCTGGAGCTGCCTTGAGCAAGCAGCTGCTTTATCTCTGTGTTCTGTAAAGTGCTTGTCATGTAACTGCTGCTCTGGAAAGAGCAGCACGAGGGCTTACGCAAGTCTGTACTAAAAGAGCACTTTCCTCTTCTCTCATGCAGCACAAAAGGCCACCTGCTTACATTAATTCTCCTTCACTTGCTCATCGGCAATAACCAAAGCAAAAATAAACAGGGGAGGTGTCCATGGGCAAAAGATAACAGTTTCTGAGAATGAATTGTAGAAAAATGCAGAGAGAATCCAAGACACTGCAGACTAGTCAACTTTACATCATACCTTGACCAATAGCAATGAACAGAGGTAGCAATGAACGGAGCAGGGAAAAAATAACACTTTAACAGTATTCATTGTAGCTTACAATCACATAGAATTGGTAGAGACAAAAATCCCAATTCCAGAGCTTGTTGGCAGTTACAGTCCAGCGCTTCTGGAGACTGAAAACCAGTCCAGCGTGAATTGCATAACAAATGACTGCATTAAATCCAGTCATCAGGCCTCAGAATCCGGCACCAATCCTGAAATTCAGCACAAAGTTACACCCAGGCTGGTGAAACCATGCTCCATCCTAGCATCAGAAGTAGCAGCCATGCAACCACGGCACCAGCTGGTGCAGTGACCTGCCTGGCAGAAGATTAATCTGCCAAGAGCTTTTTGATCCAATCAGTTGGCTGAACTGACTCACTCTGCACTCACAGACTGCTCAATCCAGTACAACATAAGCCAGGAAAGCAGATGAGATGGAGGAAGCGTGGGACTGAACACAGCCTCTACTCAAACCATGTTATGCACAAAGCCAAGCCTCACACTGAGATGTTCATGGGGGCTAGAGGGGCAAATACATCAGCCCTTGCAGCGACTTAAAACAGAGATTTATCTCGAAGAAAGTGTCATTTTTCCACTGTTACCATGACTGAGAGGTCCACGGTCTAAGGGCTCTTAGAAAGCATAGGCTTCAGACTAATATGGAGCTTCTGAAATTGGAACCTAAATGCAGAGCAAGTACATTCTTCCACACAGAAAATTTGTCAGACTGTGTCTAAAATACAGATTTTACTTTAGGAGAATGCTCCAGTGCAATACTGCACACAAATCAATGGGCTTAGCAAATTTAGCTCATTGCAACTGAAGAACCTTCCATGTCTTCCAAGACAAGGTATTTTCACCAGCTGCACCTCCCTGAATGGAGAGGAAACATCTACAGTATCCACAAGATACTCTGTACTATGTCTACTGTCAGATATACCTACCAGCCAATATTAACCTATAATTAAGCTATTTTGGATTTTCCTTATCAGCAAAATCCATCTTTGATTCAGGTACAAATCAAACTCTTTCTTATTCCTACCACTAAAAGGGATCCATGTGGAAAAATGTATAGATGACTGTAATAGATCATTAAAATATCACAGAAAAGGCAATTCAGATGCAAATTTAGACTCTGCAGTATTGTGTACCTCTGATGACTAGCAACGTATTAAATTAGTGAAAATTTATATACATGAGTGAGAAAGATCCCCAAAAGCAAAATACTTTTAAAAAATTAGAATCAAACAAAAATATATAGCCTAATATGTTTCATTTCTCTGTCCCTTCTTCTTGGATGTAAAGGCTGTGTTTCTGATGCTTGCAAAGCATGCTTTTCAAATGGCAAATGGCTGCCAAATGAAATGTTGCAACTGTCACCATGGAAGTTTGGCTCTTTTTTTTATTCCCTTAGGGGAGTTATCACATAAGCATTTGCCTCTGGCAACCCATTCTAATGCACAGTGTGATAATTTCTCATTTGGACACAGACCGGCAAAAACTATGCATAGCTTACATAGAGACTATGTCATATTTTCAAGGCCTGATCTTGGACATGGTTAATTGAAAACATGGGTCCCTTTATTCTTCATGCTTTGGTTGTCAGTCACCACCATACATTTCTCTAGTGCAAGCCCTGCCTCCCCCTTTTCTAAATCTCATTCCTGTACGTTCGCCAAAGGGAACGAGCCAACATCCTCATACTCAATTTATTCTGCTGTCCACCTTTTCTTAAAAAAAATATTTCATTCAAGAGCTTTGGTTTGCATGTCAGGGGAATTGAATGGTATGATTTGCAAATGAAGTAAGTTATAAAGAGATCTTCAAATTAGCATACATAACATGTAGCCTGTAATAAAGGGGGATTAATTCTGTGTTCTTAGAAGAAGTAGTTATTGGATTTTTTTTAAAATCTGCAGGTGACTGTACACTCATGCTGGAGTTTGTCCCTTCCCAGATACCCTTTGCATTTCTCCCCATGCACTTCCCCATTATGCAGCCACCCCCTGTGCTTCAGGCACAGGTTATCCACCATGGAGTTCTTCTAAACGTCCTCAAAGTGAGGCGCCTCTGGTCTGGCCAGTCCTTCCCAGAGAACCAAGGCAGCATGGATACTTACATGCCACCTGCCCACTCTGTGAAGTGTCTGGGTATGAGAGATTGCTAGAGCCTTTACCTCAGAGCACTGAGTCCCATTCCCACCCCGAAGCGAGCCAGCTCATGCTTGCATGTACTGTAAAGCACCTGTTCCATTACTCATCCCCTAAAACCCCTTCTCTAATGCTTTAGCTATCTACTGATATCATGATTTAAGACTCAAATGTTCACCTAGCTACATTTTCCACCCCTTACAAACCTTTACACTTTGGAAGAGGAATTGTCATAGATATGTGTTGTAAACAATAACTTAGCTCCATCATTGGAAGATAATAGACTTTGATACCAAAAGAAACTACGTTAAACAAAAGAAACTCTCTTTTGCGTCTTAATGCATCTGGTTTTATAACAGAATTTTAAAGCTGTGTTTTATTTTAAAACTGAGATATTATTGACTGCTTAGTGGCACATATATAAATAGCACTAGTGAATGCATCAGAGCTTTGTAACTGCAAAAACATGGAAAATAATGATGTTGTCTCTCCTTCACCCATGCTTTCCTATATAGTCGCTGGTTTCCCATTGCTGTAGTATTGCAGGAATCTGATGGCATAGAGCCAATAACATTGTCAAAACAAACAAACAAAAAATTCCTGGCAGTGACATATAGAGATGGATGGGAAGAAAAAAAATTCAAAAGCTACCCAAATGACAGTGTGTAAAATAAGTCAGGAATATCAAGAAAACAAAGACAACTCCTGTGATAAAGAGGAAGCAAGGGTCCCTTGCATTTATGGCTTCTTTCTTCCAACTTTCAATTTAATGTACCAAAATTTCTGGATTATGTAACCTCTTCAATGGTAGCATTTTGTAATGAATTAAATACAAAAATTAATTAGTGAATCAATACAGCTATTAATGATGATATTATAGGCCAGCAAAGAGGCAGCATCCACCCAAAAGGACAGCACTGTCCTTTGTGAAGTAGTTGAGCAAGACTTAAAACTATCAGAGCACTAAGTTTCATAGTTAATAACCTCTCAAATTAGGTACTCATATTTCACCTTGTCAAGATTGTGAAGGAAGGCACATTTCCCTTCACATTTTTTTAAGATTGTTTTTGCAGCAATAAGAGTCAAGAGACCATTTTCCCTTTAAATAAAAATTCAAATTTCAGAACCAAAAGACAAATTTTGATGATGTACAATTATAGAAAATAGAAGACTTTTGCTAAATTATCTACCATGTTCATGCTAGGAAATCAGCACCATTTTTAAAGTCTTAACACCTTTCTAGAAAAGATTATTTGAACATAGCTCTAATTATAAAGTGGCACCAGGCATGTTCCTAATTTGAGATATACATAAAATACGCAAAGAAAATTATGAGCAGCTTTCCAACAAGAACTGCATACATCTCCAGAGAGGTACTTATATCTACTAAATCTGAGACCAGATAGAGCTTTAGGACTGTAAAAATATGGATGCCTACTAAGTTTCTACTTAATAGTGTAGCCAAGAGACATTGTCTCAAACAAAGCTCTAGCTATGGCCTGCCAGAAAAAGTCAGCATTACTGCCTTTAAGCAACTGTGGTCTGGAAAGCAACATTAGCCAACATCTATCACTGTCAAATGTTTAAGCAAAAACACATTATTCCTTTCTCAGATTTTCCTTCTTGCTGTCCCTTATAAAGTGCAGTGTTTGTATTCTTCCAGCATTTCCTCATAAAGTCCTAAATTACAATGTGCTACTGATCCTCAAGCATGAGATTAAGTCATCACGTGGGATGGAGTATTCTGCATAATTAAGGGAAGGAAGACGTGATATTTTTGAAGGCTATCCTTCTTGAAGAAAGACATTTCTTCATAATTTCACCAGCTATAACACATATATGGTGCCAGCATAAAGTCAGAAGTTGACACTTTCTCATGCCTACCACTTCTCTTACATCTTAGTCATTGCCCTGCAGGGTAACGTGCTGGTCTTCATTTCTGTGCTGATCACTTTGACTGGTATTACCAAAGCTGGGGCAATTCATGACGAGTTGCTGCCGCCCATGGGAAGGACCCACTCTGCAGCAGTTCATGAGGGATTGTATCCTGTGTAGGAACCCCATTCTGGAGCAGGGGAAGACGGAGGAGGAAGGAGCGGCAGAGATGAAGTATTATGAAGTGACCACAATCTCATTCCCCATCCCTCTGCACCAGCTGGGGGGTAGAAGAGGTAGAGCACCCAAGAGTGAACTGACACTGAGTAGGAGATGGGGCAAGTGTTTTTTAGTCCTGTCTCTTTCTCACAGTCTACTCCATTTTTAACTTGGAGAGATTTAAATTAATCTCCCCCAGGCTAAGCCTGTTATGCCCATGATGGCAACCTATGAGTTACCTCCCTCTCCTTATCTCAATACATGAGTTTGTTTTCTTCCCCCATCCTGCTGACAAGGGACGGTGAGACAGCAGCTGGATGGACATCTGGCAGCAAGCCAAGGTCAAAATTGCCTTTCCCAATAATAGCAACTAATCCCTGCAGGTGGAAATAAAAACCAAACAAAGCACCTGTGTAGCTGGTTAGAGATCACTTACTCCAGCTCCCAGTGAACAGAAACTTGAGCATGTGGGCTGAACCACTGCCTGATGAGGCACCCGCTCCTGCTTCGGCTCTTATCATTCAGAACACAGTCCAGATTCAGCTCAGAGAAGGAGAACAGGACAGCACACTTCCAATTTGGTGGTTTTCCATGTTATCTTCATGTGCTGTTCACACTAACCAAAATGAATATTACCAGCAGATTAATAGCAGTTATGTCCCAAGGAGAGCAAACAAACACTTTTCAGCAGGTAGAATATTTCACAGCAGCAGAAGGGTAACATTTTATGCAGATATGTTGCTGCAAATCACCACTACTATCAGCAGTGCTTTGGTTGGTTTATTTCTTTAATATGAATATATAGTTTTGAGAGGAATCTTGGTGAATATTTTAGGGAAAGGAAGAAATTGATTTCTAAAGATCCTTCAAGCTCAAAATCTTCAAATCCTCCTTGTAATCAAAGATTGGGAGAATGACAATGTTAGGCGCCAAAAGGCTTGGCTTGAGAAAGTTCTTTCAAGCTGAGCCACACCTTTTCTAGTCAAGAAGCTCCACTTCAAAGGGCACTGGACTAACAGTATCAATTTCTGTATGCGGAATTTTTTCTCTGCTTGCTTTTTCCAAAGATGATTATAGAGTGGCATATGTGAAGGTGTACAAAGTCCCTCCTGTTTTTGCTGCCTTTAGCAATAACCAGTCAGTTTCCACCAAATTTAACAGAGAGGAAGTCAAAAAAACTACTAGGTTTCCACAGTGTTTTAGAAGATAGGAATCAGAGCAGAGAAGTTAAATTTGATCCTACTGAGAGTGCCCCTACTGAGAGAAAAGCTAAATTCTGAGTCTGGATTTCAACACACAAGGAAGAATCAACTCATATCAAATACATGATAACAGAGAATAAATTGCCTATTCAGAAAACCAGATTTCACTTCTAACTAGATGTGAAAGGATCAAACTACACTCCATATGACACATGCACATCCACACCTACAAATACTCTTTGTAAACTAGGCTTCACAAGTCTCAGTGCATTTCAGGGTTAAAAACTAGCATAGGTTTCTCTTCTTACTTCAGCAACAAAGGCACTTTAAGCTCATTTAAACACCATTCTTATTTGGATTGACCCCAGAAATCTGGGGGACAGCTTCAAAAACAAAAATATCAAGATGTCAGTCAGCAATCCCTGGGTTCTTTGGCTCACCTGACACAGCCTAAGTCTGCCCTAGGATTAAAGTAAGTGAGTGCATAAATGCAAAACAGTGCATAAATGCAAAACATAACATTTCAAGTAATCTGTTTTGAGGCATAACAGCATTTGCCATACTTATTCAAAACCACAGATCATTACCATGGAGAATACTAGAAGACAAAAAAGACAAATCACCCCACTGCTTGCCAAAACCCTCTCCACCTCTGTAGTAAGGAGCTGAAAAAGGTGCAAGCACTGGGATACACACCTCAGGATGACCTGCACATATCGTCTCCTATAAATGTGTAAGTAAGTAGGCAATTTTAACCTCATTTCTAAGCTCATACTGCACACTGCCATGTGAAGACAGCTCTTTCTTCCATACAAAGTTGGAGCAGCTTAAAACAGGATTCAAAATCTGCCAATTTATGCCACTTTATGCATTTGCTGACAGGAATATTGTTCTACAATTTTAAATTATTTCCTGGGGTCGCTCCTGTGCATTGCCATATAAAACAGTGTCAGTATTATTAGTCTCCTGTGCTGCAAGAGGGCATTAACACTACTACATCAAATGTGTGGTGTCAACAAGTAAATAATGGAGAGGAGTTGACGAGCTGAAAATTGAACCTACCTTTCAGTAGGGCTGAAAGACCGACAGTCTGGATGGTTACCATAGTAATCCTGTGGCAGCTTCAGATTTATTGCCTTGTACTGCACAATTACAAAGGTTCTTCAGCTACCTTCTGCACTGTTTCCAGAGTCAAGAGGAATTCTATGATAAATGTCCACTACCCAAAAGATACATTCAAGGGGATGTAATGCAGGAAAGCTGTACTTTAAATGCAAATTACATGCTTTTTGCCCCTTTTAGAATATTAAAGAGCGATTTCAAAGGAATGAAAACAAAGAACTCTGACCTCTGACACCATGATTCTTTGCTCTACAGATCACAATTTTCTGTGGGACTGCCTACTGCATATTTAAGTACCTTGAAACTGAAAATGAGGTAATAAATTCCACTGAAGATAGTCTGAGTAATGCATTGATTATGAAAATAAGCCTACAACTGAGCAATTACTAGAGCAGGCAGTCACAGGGTCTTGTTCAGTATATTTAGATCATTCTGTAGCCATTAGAAATTAAATTATTTCATTATATTTAATTTATATGCCTTTATATTTTCAATAACACAAAAGGATATTTCTATGTGGAATAAATATGATGAACCATTAGTATACCAGTATTCACACTCCACGCCATAAACAGAGTGCATTAATGTACCAGATTGCATTAGATTTTAGTTTCCCTCCATGACAGGCTTTAAAGGAAAACAGGGATAATTTGCCTTTTATTACTACCTTAAATATTGCTTGCTGCTCTGTTCAGCCACGACTTGAAAAAAGCGACTTCTCTTGTTAGTAAACATTGCAATTCATGAAATATTCCATTATATTTTACTAGAGTTTTTATGTCCATAATTCTCTTTGATTGCGCAGCAATAAAAGGCTGAGGGAACACAGACTATCTTTTCTATCAAGTGCAGAAGCACCATGCACTAATTTGTGTATTAGCAATTCCCATGTGAAAACTACATTATTGATTCTGCCATCTAAATTCCACTATATGACAGGAAGGATATTGTGTGTAGGATTAATAAAATTATTTCCTCAAGCAATATTTTTTAAAGCATCGATTGTGTACTTTTACTTCAGAGAAACATCTCACAAATGTATGTTACAGTGTGAAAACAAAACAGTTCTGTGGTGCAACACAGTAAATACAAATGAAGACGTGCTGTGTGACACCAATTCTGCAATACGCCTGTGTATTAAAACATCAGGCTAAAAGTGTTTTTAAAACACAAAGGGAGATGCATACTTTATAGATGTTTCATGCAAAAGGACACAGCATTCATCTGATTAATAGAACACATATTGACATCGTATGCTATCCCAAAGGCAAACAGCATAATGTTTACAGTCAGTGGTTTGCACCCATGCAGCCCAAATATTGTGACCTTTGTACTGCAGAAACAAAGCCCCCATTCAAGTGTTCGCTTTTAAAGACAAACTGAGAAAACTTTATCAGAAGTGTCATCTCTTGCTTGTAAGATAAATAACAGGGAGAGTTCGGCTAGCTTATTGTATCCCAGAAACACCAAGGCACACTTAGGTAGGGTTCTCTATAAGAGAACAGTTACACATGAGCAATTGCCATTTATTTTCATTAAATCTGGGCACCCCCCCCCTAGAAATCATCCCACTAGAAGAATCTGTTAGCTTTAAATCAAGTCTATTTTGAACAAATACAAATGAAAAGATTTGGAGGTGGGGAGGCAGATATTAAAAAAACCTCTAAGAACTATATGCACTCCCTCTCTCCCTCTCTGCCAAGTCTGGCTGCAGCTGAAGCAGCCTAAACGAAATGAAAAGTTCTTCAGGTCAGGCCACGGTTCCTGCCTCCATATGTCCTTTCCCTCACAACATGTTTTTTAATGGCTCTGTATGCCGACATCAGGACAGATCAACCAAATGGAGTTCTACACCTGGTGGCAGGGTCTGTGGCAGTGGCAGAGGCTCTGGGCAAGGCTCTGGGTGTGGGTGTAACAGTCCGTGCACTGATTGTTCAATGGTTTGCCATTATCACAACCGGTAATTAATCATATTTCTTCCCATTAATGAGTTCAAGATCCTTAGACCTATGTGGCCCCATGCCTACCCATTCACTATCACACAGAGATATCCGAACTGTGGTCCTATTTCTCCTACCAGACTTCAGTGTAGCAAAATATAAAGCTACAAAGCTCATAGAATATGTTTCTTACTGTATGTTATTATCCTTATAAAAAGTGTGTTGTGTGGAGGGATCTAAAAGAGTTCTCCCAAAACCAAATCCTGGTTAAAACTCCTCAGGAATGACAGGTTCAATCCCATATCATTTCTTCCTTAGGAACAAGTCCCAGAAAATTAATTTCTCAGTAGCTGACGGAGAAGCACAGAATCAGGCATTATTAGAACTGAAGGATGGCATTAATAAAATATAAGGAATAGAAACAGATCAAATATGTAAGACTCAACAGCTGGTTGTCAATGAAATCATGTTGCTCATCAGACAGTATTACATGCTGTTCTAACCACTCTCACCAGGAAACATTTCAATGCACTATATTTTAGGTCACAAAAATATTTATTTCTGTTTTATTTAAAAATTATTAACAAACATAAATGCAATTCTATGTTTATTTTTCTCTCCTTATCTCTTCTGGTCAAAAGAACTTATATTCTGCAAAGAGCAGGGAAGGATCAGGGATCAATTCTCCTTATTAATAGTATAAACCAGCCAATGCTGGGTCTCTTTCTCTCTGTCCAATCACAGCAATGTGACATTTCCAAGCAGCAATGTTTGCTGACATCATGAGTCACTTTAATGCCATTTTCTGTACCTCATTTATCAGCAGCCATTTAAATAAAAGGCTGTGAAGGAAAACAGAACTGTTCAGACTTTGCTTTGCCCAAAACTTTGACCACCTTTCACAGATTTGGGACAATCCAGTGTAAGGCTTGATGCTGAGTTTGCTGCAGATCAGCAGTCTCATTGCTTGTCATGCTGCAGATAATAAAAATAATAAATTTTGACTGCACATAGAATCACAAGATGCAATGTGAATTGAAATGAAGTGACAGTGGGATGCAGACTTTACCCTCTATCAGAACCTATGCAGAAACCATTAGCTTTTTCGTCTGCAAGGAAAAAACCACTGAGATAAGTGAAAAATGACAGCCTGTGAGTACTGTGCTGCTGACTAGTAAAAGCATTTTGGTCAGCTTGGCTCATTTCAACACTGACATCAGATGTGGACAGCGAGAAACTCTCATAATAAGAGACCTGGGCAGCAAAATTACACCAGTGTCCAGTTAGAGAAATCCTTCATAACCTTTCCCTGTGCTCCCTGGCAGAAGAGGTTGCCACTGAGGAAGATGACCTGTGCAACAAAGAGAAAAGCACAGGGATCTAGCTATACACATATCTACCAAGGACCTTATGATATCCTTTCAAGGGCTGCTCCTGCAGAAAGCTTTGTGGCATGCAAAACAGGTATGGGACCCATCTCTTCTTCCTCACAAGAACTGAGGAGTACTTCAAAAGAAGAACAGAAATAAAAACCTTATCCTGCCCAGCAATTTAGGGATAAGGGGAAGGAATGGAAAAACAGCAACAAACATGTAAACACCAACAAGGCCATAAAAGCTGTGGGCTAACAGTCATGTGCTGAAGGTGTAGCTTGAGTCACTGACTCATGACTCAGCATTTGATTAAAAAAAAAAAAATTGAAGTTACCTCCCTAATTTAAAATTGAATGTCTGGGTACTCTCAGGGGTAAAGATAAATAGTAGAGTACCTGTTAGCAAAAAATACAGAGATGGTCCAGCTTATTCCTCAATGAAAAAATGTATCTTGATGATAATTTTGTTAACTGAAAACTGTAATAGTTTATACAGGCCTGCTTTATTGTGTACCTTAAGCTACTACTATCACTTCAGAGACTATAGAAATATTTCTGTTTCTCTCAATATACTCAGCGTGGGCAGAGTCCTTCCCGGCCAGTTCTTCCTTCCTGGCAGATGAACTACATGGACCTTGCACAAAAAGGAGGCTTTTAATCGTACTTAGGAGAACAACGTTTAATGACAAGATGCTTTCCCCTTCCCTCATCTTTCCAATGCCACGGGAAGATTAAAAATACATCGTAAGGTGTGGCCTTTAGACATGGGCCAGGCAATTTTTTTCTTCCCTCGTGAGTAGAGATCCAGGTGTACTCAGCAATATTTCTTAAAAGGCATTTTAGATAGAAGTATCAGTTAAGATTGGGGAGCTGAGGCATTGCACTTGCAATGCATTGCATTTGAGAAGCAATCAGCATGTGAACAGAAAGAACAAAATCATTTAGCACTAGCCGACCTCTTGGATTAGTCATAATTGAACAATTAAAATACCATCTGAGTTCCAGAGGAATTTTCTTTTTTTGCTTCTGGTTTAGATGGCAGTGATGGAGCAGTAAAATCTGCAGCTAGGATCAGCACAAAAGACAAGGTGCCTTCCTTCTTTTCCACCTCTGTGCAGCCAGTGTGGGATCTTTGATCAGACTTCAAAAGCCTTAACATGCTCAGTTACAAGCTGAATCAGCGTGTGGAGGATAAGGAGTGAGGGAATGAATGGGACACGACCAACTGAAAACCTGCTCAGTTCTGTCTGATTCTGAAAAGATTTCCTAGTTACAGGAGAGTTCAACTCATTCACATTCAAGACACTGAAAGAGTCTATTTTTTCACAGCCTCTTAGCTGAAGTGGGAGAGTAGCCCAGAGGAGTGTTAACACTTCTTTTGTTCCCGAGACCTGAACTCAGATAAATTTTCTCATGCAAACTGGTCGAGAATTAATTTTTTTCTTACTGGCCATCTTTTTTTATCTAACATGACTCTCATTGCCAATAGTAGTGTGGAATAGCTGCCCAAAATCAAGAAATGTTTACATAAACACTGATGAAATTAAGCACTGTATTTTCTAGTGCATGGCCTTTGTCCCATTCTTATTAAAAAAAAAAAAAGAGAGATTTGGTACGAATGCTTCATTCAGTGCTCAAAATACTAAACACTGAAATACCTCATGATAACATAGTTTTAATTCTGGCACAATTAATTATGTGATTGAAAAAACAAGTTTTGGAACTTGGAAAATGAGCCCCTAACTTTTGGCTCAGACACCAGAATTACGCTAAAAGTCTTCAAAACTTAAGTAGTTTATTGTCTGTTGATTTTAGCAGACTGTAATTTGGTCACAGGATTTCTTATTATGGAAAATACATACTTCGTTGTTGTTGTTGTTGTTGTTGTTGTTGTTGGCCTCAAATTACTATATTGTGGAGTGACTCCTGCAAATAACAGAGGCAGATTGACAAGTGCAGCATGATGTGGAAAATATCCCATTGCTAATCCTCCAAGGCTGTAAATATGAGAACTATTGTCTCAAAATCAAAAAACACTGAATACCTGAAATATATTGCAGCATTAAAATGTATCCAGTTACTCAAGGAAGGTTATTTTAAAATTTCATCAAAATATTTATAGGGAATTATGATTATTTGTGAGGTTTTGAGCCAGGGTTAGCTTAATGGCACACAGGAATGCATGCTGAATGAAGAAACCAAGTGGAGGGAGCACTGATTCAGCTGAATAGTAAACTAATATGCTGACCATCTGCCCTCCAGGCATTGTGGTTAAAATTCTGACGTTGATGCTTGAGTTAGGAATTGTAAGTGGGTGATATATGTACACACACACAGAGAAAATTTCTTGAACTCTGGTATATCTAAACAGCAAGTCAGTACTTTGGAGCTGCTGGTCTGTGGGTTTGAAAGAGTAGGTGGCAATTATAATGATTTAGCGTTATGAAGCAGACTTATTCCTCTGGATTATGGCTTTCATTAGGATTTACAAAGATTGCTGCTGCTATTCCAGCTTCTCATTGCAAATAAACTTGCTCTTGAATAAGAATTTTCTTGCCTCCTTCAGAAATGTCAACAGGAAAATATTTCACCCACCCAGCTGAGAAAAGTGTAATAAACCATAATATGACTTTTTCATTATTTTTAAAAGAAACATTTTATTATTGTTGCTTTGCAATAACCCTCAGAGCACTTTAAGACAAGGTGTCAAAAGATGATTGGAATCACCTTAAAAGGATTTTGGTCTTTTTGAGAATTAGGGTAAAAGTCAGGTCCCATAGAAATTACCTTAAGTACTACCAAATAGAGACGTAGTAAATAAAATCACAGAATTTGACTTAGTGGTAAAGAACTGTGCCTGTGTGAAACATTAGGCACACAAGAGTCCTCCTGAATGCTAGGGATATTACACAACAGAAATTATGTCTTCTTTCACATATTCCTGGGAAAGTGACCTGACTCTTCAATGTCTGCAGAATAAGAGAGCACAGACCGAGCATAGGGAATAAAAAACATTGTTTGCATGTTATTCCTGACCCTGACCCTTTAACAAAAAATTGGAGGGTTTAAAATTTAGAGTGAAGAATGGTCTGCACTAATAATTTATATCACATAACTGACAGAGCAGACCAATTCTCAGTCACTTCTTATTATGGGCACACCACCCCATTAAAACCCCAGCAATATTTTCTATTACTAACAATGATTACAACTCAAAAAAACAACTGTGACATTCAACTCCCAGATATGCTAAATTGTTTTTGTATGTGTTTTCTGTCCATGCATATACACATGCCGTGCACTTATTTTCCAAATTTTCAAAATAGGAATGCAAAACAGTGCCATCTGGACATTTCATTCTCTTGTACTCGGGAGTTTTAGGACAAGCTGGCAAAAACATCAGAAAACCCAACGGCTGTGTTCCTTCTCTATCCCAAACAATAGATAATATAAGAATAAAATAAAAGTGAATCTTGTTAGAGCAACTGCTGAGCACTGCACGCCAGGCATGGAGTGCCTGGACCGCAGAGGATGTGCCACGTTGTTATGGTAACAAGATAACAACTTTGGTGCACTCAGCTGGCTCTGTCACCTCTGAGTCTGAAATCCAGATTGGATGGGGATCTGCCCCCTGCCTTGCCCCATCACATCTGCAAATGAGACCGAGTGTTGCTGCCCAATGTGAAGTCCAGGCCTTGCATGACAAGGTGGAGAAGTGACACCCTTCCCTGGGTCTCTCATGGCCTCCCCATGACCCTCAGAATTTGCAAAATAAGATGCTGCAGCTGTCAGGACATTACTGGATACGGTAGAAAAGACACGGGCATGGCATCTCCAAGTCACTGTTTATCCCTAAAGATATCCATGAAGCCTACTGGCATTTTGGCTGAATTGGATAGCTAGATTGAATCCTTCATTTTAAACAAAGATGTATAGAGCTCCCCTGCTTATGTAAAAGATGCAGAAACAATTTTCTTTCTCCTAAAAATAGACACCATTCATTCTATAAAGTCTTTTGTCCCATCGCTTAATACAATGAGTAGTTGGTCCAGTGTATCCTCTGCCAGCAGATCATTTCCCTTTCTTCCTGTGTCCCAGCTTCACCTCTCTACCCCATCACCCTCTCCAATTATTCATGTGATCATTGATACTTTGGTATCTCTGTGAAAGTTTGGATGGTCGGTTCCCTGGGACATAGCACTGCTGTGGGCACCTGATGTAACCTCTGTGCTCCAGGTATTATCACAGGTAAGAGCTTCCAGAACTTAGCTCATCATGCATTAAGTAAAGAGTGTTTTCCACACAGTGCTTTGTCCCCTACTTCTGTCACTGCCACACAGGGAGCTACAATGAGAGGGAAAAGTGGACTTTGTCTGACGTCGGCCAAGAGCACTTGCACATCTTTCTAAGCAGGTTTCTAGGAAGATTGCCTTCAGAAACAGTTATATTGCCCACAATCAGTGCAACTGCCTGGAACTGGAAAATCAGCTTGAATCCATGGCAGTGAGGTGCAGCACACAGAGCTGTCCTGGGAGCAGAGAGGAGAGAAGAGAGTGAGCTGCACTGCACAGGCAGCAGTGGGGAGCACTGCTCATGCAGGCTGTCCAGCAAACATGGGCTCACACCGCAGCTCTGCGTGGCACAGCCCTGAGCTGTCACCCACCCTAGCCCAGTGACACTGCAGGAGCCTTGCTGCAGGATGGCACCTGCTCCCCCTGAAGGACTCAGGTACTCAGTCATGCAGCTGCTCAGACACAACGTGATCTTCCAGGGATGTTAATGGCTAACAAGTGCTGGAGCTAATAGATCACTGCCTGAAGATTAGAGGCTAAAGGTGCAGCACATATCCCATATCCCCTCTATCACCAAATAGATATCCCCTATATCATCATATAACATGAGATGTCCTTAGTAGAGGAAATATCATGACTGATGGTCAGATTGGAGATAGATGAGGATGAAAAGCATTTTGAAAACTTCTGCTTTGAGGTCTATTTTTAAATATGATGTATTGGCCTTGACCTATTTGTGCGCCTAGAGAAATTCCTTAAAGAAAATGTGTAAGAGAAGAGATCATTATAAAGATGAGCACCATGTGGGCTTTTTCTCTTAATATTATCTTGGGAAACCTCAAAAGACCACAGTTGATATAACTGAAGACATTTTAGATTTCCTGAACCCCTATGTTACAGGAGAAGCACACGCTGCACAAATAGGCAGCAATATAAATACCTGCTTCCCACAGCATTCATTCCCTCATAGATTAGCTGTAGTAAAAATGTGCTGAATTTTAGAGAAAAAATCCTGCTTTGCTCTGTAAGCCTGCTTCTTTGAGTGTGAAAATACATAATATTTGAGTGTCTGAAAGTGACTTCGATGTCCACATCCTATTGACCTGGCATAGGCAGTGAGGCAGTTGTATCCACTATCTTTTGCTGAATTCCTTCTACAGCAATGAAGCTGGGGAGAGGCAAGATAGATTTACATGGACATTTACCAATTACATGGGCTTACCTAACTTGATCCTTTTCTTGACTACGTGTAAATATAAAGTAGAAGCATAGTATGAAATATTACAGAACCAAGCTCTGGTTGTGGCTAAATTAAGCTAAAATATCTATATATTAAAAGTTCAGCTGACCTGCTTAGGGCAGCAACAGTTTCTGCCAATGGAATGCTTCAACCTCTGGGTTCAGCTGTTCTTTCCTCTTAAATCTTTCTTTGCTAACACAGAAACCACACTGCTCTTAGTAGACCTAAAGTGATGACCCTTCAACTACCCAGTAGTTTACAAACACTTTTGTGAGAACACAGAAACCTGATATTTGAAATGAGACATCATGCAAGTCTCATCTTAAAATTAAAAGAAAATAAAATTATATAAATCAGAGATGGTTTCTTTCTTTTTTTCTTCTTTATATTTTTTTAAGAAAGATAGGAAACATGCCTATTTTAATATTTTTTGATGCAAATTAATTCAATTAATAGCAAAAAGTTTAATTTTTTTAAAAATCAGCCTGCTTTCCAGAACGGTACTTGCTTATTACATTCCCTGGCTTTTTTTACTGCCATGTGTTTTTTTTATCCTGTCACTTCACCCTTTTTCTCTTTTCACTTCTTTCCTGAGAGATTAACTAATGATTAATAACTTTTTTATGAGAATTAAACTAATTTGGATCTCTCCACTGAAGGAAGATATATAGGGGAAATTCTGGTTGTCACAACATGCCATAAGCAGGCCCAGGCTCACTCTCACCTTTGCTGGCACTCAACCACGCTTGAATTCTCTCAGCCTTTGGCTCCCAGCTTCACACCGTGCTGTAATCACAGCAGCATCTTTGTTATACCTGTGCAACCTGGCTAAAAATGCCAAGGTGGTCTCCAAACAGCCTCTAGTCCATTAAGAACAGCAGGATCAGGACCTCGAAGTGCTTTCTGAATTGAATAGGGAGCCACAGGAGTGTGTAGAGCATAGTGTGATATGCTCCTGGTTCTCCTTCCTCCCCAAAAGACATACCATTTGTACAAAACTTTTAGCAGTGCTTTCACCTTCTCTGCAGCTTGCATCTCTGGCATGATGCCCTAACTATTAAGTTATATGAAACTGGAAGGGATTAGTATCTTATGTTTCATCAATTATATTACTTTTAATTGCCTTGAAAGATTCATTTGTCTTCACTCCAGTAACCTTTGGCAGCAATCAGCAGTTCAAACACCACTACTCCCACACACAGAAGCTCTTTTCAGTCATATTACGTTTACTGAAAGGTCCTTAAGAAACAAAAACAATCCCATTCAGACAGCTTTCCAGATGTATTTATTTAAATTCCACCTCTGATAAAATTAAAAGACTAAATATACTTCTAAGATGCAAGAAAATGCTTCATCATCACCAGGAATGGGCTTTAAATTCTTGTCTATGTTTTACAAACAGCATAATCAAAGTTCAATAGAGAATATGCAAACATTGCAAATCTATGGCAGACAGAGAAATTTACATAAATAACAGATATGAATATCTGATGTTTACAGAAATAAACTGCATGCTATGCAAACAGACTAAAGTGTACAACACTAAAACCTCATTATGCTGATTTTTCAAACCAAAACCCATTGTAGATTAATATATAGGAGGCATTTCAGTCACCTAATACAAGGAGAAACATCTACAGAAAAAAAAAAAACAGTATCTATATATTGTTATGCTTTCTTGCTAAAAAAATTTGGATTAAGGATTGGATGAAAATGGGGATTGTTTCTGCTTCAAGACTTTTGAATTACACAGCTAGAGCAGAAACCTGTACAGTTCAATGGGAATCTGGTACTCAAAGACCTTTAACAACCTTAAAAAATCTGTTCTTTAATATCTTAGACTGAAAGTGGGAATTTGAATTTTTTTAAGTGGGTCATGTAAAATACCAATATCAAGTGAATTGCACTAATCACACTGATTCTGCTCTGGAAATATGACAAGGTCACATACAAAGATGGCAATTTACTTATTACTGTGAGTTAAAATGTGAAATATAAGACTGTCAGCACAGCAGCATTTAGCCTAAATCATCCATCCTAGAGCTAGCCTTTCTCAATGCATGACTGAAGATTTATGAGCCAAACTGAATTCTTGCAAGTGCCTTCCATTGAGAAGCAGCAGGGCCCTACAAGTGTGGCACTGGCAGAATTTTGTCTAATCCTGATTGTTTTTTTAAGGATAAAACACTGGTTTCACAAGTATCTGGAAGACAGTGGCATCTTGTCACATTAAGAATACTACCAGTACTCACACAAAAACATAAATAAGAAAGATAACATGAATAAGCTAGCCTACAAATTTCAGGAATAGAGAGGGGAAAAAAGAAGAACAAAAGATAAAAAAACAAAGCCTGAACACCAAAATTCCCTAAAAAAGCAAGGAGAACCAATACATCACATTTCCAAACACATTGTGCTCAACAAGGTCACCCTCCTAATTCAGAGAATTCGGTTAATCCTCTGGATGAATGCAGCATGTGTTGCACTCCCAATGAAACCAGGCTCCAAAAAAGAGGCCATCAACTCCTGCAATAAATACAGTCAAATGGCTGGGAGCCTGAATTGCATAATTTGATTTTCCCCCTTCCAAAAAAACAAAACAAAGAGAAGTGTTTTACTGAAGGTGTGCATCGTTTAAAAGGCCAAAAGGTGCCTTTCCTTCTAAATTTTAAAAACATCAATCAAGAGTGAAATAAACAACATGTGCAAGTCAAAGGTTAATATCCCAGGGTCTTTAAAGTGCATTTACCACCCACTTCTTTTCCATTAACACCATCACCTCCTCCCTGTCTTTCAACGCCCCTCCGACTATTCTTGCCTTGTGTCTCACTTATTCACACAACTGAAAAGTAGTAATTATTTTGCAGTTAATCTTCAGGAAACTGCTGCATAGAAGACAGGCTTTGCCTTCTGTTCCAAAGTCTGAAGGGAATGACCACAGAGAGAAGCAATTGTTTCATTTCTCCTCTAGAGTTTGCCTGGGTTTTGGGGATTTGCTTTGTTTATTTGTTTATTTGTTTGGGTTTTGTTTGTTTAAAGATGAGAAGACTGGTTTCACTATTACCTTGAAGAAACTAACATTGTAACACAACAAAAATATCGGAAGCAAGAGGATAACCAAGGTCTATGGAGGAGATTTTAATTTTGGAGATAATGGTATTAGTCCAAGTTAGATTTAAATTATTTAAATAATGTGACTGTAGAAATCCACTAGCACTTTTAAGGATAGAGTACAGCTCTAAGTATATCTGCACAATTAACCTTTACAATTGCACTGTTTAGAATGCTTCTCTGAGTGGGTATATTCTTAATAATTGGGCCATTAATTAAAATTCCTATCTCAAGGATTGTCAGAAATCTTCAGTAAAAAAAAATATTGGGCTGTGATGGAACCAGGATGAAATAATTCCTCTCTGAATGTGTGTTCCATCATATTCACTGGGGAAAAAAAAAAAGAAAAGCAAAGAGAGGAAAGAAGACATTGTTCCTCTATGTTCTCTACTTATCTAGAAAATAGAGAGCAATATTTGAAAAATTTCAAATGCATTTCCATATCAATAAGGAAAGAGTAACAAGATAACTTAGATTTTTTTTTCCTCTGTTATTTCCCACAAGGTAGAATGAACCTATTGGTATAACACATCTTTTTCATTTCTCACACTGATGTTTTTTTTAATTCTCCCTAAACTGTCTTCCTGATTCTAAGCAAATCTCTAACATCATTACCTATATTTACAGAACCAAGATTCTTCCCAAGTTGTCCTTTCAGAAGTGAAAATAAAGGCTACAATATTTACTCAGAAAATATTTCTCTAATTCTATTAAGCGATTGTGTTAGAAAAGAGGGGGAAAAATAACAGTGAGATTTAAACACCTGTATAGCTCAGCCATGAGAATCTCTGACTCCTGGCACATCAAGGCTGGTTGGACCTACTGAGCTTGCAAGCTCCTCATTAGGTTTAATTCCACACTACTGAACACACATTTGCTGAATTAAAAAAAAAAACAGATGAATTTATAACTACTCTTCAAGAGTGGCAACTTACAGTGAACATCTTTGATTTTAGCAGGTAGATAAAAAAAGATCTGACCTCTGATTATATCCAGACAAGCTTCCTGGTGAATACTCTCAGATGACAACTCATATTCAAAACCACAGGTAAGTCTTCAATATGTAAGTCCAAAACAAGTCTCCTTATAACTTCTGGCCTTATTGTATTGTATTGTATTGTATTGCATTGTATTAAGTCTGCTAACCTTATAGCTAAATACTCTTCTGTTGTGGAGTTACTCTGTGTTACCCTGGATGGGGTAACACATGTGCAGCAGGATGTATATTTTATGATTACTTTGGCCAACTCTAGAAATCTGTCAGGAGAGGCCATTTTTATGCCATGTAGAAAGATAGTTGCATGATCTGGTGCTTTGCAGACAGATTTCTTCTACCTTAAATTCCAGTGCCTCCATATCTGCTATTTGCTGTCCTGCATACTTTGGTAAAAGGTTGTAGGGCACAGTCAGGATTTTCACATCAGACCCATGGAAAATTTATTTCAGGATCTCTGAGTGGAAAGTGGTAGCGCAGGTCACTTAACACTATCAGTCATTTTATCTCACGAGAGACATGGACGAGAGGGCTAGGTAGAAGGAAGATTGTGCCTTAAGCAGCTCAAGACTGACTGTGTCCTGTCTGCTCTCTGAAACAGCATAGGTACACATGTAGATAATATACATGCGTGCAGCTAGGAATGTACAGTAATTTCACGATTATAAGCCGCACCTTTTTCATTGAAGAATCCAGCCTACCCCAGTAGTGCGGCTTATATTCAGATGCGGCTTATCTATGGACAAATCCCAGAGAAATGTCAACCCGGAAGTGAGAGTCGGCTGGGGAGGGCGCCTGGGGCTGCCTTTAAAGGCTTCGCTGGTCTATGAAAACTGTTTTCAACTTGAGCACCTGACACCAAACCCCGCTGGCAGCGATTCTGTTACTAATTTGTTACTTTGTTACACATGGATCCTTGCGGTGGGGGGAGGAAAAAAGGTGCGGCTTATATTCAGGTGCGGCTTATATATGGACAAATCCCATGGTCTACCCAGCTACCGGGAGCTGCGGCTTACAATTGTGAAATCACTGTACATTCAAATATGCACTTTTATACAGCAATTTGGGGATGTGGTCTTAAAAAAGAAACAGAAACAAACATCTTGGGCCCTCTTTAACTTTTCATTACTCACTGCTTCTGAAAGTGCTTTTTTTTTTAGTTTTTTCCCTCTTTCTTCTCAAAATGTGCCCCATTAACTTGAGGATCTATAGTGCTAACATTATCAGCAGTCCATATGATTTTAAATAACTGAGTTAACCTTAGGCCAACCTTAGCCTACGCAATATTTGGTGCCATACATTGGAAATCCTGTGTGCCCATGCAACAATGAAGCAGCAGGAAGGAAGCCACCTTCCACACCAAGCTTCCTTTACTGTTATGTCATGTGTAACTCTCCTACTGCCACTACAGAGAAACTGATGGGTATCCAGGTCCTACCAGAAAATAAAAATGAGCTAAGAGATGATGCTGAGGCCATTGTTACATCAGTCTAGGACTGCTCTATCTGCAAGGGACTGTGTTGGACCTCCTGAGGCCTCCTCCCTCTCCCTCCTGAGAGAAACTTTACTTACCCCTCTCATTCTTCAAGGAAGGACATACCAGTTCTGTGGCTCTGACTGTGTGAAGATCACAGAATATGTGAGCTGAAACATCAGAAGCATCTGGTTCTGGCAAATGTAGTGATTGTAGTCCAATACCCAAGAATCTCTGCCACCTAATGGCTGGAATAAATCATGATTTGACTTACATACATTGACTGATCTTCATAAAATGAAAATTATTGAAACTCGGAGCCTAAAAATCTTTGCATTAAAAAATAACATGATATTAGTAAAGACAACAGCAGTTTGAAAATGGAAGGAACTTGTGATGGGACTGGAAGCCACCTGCAGGTAAATCTCAGCTATATTCAGGTCACGAACTCAACTCCCTTGTTATTTCCAAGCCTGAAATTTATTTAATAGAAAGAAATAAAATGTGAGAGAGAAAGGAATAAATTATCCTATTTTAACATCATTGAATTATGTGCCATGAAGTTACTGCACTGAAGTTTTCATCAGCATGAGCAGAGGATGAGTAAGCTAGGGCAGAGCAGATTGCCAACAACAGCCTTTCACTATATCATTGTATATGCTTTAAAAAGTGCTTGTAAATTTGTACACTTGAGAATTTCATGGACCCACACCTGGTGTTAATCTGGTCTTTAATCATGTCATTGATGGTAGCAAATCCTTGCAATGATCCTTAATAATTCAGGAAACTGATTTTACTTTACATGGATTGAAAGCTGTTAACTACTTTGCTGATCAACATTTAAGCCATCAGTTATTCAGTGTTGTAACCAGTATGGTTGCCTACCTTTCTAAGGCAGATTACAAACAAAAAATAAAAAATGAAGAAATAAAGCCAAGGCAATGCCCCAAAAGAAAATGACCACAGAATATGATAGTGCTTTCCAGGTAGTCAGCCAGTTAACCCCAAATTGGTTACTTTACATCTCCAAGGTAACTTAAGGAGCTTTGGCTTTTACCCATAATGCAAACTAGTTCCAATCCTCTATGCAAGAAAAAAATACAGTATTTGGTGTAGATCCACAGAGTTCTCTTAAAACAGAGATAATTGTAAATTCTCCCCAAATGAAAATATAAATCAAAAGTACTGAAGTTTAATTTTCTATCAAGGTACACAAAATGAATAGGAAGGGAATAGGCTAGAATGTAGCAAGAATTCTTCACTGATTCCTCTATGGATGAGATCACAGAAAATTATCTTACAGCCAAGCTATTGTAAATAAGAGAAATTTATGTTTTGTTTCTAATGTAGTAGACCTTCAAAAAACAAATTATGGAGTTTTTTAGTTAAAACTGACTGAGTGTAAAAGTCAGATTTTAAAAACTGACTCCATGAAAATGAGCAGCCACAGATAACAAAATAATCACAAGGACACAAGTATCATTTAAAAGGCACTACAGAAAACGTGGATTTATATATTATTAGTACACTATCATCCAAACTAATAGTATGTCTATGTTAGGCTCAAATGCTCACTTGCGTCTTTTTTTGTGACACTGCCACATGCAAGATTTCCACAACATTTTTCCATTTACCAGTCAAATCTAGCTGAGTGATACAGACTGTCATTTTGTCTTTATCTACTTATTAATAACGTGAGTGAAAAACTACTTACATGTATGAGCATGTATACTTCTTGCACTACACTTATAGTAGCTTGTTATGGAAGTCCTTTCTTTCAACTGCTTTTAGCTAGTTATTAAAAACTAACTAAAATGTCTTTTCAGTTGAGAATGTGCTGAGCGCTTTCTAGGAATGAGAAATCTACCACCCTTGTGAGCAACCAGTTCCAATGCTTACCACCTCCATTGTAAAAAATGTCTTCCTTATGTCCAATCTAAATCTACTGTCTTTTAGCTTAAAGCCATTATCCTTTCTCCTATCACACAAGCCCTGCTACAAAGTCTGTTTCCATCTTTCTTGTAGGCCACTTTATGGTATTGAAAAGCTGCAATAAGGTGTCCGTGGAGCCTTCTCCTCTGCAGGCTGACAGCTCCATCTCTCTCAGTCTGCTTTCCATCGCTCTGATCACCTCATGGCTCTCCTGCAGACCCCCTCCGACGGGTCTATGTCCTTATGCTGGGGACTCCAGAGGGAGATGCAGTGATCCATGTGGGGTATGACCATGGTAGATTAGAGGGGCAGAATCCACTCCCTCAACCTGCTGGCTGCTTTTGTTGCAGCCCAGAATACTTTCTAGTTGAACAACTAAGCTTTCTAGTTACATCCAGCTTTTCATCTACCAGTATCCCTGATTTCTTTTCAGCAGGACTGCTCTAAATTCCTCCATCCCCCAGCTTGTACTGTTACTGAGTACAGCACCTTGCACTTGGCCTTGTTGAACCTCATGAGGTGCCCATGGGCTCGTTTCTCCAGCTTGTCCGCTCCCTCTGAACATCATCCCATCCCTCAATTGTGTCACTGCACCACTCAGCTTGGTGTCCTCTGCAAACTTGCTGAGGGTGCACTCAATCCCACCGTCATTGATGAAGATACTGATCTGTACTGGTCTCAGAGCAGACCCCTGAGTGACACTCCTTGTCGCTGACCTCCATTTGGATACTGAGCTGCTGACCACTACCCTCTGCATGTGACCATCCAACCAATTCCTCATCCACCTAACAGACAGTTCATCGAATCCATTGCTCTTCAATTTAGGGAGTAGGATGTTTTGGGTGACTGTATCAAAGTCTTTACAGAAATCCATATAAATGGCATCTGTAGCCCTGCCCTTGTTCACAGATGCAGTCACTCTATCACAGAAGGTCCCTCAGTTGTCAGGCAGGACTTGCCCTTGGTGAAGTTGTGCTGTCTGTCTTGTGTCATCTCCCTGTTCTCCATATGCCATAGCACAGTTTCTAGAAGTGTTAGTGTTGGATAGAGGGAGAGAGAAAAAAATACTAAAGAGACATTGATTTTATTTAGAAGTAATTCATGATCTGGGCACTGTATTCTGCTAACAATAAAAATCTCAGCAGGGTGGTTTTAAACTGGTATTGGACCATTTGGGACTGTTTATTTTACCCAGCTGTCCAGACTGAAACCTACTTATCAATGCAGAGCTTCTTTGCCTCTGCTAAAATAATCTCCAATGCTCTGCCAAAATAATGACAATGTTATGACAGTCTCTGAAGGTTTGCTTTGATTACCTCTGCATCATGGTGACACAGAACCACTGGACTGCTTTGATACTCAAGAGGAAGGACAACAGGCTACATAAACAGTGTTTTCTAGCCACAGAAGATAAACAAATTCCTCCCAGACCCTCTAAAGCAACAGCCTAGTTCATTTTTTACTACTCCAGACTAAATCACTGCTAGGTTTTTTTTCCCTAAAACTTGTGTGTTTTCCTCTCTCTTAATAACCAGTCTGCATCTCAAAAAAACCCTTCAAAAATGCCCTGTGCATCAGTGGAGATGTGACATACTTCACCTTCTTTCACTTTTACAAAGTTGATTCCTGCATGCAGTAACCCCCTTCTCATATTCTTCAGAATGATATTTTTCAGTTTCCTCAGATATATCTTAAAGAATCCATGCCCCAAAATATATGAGCTCTGCAGGAGTTAGTGTCTGCAACATGCAGCTAAAGCTTCACAATTGAATAATAGTGATTCTACTAAAGTCTCATACTGCCTAATAGTTTACAGTGTAACTCAGTGCCTTATGCATGCTGAAATGCCTTCAAATAACTGCATCAATCCTGCAGTGTATATTCCAAGATGTATTGGCTTTAACTATTTTGGTGGCTTGGGTGACTAATCAGCTTTGTTGTGAGTAAAGACTTTCTGTAAGGATATCTGGATTTGCTACTTCCAGAAGAGCTGGAATACTGCATGAATTTGCAATGGTTTTAAATAGACCATAATAACCCTTATCATCTTCGACTCTTCTGCAAATTCATCAGTTGTTCCATCAACAATTTTTAACTGCCGGTTTGTCAACGCTATTTTAACTTTCTCCAATTTAGTGTACTTCCCCCTGCTTTATTGATTTTTAAAGCTTAATAACAACACATTAGGACATAGTCCAAAGATGAAAGTTTTATAGTCCAGCTGGAGGTTTACCATAAACCCATTCATCTGCAGTAAACAGATAATGAACAATTAAACAATTTTGATTTTGACATGCTCTTCCAATTTGCCATGATACCTGGGATTGGTTTTCCAATTGACTTGACATTTTATAAAACAAAGAAAGACGTGTACATCTATTTTAAAACAAGGTGGAGGTGAACAAATTGGCCAGAAAAAGTTAGATATTACACACATTTGAGGAAAAGTAACATTTCACTGTAACAGGTAATTGACATCACTGTGAAAAAAGACAAATATAAACAGAACAGTACCCTTAATACCATAATGACTCCTGAAAAAGGTAATTCCACCATAATTTCATATTTGTAACTGTAAACTTAATTAATGCTTCATTAACAGATTGTGGCATCTTCCTTATGGATGATATTTCTTCCCAAACCTAAAACAGGGATTCTGCTAGTCTTCATCAAAACATTTTGTTTCAAGCAGCATCTATCATCTTGTTAATGAAAATGTCAATAACACAGAGAGAAGCAGCATATTTTCAACAAAGAAGGTACATATGTAATAAATCTAAGATGAAAAATATCTCATTTTGTTTTTATGATATATAAACTTATTTGATAAATTTTCCCTTCAAATCATATTATTTAGTACACTGCAGGACATCCCACTTAAAAGGACTCCAGGATTACATTTTTTTTTTCTATGAGCATGGTTCCAAATAGCAACAAAATTTCATGTTCTATTTGACACTGACAGAAGATTAGTTAAAATCTGGGAAAACAGCAACGGGTACTATTTCTGTCAGCTCTCATTCAAGCATTCTCTCTTACAATTTTTAATAGTTCTTAGGTTTTTTTTACCTTATGCAAATGTTTTTCTGGTTCAGTATAAATATTAACTTTCTTTATTAACACTATGACTTCACCAACTTTCAGCTACTTCTCAATTTGCAGTGTTCTCATCTAAAGCGTAACATCAGTGAGCTACCCTCCAAGCACCAACTGGGACCACCACTGCTTCAAATTAGGGCTTAGCACTCACTGCTGCAGTACAAGTAAACCTAGCAGTCATGACTGTATTGTGGTGTAACAGAATATAATTATTATTGTCTAAATTATGTATGGAGATGGAAAGTTACCAGAGATCGAGAGTCATCAGTAGGCATAATGGCGTGACCTTATTTTTCTTGCTCACATTTCCTTTCTGTCTCCTGGAATTAGTCTAGAAGGACATTGCTGTCTCATTTCAAATACATCTCCTGACATACATGTCTGGATGTGGAACACATTTGCTCTGTGGAGCCATGAGCCTGACTTTAGTTCTGTAGAGTCCACTTAAACACTGTGAACCGGTCATTGCAGTAAGTGACATTTACCAGCCCATTCCTGAGAGACCTGACCATCTCCATCCACAAAAATTAACAGTCAAAGCTCATTGGATGTCAAGATCCACTGGCTCCATTGCAGACAAATCCCTGGAAAAAGCCTTTTTTGCATACAACTTCCTGACACGGTTACACAGAAGGGAGCATTGGTGCTTGCACCACCCAACACTGTCACCAGTGGACATCTGATTTGAGTGCAGACAACCATGTGAGCCAGTGCTCCAAGAAGCTAGTGAGGACCAAGAAACTGTCACAAGAAGGACCGACTTTTTAAATGCTGCTGTCCTGCACAGGGTTTCTGTTATGCCTCAAGGTAGTCCAAATCCAGAGGACTGAAAGCAGGAACAAGGACTGGTGATCCTCAGGAGTGCTAAGAGATGGGACTCAAAGCCAAATCCTGGTCTACTAACATCCAGTTGGGAAGAGAGGACAGCTCACGCTCCCATTATCCTGTCTTTTTTGGGTTATCAAAAGAACATTTGTCACTCAATTAAATCGACACAATTCTAAATATAGATAGGGAAGTAGAAAAAAACAAGAGGTGATACTAGTATGTAGTCATTTTCAAGAAGAGAAAAGAAACATTAGAGTACAAGCAAAACATACAGCAATTACCAATACATATTGCATATTTTACAAAATGTTTCTGCAAGGAAATCTTACCATGGTATTTCTTATAAGGATTGTCAGGCAAATTGTGAGAATGTGGGTGAGGGTCTGATTTGACACTGACAAAATCCCAAGTCTTTTCATGGCAAGTGTAGTATCAGGTTTTTGCAATGTATATTATACTGATTGGCATAAGCAGAACGTAATAAAAAATACAGTAGTAGATTTTCCCCCATCTTGCTTATTTCTCTGACATGATGCATGAAGTTTATCTTGAAGAGGCCCAGTTTCCAGAAGCCAGCATCCATCTGTGGTAACAATTTTCCACGCACGCATTTATCTTTGCAGTAATAACTGATCTACATATAAACAAACCAGCTCCTTACATACAAATTCTAACAGCTCTCAGGCAGATTATTTCATTAGCACGTGCAGGCAGTACCACAGGAGGCTAGTACAAAAAAATGCATATGCATCATTGCAAGTCATATTCCCTGCTAAAAACCCAGCAACATATCTCCCAGACATACACCTCTGATCAATCCCAATGTGGAGCAAAATGTAACTGCAAAATTTAGCACAAATTAGATAACACTTCTCCAAGAAAATGAGAAGCTCTGCATTATTGCATCCCTGTGTTACCAATCAAACATAATGAATTTTTGATCCTCTGCAGTATAAAGCACAGTACTGCCAGCCATCTAAAGCAAACATTCCCAGACTCTGAAACATAGCTGTAAATATTCTTGCCCAGGGTGCTGATCTTGGTGGCAATTTCTGGCATTGGCTGATGCCTACTCTTCCTAAGCCCATACCAGTAAAATCTGACTAAAACAATGGCTCTAGAAGGTTTCTGTTAGTTCTTATGAATTACTGCAGCTAGCTGTCCAGTGATGTAAAACTGACATTATTTTTACAATTCTCTTAAACTGAAATGAGAACTAATTTCAGCTATTCTCTCGTAGTATTTTTAGTTGAATCAACATCATTCAGCCATTTTGAAAGCTGTTATGACACACATAAACTACTGCATACATGAACACATTCTTTAATACAGGCGAATAAAGGTTATGCTGCAACTCCTTTTTATACACATGCAATGTTTAAGTGTTTATTAGAGGAGCCCAAGAGGGCCATGTGTTCCCTCAATACACTGTAAGTGCTTTTCTCCCTGCAAGGTAACAGCCTCGCATCTCCTGCACTTTAATCCATTCTGTGACTGATGGTGACCCCTCCTCACAATGCACGGCAATATCCACGGGTAAAAAGCCCTTCAACTGCTCTGAATTTGGACCCCTGAAGTCACATTACCATAGGAGTTTTTGATTTTAACTGTGGTAGTCTAGGCTAGATAGCATGTGAACTCAGGAAAGTAAGTCTATTAAAAGGTTCCTCAATGCTCAGATCTGATTTTTGTTCATATTTAAAGCCCACAGTAGGGGAAAGAGGAGAGAATTATTTTTTCTCCTTGCAGCACTTCAGAGTCAATACATTTACCAAGATACAATCTGAATTCCATTCTGATTTGCAGAATGGTTAGCTAATTGGCAAGCACATACAATTTAAGAACTAGATTTCGTAGATTAAACTCATTACTTGAAGCTTTTTTATGTTAGGCTCTGAGTCCCCGCATAACCTCTTCCCCTGCCGATTATCAGCCCCGCTCCCTTTTCATACTTCATCCCCCTGCCTCGGTGCTGTAATCCAATGTTGTCTCTGAAAGGTTGCCTCACCTGCCCCCAGCGCTTCCCCCTGCCCAGGCTCCCTCTCCCGCAGCCCGGCTCCTCATAGCCCAGGCTTGCCCCGATCTGCGAGCCCCAGCAGCCCGGCACCAATCCCTTGTGTCACGGAGCTGCTACATCTCCCGGAATGAAGCCAGCTAGCAGGCGGCGGCGGGGCTGCTTGTTGATCTGTGGTACCCTCCAGCTGACTGCCTTTTTAGCATGCACGATCTTTCAGGCCACAGACTACGCCTTTCTTTTGTGTCTGGAAAGCCTGTAGCAGTTGCTGGGCACTAGGAACAAACCAACCTTTGTATTGGGGGCTACAAAACTCTTCTTACCTAAGAGGACTGCAATTCCCGTCCACCTTCACTAAAGAGAAAGATTAAATGAGGTGTGGGGACGTTTAAGAATGAGTGGACTACTGCGAAGCAAGGCTTGTTTTCTATGTTGACTCTTTTGCATTGAAAATAAATCTCATCAAAGGCTTGAAGTTGCATTTACTTTGAAAAAAATACGTCATCTTCAAATATGCAAAGCAGGTTTACTGTTGATAACAAGAGTTATTGACCTTGTATTTCAGCTGTTCTCAGTGTGCACTTTGGCTTTTTCTGTAATAAGATCATCTTACCACCAGATGATTATTGATCACTTATGACAGAAACAAAAAGCCTTGAGCAGACTAATCTATTCATTGTGCTCAGTGCAAAGTGATGTAAAAAATGACAAACCCTCCCTCTTCCTGCCCACCCTAACCTGCCCTCCCCACCTCCCCCAAAAAAAAAAAATAGTCACAGTCAAAAACATCATTTCAGGATGAAACTCGGACAGTCAAGGAAGATGGCAAGCAACAGTAAGTTTTACCAGAGACCTGCATGGTGAGCAACTACCACCTGGCCAGAGCAATGGCACTGCCAACCAAGTATGATCGCAATTGGAGTAAGTCCTCACTACCTAACCCTGTCTGCTGGGCCTTCCCCGTGCTGCCCACCCAGCAAGGGGAGACAATGTAGGCTGCCTGAGAAGGCTGTGGAGCACGCCTGGGTGGCTCAGGACCCATGTGGCCATCAGCATCCTTGCCATCCCAACGCCGAGGCAGCAGCAAGACGTGTCCACCATCCCCGAGTTCTCCGGACGGGCCAAGCAGGTGGGCAATGAGCAGGTCACGGAGGGAGAAGCTTCTAGACTAACCTGCTCACAGGTTTCCACGATGTCTCCCCCCTCGGGGGACCCGGACCGTGACACCCGGCTTGGGGGATGCTCTGGGCTGCTCTGCCGCTCTCCTCTCGTCTCCGACGCGACGGGCGAGGGCGGTCCCCTGCCCGCCGCAGCCGGAGGGCTACAGAGGGCGGCGGGGGCACGGCCGAGCCAGGGGACGAGCGGGGGGGATGCCGCAGGTACCGGGAGCGCCGGGAGCGGGCAACCGGCTGGCTGCGCCCTCGCCCGCCGCAGATTCTAAGGTTAAGTGCATGCGATTCCTCACCCTCACAAAAGGGAGGGGGAAGGAAAGATGATCAAGGAAACAAACCAGGCAGGGGAGCGATGAAGGGGAGGTGGGGGGAGAAGAAAAGGAGGGAGAAACAAAGGGAAGAATAAAACCCTCTCCGGGAACAAGCAAACAAAGAGGGTAAAAGGAGCTCGGCGGTCTCCTCGGGGGGCAACCCCCCGCCCCAGGCTCCCCGGCACAGCGGCACCCCGCCCGGACGTAAGGTCCCCAGCATCCCCGGGAGGCTGCCCACGGCCGCGCACGGCGGAGCCCCGCGGGCAGGACCCGCGCCCGGCCGCTGCCGCCCCGGGAAGTTCGGCGGCGCGGAAACACCCCCGCGGGGTCGGGGCACCTTACCTGTCGGCTGGCACTCCTCGGCGAGCGGAGGGATGAACAGGGGGGAAATAATGGGGAGGAAAAAAATAATAATAAAGCCACCCCAGTTTCCGAAATTGCACCGCTCGATCAGGTTACTATGGAAATCGTCGCGAGGAGGCAAAAAAAAAAGCCAGGAGCCATCCTCATCCTCTCCGCCTCCGCGAGGGACCGGAGCCGCTGCCTCCCCGGGCGCAGGGCTGCGAGCTGTTCTCCGCCTGCTGCTCTCCCCCGGCTGCTCTCCCCCGGCCGCTCTCCCCCGGCCGCTCTCTCTCCTCCCGCACCGGCACGGCCCCGGCCCCAGCCCCGCGCCGCGCCGCCAGCGGTGCTGCCCCCCGCCGCACAGCTGGAATTTAAAGGGGCCGTGCTCTCCGGGCGCCGCTGCCCCCGCCGCCCAGGGCCGGCTGGGTGTGCCTTTGCAGCCAAAAGTTTCCCGCGGGTGCGCTGAGATACGGGCATCCGCAGGGACACGGGGGATGAGCGAGTAGCCCTGGGCGTTATGAATTATTATAGGCGTAACAGCAGGATCCGAAGGCCTCAACAGAGCTCGGTTGCAATGAGCGCTGTACGCAGACACGGATAAGAGCAGCCCCGGCCTCTGAGAGCTTGTAATGTGAGCAGTAAGGACGGACAGAAGGGAAAAAACTGTATAAAATGCATGAGGGAGGGTTGAAAACTTCCTAACCACCCCAGCCCAGGAATCACAATTTTAAAATTGCAACTAAAAGACTAAATAAAATACAACAAACAGTTCTGACACAGGTCATCCTGTCCCTTATTCATAAACAGAAGCATTTGTCAAGTCGGCCTGTTCTGAGAAGTGAGCTTGGCCTGCAGGACACCCTGGCAAGTCTGGATCCATTTGAAGCCCAGCTGTGAGAGAGCTGTGCCAACAGCTGCCACTCACAGGCACATACAGACTTCGGCCTGATTGAGTGGACAGAGCTTAGCAGCCCTGGCCACCACTTCATTCTGCCCTATCTGTCCCGACCTTCACCCCTCACATGCTGCTCTGCTCTGTCCCACTCCTGTGTGAGCTGTTTCTCACCACGAGCCCTTTCTCTTCTCCAGCAGCGTGAGGTTCTGCAGCTGATTCAGGATCTAGCACCCAGTGGTAGGGTTTTCATCCCTGCAGAATATATTCCACAAGTTTCTGCTGTAGGAAAATGAGGCTTTTAAGTTATTTCAGGTCTGAAAAATGTCTGCCTGCAGAGCACAGGGAAACTCCACCCTTGCGCTGTTGTTGCAACCTAACACGATATGTGCTTCCGCTCCCAAGAAAGGGGCAAAATGGGGAAAAAAAGTCTTCAGATGATTGCCTTAAACACCTATGAAGAAAAGGAGCCCCTTCTGGACTAAAAATATGAATACATTCTTTCCAGAGGAAGAACACGTTGCAAGTCATAGGTTTAGGGAAGATGGCTTGCAGTTAGTGGTACACATGATACCTGTTGGTCATGAAAAACCTTCTTCTTCCAGTCTATCAAACAGTCAAGCCTTGCAGCTCTTTATTTTGCACAAATATTCATCAGTTCTGGTCTGCACAGCTGCAGCTGAAACTACCTCATGAGGTGAGGGAATTGGCTACTGGAGGCATGTTTGGATGCAGGAGTAAAAAAGAAACAAAAGAAACAAAAAACCTCTCCTACTGAGCTGTGTGGTATTTTCCCATTCTGAATAATGCCTGACATTTCAGCTAGCTATTTCTATTTAAAAAGAAAGCAAGAGGCATAAAATACACAGCAGCTTGCAGCCTAGTGAGAGCTTAGTAGTGTTAGGAAATAATTAAGATTATTTAAAAGGACTGACCAAAAGGCAGCTACATGGTCCAGGAATCCAGCTTTCCAAATATCATCATAACTTGAAATATTCCTACCAAAATATCACCATCATTTGAAATATTCCTGAAAATAAATAAGGATAGAATTTGACCATATACAATAAAACATAATAGGACATCTGAGGCTGCCTTTTCTTAAAGCTGTGAGACAAGAGGTGGCTGAGTATCTTAAAATTAGAATTACAAATACATGAGTGAAGATCCCAGGTGACCGACATCTTTCAGAAATGACAATCCCTGGAGTGGATAACCTGGAGGTTATTTCTTTCAATGCACAAAAGGCACAGAGCAGTGAGTTATCTCAGCAGTCTCTGTGCTGCAAGACTTCTCCCTGAAAGGTTAATTGGGTTAGAGGTGTAATTTTTACCCAGCAGAGATGTGCCAGCAGAGGCACATCTAATGTAGATGCAGTCTGTATTGACAGAACTATGGTTTTGTTAGCATGACATTTTTCACCATGGTGTGGAGTAATTTCACTTCACCAGCACAAAGATCAGACCTGGTGGTCCAGCCACCTCTGCTCAGCCACTCTGTCAGTGCAAGGTGCAGACCCTGGTACCAAAACAGACAGCAGCATGCACAAGGCTCCCACCTCCTCTTTGCTAATGGCTGCTCTGGAATTGTTGGTCTTTCTCCTAAAAGGTTTTGCAAATGGATAGAATATTTTTCTGTTTCCTAGGCTCAACCATTTAATCTTATGCCTCAAGCAGTTTTAGGAGCCTGACAGCAAGATGTAACCAATCCTCTAGTTCTGTAGGAAATGACACTCCTGAGAAGAGAAATACACTAATTTAACAACTATAAGCCGCACCTTTTTCATTGAAGAATCCAGCCTACCCCAGTAGTGCAGCTAATCATCAGGTGCGGCTTATCTATGGACAAATCCCATCGAAATGCCAACCCGGAAGTGAGAGCCGGCCGGGGAGGGCACCTGGGGCTGCGTTTAAAGGCTTTGCTGGTCTATGAAAACTGTTTGCAACTTGAGCACCTGACACCGAACCCCGCACTGGCGCGATTCTGTTACGATGGATCCTCACTTAAAGAAAAAAAAAAATGCAGATTATATTCAGGTGCGGGTTATATATGGACAAATCCCATGTTATACCCTGGATGTGCAGCTTATAATCAGGTGTGGCTTATAATTGTGAAATGACTGTATATTGAAAGTTTACTTTTAGCAAAAATTTCCTGCAATGGCTTTTGTAGTTTTACTCAGAAAATACCTAAATAATTGTCTATTTTTTTTCCTTTGTTGCAAAACATTTGACTAACAAAGAATGGTGTAGAATAAAAAGGTGATTCTCGGACAGCTTTAGAATAAACTGCACGGTTATACGTTTAATATATGAAACTTCAACAAATTAGTTACATTGTCGTTTTCTTCTACATGAGCTACGAACAAGTATGGTGGTAGCCTTAACATGAGATTAAATGTATTTCAGGCTATAGAGTAATTTGAAATTGCAATATCTTGGCTTGTGTATTTAAATACAATCAATTATCTTAGCTAACATATGTTTATGTAAGCAAATGACCAAACAATGATAAACTTACAAAGGCAAACTAATGTATTATCTCTGTGGACTTTCAGTCCTTTTAAAATTACATTATCATATGACATGTGACCTCATTACAAAGACTAAAGGCGTTTCCTATTAACCATAAAGATTTAAATGTCACTAGTCAAATACATTAGCACCTTTTGTCTGCTAAATCCCTGTCCCAGACAAAAACCTGTTTATATGATTCTGGTGTCAAGTGACAGCAGAAGAGTGTGCTTCTTCATCCCCAAAGGATGCTGTATTGAAGCAAAAGGTTCTTGCTACAGCAATATTAAAAAGTTTGAAAACACCAAATTCTAAAGTTTGTCTCAAAAACTGAGCTTAATAATTCTGAATATTCTTAGTATTTTCTGCTATAAAATAAAATGGAAAACCTTCTTAACTTGGCATGAAAAGCATGGTAATCTTGAATCACACATCATATATTGGCATGTCCGAGTGCAAAATTACAGGTGAACCTTTAATATCTGAAAAAACTTTTAGATGCAAATAACGTGGTAAAGCTCAAGCATTTCACATCTTGCAGCTGAACCTATAAGGGAGCTCTGTGGCTTCTTTCTGCAAAGATACTGGGCAGGACAAGTAACCACCATTTGCAGAGCTCCTTCCAGGTCTACAAATGTCAAAAGTCCATTTGTACCTCTGCACTTTAACTTGGCATCCCCCCAGATAGCTGCTGTGGCTGTTTGTGAGACCCTTCCCTGGCTGTCTACCTTCCTTCGGGCACTGGGACAGAACTTCCACTCTCAGCTGAAAGGTTCCCTCAAATTTTCCAGTTTGTCACTCTGCTGAGCCCAAGGTGAGTCGATGTTCCTGATGCCCCGGTCCCTCCCTGCCTCAACAGGAGCAGGAAAGCACTGGTGGAACATGAAAGGAAAACAGGAAAAGGGAAAAGATGGGGAAAAGGAAAACAGGGAAAAAAGGGAAAAGGAAAAAGAGGAAAAAGGAAAAAAAGAAAAAAAAGGAAAAAGGAAAAAGCAAAAAGGGAAAATAGAAAAGGAGGAAAAAGGAAAAAAAGAAAAAAAATTTAAAATAAAAAGAAAGGATAAATGAAAAAAAAGAAAAAAAAAGAAAAAAGGAAAAAGGAAACAGGGAAAGAGGAAAAGG
>VRYO01001878.1:14044168-14055755 GCA_009812075.1 Sialia sialis | reverse complement strand
CTATGGGAACAAAAACTACAAAGTCAAGCATTCCACAATTAAGAAATAACACAATTGAAATTGTCTGCCAAACATAATTTGGCCACTTAGGCCTAGTCATACTCTTAAACGAGCTTATATAAGACTTGGAGTATGAGCATCTTCTCAATTATATCTTTTATCCTAGTTACACACTATATAGTCTTGTAATGTCTTTATCATGCCCTGTAGGCAAAATTTTTGCATATCTATGTCCCTTAGTAGAGTAGGCAGTAAAACTTCATCATTAATTAGTACATGGGGAGTTACTGAGAACAAAGAAGAGGAAACTTCCCTCCAACATTGACATCACTTTGACACCACTCAGGAGCAGAGGCACAACAAAAGCCTGACCTTGCACTTGGATCTCTGTACAGCTGGGGATTATCGTGCTCTCTTCCCTGTTGGGGAAGGCAAGGTCTGGCTGCTTGCAAAGGTGTGGCTGCACAGGAGTGCAGTGCCATCCTCAGAAAACAGAACTGCTGAAATGCAAGGCACCCCTGCAGCATCTGGACAAATGTGGTTTTCCACATTTAACAGTTTGAGCAAGTTTTGAAATGGGTTCTCTCAGTGAAGATGGAGTCTCCAGCACCTTTCTCTTGGGCTATTTATGGAGAAGGCACTGCACAGAGCAGCTGGAGCTTCCAAAATGGCTCAAAGTGGAGGTATTTCTATAGAATGGTGAAGGACATACCTATGATTAATTTTCAAATACCTGCTCTAAAGCTGGAGTTACTCAAAGAAGAGAGGACAACTTCCATACTTCTAAAGGAGCACCATTTTTCCAAGTCTCATTTTCACATGTAGCTGAATTTTTCAACAATTTTGGTTTCTATCACATTATGGCTGCAAAACAATCTATTAGAAGTATCTAAAAATGGTATCTATTTCTTCTTGCATTAGCAATTGCAATATGACTGAAGAAGGGATAAACTCTGCAGTTCCCTGAACAAAACTCACAACTTCTTTAACAGCATGCTCAAGGTTTTCTATACTTCAAGCTTTTCCAGAAAATTCACTTCCTTAATTTCTGCTGTTTCTATTAGCCCCAGACCCAGTATGGTTTATTCCAGCTGAATTCAACAGAAGGGATACCCAACTAAGGATACAAATTGCCTGCTGAATGGCCCCCTCTGACTCCATGCTGCTACTTTTGACCTTAGATGGCACAATAAATGCTCTCCAGTTGACTTACTTCCAAATGCCAAAAAATAACCCAACCCCCCAAACTTCTAACATAACACAGAAGGAAAGCTAAGTTATTTATAATAACACTGCAAATCAGTTGTATCAAATATAGCAGTAAAAAGTTATTATAAAAGATGTGCCTCCTAATACATAAAGTCATCCTGAAGAATGATTTTTTTATTGTTTATAGAAGAATTTATACACATTAGAAATTAGTTTCCATCATTTTCTTACTGAAAACAGTGTTTTCATAGGCCAACATTTTTCTCCCTATAGCTGGATATCTGCCTGGCAGACATAAATATATTTCTGTCAAATTCACCATTCTGTCATGGATATCAGAAAACATCTTGGGTTGACATGGACATGGTTTTGCTTCCTTTATTAATCTTTCAGTTCTTTGGTTCTCACATGACCTGGATTTCTTCTGATCTGTATTTTAACTCAGAAGCTCTCACCAGAATACTCTTTCAACTTTGTTTGTAGGTGCAATGCAAGAGGCCTGCAACTCCTTCTTTAATTTGGGACGGACCTTCTTTCTTCCTTTAACTATAGACAAATGGCAGACATCACCTTCCTCATTTCTCCTGAAGTGATGCCTCAAATCAGCCTGGCTAAATTATTTCCTTTCTAAATAGTCAAGTTCTGCTGTGTATAGAGGATTGTGACTTTTTGTGCTTAGTACAAGCAAGAACTGAGAGGGATGTACTGAGAAGAGTGTTTTCTGCAAGATACATATAATATCCTTTCTGCTCCATGTGTTCCTGCTGCAGCCTCAGCTGTAGCTGTAGGTTCAGATTTTGGTAAGGATTTAAAAAATGTTGGGCACCACTTAGGGTCAATTATGCTAGCAATGACCAGAGGTTTAGAAATTGCATCCTGTAGGAAAGGGTTTTTTTCTCAAAAGCTTGTAAGAGGCAGGGTCATACAGACCAGAAATCAGGTCTTTCCCTTATATTAAAATGGCTTCTAGCTAAACTTCTGGGGCTCTATATGCCAAGAGAGGCTTGTCAAAGTAAAGCTAATAGTCAGTGGTGAAATTCCTTATGCCAACAAAACAGTTGAAATGTAAAGTACAAATTAAGGGTCAGAAAGGAGAGAAAGAAAATAAGGTTCAAAAAGATTCTAACAGAGGCTCCTGACTTTGTCATATCAACAGCCAAATTTAAAAGGTTAGCAGGGTTTGATCTGACTGTTAATGTTTCCTCATCATTTCCTCTATGAGAAAGAAGGTGGCAAGAAGACTTCCATGCCTGCATCAGGTTAAGTTATTCTGCTCAAATGGGACAATTTAATACTCCAAATATACAAACTCTAAAGAGGATCACACAAGAATGTTTGTCTCAGACTATAATTGGAGTAGATCCATTTGTTTGTGTAATTGCTACCAAGGTGGAAATCCCTACTTCTGTATTTGCACAACTGCAATTATTTTATAGAATGAACCATCTGCATTTTAATATCCTGTAGATTCAGTGCAACAGAGCATATTAAAATATCTTGACCTTTTCAGTGTTCCATAAATTGATTGTCTGGTTGTTCCAGTCCCCCCTCATTTACAGTCTGGAAACCTTAGAAGAAGTGGTAACAGCTATCTCTGCATGGTATCTTGTATATTTATCAGCATTTTCAGAATCACACTGCTGGTCTCTTGAAGGCTTGACAGAAGTTACATACTGTGTGCCTGAGGTGCAGTAGCATATGAAATCATGCCAGAAAAAGCAGAGATAAGTGCCACAGGTGGTCCTGTTGAAGGTCACATTGGTTGACCAGCATTGTTACCAAATTGTGATCTCACCAGTGAGTTATTTTGACAGCCAGATAAACAAATATCATGTGCGACCTTCAACCAACCAAATGTAACAGTTTAATTAATGTGCTTTTCCTAAGTAAATTAAAAAGCAGAGGGGAAAGACTTCTGTTTTTTTAAGGAGGAATAAAGCAGAAAATGTAATACCAGATCTAAACACAAAAAGGAGAGAATCCTCTTAAAGCTGAGGATGCAGTGGTAATGCAAAGCAAGAAAATGTTTATTCATTTCCAGACATCACCTCAAACTGATGGACTAGTGAAAAGAAGATACAAATTGTAATGGCTGTTGGAGGAAGCTGCACAGAAATAGCAATTGCTACTTTTTCATTGCTTGTCATCCATCAAAGAAGGGAGATGGAAAGTTCATATTTGGTAGTGTTCATTGTAATTATTACACAATCAAAAAAAAAAAAAAAAAAAAAGGTAGAAAAAACCAGAAAGGCTGAGGTAGCTCAAATTCTTCCTCTGAGGCTAAATTTGGAAATTTTTTCAGAAGATGCTTTTTCACTTTCAGATGTGCCTTTCAGGTCCCACGTGTGCCTTGAGGTAAATTGCTTTGCCTAGTGGGTGTGGAGCTGAAGAGACCATTACTGCTTTAGTAGCTTCCTACAAGCAGCAGCAGAAAGAGATGTTTTGTCTCAAGCACTGAACAAGATGGGATGCACATGAAGTGACCTGAATTGCTGCAATGTGGCAGAGCAGGTGAGCATGTCCTGCAGCCAAGCCTTGTTACAATGACCACTACCACAACACTGCTCCTGACAAATCTCTGTATCAGCTGTGGCCAAACTCTTCTCTGTTCAGATATGCATCACCATTTGAAGTCTCACATCCAGTCTGGGGTCTGGGGAGTGCTGTGAGACTATGAGACAAACCGTGTAAGAGAGCCAGAAACACAGACTTCAGTTCCTTTCTTCTCTGCATCCCATGGAGAGCAGTCCTTTCTATCTATGAAAAATAATCATATTAAGGCAAACCCAGACAAAACAGAGCAGTTGCTTATGGGAAGAGGAAAGCATGTTTAAAAATGTGATTCTTATTTCAAAAGCATGAATCTTAAGATTGTTAATAGGTCTCTCAAGTTTTTGGACTTATTGGCTTTGGATTCCCATTGACCTATCAAATGTGATGAGTAAAACTCATATGTCTGTCTTCAATTAATATGAATATTTTGGATAAATCACGAACAGCTAAATCTGGTCACTGCCATGTTGATGTTGCTTCCTGCAGATCTGCTGCTGCAACTAGAGCTCCTTGAATGCAGACCAGTAGAAAATGTACCCGCCTTTTAACTAGCAATAAAGACCATCATATGCTGATCATTAGTAATAGCAATCTGTGCTTTTTCCTTCTTCTTTGTTCAACGTAGAACCTAATTCAAGGCCTCTCTTCTGGTAATCAAAGGTTTCACTGCTGCTGGATTATACTATTTAAGGCATTACCTATGGAAATGTTACCAGTGCTACCATTTGTGCCTTAACAGAGACTGGACATCATCCCATTATCCCAACATAATAGAAGAAGCATAATGATCAGGAGGCAAAAAAAGCATTTACTGCCTACATCACCCACAGAAGAAAAAAACCTGGGACATCTGCTGTGGTATGATTTGACTGACAACCAAAAAGCCTGCAGTTACACCATGCTGTGGCTTATTGTGAGAAAGGCAGGGGAACAGAGGCAAGCATCTTCCAGCAAAAATAATCACAGTAGCCCAGAAAGAATGTAAACCTACACCAAGAGATTAACCTTCTATAATGATGAAGGTAAATGCCTATATATCTCCAAATTGTCTATTTTATCACCAGTGAAAAAATTAATATCTGAAGGCCAATATATAAGATTGTTTGTAGTGGGGTGAAATAGCAGTGAAGTGTATTATTGTGATGTGTTATTTATTTATTTACACCATTCATGTTATGTTCATTAACCTCCAGCTAACATGGGAAATCTGGACTAGACACATTGTAGGCAGGAAACTCTGCCTTGCAAAGCTTGCTATCCAAGTGAGTGGTACAGGTGTCAAGGAGAGGTGCAAAGTGTAGGGACATACCCATGCCCACATGAGAGATGGGTGCCAAAGCCAGAAAACAGACAATAAATTCACAGTACTTGTACCTTACACTTAGCAGATAGGCTGGGCAATTTATGGTTCTTAAAAGGGACAAAATGAAATATTCCTCTTGATGTCTAAACACTCTAACACATGAAAACAGGACAGTATGACTGAAAAAAAGAAAAAAACAAGCCTGTGTATCTGAAAAATTGTTCAGAAACCTTTTCATAAATTCAAAAGTGTTTTGGTTGTCAATTTGAGGTGTGAGCCATTGTATGTGTCCACCTATAGCCTCTCCAAAGTCACATACAGCATAAATACCTCACTGGAGGATTTAAAGCTAGGTCAAAAAGACAGAGAAGGCCAAAGGAGAAGGCTATTTCTTTCTTTGCTATCCACTATATATTATTTTACTTCCCTTGTCAAGGTTTTGCATTGATTTCTGAGAGAGATTCCGCCAGAAATAGTTTGAAAGGATGGTTCTTATGAATTTGTGCATATTTTATTACTAGGATATACTGCCAATATATGACACATTTCCAGATCTCTCAAATACACACACTGAGAAGGGTGTTACTCCTAAAACTTAGTTAAAAGGAAGTGTACAGTTTTCTTTCCGGAAAATAGGAATGAGTCATCCATGCATGCATTTGATTTTCAGATCCAAGAGTCTGCAGTCTAGACTTACGGTTTTCGCTTTTCTGAACACCTAATCAGTCTCTACGTAGGCTGTTACATCCTGCTGTCAATAGAAGGTTCACTAGGATATAAAAAACAGAGTGGGAGGTACTGGGGTTTTCTTTCAGGTGAGAAGATGCAATCATTTTCCAGAGTGACTACTAAAAAAAACCCTCAAAAAACCATGACCTTTAAAGTGAGGGACCCTTTAGTTGTCTCTGTGCTTCATCCACAGAGAAATGACTGCCCATCTCTGCTCAAGTCTGCAGAAATTCATTTCTGCCTTCTCAGGGTAAGCAGGCTTTTAAGACTGTAGTATTACTCTCAAGTAACAATTCAATTTGGCTCTGAGTTCTGCAAGACCACCAAAGGAATGGGGGATGATTTGCCTAAGAGAGAGGCTGCACATGCTGACAGGTGGAATAAGGGACTTAGGAAATGAGAAAGTGATGGTGATATATGGCATTGTGTTATAAAAAGGAGCCCCAGAGAAGAGGTTTCTCTTCCTTGACTCCATGTCCTCAGAGTGTCCATGTTCTCCATTACTGCAAGGCTGGAGGACCAAAAAAGCCATCAGAAAATATATACACACATACACAGAGAGCAAGGAGCAATCATTCCTTCACTGAGTATGTCCTGGGTTGTGTTTATATTTCCCAGTCACTTCCTAGGATGTCAATGACTGAATGATTTTAGGAGTGAGTACAAATCAAGGTGTGCATTGGACTCAATTGTCCCAGATAGGAGGGAGGCAGAGGAAATCCTTCTGCTTCTTGGGTAGATCTCAGGTGAGACAGCTTCTCCTTGTTTCTCCCTGAAGCAGAAGAGGAAATAAGGCATTTTCCAGAAGACAAACAGGAAAGAAATGTGGATTAAGCAGCAGCTGCCCCAGTAGTCAGTGCAGCAGGCAGTGCATCACTTTTCGGAAGATTGCTGGTGTGAGTCACTGTCAGAGACAGCAGAGCATGAGAGCAGGCTGTGGAGAATATCCAATCCTGCCACCCTCAGCATTCCCAGTGATCTCCTCCTGACAGTGTCAGACAGGGATCAGAAAATTGGCTTTTAAAGGAGAATGCTCTGTAGCCCTAAAGCTTCAGCCCTGTCTTTTCAAAGCAGATGGAGAAGTTCCTCACCAGCAGGAATGGTGCTTGGATTCCTGTGTTCCTCCAACAAGAAATTATCATAATACAAAACAAAACAGGTCCTGATGGATGCAGCTAATTGGAAGAATAAGAAGAAAGAAGAAAGAAGAAAGAAGAAAGAAGAAAGAAGAAGAAGAAGAAGAAGAAGAAAGAAGAAGAAAGAAGAAGATGAAGAAGAAGAAGAAGAAGAAGAAGAAGAAGAAGAAGAAGAAGAAGAAGAAGAAGAAGAAGAAGAAGAAGAAGAAGAAGAAGAAGCTTCAACTTCTAAATAAAAACTACACATGGACATAGTGATAGTTACAGCATGATTACACTGCCCAGGTGTTCTCTAATCCTTGAGAAAGCTGTGGTGTAGCAAATTTAAGTAGCAGTGTCTTCCAAAAAACAATCTATTTTCCATCCATATCCAAACTAAAGCTGTCACTGCACCTGATATCAAAGCAGTTAGTCACTTACCTGGGGCTACATGGGCAAAAGATTGCTTGATCTCCTCAAGACCCCCACTTTTCTTCTGTGGCATTTAAATCCTGAGAAGACATAAATAACCTATTTTTATCAATTCAGTTAATATTTAGCTTTGAGCAGCATATTCATAATATATAGTAAGGAGAAAAGAGAGCAACAAAAGAAGACACCACCAGTAGCAGAGATGGAAATAATATACAGGCAGAGAAAAAGCAGGTCATGAAGCAGGTGAGAGCAGCCATCTCACAGCTCCCACAAAAATCTGCTCTGAGTGGTCAATCAAACTCTCTGGTCTTTAGCACATTTCCATTCTTCCCGGCTTCAGGTGCTCTGTACTTCTCACCTCCTCCTGCCAAGGCAGAAATAAGCTGTAATGAGTACTTAAACCCTAATCCTCTCAGTCCCCAAATATTAGTGAATTACTATCCAAAATAAAAAGGCTGCATTTAACCCCCAGCTTGCTGGCTCCAGTGCTTTCAGAGTGCTGAGTCTAATGAAGCAAGGTGCACCCAGGAGGGATTCCCAGCAATGACCCAAGGTTCAGATGTCCCCATGGGCAGTCAATCTTCCCTTTATGCTCCGGAAAGCATGGCCAGCTGTAATGACTTGAGTCACCCCTGGTGAAAAATGCACATGTTTCCTCTTCCTTTTTGTCTTTCAAGGTCTTCCAAGCCAGAAGTATGGCAGAAGCTCCCAGTGTGTTTCCAGGGATTCTGACCTTGCTACAGCTCACACAGGAAGCAAATCAGTGCCGCAAAGTAGGACTTCTCTGTGCTTTCCATGCTGACCAGAATATTCAAAAATAACTGGAAAGCTTGCTCTTTCAGAGCCATGCAGGGCTTAGTCAATTCTTCCCACTAATTTATATTGACACTACCTATTATTTCATTATCTGTTTTCCTTGTAAAATAAGTTTTGTAGTTCTGAATTTGATTTCTGTTGTTAGTGCTTGTTATGGCAGCATGATCATATCACAGTGTATCCAAGAGAAGAGAGAGTTGCAGAGAAATATTTATGAGAACAGTAGAAACTCTTAGGAAAGATGGACAAGCTTTCAGGCTCTGTTTCTTCAGGTCTGGAAATACTTATTATGATTACTGCATTAAAGAGAGAATTTTAGGAGCGTAGGGAAAAATATCCATAAGTACTTTTGTCACCATCTATAAAAAGTCGTTTAAAGTCACCACCAGTCAACTCAAACTGTTTAAAATGCCAGTTTACATATTTTAATAGTTCCTGGCAAGGAATGTTAGTGCTCATGATCTTTCTGTAATGCTGCATCCTCACCACAGCTCATATAATCAATTTTCAGGCTCCTCATAATGTTTTCCTGAAGTATCCAAAGAAAAGAAATGCAACTCATACAGAAATGATGTGAAGTAAAATCTGACATCAAAATGACCTGAGGTACTGTTGTTCCCTAGAAATGAAAGAAAATTAAAGACAACATAACATACTAAAAGTATAGAAATGTTTCTGTATCTGGCAGGGCAAACTAGCACCACAATCCCAGGAGGTTTGTTCTCATTTTCATTATTACTACTGATACTAGTCCACTCTTATGAAGAAAATAGCTCTATAAATTTTGGTTTTGCTGTTTTTATTTCTAAACAATTCCAGAAAAATTGGGGGGCAGGGTGGGGAATGCTTATTTTTTTCAGTCATGTAAGTTATTTTCCTACTGTGGCTACATCATGTTCTTATACTCATTTTCCAAATTTGACTATATATATTTTAAAAGACAGCAGAGGACTTTTTTATTAAAAGCATTGAAAACAACCACTTGAACCATGAGCCATTTTACCCAGCTTTGGTACTGATTTTCTTTCCTTTGTCAGATCTATACATATGTCAGTAGTTGAGTATTTCACTTTTTTTGCATAAACTCTGTACAGTAATTGCATCTTCTATGGAACATCAAATCTTTTGGCAAAAAGACCACTGTACTAAAGGAATATTTAGTCATATAATTGGGAGATATAATCCAGAATAAGTGCTTGGTGTGCTCAATAATGACTGAGATCTCAGCATGTCAGAGTAAATTATTCAATTCAATTGTTAAATTTTTTCAGCATGGAAAAAAAAAAATCCCACTGACTGTGATTGCTGTTGTTTGACCCGTATCTTGGCAAACCCTTAATTTTTTGTCAAACAACAAGAACAAAACATTTAGTTACCCCTGGAAATATTGTAAATGACAAAAAAAAAAATAATTAAAAAACCCAAGCAAGCAAATGCCAGAGACACCTGCTTATGTTAGTGTGTCCTGCTTGCAAGTTTGTTCCTCACACCATTGGGGGCAGGAGAGAATGAGCACCTGTCCCCAAGCTGAAGGACTCACATGACACAGCACATCTCTGCACAGTAGGGAGGATGGCTGGGGTTAAAAAAAAGCCCCATTCTATCTTTTTGAGCAAGAAAGTAAGGCAGCTGCAATATTTTTTTAGGAGTGGGTGACAGCTGAAAGTATGCCTTGTGAAGTCGCTCTTTGATGAATGTATAGCACACCTGGAGGAAAAATAGGAGTTTGCCAAGTGCAGACATCTTCTATTCTCATATAACTAAACCTGCTTTGATCTAAACTTGACAAGCGATGTGTATATTATACTACTGAAACCACTTTAGTCTTTTTAACTCAAAAAACAAATAGCCCAGGGACCTAAATCTGCTCTTAAACACCTCCTCCTGGAACTCCCACTGCTTTTGGATTGCGAAGCACAAAAGGTGCAGAAGAGTGGTTCAGATCTTCGGGCACTTGCACTTGACTTGGTGTGCCTGGCTCCATGTCCCAGCCTGGATTTGGATTGCTTTCCAGGGAATGGTAGCAGTGCTGGGAGATGCATGAGAGGCCAGCTCAGCCATGAAATGTTTCCCTAATCTGCACTGACTTATATCTTTTTGCTTGCATTTCAGAGGGATCAGCACTTCATCTATCTGTGGAAATTAATGATACGTGTCTTTTTTTTTTTTTTAAGATAGCCTATGATATCTAAAAAAGATGATTTATAAACCCTTTAGTCTGCTTAGTTGTATCTGTCTCACTAAAGTCTGCTTGAAATATTGGTAATTTTGATTCATTTATTGCTGAAATGAGAGCAGAATATCGTCTATCTGGTATATGCATTGCAATACTTGGCTGAAATTCAATAATGTAAGAAAGTGTAAGAAAGTTTGTGAAGAAAAGCTGCTGTGTGTTGTGACACTGAAGTTTGTCCTCTGCACATAACATAATCTTCTTCAAATACATCCTAACCAAATACGTACTGTAGCTACATCAAAGATAGCAATTACAGATTCAATAATGTACATTTTAAAATTCTTAAAAGCGTATTTGTTTGCTACATTGTGTATGAGCGCAATACACTCTGAGAGAAGCTCCCATGCTTCCATTTGTACTTTACAGTTTCCACTAGCTTCCATCTAACTTCCAGCTTTGATTTACTTCTTGGTAGACTGTTTCAAAATTATTAACAATTTCTAGACTAAATCTAATTCTGACATTTAACAAAGGTAAAAATACTTTGATTACTTTATTGAAAGCTGATTAAAATACATTTTCAGACATTAAGTTGTTTAATAAAAATATTATATTTTAATGGGAATTGTTAGATAAAAATGTATTATAAAGGATTCATTACAATTATTTAGAGAATGAAGTTGGTTCTGCTGAGAAGTGACCAAAGGAAACTCAGTTATATTGCACATGATATACTGAACTGCATGACAGCATTATATTCTTGGGGAGGAATATTTGTTTCATCTCCATCCTTCAGCTGGGGCACCCAGTGTTGACCAATCTGTTACCATTGAACTGATCCTTCTTTCTACAAAGCAATTTGCACATCTCTGGTAAATATGGGAAATAGAAACAGCTGCCTACACTTTCCTGCTGGGAAGTTAGGTGGGCACTAAAAACCAAAGGATTTTACAATGGTTTGAGTTAGAACATACCCTAAAGATAACTGAGTTCCAAATCTCCCTGCCATAGCAGGAATACTTTGCTCACAGTCCTAGCCAACATGGCATTGAACATGTCCAAGGATGGGACATCCACAACTTCTCTGGGCAACCTGTTCAGTGCCTCACCACCCTCCCAGTAAAGAATCCCTTCCTTGTCTCTGGTCTAAATCTGCCCTCTTTCAGTTACAAATCATTCCTTGTTGTCATGTCATGACAGCCCTAATAAACAGTCCTTCTTCAGCTATTTTGTGTGTTCCCTTAAGGAACA
>VRYO01001878.1:14016584-14036361 GCA_009812075.1 Sialia sialis | reverse complement strand
TTGTCTTCTGGGGAAGACAAGGACTTTTCAGAACTGGAGCAAAGCAGACTGAGCAATAGTGCTTCCCAGCATGCAGTTAGGGGCCACTGCTGCTCTGCCAGCCACCAGCAGGAGAAGCAACGGGAAAAATCCTTCAAACACCAAAATCCATACATTCCAACACACACTAGTGAGCAAACAAGCGTAACAGGTAGAAGTGAAAATGATAAAGGTCAGTCTGACTGTGTATTGGTCATGACAGTGGAGGTTGCCATGCTGCAGAAGACAAGTCCACAGGCTTTTCTCTTTCCAGGAATTCCTGTCAGGTGGTGCTGACATTTCTCATCTTTAAAAGTTACAGGTGCCATTAACTGCTGCTGGCTGACAGCTACATCCATAATGATTATGAAGACACAAACAGCTTTCAAATTCCTGGATTTCAGTCATGCAGCAGGGAGGGAGGAAAAATGCAGAGGTGCTGCCACCCAGCAAGCAGGCTCTCTCTGTTACTGTCATTAACTGCAACTCTCTGCCTGCCCCTCTGATAAAAGCCAATGCCAGTAAGCTTCACAAGCGGATTATTGGTTTACTCTCTGCATGAAAGATGCATCTAATGAGAAGAAATAAGATTAATCTAAAATCAGTTTAAGGGAAAGACTGCAAATTGAAATTATTTCTAACAGTAAGACTGAAAATCTATGGGGTGGATATATACAGCCATGGAGGTGTTTGAATCTGAGGAGTTACTGGTATGGTATGCAATTTGAGTCCACCCTATTTTAGACTTAGTAATTACACTTCCACATTTGTTTGTAGTGTACTGCACTACAGCTGCATGTCTACACAGACTCGTGCATATGTATGCGTGTACCTAAAGGGAGAAGAAAAGTGGATTTTTCTAATTCAAGATAGAGTTATATATATTCATAGATTATCCTGTCTGGAAAGAAATATAATCTGTTGACATTTGGATTTATGAGTGAGCAAGTGTGTCTGTACAACAGCAGAATGGCATAAGAGAAAGCCAGCCAATTAGTTCCTAGCACAGTGCCCAACAATTCACCTCTTGATCCTGCCCTTTTCATAGCTGTTTCTCAAAGAATTATTACAGCTAGGAAGCCTGAAAGATGACAAACATCTCATCTCCATGCACAAATCATGATTTTTCTCCCATTTGGGAAGGTTTTAGAGCTACACAGGTGTAGCTGCATTAGGACTTGACCAAGGGGTTTGGCTTGGACCACCCCATGTGATGGAGATGCTGGAGATGGACTCAGTGGAGAGGTCTCTACCCCACCATGGATCTGACTGAGCTTGTGGGCTTGCACAAATTGCTACTGTGGAGATCCCAGCTCTAAGCTTCAGGTCTCCAGCTGTAAAACCAAGCTAAAATTATCTGCTTGGTGCCTTTTTTCTGTCTCTTTCTTCCAGAGTTCTCCAGGCAGAGGCTTTTACCTTGTTATATTTGGAAGGTGTCTGTTTGCCTTAAGTTGCTTTTCATCCTATGGCCAAATCATCAACCTGTGATGGGGACACAGGAGCCACACTGCAGGCTCAGTGGCAGGTAAGTGGAAGAAAAAGCCCTCAAACTGACCCAGCTGCAGGAGGGTTTGGCCTTGCTGCTCAGGGCTAGTGGAAGGGAGGGAGTATCTGCAGGCACCTTGAAATCTGCAGGATTTCCTCTAGACACCCACGTGGGTAAGGTCTTGACCCTTCTTTGCTGCAGGGAAAACAGTGTGGAATGTGCTGCAGGTTGCAGAGATATCCCCAGTCGGCTACCACTGGGTGAGGATTTAGCACTGGATCCATCCCTTGGCATATTCTGAGGGATTCACTGTGTTTCTGTTGAGGGAAAAGAGAGTAGCAGGAAGGAGGGGCTGAGGTTGGAGACGATGAGACACAGCCTTGCTCCAGCTGTAGCAATTACCTGCACTGTCAGAAAAACAGCAGGTCTTAAATTTTGAACAGAAGGGACTAAATGCATCCTTGGAGTAACTCCAGAAATTTTTGCATTTTATAAGAGAAAGATTTTGGCCCTCTGTCAGGTTTGTACACAAAACTAAATATTTTTCTAACACCGAATCAAAGGTCTGCAATTATTTCTAAGATTGAGAAGTTTAGTGTTAAAGCCAGAGGAAAGAGCATACCTTACTGCCAATGAAATTGGCCTCTCCATATTTCTAGTGCACGTCAAATAAAACAGCATTTTTCAGGTAGATGGTTTTTGCTGATGTTCATTTCAAAATTTCAATTTCAAGTGCACTAGAGGGTTTCTCCATGAGAGAGGCTTGATTCTTACTGCCATTTTTCAAAGGGTTGCTGTGAGAGCAAAGAACTGGCTTCCTTTAAGAATACTGCAACATCCTGAGCTCATTTGGTGGTGAAACATGCCCTCTACCAGTTACTGCCTTCCTTGTCTGAGTGACTGGAGTTGGAGTTGTCTGAAGAGGTTGTATTAGACTTTAACCCTAAAATTTTGTGTAGCTGGTTGCATTCAGTTGGACTAAAAATATTCTAACAGCTGAAACACGAGGTAGTGATGTGTTTGGACCGTGGCACATAGTTCAGTGGGATTCCCAGCATTTCTTGCAGGATAATTCTGGCTCCTTTTGTTTCCAATGGACATCTCATAGGCATCAATTCCCAGAGGTGGAAGGCCAGACATCACGCTCCCACAGCATAGCGTGGGGGCAATGGCAACAGATCCCCTGTCTGATGTTCCAGTCCTCCTGCAGCTCCCAAGATAATGTTCATGGAAGCAACTGTCACAGATGTGTTGTAGCTGCAAAGGGGAAGATGGAGAAAGGCCGAGGGTTATCTGAGCAGGAGGTTGCTGAGCTGTATTTCCAGGGAGGCCACTTCTGTTCAGCCTTTTTAAGTCTCATCTTCCCCATCTGCTGTGTAACGCTCATTTGCCCACTCTGGTGTCAGGAGACTTCACTGGTGTCTGTGAAGTTCTTTGATGCATGACAGCTCTACATGAAAAATAAAATGATCAGAGCTTGTTTCTATCTGTATCACTTTTACTTGGACATCAGCAGCTGTCCAGTGTTACTGAATGCAATCAGAAAAAAAACATAAATACTTTTAATGAACCCATGAATGGTACTGTGCCAATTCAGAGCTGATTTCCTAGTCTTGGGGTTTTTTCCCAATAATAAGATTTGTAGTTATTTGTTTTTCTACAATACTGCTTATGATCTTCTTTTCCCTCCTGAAACAATGCAAAAATCCCCTATTCCTCTCCCATAATTACCTTTCCCTGGAGTACAGCAATCTGCATTGTTTGTGAATTATATTTGACCAAAAAAAAAGCCCAAACAAACAAAAAATACAGAGAAAAAAACACTATTTAAAAGTTTCCTTTACCAGGGATAATGTTACAAGCAATTAAAAAAAAAAAGGCAAACAGCTGATTGTAAACTGTGAGGGATAGTAAAGGGCTTGCTCAGAGGATGAACACACGTGGAGCAGCAAGTGCTCAGTTACAGGCTGCTCCTCCAAAGCCCTGGCACAGGAACAGATCCTATCACTTCTGCATGGCACCACAGATCTGTGGAGGCTGCAAATAAGTGACTGAAAAAGCCAGAGCACTTTCCTCATCAGTCAGATTGACTGGGCAGCGAGTCTGAGAGACACTGTGCCCAGTGCACAGCCACGGGCTGACAGGCACTGCCATTTACATGCTTTAATTAAATAGAGACAAGGAGAGGGGAAGGCTCTGAATCAGGACAACTGAGCACCAGAGAGTCTGGATTTTTTCACTCTCTTTTCTGTTTGCTTCATCAGCATCATTGCTGCTGCCAGGCTAGTGCGTATTACCAGGAGTTTTTATTTCTAGGTTGAATTTAAACCTCTGACTAAATCTGTCTGTCACTGAACAGACTCTTTTCAGCTTTGTATTACTCACATAAACTCGGTTTAAATGTCTTATGTTTGATAGATTCATTTATTTTTAACTTCCAGTTATCCCAGATTCCCCACTAGTCCTGAACCCTTGTGATTTTCCATCTGCAGAATTGTATTGGTAACCATCACAGGCTCAGATATTCTTATGGAGATGCTGCGTGGTGGTTTTGGCTTTCGGATGTCCCTGCTGGCCTGATTATGTATGGATTCTGCACAAATGGATACATGCTGCAGACACAGCACCAATCTCAGCACATCCCCATTAAACCCCCCCAGGGAACTGCAGCTCCCAGCCATGGCGGTGGGGAGCACTTCTGGATGTGGGGAGTGTCTGTCTCGCTGCACGTGGCTTCTTTGTTTTCAATAGAAGCATCATAAATCTAGAATGAGTATGACAATGTACCTGAAGTGGAAAATTACACAGGATAGAAATATACAGTGCAAATTTCTCTTCCGCATTTACAGTTAGTCTAAAAAATATCCATAACTCCATGGCTCTCAGACACTGTGAATCTTTCCTTGCCCCAGCTTATACTGGCTAGAGTTTGCTGCTTTGGGTTCCTTAAAAAATAAAGATTTTTAATATTTCATGGGTCTCTGAAAACACTGATGTTACCTCTACTGCTGGTGAATACAATCTCATAAAAGTGAAATAGAACTGTGTTTCGTCTCTGCAGCTTTACCACAGATAATGCTGTAAAGATTCATGCTAACTCCTGGTCCTTTTTTTGTGGAGCTTTTAGTTCTTTTTCCATAAAGAGTTTCAAATTCTCTGTAAATCACAGTGTTTGGTTTAGAATGCACATTCTGTAATCTCCAATGTAATTTAAAAACTACTGTGAGATTTTCTGAAGCTATCATAAATAATAATTAAAACCTCAATAGGAATAGGGGAGTTTGGGTGTGAAGTATTGCTCTTGTTCGATAAGCATGTTTTTGTATTTAATCTAATGTGGGTAACATTGGCCATGACTCACACACTTGAGTTTTGACAGTGAGCAGAGATTGCTGCAGGGAACCTCATAAAAGCCTCTTAAGTTAGAGAGGTAACTTAAAGAATGCAGGGATTCAACTTATAGAGAGCTCATGACAGCAAGAAGGCACCACATTAGTGAGGTATGATTCATCTCTTCTAAACTTAACTCTCTAAAAATGGCAATTCTCAGGTTGTTTGCTACCCAACCAATGGAAAAAGAAGGCAACCTGCAAGAAGGCTGACTCACCAGAAAGGCTGTGAATTAGGAAGGACTCAAGGTAGCTGACCTTGGGCATCAAATTTGAGTTAGACTAGCACAGTTAAGAAAACTCACTCCAGCCCCAAATGACCTTGGCCCTTACAGGATTTACAAAAATCTTTAGTGCAGACCTTACTTCAGAAGTGGCAGTGACTACTCCATGAAATTTGATGTCATAATCCCTGCAGCAGCTTTCCTATAGGATTTCATCTTTCACAAAGCCTTGGTTTTTGCTAGAAGAAGGGGAGAAAGAAAGAGAAGATGGATATATAAGGAAAGAGCTTTAAAGGCCACTGTTGTTTTAACACTTTGATGTGCTGCTCCTTGGGAGGTTTAAAAGCTTCTGGGTTATCTTAGAAGGGATGAGTGAGAATTGAAAATAGGACAAGCAATAGGATGAGAAAATGGCCTTAAGGGGGGTGTTTAGGTTGAACATTAGGAAAAATTTCTTCACTGCAAGAGCTGTCAAGCACTGGAACAGAACTCTGGGGGAAGTGGTTGAATCACCATCCCTAGACGTGTTTAAAATTTGGGGGTGTGATTTAGTGGTGGACTTAGGGTTAATGTTTGGAGTTGCTGACCCTGGAGGCATCCTCCAAACAAAATGATTCTATGATTCTATGACACTATGAAATAGAAACTACAGAACTTAATTTCCTGATATTCTGAAAGAATTTCCAGTGACTCAGCTGAGAATGGACATAATGATTAATGTCCAATTATTCCCTTGCTTAAAAGAGGGAATCTAACTCAGATATTATAATAAATTGAAGGATGACTATAGAAAAGCCCTTTAAACTCATTTTTCAGTCTGCTTTCTCATCTGTTCACCTCCACAGATGTACAAAAGAGGGTAGAAATGATCAAAACAGTGGCACTGGTTGTTGGGATGACTGAGATCTCCAGGAGCACAGATTGAAGGATTTTACACTCAAGAGCTGGCAGGCAGGGAGAGATTAAATTGTCAGCTCAGCGAATACATAAAGAAAAAACAGAGCACCTAGCTATAAGGCCAGTGTCTCAAATACTCAGTCTAAAATTTTATCTTGCAGCAGGATTCATTTCTACTGGATGTTCTCAGGGTAGTATCTTGCCTGGAACAAGGAAGAGTAGGAAAATGTAGAACATGTCTACAAAACATTGATTACCAAACAACATCCATTTGATTGCAGGTCTAAGTATGTGCTCTGGCTTTGCTCAGAGCAGCAAGGAGCAAGTGTCTCGTGTTGAACAGCTGGTACAGATGGTGTGTTCTGCAGTGACAAAGGAACCACCAGCAGAGGAACCTCCACGAGTCATTGTCTCTAGGGCTCTGAGCTGAGAAGGGAGAAAGGCTCCATGGCAAAGAAAATAAAAAACTGATGTGAAGTGCTTCTTTCCAGAGATGACTGATTGCTAAGTAGAGGGAAAAATGTGCAACTGTGAAAAGGATTCCAAACTAAAGCACACTACTTCTGATGAGCATTGTGTTGCAGCAGCTGAAAGGTAATATAAATTTAGGACCCCTGACAAGGCTGGACTTTAATCAATGCTCAAACATAAAACTTTTGTCTCTGGCTTGTAGACAGGAGTGCAGACAGGCCCATGGGCCAAGTAATGCCCTGAATTTCCATTAGATCTAGGGTCATACTATTTTTTTCTTGCTAAAACTAAGCAACATTAAGGTATATTTTTCTGTCTGCTCTGGCAAGGCTTTCAGTGAACTTCTTTGTCTCCTAACTAAAAAAAAAAAAAAAAAAAAAAAAGAAAGCACTATTTCCTGCTTCCTAACTCCTTCCATAATAGTTATTCTTACTTTAGAACTGCTTGATAACAGAAAGACTGGTAATTTAATAGAAGGATAGGAATCAGGTCACATTTTGTTGTTCTTTCATGTAAGTGAAAATGCTCCTTAAAAAAAAAAAGAGAAAGAAGGTGAAAGTACAACATCATTCTACTTTATTAAGACATTATGTTTCAGAGCTCCAAGGGATGATATAGCCAGACTGAGTGGTGTCCACAGTCTGGAAGTCAGGTGTTTATTCTGTTTTTAACTACCAGAATGATGCCAGAAGGCCCTAGTTGACCTTTTTCCTGGAAATTCCCTGAAGGCATCCATATGGTGTAGCATAACTTTGCCTGGTTTTGCTGGACTCTGCACCCACATAAGGAGCAGGGCATGAAAAAAAGGCCTGTGGGCAATGTGCTTCTGTACCCCAGCTATCCAGCCCATGCCAGAGCCTTTTGTAGCCATCAGGGCATACATAGATGGAATTCAATTAAAGTTTTCTTTCTTTCTATTTTTTTCCTTAGAAAATATATATATGTGGAAATAATCACTTCATAAATGTGTCAGGTTAGCCTTTCTGAAGGCAAAAGCTGGCCTGCAAAATATGATTATTTCTCCACAAGATATTGTAAAGCAATCCGTTTGCTCTGTCCTGCAGTAGGACTCTGCAGCACACATTTTTCCAGGGAAGCTGGGCTCACAGCTGGGAGCACCTGCCAGCCAGGAGGTACCTCACACCCAGTGGCCTCACCTCTAGTCTGAGTGCTCAGTGCTTCAGAGGCATTTCCCTCACTAGAAAGCACAGGGCTCTCAAAACACAGCCATCTGTGATGATGCCTAATAATAATAGGAGACCAAAATAAAGCCTGGGAACTTAAGTACGCTGAAAAATTGTTGCCTCTAGAAGAACTCCATTTTGCTTCCCCATGTGGTGAGCACAAGCATCTCCTAAGACCTCTTCTAGCACAGTAAGCCATAATTTTGGACCACTCCAAACCCAATAATATGTATGTAAGCCACTCACAGCCATACCATTTTAATAAACCGTTTATTAGCTAAACACAGGCTGTTAACAAAGACATCTATACTGAGAAGGATCCCTCCTTTGAACTGGAATTTGCACAGCTCAAAATCCCATTTCTTCAATCATCAGATTAATGTCTGTGTTATCTGTCTGTGAATGCAGCTCTACTTTGTCCCCATTGTAACAAGGGCCTGTACACCCAGGATGTACATGTTTGTATTTGTAGGAGGATTGTATTCAAGGCAAGCACGGCTTGACTTGGGGAGGAAAATGCTGCATAATATTTGTACTACCATTAAAAAGCCCCCATGCTGGGTATTAGGCATTACTTCTCTCATACTTGGCATGTTGTAATAGGTTCTGAACGCTGTAATACCCTTTTGAAATACCACTGGAAGTAAAACCATGCAGAGAAGTAAAGGAAAAAAAGACGTCTTGCACATTAACCTATTCCTGAGCTCGAACCGCATCTCACACTTCTCTTTAATTTAGACATGGTGCTTATATAAATTTGGAAATATGCCTATGCTTTATCTGGTTTGTAACTTAGCAACCTTTAATCTGGGTTTCTTGCTGCTCCTTATAAAGCAGTTGATAAATCTAGACAAGCACTTACAGTATACTTGGTAGAGAGAGTGTAAGAGCTTCATCATACACATAAGTAATATCCAAAGCTCCATTCATTTTGCTGGCATTTACCTTTACACATAAAGACAAGCACAAAACCTCCCACTGCTCAAAGTCACATATAATCAGATTGAGGGGCTGTACATTGCACAAAACACTTGCTAGAGGGAAGGCTGGGATTTGCAGACTGAAGAAGTTTCACAGAGCATTCTTTGTCTGCAATAGGATGGGCTTTCATTTAACCACTTAGTGAATTTGTTATCTCTGTCTTTAAAGAGGGAGTTAGGTAGAGGAAAAATTGAAAGGAAGCAACAAAATGGAGATTATCTTGATGCAGTGTATTTTTTACAATTATTTGACCCCACTGAAAACCATGAAGCACTGTTGGGCTCAATCCTATTCACAAGGTGAACATATTGCAGAAAATAGGACCTGGGAGCTCTGAATGACATAGCTATCACAAGCATTTGGTGTATTTGTTAGACCATTGTGCCTTATTGCAAAACTTGTTTTGTCACACTTATGGGATTCCTGCAGGATTCCCTACAATCTTCTCTCTGTTTTCCTCACACATTAAGGCAGCTACATCCTCCTAGAATTACATCCTGATGGTTTGCATTTCATCAATGGCAGAGAGACATGTCCAAAGGGCAGGGCTACAGGCTCAGAACTGGAAACTGCCTCACAAGCCACAATTTTTTAGACAATTATAATGCTGCATTTGAATCTTGTTCTGAACAGCGACTATTTCTCAAGACATCTTGGTATTCTTTTTCATCTCCAAAGTAAGCCCTGAGTAGGGTGGGCTCCAGGAGACCAATGCTTAAAGAACAACAGCAGAGGGATTGCTGTTTTGCAGGTTTCAGCTTTAAGAGTTTGTTTCATGGGAAGTGAGAGGGGAATTTTATCAGTGTTATGAAACATGTCCTTTGATATAAAGACAATGAAAGCTATAGACAAAATGCATCTGTCCAATAGCCCAAAACATATAGCAAAGGTCAATCCATGAAAAGGGGATTTTTATGAATGTGTCTAAAAGACATGAGTCATATTCATTCAAGATTCTTGCAGTCTTTTTAGTGGACTTTATTTCAGAAAAGGAGACAGATGCATGATGGTTTGTATAGGACAGTACAAAAAGCTATTTCTATCTACCACACGAAAATGGAAATGTCATTAGGAGACTGCAAGAATTTGTTTGGCACTGATAATTAATTATACTCAACTTCAGCTTTCTACTGAGAGTCCATGTGAGCCCAAAACTAGGTTGAATTGGCCAATCTATGCTTTTTATCACACTGGTTTCAGTGGCTACTGAAGAAAGTTAACATTTTAGTACTGTTCTCCCTGAACCTTGCAAGTATCCATTGCAATTGCTTGTGAACCTCATTACCCTACAGTGAAAGGAAGCATCTTCCTCCTACCTGATTTTTTTCATGGCTGAAAGATTTTTTCACATGGTTCCAGTGTTCCCAGCACAAAAATATAAAGCTCTGTATAGATGGAACTTGCATTTCTATTTTAAACATCAAGATCCATAATATTAGCCTCTTCACAAGGCAAAAAATGGTCTGCAATGCACTGACATTATTTCCTCTGACAACACTGCCAGTTCATGTAGGAGTAACACCAAGGAGACATGCTGGAATTAGAAAATACAGGCAAGCAACCGCCAAGAACCACATGAGAGCACAGCATGGTGATAGCTGCCAGTTGCATGTTCGAGTTAGCAGATGTCTGTGGGGCTTCTGAGTTTTAACATCTCCATTGGTTTGCTCAGACATATCATGTCTTTCTTGTCAGGCTTTGTGTGTTCTTCTCTCCCTCCCATGGGCTTTTATGCAGTGGTGCCCTTTCAAAATTTGACTATGGTAAGTTAGATAAATAGACATTTCCTCTTCATATTTGCAATAGCCGTGTGCTTTTTGCATTTAAGACATAAAAGATAAAGTTTTGGATTTCATGCTCTGCAATAATAATCTCCAATCTCAAAATTTCAGGCCTGATCTTTATATCAAAAATATGTCTTGTATCAACAATAGTGTGGCCAGCAGGACAAGATCCCTGATTGTAACCCTGTGCTTGGCACTGGTGATGCCACACCTCAAATACTGCGTCCAGTTCTGTGCCCTTCACTCCAAGAAAGACACTGAGGTGCTGGAGAGTGTCCAGAGAAAGGCAACAGAGCTGGTGAAGGGTCTCGGGCAGAAGTTCTTGGCTGAAGGAACTGTGGTTGTTTAGCCTGGAGTAAAGGAGGCTTTGGTCAGCCTCACAGCTCTCTACAACAACCTGAAATGAGGTGGATGGGGGTTGGTCTCTTCTCCCAGTTAGCAAGCAACAGAACGAGAGGAAACAGCCTCAGGTTGTGCCAGGGGAGGTTTAGATTGGATAACAGGAAAAAATTCTTAATGGAAAGGTCTGCCAAGCATTGGAACAGGCTGCCCAGGGCAGTGATAGAATCACTGTCCCTGGAGGTGTTTTTAGGATGTGCAGATGTGGCGCTTGGGGACTTGGCTTAGTGGTGGACTTGGCAGTGCTGGGTTAGTGGTTGGATTCAATGATCTTTGAAGTTTTTCCAACCTAAATTATTCCAATCTGGATAATATAGAGTGAGGTGAAATTCCCCAGAACACAGTCCAGTGCCCAAATTATCTAATGTCTAAAAGGAGATACTGTGAATACTCTGCTCCCACTGGAAGAACAAGTAGAAGGGCTGAAGTCAAACAGCAGAATAGGGGCTGAGCTGAGCTGAGCTGGGCTGAGCTAAGCTGAACTGAGCTGAGCTGAGTTCCAACCTGGTCTCCAACCACCAAGCACCACTGCTGCTCTGCCTGTGCAGCAGGTCTAGGCAGTGCAGAGTGAAAGGACCAAGGACCATGTCTTTGCGGGCATCCATGCAGACAATTTGTAAAGCAACAGGCAAGTTTTTAACATGAATGGAGAAATTTCACAGCTTGCATGCTTCCTAAATAAGTTTGTTCCTTTTTTATTAAAGAAGTCTATTTTATACCATTTATAAATTTATATAAAAAAAATATATAGCTAAAATTTATCTTAGCTAGATGTAGTTACAATCATATATAAGTACATATCTTTTTCTTTTTTCAAATTTCATAGTGAATGGGTACTGAAAAAAACCTTAACCTGAAAATCCAGAAATTTTTGTAAGATTTATTATTTTATCCTTCTTATTTCCTCAGCTAGTTGTGAACATGATGAAGAAAACTTGATAAACTGATATTTTTTTGGAACAAAATTGCAATAAAATTATTATGGTATCTTCAAACAATATTTTTTTTTTAATTAGTCCATTCTAGAAGCTTGAATACCAGCAAACAATTAGTTTTGTTTATCTCTGCTTTTCTAATTGTCTAATTCTCAAACTGTCACTGTGAAGCATCCCCATCAGTCAGGGGCTGTGATAGCAGTGTCAACAGACATGAACGTTCTGCCTCAGCAATGCAGCCTCCTAACGTTGCCTCCAAACTGAAAAAGAGGTGATGTTGTCCACCAGCACCATCGCATCGTATGCCCTTGAGCCATTCCGATGTACTGGTCTAGCTCACTGAAACATTTGCATTACTACCCATGTTCATTATTTGTCTGGAAAAAAAGTTGGAATTAACCTGGCTAATTTTCTCCTAAAAATCTAACTCCCACAGCAGCTTACCTTACCATGGTATTTGCCAGGAGTTCAATTAGGGCTAACATTTGTAAGTTATTTCCCAGGCAGCTGCTTTTTACTCAGATTCCAGGACCCTGGGAGGGATGCTCAGCTGGCACACAGTCTGTTCAAGCTCTTGAAAATCCCTCTTCTCACCAGTTCCCCTTTTGGCCACCGAGACCCAGAGCCCACAGGTGTATGAGGTCAGTGGGACTGCTGGGAAAGCCTGTGTTGGAAAGCTTGGTCTTCAGTCAGCTCCAGTTTGTCGGCGCTGCAGGTCGCCGGCTGTGTTCCTGCAGGCACAGTCATGACCAGGGCTCATGCCAGAGCCAGGCTGATGGTGCTGCAGCCAGAGCCAAGCCCTGCTTGAACGTGAGCCACAACACCACCTGCACGCGGTGGTGGCTCCAGCACAGAGCCTCACCTGGGCCCGTCTGCTCCTGCAGCAACCCAGCACTCACATCTCTTTCCTCCTATATCAAGCAAGTCACTGGGCTCTTTCCCCTTGGTGTAATCCCAGTGATGTCCCTGCTGCAGGGATGGCCTCCTGACACCCTATGGGGAGCACAAATGTTCTTTTTTCTCTCCTCTTCCTTGCTTTCTATATCCAACCAAATGCAGTGATTCAGAATTAACAAGGTGGGGATAGGGATGAGGAGACAGACTGAGCAAGGATGTTATGAGGTCCTCAGATGCTCTGATTTAAACTAAAGGGCTAGGGAAAGAGTGCAGAAAAATACTGCTGACATACACAGGTATTTTGTAGGAAGCTGTATCTTTCCCATGCTGCCTAAAGTTACAAGGAACCCTTAGAATCAGACTTGTTCTGTCTTCACTTTACATTCTACTTCTGGACAGATACACCAAAGTAGCTCCATTGCTACTCAGGTAAGCCTGAGCAACTGTTGTGTCTTGATGGACCCTTTCAGCTCAGAGCATTTAGAGTTCAGGTGTCCCAGGTCTCATTAGGAGCTGGGATGGAGCAGCAGAGCAAAGTTTCTGTGTCCATACACCAGTGGCAGACAGAAGTATCAAAGCACGTGGCCCTGATGCATAGAGACAGAGTGACCCTGGAAAGAGAAAAGAGCCAAAGCTAGGTGAAAGCTGAAGGGCAGATGGACTTAGGGTGCTCTAGCTCAATTACCTGACTCTGTATTTGGTTGTGGTTGTGATGTTTTGGTTGTCTTCACCATACTGGTAAGATTGCTATTTGTTGAAAGTTGAGGATCTGAAATCTCTGGGGTCAGCAGTCTTCATTAGCTGCTCATTAGTGTTTATACTGAGTTAGCACAGGTTATGGAGTCCTTCTGTACTCCAGTGGGAGCAAATGAAAAGCCTATTTGCACTTAGGATATTTTTCTGAATAGCTTGCTTTGTCACCTTCTTGTTAGTGTGTGGCTACCTTGGCGGGGAGACGACGTATTTTATCAATGGGTCTGAGCAAATTCCTGATATTCTGCATTCTTGGGAAATGTCAATATTCAGAATCTGTTCTGCTTCAGCCCTTGTAAGAGATGTCTAGAGACAGATGGAAGGACAGAGAAAGCAAGAGCAGAGAGGGAGGACGATATATAATGAAAACATGATGGCATAATATAAAGGGTTTTTTGTCTACCTGTTAGCATGGTGATCACGTGTATCGCCACCCCAAAAGAGAGGTCATAAAACCTCTATCGTGCTGTACCAGATTCCTACATGCTCCTCTGCAAACTCCAGAGCAGGTCACTGGAGGAACAGAGCCAATCCCTAACAGGGCTAGGCTTTTATTCTCCCTATAAATACTACATCTCTCTATCGAGTTCCTCTAGCAAGCTGTTGAGACAAGATGCTCTGAATAGCTTCCTGGAAATGCCTGCTGATGGGATCTGGGGGCTATGCCTATTCTAGCAAACGGAGCAGGGTGACAGACAGAGCATTGGCCTGTGATCATCCTGCTATTTAACTGAGTAGATGGAGTAACACATTACCCAGCATGGATTTGACCCATGCCAAGTGGTATTTTCCTGGACAGCCCCCAAGCACAGTTTGTGTGACACACAGGCCAGGATCTGTTTCCAGAAGACAGAATTGATACAGTCACTCTGCCCAGGAGGAAGTGGGGAAGCAACTTCTGCTACAGAAGTACAGCACAGAGCTTGCCACTTCCCTTCAGGGAATGAAGAACAGATGCTCTACCTAATTTATTAACATTTATGTACCCTGGGACACCTCAAACCAGACTGTAGACTTTTTTTTTTGGTTGTTAATAGAAGTCAAATGACACAATCCTGAAAAAAACAAAGCATAAGGACATGAAACATCTCTCCAAATATTCTACAATAATTTTTGTATCCTTTGCCAGGTCCATCTTTTAAATCTCAGAGTTTGAAACCAAAGGAGATTCTCCTGAGAAGCTGAACACTTCCAGTGTGAAGACAAATTTCTGACTCACCACATTTCTGGAAAGATAGGACTGAGCTTGGCCAGCACTGAGACAAGGACAGGCAGGGAGGGTTACAAGCTCATAAGAACAGTTAGAAGAGGAAGATTTCTTTCACACAAAGAGAAAAAAAGCAATCAAAAGGAAGCATTTTTAGATGCTTAAGAGTTGTCTCAGGAAGTACATTAGTATGTTGATTGAGATGTCAAGTATCTAATAAACTGCACAGGAATATGCAGTTTTATGCATGAATTTTATTTCCACATATGGTTCAGATGTCCTATGGGGAAATTTAAACAAAATCTAAATCTGCTAACAAATCCCTTTTGGTCTGGACTCAGTTTACTCTGCTTTGTTGTGAATGCAACTGGCTGATTTTTGCATAAATGTGCATGTTGGTCTCTCATATGATTCTCACTGGCAATAAAACTGCCGTATATAAGTTATGGCATTTTAAAGCAAATTTCTTTGAATTACCACAATTTATGTAATTTTTGCTAACTCCTTACTGGCCCCTGATGCATCTGAGGAGAAAACAGAACTGAAGCATTATGTATTAGTTTAAGGTCTTGCAATTGTGCAAGCTTCTGCTGTCCCTAGGCTGTGTGTGCTACCTCGTGATCATGGCTTCTGTAAACTCAGAACTAAATTCAGTTTAGTTAATATTTCTTGGATAATATATCCACTTACAAGCATGAAACCTAAGTTGATCCAAATGGTAACTACAAAAAGGAAAAAAACATCTCTCAATGGTCCATCTTGCATATGAGCTCTTCTGTCCCATGCTTAATACATGGGGTTTGCTATTCCTCTGTACTTGATCCCTTTCCCATAATAGCAGCAATGGTGGGGGAATAGCCTGTGGCACAGCCTGCCCTTTCCTATATGGCATTTATTATTCCCTGCACCCAGCTATGCATATGGTGACACTCTGTGTCCTGTGGTCCCCAAGGTACAGTAATTTCACTATTATAAGCCGCACCTTTTTCATTGAAGAATCCAGCCTACCCCAGTAGTGCGACTTATATTCATGTGCGGCTTATCTATGGACAAATCCCAGTGAAATGCCAACCCGGAAGTGAGAGCCGGCCAGGGAGGGCACCTGGGGCTGCCTTTAAAGGCTTCACTGGTCTATGAAAACTGTTTGCAACTTGAGCACCTGACACCAAACCCCGCGCTGGCGCAACTCTGTTACTAACTCACTACTTTGTTACTTTGGTCCTTGCTAAAAAAAAAAAAAAAAAAAAATGAAAAAAGTTTGCCACCAGCCTCAGGGTCCATCTAAGAAACTGAAAAAATTAGACTGTGCTAAGACCTGGGTCACTAGGACTTAACTGCGGTGTCTTTTCAGGGCTTTTTTTTTTTTTTTTTTGGAAACTACTAGTATTTCTAAACATTTATAATATTCAAGGGATGAATTAAAAGATCAACTGGACTGTGACATGTAAAGTCAAAATGTATAAAATTGCACACTACTTAATAAAAACAGTATTTTTGTTTGAGAGATCCTCTGCCAGTCTATCAGCCACCAATGATTATGCAAGTATCCTTTCCAATGTAACTTTCTGGCTTTTCCAATAAAACAACATCATACACTACAATATATCACAAATTATCAGCAACAGCTAGTGCTTGCATAGTACAAAAATCTGTTCTCCTTTACCTATGAGGTAAATACTCTCTTTCTAGACTATGAAATTTTGATTTGCCTATCAAGAAGTACAAGACCTGGGGATAAAACCACATTACATGTGAAAAACCCACGTCAGTGTAGATGCAAGTGGTTATGATCATTTACTTGCTATAGGCTAACAGCTACAGTGTTCACCAGCAGTACATATACTTGCTTCTTTGAGAACACCACTTTCCTAAAGCTGGAATTAAAATCAAGCTAAAGCAAGTATAAGAGAGTCTGTCAACTCCAGCTTCAGGGTAGTGATAAGCAATGAATGTATGTGTGGTAGCACTCAAGTAAGTTTGCAATTGTCTGTTGGTATTTGCCCTTCTTGGATGAGTTTTCACACCAAGTAGATCCAAACCAATGTGACTGTGCTGCCATAGTCCATGGTAGCCAGCCATTCCAGTGAGAGTGCAGGGTAATACCTGCTGTAGCCCTGGCAGGTCGGGACAGTGGGCTGACACAGGTGGAATGGCTGCCTGTGCCACAGCGGTGTTATTGCCAAGGGGAAGGGTCACCAAACACACAGGAACTGTCTGCTTTTGGGGTAAGGGGCTAAGGAGCCTGACAGAAGAGCAGCTGTTAAGCTAGTAGACCTGGAAGTCTCTTCTCCCTTTTCATTTGGGGCTGGAGGAAGGAGTCAGGTTCTCCAGGAAATCATTCCAGATCTTATTCCTCTTCTGCCTCTACCTCAGCAGCAGCAGCTCCACATCACATTCAGTCTGCCTGTTCTGCTGCAAAGCCTTGAGGAAACTCAACACTGGAACCACAGGGACAGAGCTGACCACAGCCGATGAACCCAAAAGACACTATCTTAGGGAGGCCAGCTCAGTACTCTGGAGGATCTTCTCTCTATTTCAGGTTGACAAAAAGCAAATGCTGCAGAAAGTAGAGCAGCGACCCCTAATCACCCATATCTGTGCAAAGACTCAGTTCCTCAGAGGAGAAATGCTTCTCTTCATTTAATGATGAAAGGGAGGTAGAAATACTACTAAACCCAAAATTATCCTGATCGTATGAGCAGAAATAAAGAAATGTGGAAATACAAGTAATTACAGTAATTTCACGTTTATAAGCCGCACCGTTTTGACTGAGTTTTTGACCCGACCCCAGAAGTGCAGCTTTTCATCCGGTGCGGATTATTTATGGATAAATTCGGTGAAATGCCAACACGGAAGTGCTAGCCTGCAGCAGCCCTGAGCCAAGCCGGAGTCAGGGCTGCCGCCTGCGGCAGTCCCAGGTGGTGCTGGGGGCCACCGTGAACTGCTGGGAGCTGGCAGGCTGGGGGGCCGCTGGGAGCCGTCGGGAGTATAGGGGCCACCGGGAACGGGGGATGCACGGGCGCGGCCTGGCCCCTGCCGCTGGGAAGCGAGGCTGCGTGGGGCCGGGCCGGGTGGAGCGAGCAGGCAGGACAGGGAGCGCCCCACCCCCTCCGCTGCGTGGGACAAAAAAAAAAAACAAAAAAAAAAAACCACCACCAACAACAAAAAAGCATCTTATCAACCAGTACGGCTTATTTAAGGACAATTTCTGTGTTCTTCCCGGCTACCTGGATGTGCGGCTTATAATCAGGTGCGGCTTATAATTGTGAAATTACTATACTAAGGATAGAAGAGACAACACTGGTCATCCAGGGTAAGGCTAACTAGGAGGAGTTATTAACATAAATCAGGAGCAAATTAAATTAAATCCCTTTAACAGCTTGGACCTGCTATTAGACAAGGTTGGCAGGATTACTGATCACAAAGTACAAAAGGCAGAAATACTCAAGCAGTGATTCCCCTAGATACTGAGAAGCTGAGCTACTAACAGCCAGAGTCAGCCACTGGGGACTGGCACAGCAGAAAACACCTTCCCACATATCCTGTTTAGACAATTCTGACTTTGCAAGGCCAGGTAAGTTGCATCTATATGGGATAAAAATTGTGGTCAAGAAGCTCTCTGAATTATTAATGCTAATAAATCCTAGAAAGGTTTTTTTAAAAATTGCAAGGTTGCAAACAAGCTTACATTGACATGGGTCTCTAATAAAATCCAGGAAAGGCTGGCAGGGAAAACAATCAGCAAGGAGTCAAAAGAACAAGCGATTCAATCAATATTGGGCTTTTTTAATTTTTATAATCTACCTCAAAAGTTTTGTGACACTACAAATTTGATTCAGTTCCCCAACCCTTATAGGTCATTAGAGCAAGTCCTTCATAACATTCCCAGAAAGATTAGCTGTACAAGAAAATCAATACAGACTCATTTTAAAAAGATCAAGGATTGCTCAATTGGTAGATCCAAGTAAGGCATTTGCAGAGGCTAGGGTTTTTTTGAGCAGAAGCCTCCAGGGAGCTGCTTTCATCACATTCAACGATCTTGAAGAAAACATTAAATCATTGCTGATAGAATTTGTAGCAAAAAGAAAATAATGAAGAGAGAAGAGATGATGGGCATAGGTCAGGGTCACTTGGAAAGAGAGTTTCATTTGAATGCATGTTTCAACACAACCAAATATAAGGTCATTTTTCAGGAGAAAACAAACCCCTTTAAAAGGGGAGCAGAGAATATCAGAGGAAGCAGTGGCTTTTAGAAGAATTTAGTAGCTGTAAAATATAGGAAAAATAGCATAATGACCAAAAGAGCAAATCATTTCCATCAGAGCCAAATAATTTCCATCACAGTCAAGAAGGAGTAAAGGAATACCATTGTTTTGTTGTACATAATGTTTGCTACTTCAAAATAGAAAATTGACTATGAGCACCAATGGAGCTGCCGCTTCTCTTTCTCAAGTGGCCAGTCTGTTTCCAACTTCTGCTTTTTTCCCTCCTGCTACTGTGTCCCAGTGGCAGGGGCCAGCCAGGCTCAGCACCTGAAACATTGAGCAGGATAACTGAGGGCAGGGCACTGGTTATCCTTGTCCCCAAGGGGCCCAGGGATGCTGCAGCTGTGGAGATCAGGGGTGTTATACTGATATATAAGAGAAGTATAAAAGAAGGGGAAGAATGCTCTAATTTGAGACACATCTTCTGCTGAGAAGGTCTAAAGTTTTAGTCTATTTTGCTTACCCAAGAAAAGGATAAGAGGTTATTTTATTATTAAATGCTTTATCTGATAGAAAAAGGCACACAATTCAGTGGCTGGAAAGCAGAGTCAGATAAACTCAGTCTAGAAACTCTTCCTGTTCAACAAAGAGGATAAATAATAATTGATCCTTCACTTGCCGCTTTTAAAACAGGAAAGAATGTATCATAAAATAATACGCTATGGTTCCAGCAAAAGTTCAGGCTGGAAGGCAAAATCATTGCACAATGAGTTGAGAGACTCAGATCACATAAGGCTCTTCTATGGTTACTTTATTATTTTTGCTTTGGTTTTTTATTTCCAGTCCTTGGAACACCCTGAGAAAGCTGCTACTATCCTCCTTGGCCTTTGTTCTCCTTTTCTGAAACTGTGGCATGACATGGAAAAAATGTACAGTAATTTCACGCT
>VRYO01001878.1:13973381-14015584 GCA_009812075.1 Sialia sialis | reverse complement strand
CCGCACTTCCGGGATCAGCTCGATTCTTCAGTGAAATAGGTGCGGCTTATCAGTCTGAAATTACTGTAAATACAAATGATATACACTTTGTGCTTAGGCAGGTTTTCAATCCTGACTTTTCAACCTATATAGATTACTCAAAGAACTTACATTAATTTTAGCAATCATTTCTAAAAATGTGGAAATGAGTACTTGTTCCAGCATTTTGTACTCTAGTCATGTATTAGCTTTAACTATAATGATTTCTGCATCTTTTAACTTCATCTTTTTTTAACATCATAAAACCTTATTTTAAGACTACAACATGCCATGGTTTCAAGTTACTCCTAAATTGTAGTGCGATTATATTACAACCTGACTTTGCCTGTACATCCCTGACCACACCATTTCTAAAGCTGGGGGTTGTGTCAATTGAGTTACTTTATGATCACCTATTGTATTTTTAGACCTTGGATAAGTTGAGTTTATGCTGTAAACTCAGTGTCATGTGTTAACCAGAGTATGCCAATCAGTAGTTGTAGGTAGCATGGAACTATAACCTGTAATTGCTGTGTGATTATTATGTAATTCATGTCTGATTACAAAATAGAACATATTTACCTTGCCATCAATGTTTTAGGTATATTTACCTATTTCTAATGGATTTTAGCTGTAAGGTAGTGGCTAAAGTAGAACTGATGTTTTCCAGGAAAGAATCCTGATTACCAAACACTCATTTGAAAGGAAGAATCCTCTTGCTCTATGATCCAGCAAAGCAGTAAGCTCATTTTCTGTGGTCCAGGAGACAAATTACATGGTCAGGACAGACTACCAAGAACATGTGCACCATTGGTCTCAGTATGGTCAGGATTCACCCTAGGCAGGAAAAATCCTCAGTCAGATAAAACTCCCTTTTGGTGTAAAGATAAAAAGGCTGCAGAAATGCAAGAATCTTTTTGGGAGTTTTTGTAAGTGATGGCATGGAAGAAAATTACAGAGGAAATGTAATGTTTTCTATGGTAAGCCTCCAATACTCCTTATTTGACTGCTGATTTGGCATCTCTCTGATGCTGGCTGAGAGAACTTCAAGGCTAAGGGCTGCTCTGATACCATGTCCATCCAGAAGCTCTTGTATTGAGGATAAATGCATTGAACCAAAGCAACAGAGCACATTTGTTGCAATACGAATCACAGAGGACTACTGGTGTTTCAGCAATGGATTGCCTGACCTTACATTATGAGAACATCCATTTGCAGTGACCCAAAACTGTAAGTTTTTCTGAAATTAAATAGGAAAAAATTATTTTAGAAAACTGGTGTTTGAGTCAACTTCTCCTCTTCCCCGTCTCACATCACTATCACAATTTATTCCTTCACTTTTCCCATTCTTGACATCTTATCTTGCTTGTCATAAATACAGTTTATATAAAAATCAGTACATTTCAGGCAGAAGTATCATGGAGAATAATTTCTGTAGGCCCTAAACTACGGACTCACATTGGCATTAGTTACCTCCTTTGAGAATTACATGTTTTCTTTCCTATATAAATTCATGTAATAACAGCTCAAAGTCCTCTTACAGATCAGATTTTGTAAATAGTTCCTTCCCTTTTTAAAAATATTTTTTTTTTCCATTTACCTCTGGCTTGGCTCAAGGGATTTCTTTGGAGTAAAATAAAAGACTTTCTATTTCCTTTGGATGCAGTGATTCAATGAGAATTTGGAAACCTCTAAACCACTCAGTAACTGAACACATGACATGATATGGAAAGGGACTTCCTTTCAGCCTCTTGCACCAGTTGGGAGCCAATGCAAGGAGTCACATGAAAAAATTATCCTGACTGAGCAGCAGCAGCCAGGCAGAGATTCAACCCCACAGATGTGGAGGGAACAGCAGGCACTGATTTTGTGACAATAGAAAGTACTAATTCCATTCCATGGCTTACAATTGGAAACAGCCTCTGACTTATCCTTTTATGAGGTCATATGCACGATAGAAAAATTCTTGGAAGGGGAATTCAGTTCCCCTTTGGTTCAGTTACAACACCGCATCTCAGGTTTGTAATTTAGGGAAGTGTCATAATTCCCATGAGAGTCCATGGATGTCCCATCAGCAATGCCGCTGGGGCTTATCTCAGCTGGCCAGCCAAGATGCATCCACCTAATGTGAGCAGAGGCATTCCCTACAGGGAGAAGATGTCTGTGATATGAGACTAGTCTCATAGTTAAAATCACAGAGTTCTAGAAAAGTTTGAGTTGGAAGGACCCCTCAAGATCACCTAGTCTCAACCCTCTGTGAGTCATGTTAGCACAATTTGCCCTTAGTGAAGCCCTGTTGGCTGTCACCAATCACTTCTGCATTTCCCATTTGTCTTCACACAGTTTTCAGGAGGATCTGCATTATGGTCTTGCTGGGCACAGAGCTGAGACTGACTGCTATGTTGTTCCTCGGTTCTTCCTTTTTTTGCCCTTTGTAAAAATGAGGATTGTGTTTCTGTTTTACCTGTCAGTGGAAACTTCATCAGACTGCCAATATTTCTCAAATATGATGATTAGTGGCTTAGCCAATTCATCTGCCAATTCCCTTAGGACACACAAAAGTATCTCATCAGATCCCATGGACTTGTGCACCTTCAGGTTCCTTAGATGGTCTCTAACCTGATTTTCCCCTACAATGGGTGGTTCTTCATTCTCCCAGTGCCTTTGGCACTGTGGCTGGAGCATCTACCAGTGAAATTTGAGGTGAAAGTCTTTGAGTACCTTCTCTCTATCTTGGTTACCAGGTCACCCATTTCCTTCCAGAGAGACACCATATTTTCTCTGGTTGTTCTTTAATACTAAGGTACCTATAGAAGCTTTTCTTGTCGGCCTTGATGTCCCTAGCCATATTTGATTCCATAAGAGCTCCCAGCTTTTCAAACCCATCGTTGTCCACACAGACAATGTCTCTGTATTATAACCAGGTTCCCTGTCCTTGCTTCCACCTCTGTAGAATTCCTTTTTGTGCTTGAGTCTAGGTTCTCCTTGTCCATCCATGCAAGCCACCTGACATTTTTGCCTGATTTCCTCTTTGTGAGGATGCATTGCTCCTGAGCAATTCAAGGAGGTGGTCTTTGAATACTCAAAACCTAAATTTTTACTTTTTTACTTGAAGAGCTGGACACACTCTTAATGCTTTCATCCTCCCAGTTTGTCCACAGAAATATCTGCACAAACATCATGAAAGGGCACTCTAGTAGATTCCTAAATCCAGTTCAAAACTGAAAACACTAAATAAAAACTGTTCCATAACAGCAACTATCTCTTATCCAGATTACTCAACAGTAAGCATTATTTATAGTAAACCTCCTGATTTATTTGTAATGTTTATACAAAATGTCAGAACAAATTACTTACATCCAATACAAACTCTGCTCTACAATTCCATCCATTTTGTTAGGGTTTTAATACTGGTTCTAATTTGCATCTTTATGTTAAAACATGAAAATAGAGCTGCTTTTTTTGAACACCCTCATTTTTCATTAACTTCAACAGCAACGTCTCATGTAAAAGGAAAGCTAGATCAGAAATTGGTGGTTACAGTAAGAGCAAGCTAAAAAATGGAATGCCAAAGGGGACAATGTCAACCAGCACTTTACAAGGAATATCCTTTTTAAACCAGGACACACTTTGCATAAAGCTTAGCAAACATTATGAGCTACATTTTTCTGTGAGTCCTACACTAATTTCAATGAACAGTCCAGAGTTCACAGTGAGTTGAAAAGGATCCCTTCATTACCCACAAACCTTCAGACAAAATGGCTGAAGTCAGTTTAAAGAAAAGGGCATCCACTTACAGCAGTCAGCTAGCTTTTAGCAAAACCCTGGGTATCTGTTTTGGTTAACATGACAAATCAAGGGAAACTTAGTTCATGTGTATAAATTATTCTAACAGTGGTATCTTACATATCAAACACAGCATACATCAACATAACTCTTTAGAATAAATGCTTCTAAATTTAAGCTTTAAAACATTAATGGGTATACATGGAATGAGTTTTCTGCTTCTACAGATGATATTCACCATCATTTCCTTCCGATCCATCCTCAATATTTGCCCCCTCAGCTCTATGTACAAATGGCAGTGTTTTTTCCCAGAACAGTTAGAAAGATTTCAGTGACATTGAATATGACCAGGTTTCAGCAATATTGAATAAAGTAACAAAACAACAGGAAAATAGATCACACTTTAATTAGTGTTGTAAACCAAAGCTGTTTCTTTTAGTCCCAGCACGACATACTAGTCACTTTTGTCTCCTTTTGTTAAAGAAGTTAAATTCCTTAGCTAAAAATTTGCATTTTATTCCTGATTACATTATGTATTCTCACTGAAAAAGTGCAGAGGACACAAATATTTAAGTATGCGAATCAGATGAGACTGCAACGCTGCCCATTTTTCAGTCTATTTTTTCACCAGTTGACCAGAGGTTCACATATTGCTTCCTAACAATTAATAGGAGTCATCTGCCACGTGGATCTCATCCACTCATTGTGGAAAACTGTAAGGCACTAGGTTGGTTGGTTATATTTACAATGTAAGAAGATGTTTCAGCGCCAGGGATTTCTGTGGATGCATTGTCACTGATGCAAGCAGGAGCTCCCGGGACGGAGGATGTCTCCTTCTTTAGACAGGGTAGCAAATCCATTTCAGATATTGCCAGATGGGAAATGGTGTGCTAATTAACCCAGCATCTGATACTGTTTTTAATAAATATTTTAGTACTCTTCCTACATATTGCCATGAAGATGCTTTAAATGTGGGTTTAAGATAATAAAAACATAGAAGTCAGTAATATGTGTAGAACAATACAGACCCACAACTGAGACTTACATCATGCAATAGCAAACAGGAGATATTTTTCTACCAGTTAGTCAGTTAAAAACACAACTGCATAGATGGATACGAAGCTGAACACGTAGGAATAGCAAGTGACCTTTTGGGTGACACAAAGCCTGAAAACTGTCTGATGAAAAGACAAATAAAGGCAAAACCTCAGTGTAAAAATATTCATTATTCAAGTCTGCACAATAACATCAAAATCTGGCTCAAAAACAGCTGAGGTCTCACTGTTGCCTTTAGTGGCTGTGAGATAAATCACTCTAGAAATGCCCCAGTGTCTAGAGATCCAGCTCATTTTCAAGCAGCAACAAACAGGTGGGTTAACATGGTGGGGTGAACTCATGGAGATCTCTAATTCTCATATTTATAAGAGATTATTCAAAATACAGAAAAGGAAAATTTTGTATATCAAGTGTATTGTCTTTATTTGCACAATTTATTGTGTTAGTAATTATACCCTTGTGTGAAAATCTGAAAGATAGCATATTAATGTGTTTTTCAGAAGCTGTATTTTTTTACCAGAGAAACTGGAAAATTTTAATCCAAGTGTGTAATAAACTTACATTTTTTTTACAGCCCATATTCCTCTTAAATAACCATAAAACCTTTTACAGAGGCTATGTTCCAATAAAATTGCAGATTTATGCTTTGATTTAAAAACAAGCAAACAAGAATTTATGCTTTCCATTGAATGAGGAAAATATTATATCACTGTTTTAGGTCTCCTTTTGCTGTGCTATCTAAAGCAACAGTGATGATGTATAGAGTAATTTGGAGGAAAAAAATGCTTCAAAATATATCTCAAGAAACCTCAGTGAAATAACACGCCATGGGAGGAAGATGAATACTCAGCCAGACATCCTTTAGTTCTCTCCAAAGGACATCACAGACCCACCCCATAAGCATGAGTGCTGCAAGGAACACTCAGTGAGGCAGGGCATTGCCCTGTTACTACAAAATAACATGGCTGTTTGGTGGGATTAGGCTATTTGTGAGTGTGCATTAGCACAAATCCTGGTGTCTGGGCTCTCTTCTGCAGAGCCTTGGCCCAGAGCAGCCAGTTTAGTGCCTGGGGAAGGGTTCATACGAGCCTGTTCCAGGCAGTGTGGGGTTTGCAATGCTGTGCTGTCCTGGGGTATTTAAGCAAGCAGCCTCAGCATAGTCAGGAAGGAGGGGCCTGAGAACAGCTTTTGGAGGGACATAATTTCCATTGGCATGCTCATTTGGCTTCTGTTTAATCCAATGAATTTAACAAATATGTCATCATAATGCTTAAATGACTAATTAAATTAAACCTAGGGTAGTTCATAATAGTAATCTAATCAGAAGCATATGTTTGGAGGTCAAATAGTTCTACTACCATCTTATCTGTTGTCAGCATTTAATACAAACATCTTATCTATTGTCAGCATTTAATACAAACAAGCTCCCAAACAAGGCACAGGTGATGGTTAATTCATCCCCAAGGGAAACATACTAAGAAACTTGTATGTAGTGTATCTTCATGAATAAGCAGAAAAAATTGAAAACAGAAAAAAATATCAAAAATATTGTTGAATCAGAAGGGGCAAGTAAATAACTTAGGGTTGAAGAAATCTAGAGCTGTATAAGGCTGATGTGCAGAGCAAGAAACAAGCTCGGGTAGAGGGTACCAGTTTGGTGCAAGGCACCTTGTTCAGCCGTTCCCTGTCTGACTTATGGCTGCACCTCCCCAGGAATGTGGGACTCCAACAGACAGCAGGTGCTCAAACATGAGCCAAGAAAATCCTGCTAAAGAGTACTGTCCTACAGAAACCCTGAAATGTGGAGTCGGGAGGATTTCCAGAGGATCAGATAAAGGATGGTGACATTTCACCTCTAGCAAGAGTCAAGTTGCTGTGCCTGGGATCCCCTCCATGGCTACCCCACCCCTTGTCCTCTGAGGCTTCTGGCAAGTACTACAGGGTGGGGTTTAATCACAGGATTTGGGCTATAAAAAAAAAAAAAAAAAAAAAAAAAAAAAGAGGATTTAATCCTCTCTTTCTCCAGATAGTGATAGGAATTTGTAGCTTTGAGAGAAAACCCTCTCCTGACAACCCTGTCATACAAGGTGACAAGGTACCTGCTGGTGTTTCCTCCTTGATCTCTCCTCTCACTTGTCAGATCATTGAGGTAGTCTAGGTGAACACTTGTGCAAGAGGCCTTATTTTTAGATGAAAAAGTTATATGAAATGAATCCTCCTTTCAGCTTTTCCTTTCATTCCTGGAAACTACCACTATGTCAGATTAAAACTGGAGGCTTCCCTCCTGGAAACACATAGTGAAGGACTGCCTTTACTGAATCACACTTGATTTGATGTTTCTTATGTTTCTGTGTTTGAAATAATTTCCTACATGTAATTATACACTTAAACAGTATTTATGTGCATAAAACAGCTACACAGTTTTCCTGCTTTCCAAAAGAGATTGGCTTGCTCTAGGAACATTTTGCCGTACTACTGTATTTTTGGACTAGATATTGCTACTTAGGATACAAGTAAGAGACTGTTAATTGTGCTTTTAAATGAATTGCACAAAATGGTCCCATGTGAGGTCACACACTTATGCAGACAAAAAATGTGTACACACTGTACAGAAGTGTAATTATATTAAACTCACATATGTGTAATAAAAAAAATTTGGAAATTGACACTGCTTTAATAATCTGCCAAATATTAAATGATGCTTTTTCAATTTGGATTCACAGTAAATCTTCTGAATTCTAAACAATCTGTCTACTGCCATGACACTAGTGTCGCATTCATCTGCTTTCTGACAAAAATCCTCTGTCAGATTTTGAGTGAAAGTAACATCAAATGGAAGCTCAATGATAGCCAAATCCTGCGGCACCCACTCCGCTAAAACTCGACTGCAAATTGCAAGCGGTTAGAGACCATGAGCGAATGGTCTCCTGCCTTTGTTAAACCCTCCATTTCAGGGTTTAACAGCACAGTTCTGCAGACTGCAAGGAATAGTCTTGCTTTAATATGACTAGTTCAATTTTTTTGTAGTGTATGTGTGTTTCCTACGTAATAACTCAATGTGATAGAGTATACAACCCCATGACCTCCAACGAGATTGCGAGGATGTAAAGAAGAATGGAGCTTAGGCTGTAACAGTGGTCGTGTAAAAGCCTTTGTGAGTTAGGCTGAAAAGACCCTCAGAGTGGTACAAACTGAACAGCTTTTAGAATTTTCCTCACTACAGATCTTCAACAGCCTTGCTTCCCATGCAGCCAGTGGAGGCTCACAGCGCTTCCACATTGGGCTGCTGCAGTGCCTTGAAGATAGCTACCAGGTCTTAAAATGCTGTCAGATTGTTTAAGAGGTAAAATGTCCTGGATCTTTAATTTTTCTGCACATGGTTGTCTGAACTATGGCACTTGAAGGAGCATGCAGCAGGAGGTAGATCCTTGCAGACACCAGAAACAGCCTTTTCCTTCTGTAGTGGGATGGTGATGGAGCATTTACGCCAGGATTTGCTCAGTTGGCAGAAGCCTCATACAAGGTGAGGTATCCCAAACCCAGCAGGCTCCAGCACGTCCATGGCAGGGAGTGTGATATCTTTAAGGACCCAGAAGTAGGACTGGCCCCACGTGCTCTGGAGGAAAATTAAGTGCAGGTGCTGTGACTCAGCCCATGAATCTTCGTCAGAGCTGGCAGGTTTAAATGTGCTTCCAGTGTCCAAAGTCAGGAAAGATGGTTTCATCCCAGCCCTGTGGGAATGGGTGTGTGCCTACTTCTCCACAGTTAATAAACATTGAGAGGTTGCTTGCAGGAGGAGGCTGTTTCTTTAGAGAGATTTGAGGCCAACCCTCTGCAGCTGGGAGAAGGCAACAGATGCTTTTTCCTGTGAATTGAAAGGAAATGTCTCCTTTTTGTGCCAGGCCAGGGATAAAAAGTGCTCTGTACTAGAATGGCACTCCTGAGGGTGTGATCCTGCTGGACTGGAGGCAAAATCTGCTGCACATGGTCCTCTAAGCTGATACCTGTATGCTTTGCATCCTTGCATTTGCCCAGCGTTTTGTCCTAGTGCATGTAGGAGCTGAGAAGAGTCCCCTCTGTGCTGATGTGTGGTGGCTTCAAAGAAGCCTTGTGTAGGAAGTACTAGATGTTTGTGGTCAGGGCAAGTAAATTAGAGGTGCTGCTTTAATCACTCTGGTTTTGACCAGCAGAACACACTCACGAGCAGACCTCTTCTACAGCACAAATTAATGTGGTTGACAAGATGTCAGGTCTGTCAAATAAGCAAATTATCCATTTTTATTTAAAGCCTTCATACCAGGCTATGCTAATATTTATAGAAATTGAACATCTATCTGTGAGCCTTCAAGATGCTACATCACCGAGCCAACTCAATGGACTCGGTGCAAAGGATTGAGGAGTAATGCCACCAGGTGTAACCAGCCTCAAACATCTGGTCTTTGGTTGGAGGGTACTTTTCCAGAATTAAATCTAAGTCCTGTTCTTTAGGTTTGGTGCCTTCCACCTCCCAAAAATTTTATCCAACAGTTAATGGAAAAGTGCAGTGAAACTGCTCCCGGGTTCAACCCATAGTCCAGAGTCTCCACTTTGCTGGGGTAACAGAGTGGATCTTGCTTGCAATCTTGTCCTTAGACCATTAATTTTTCCTTTTACAATTGCACAATTTCAACAGGCAGAGGTAAAGGTCTAAATGCCTGCTCTCTGTAACCCGAATGTTCACATCCTCCATGATTTCCTATGGCACTGGATTTCACAAATCATTATGCAAAAAGACATTTCCTTTTTGCTCAGACTCTTTCACTCAGTTTAAAATGTCTACAATAAATCATAAAATGTCCCAAGTTGAAAGGGACCCTTATGATCTCCTGGCCCTGCCCATGACAACTCCAAGAATCATGCCATGTACCTGAGAGCATTTAATCTCATAGTATTTGTATATGTTGCCAGCTATGTACAAAATTTCTCAGTGGGGGTGGAAAGCATGGAAAATCCAATGCAAAATACACTTTGAAAGTCAAGCTTGTTTGAAACTGATAGATTAATTACCACAAATACTATTATGTCAACAGCCATACCTTATGCCAGCCTTAATTTGTCTGTCTATTAGTGGTCCCTTGTGGAATGTTCCTGCATCACTGCTCTACAGTTCCAGAAAGACAAAGGATCATTTCCACCTATGGCTGCAACCGACAGAGCCTTGCTGAAATCAATGGCATGACCTGCCATCTGAAGTCATTAATGTAACATTACAGCTATAAACTCTGGGCTAGCTCTGGCTTGCAGGCAGGTGTACACGCCAAAGGATTTACAGCATTTTCACAATTATAAGCCACACCTGATTATAAGCTGCACACCCAGGTTGTAGGGAAGCCCATGGAATTTGTCCATAAATAAGCCGCACCGGAAGAAATCCGCTTTTTTTTTTTTTTTTTTTTTGCCTGGCAGAGTGGGGGTGCTGCTGAGGGGCCAGGCAGCACCGGGGGAGCGGCAGGAGCAGGAGGCAGCAGTGCCGAGGCCACTCCAGGAGCAGGAGGGGACAGTGCCGGGGCCGCTCTGGGAGCAGGAGGGGTTAGCGCCGGGAGCAGGAGCGGTGGGGACCCAGCCATTTGCTGGGAGCTGAGGGGCAGAGAATGCCTGTTCCCGTCTTCCGCACTCACTCTGCGCGGCTGCTGAGGGGCAGGGAACGCCTGCTCTCCCCCGGCTCGTACTTCCACATTGGCAATTCTGAAATTGTCCATAAATAAGCTGCACCTGATGATTAGCTGCACTGCTGGGGTAGGCTGGATTCTTCAATGAAAAAGATGCGGCTTATAATCGTGAAATTACTGTAATTAAAATCAGTAACACTGGACTGATGGAAAGGGCCTTGGCAGAACCACTCTCTTTGCTCACAGCTGAGACACAATTTTGCCTTGTGTTTGGTTAGGCAGCTTCGGTCTTTAGGTGTACTCCAGGCAGAGTAGTCAGAGCTGCAGTCACGTAGCTCTCTTATCAGTTTTCTCCCTCTTTTATTAGGCTAATGATCTGGGTTGATCTTCCCCTCCTAGGGGAAGGTCTTTGCTTCTGGCTGATGCTCCATGTTCTATCCATTTCCCTTTCTTCTGGGATGTTTCACAAAGCCACTCAAAACCCTCCATCCCTGCTTCGGCTTTCTTCTTGGAAGAGGATCCATGTTGAGTCAGTGGAAGCAATGAGTTACAGTCTGGAGCCCATCCAGGAATGGGTGTTAAGAGCTTGTTGCATTTCAAAGCTTTTCTGAAGGAGGCTTCACACACTCCCCTTGTAAATCAAATGTCCTCTCAGCCTGGGATTGCTGAAGTGAGACTGAATAACTTCAGACAGTGTTGGGGGTCAAATTCAGGCAAATATTGCAGTAGGTAGAAGAATAGCATGAGCTTCAGCCATGCCTCTGAAATGGGATAATCTCTTTTGCATATTATCATAGGGGAACTCTAAAGATAGCTGCTGATATTTGTGAAGAGGTCCAATTCCCCAGCAATTTGTGCTTCAGAGGAACACAGGAGGAAAAACTGATTACCTCCATTTCACACTGCTTGATGGTTAGTCAGAGTGGTACAGGACCTCTGCATGGAAGAGCTGGAAAAGGAGGACTGCTGAACAGCTGCCCATTACAGAGCATACCATGCAACAACTGAAGCAGGAGTTGAATGTGGAAAACACTGTATGTGATCATGTAATCAACAAATGTATCATAATGCCTCAGCATAAGGGAGCTAAATTAAGCTATGGATGCATAATCTAGCTTGCATGCAAGATGTTCATAAAGACTGTATCTCTTTTTTTGTTATCAGTAGATGCTCCAGGCAATAAACAACCCTGCAGCTAGATTTCCTTGCTTGGGCACACAGCTGCTAAATTCAGCATTTATTAGTGGCGTCTGAGAGGGAGGTTGGTTGTTATTGATGAGAGACTGTACAAGGAATAGTTGCAGCATTGCAACTGCCTCTCTGTAAAAATGGCTAGGAAAAATCTAGCGCTTGAAAATTGCTGTGCTTGGAGAGGAATCTGTAGCATTCTGCATGGCACCTGAGTAATCAGAATATAGGATAGTTTTGAACAGAGTAACTCTATGAGCTGAATGAAGCCTGCTTCCACATATTTACCTACTATGACACTCAGTTTAGATGGTCATAATTGCTTATTTGGTAATGGCATTATGAAGCTGAATTAATGGTGTGTAGGATATATCTTAATGCCCAATAAAGGTGTTTCCATTTTTCAGGCTCAGGGAGACTACTGAGTGCAAGAGATGTATGTGAAAAGGGAAAGACTGATGCACCCATTTTTCATTTTCATTATGGATGGACCTGATAACACAGTCATCCTGCTTCACAGTCTGCCTGGGAAGAAATGATTTACATTTTTGCTTTGCAGCATGTGCCTTCCCTGGGTGAGTGCCATAAAGGGTATCGTCCGTCTCATTGCTCCTTGAAGACCAGATTCCTCACTCTGAGCCGTGACAGGTCTGTGGTCCACCAAGATAAACCTTATTAATGTGGAAATTTCATGTGGCAGTAAGGGCTGTCGGAAGGAGGGCACCCCCCATGCACTGAAGGATGCTGCAATGCCATCACTGAACCTGAGCTGATTCATATTTGTATTTCTCACAGAAGCATTAAATGTGCACAGCTTTCAGTTTCAGTAAGTAAAATACCTGCATCTGTGTCTTTGCAGAGAATACATGTTTACCACTTGTGGGTGGCTGTGCTAAGAAGAAGGGTGGCCTGAGAGCCTGATCTAGATCATATTCATCACCCTTCCCACCAAGCCTTCTCTTGTTAACCACAGACAAAAAGCACTGACTTAGAGCAACAACATTTTTCACTACATTCTCTGAGCTGAGACTACAAGATTGCAGGTGGGTCCCATTTTGCCATCTGTAAGTGGAAAAGGTAATTTGTTGCCTCCCGCTGGTGCTGGGAGGTTCTGTTTGTTGCCATTTTGTGCTCTGTATGCAGAAGGTAATACACAAGTGCATGTTTGATACAGATATTTGCCAGAGGCTTACAAAGCTTCCCATATGGCATCTCCACACAGTGCTCATGAGCTCTGATTTTCTCTGCACAGAGCTGAGGCAATAAAAGAGTGTCTCTGTCAAACTGGAAGCCTCCAGAAACCAAAGTTAATGCTTCAGAAGCATTTTAGGGAGTTCTCTTTATCTTTTATTTTTTATCTTTTTATTTTTTAAGGCATCTGAAAGTTTTCTGGACTTTCAAGTTTCTGTTCTAATTCTCATCCTAAATGCCCTCTGCTCCAACCCTTAAGCTTTTTTTTTCTCCTCAGAAAACAAGAAATAGCTTTAAAAGGTTGAAGTTGAACAGTTGTGCTTTAACACGTGTACTTTTGAAATAATGTTCCCATTTAGAATGGAGTTATTACTGTATGCTGAAAGTAATGCTTTCTTTCACTTCATGTCTTAACTTTGAATGCAGTAATGCAGACTTTTCACCTAAATGTAGACAAGGAATGTTTCTGCCCACTTTCTAGCTTCAGTTATTCCCTCTCCAAAGGGAACAGTGCACAGGGAGGGTGGACAGTTTGAAACACTAACCTTAAAGAAATTAGGATTTTACTTAAAATTTAGAAGAAACTGGGCTTGAAATAGTTACCTGAAACTTAAATAACTGATTGCCTGTCAATTTCTGTTTGCTCAGCTGTGCTTGCAATGGGAAAGGATGAAACTAGTAGGTAGGTCCAACGAACACGAACAATTGCAACCAGAAACTCATTCTTTGCAAAACTGGAGGTGCCCCAAAAGCCATTTGTATTGTCATTAACAGAAAAGGTCAGGGTGAGGAAGACTCACCTTACTTCCTCCTTTTAAGACCCCTCCCCACAAAAACAACCCCAGACTTAATTCAAGAAGCCAACCACTCTTGCTTAATAGCTATTCAAGCTAATTACCATAGGAAGCAGGGAATGGGAGGGGCTGGTATTATGAATTTGTATTTGTTTGAACCTTTTGTCAATAAATAGACTCTGTGACCACCTGTAATTTCACAGTGCGTATTAGGGGCTACCCCATGCTGCTGCCCAGTGCTGAATAAACATACCCTTTCTAACTTTAAACTGTTAGAGAGTCTTTTGTCCATCACAGGTGAGTATCGGTGTTAGACCAATACTCATATTTTGGTAAATCAAGTTCCTAAGGACAGAATTTATCACCTGCCAGCCTGCCTCATCCCGTCCATTGTCCTAATAACAAAAATCACTTGCTGATTTCAAGAGCCATACTAAATTTGAGCTAAGTCATGTTTAATTATGACTGAGAGGGATAATTTTCAGTCAAGCTTAATGTCACGTTACATAGGGGTTCATAAGGTCCTTTTTCACTGACGGTGATATAAGCACTAATGCTTTTAATAGCTCATTAATTAATTCATTTGCTCTGAGGAGCAAAATATATGGATGGTGCTTCCCAAGGATGTAACATATGGTGATAGAACATAATAGGTCACACTGAGTTGGGTGACTTGCCTAAACTCAAGTTTGGTACCTAAATCTGATCTGAAGGTTAACTGGTACTTTGATTCACCTTCAGCACTCACCAAAAGCAGCTTTAAACATAGTAGAAGAGAAAGCAAACATAATTTAAGAGAAGTGTGCTTAATGCTGCTTCTTGTTTTGCCTGTAGTCCTAAAAATGGGACAAAGGCATTTGGGACAAAACATTTTATTCCAAATGGAAGTTGGAAAACAAACTATTTTAAAAAAGAGATTTAACTCTGCTTAAATTGTACTTAATAAAAAAACACCAAAACAAACACATAAAATTATCATTAAAGATCGCCCAATGAATTGAAAAAGTATCTTAGCTATCTCCCCACTGGCCATTCTGTACCTTTGCAAATGTCAGACCTCAGTGGCCCAAAACTGAAAGAGTATTTTACCCCTCACATACCGACTTTGTGAAGTGGAAAAAGCATATATCCCGCTGACAGAAGGATTATCAAGACAGTGGATTTTTTTAAGAGCATGAAGGCAGCTTTAATTGGAACGAGGACAAGAAGCTGTGTTGAAATAGGGGGATTAAGCCCAGCTTTTCCACTTCTTCCTCCTGAGATCAGCCCCAAGCATGCTGCAGAGCCTGCTGGAGGTTGCAGGGAACCTTTCGCTGCAGGGCACCTCCAGCTTGAGGCCACACTCCTGCATGCCCATGCCCAAGGTGCCACAGCGTGGCAGTGCCTTGCCCAAGTGCCTGACAGCCCCAGTGCTACCCCTTTGAGCCCCACTGCTTGTGAAATGCAGCCAGGAGCAAGTGTACCCAAGGCCACAAGCGAGCTTTGCATCTGACCTGGCAGCCACACCTACACCTTGCAATACCCTGCAAGGCGTCCCCCAGCTTCATATGGCTCCAGTTTGAGAAAGGAGCTCCATATGGTTAAATGGATGTATAAAATGGCAGAGATTTATGGATTCAGGATCTTATCCAGGCTGTTATGGTGATTTAGAGTTGGGTCTGAATCAAACCCTTTGATGGCACATTCAGATTTAGGTGGCATTTGAAATCTGGATCCACTTCTAAAATCTGCATCTGACTCATCTCTAACTACAGACATGGTGTTTTATGGTTTTATTTCTATTCTGGGGGGACATTTTCATGCATGCCTTGTAGCAGACAGAGGAGGTGGGGATCTCTATATGATTTCTATTCAAGGTAATGCATACATAACTACATCTCTATTTCTCTAGCACACAGCGAGATATGAATTTAACTTTATTCATTTGCTGCACTAGGAAACAATGCAGCTCCCTTGGCAACACATCAGCCACAGACAGGAGTTAGGCAGAAGAGAGATTCAAAGCCAGTCTCCTAATCGACTTTTTGAAGTCATAAGCCATTTGTAGCTATAGCAGTAAAAGCAGTAAATAGATCAGTTTGGGGACAGTAGAGAAAAAAGTCTCCAGCACCAATCTTTATTTAAGTGAATGCTGGAACACTTCAAACATTTTCTGAAGATTTTCAAGAAGAACCATTTCTTGTTTTGCTTTCGTAAGACCGTTGAACAAAAAATTCCAAACTCTTGATATTATAAAAGATTATGACTGCTGCTTTTAAAAACACAGTCATTTAATCTATGTGTAACAGAAGATTGTATTACCCTGCAAGGAAATTCATTTGTTTGGTTGGGAAGAAGTGACCTCATTGTATATGATTCCCTTATCTGTGGGTTTAGGTGAACAGCTTTTTTTTTAAACTGATCAAGAGAACAAGGTGTTTAGCTGGCTCCAGCAATAAAATGTTGTTTTCTGAAAAAAAGTAAGGCTGTTTCTTTTTGTGGAAAATGTGAAGTCTAACAGGTGTAAGGCAGAACAAATGAACATGAAAGCAAGAACACATTTCCATATGCTATTTTGAGATCTCTGAGTGAGACTGAATCCATTTCCACATGGAAAAACAGCATACACACACAGACACACACACACACATACGGAGTGGGATATTTCTGTTCTCCAAGCAACACACGTATCTGCCTGAGGGGATACAGAAATACAAACAATGCTTTGAATTCCTGGGGCAAAACACCAGTATCAGGAGGTTGTATCAGGAGCTCGACATCCTCTGCAGGCAGCAGCACCAGTGTGCACTGTGACAGAGCTCCCTCTTGGCTGCTCCCTCATCTCTGTGACCCTGGGGAAGTCCCTCTGACCAGATTTCTTCCTCCTCTAGCTGCCACTTCACCTGTCCGCTGAAGCATCCATGTCCAAGGTCAGATTTAGGATCCTTTTGGGTTGCATTGACATATTTCTCATCTGTGCCACAGGATCCTGTCTACCAGCTTCCAGCTCTGAGATTCCTGACAAAGTGATGGATGCAAATTTACAGAAGATACTGCATCGTGGATCCTGAGACACCTAAGGCAGAAGAAACTCGTGGATGAGTCAAACTCTAATGATCCCAGTTCCCACAGCAAAAATCACTGCTGCAATGGAGGTACATGGTTCTTTACACCATGCGAGGGGAGAGCCAGACATCCAGCAGGACAATGCTGAGAAGTCACCATGCTGAGAAGGGTGCTGTTATATCTTAGCCAGGAGGAGATAACAGGAAAAAAAAATGGGACTGCAAAGATGACTAACTTCTAAAACTGCAACAACAGCCATTCTTATCTGTATATCTCTTCCTGGAGCTAAATTTTTCAGTTAGGTCAATCACAGCATGGCCACAGCTGTCCAAGGAAGACATTAACTTATATACTCAAGATAGCTTGGCATACCTAAGAAAGGGGTGACAAAGGAAAAAGAAATAAAAAAAAAAAAACAAGACTGAAAACCCATGGGTCTAGATTACTGTAGAGCATTGGATGTAACACCAGGTGTCATCCAGGCAATTGAAGCTGACCCTGTGCACTCCAGCACACAATCAACACTCCACTGGTCCTTCAGAACCATCCTTTGAGGGTTGCAAAGCCATGGCCTCGTGAGCCCTCTACATCTTCCAAGACTGCCTCAAAGACTGGGGTGCTGCTGCCAAGCCCAGCCCTTCACTGCTGAGTGGAGAGCTGCTGGCCTGTGTTGAGGCTGGATTTAATCCCTCTGATGAGTGGGACATGCATTTTGAGCTGACTTTACAATAAATGCACCTTACTTCAGTTATATTTAAGCTAATTATTTAGTGGCCAGCACTAACTCAAGGGAAGACCAGAACAAACTACAGTAATTTCCATTCTGTTCTTGCTTTCTTGCTCATGCACAATGTGTAAAGCAGCACTGCTAGCTGGACTGATGGCAACCTCTTGTCAAAACCACCATTACTGAACATACAAGCTTCAGTTACTCTGTCCACACAGAGGACCAAATTCCATGAGCTCCACATAATGGTGGAAATGTCAGCAGTCAATCTCTGTGCAGACAGGGGAGTGCCAGCACCAGGAAAGGGATGTAAGTGCAGGAAGAGCCACAGGAATGCCACTTTCAGGGACAATTAGCTATTAAATCAAGTCACCCTCAGCATCAAATTGCATAGCTGGAAATGATCTCAGACCTTTTCCAGACCAGCTTTCCTTGAACCAAAAGCCCTGGTGAACTGTCTCATTTTCTTTCTATCCCAGTAGCTGGATAAAGGGTCCTGACTGCTGCTGCCACAGGCAGAATAAACAGCAGGTTTCAAGTGTGATATAGCTGAAGAGCACTTGTTTGTGCAAGAGGATTTTGGTGATGTTATTTATCACGGGCATTTCTCACTCCATGTTTACACATCTCTTTAGCTTCCTCAACTTACTTGTGGAGGCATTCCAGAACAATCAGCAGAGGATGTAAAGATGATAGCTTATCACCCAGGCACCAAGAAGACACATGCATCCTGATATATATCAGGATAGAGGAAGGAAGTTATTTAGTCCCCTGGAGAGTGAATGCTGGTGCTCTACAGCTCACAGAAGACAGCACATATGAAAGATTTCCAAAGGCTGGTGAGTAATTCAGTGCTGACTTATTCAGCTGCGTGGAAAACTACAAACACAGCAGCTCTGCCATATTTGTGAAATGTAAAATGAAAATATATTGATGGCTGGTATCTGCAGCTGGGTTTGTTCTGCTATTTAGGTCTTGTTTCAAATGGAAAAAGATTAGAATAATATGGTAATGCTTACACTGACTGTATTCACATATCAAGACTTTGACTATAGGCATACAGAGTAATTCTGCCTCAATTTTTGTGCTTTTGAAAACATCCTACAGGAGAGAGATGGCAAGGCAGCCTATTCATGTTCAATAGCTTTAGATACACTGGATTTCATCCTGATTTTATCAATCTAGAAAATAATAAAAAAGTTATATCAAATAAAAAATATGGCTGTTCAGATTATAGTTTTAAGAGGATATTAGAAAGGTTGCAGTCTTTCCTTGAAGCCTTCTTGGAGTTCTTAAATAAACACACAGATTTCTAGGTCTCTGTAAATCAGTCTAATACCTTTTGCCTCTGTTCAACTCTTTTCTTCTCTCTAAATTGTACAGTTACATGCACAATATTCGAAGTGAGACCAAGTCTGAAAATCATCGAGGCCCACAGCAACCTTGAAACATTAGCAAGGAACTGTAGTCCTTCCCTCAGTCCATGTAATATAGCTAACATGTCAAAATAAAAATGCCTTATGCTGTGAAGGCAGAAATGTAAGAGAGGGCAAAGAATCTACATACCCCCAGAAGGAACAGGATCCTCCACGCAGGGGGCTCCCACAGGTTTCAAATGTATTCCCTCATCTCAAGTATTTCCTGACTCAGAAACCTATGTGCTTGTATTAATAATATCATCTTAAGGCCTTGTTTGAAGGTTAAGGTCAGAAATTTGTTATACAGCTTGACTTTAATTGAATTTTATATTTACATCATTTCACATGAAAACTTGACTAAATTTCTTTTTTTTACCTCTCTGGAGATTGCACAAATCTGGGAAGCAAAACATTTTATTATACTGCAGACTGAAATTTGCTGTTTTCACAGTAAATGACCATGATGGATTGGTGCTTGTGACTCTGGAGCCAGTTCACAGAGACATCATGTCCTTCTGATAAAGGGCCTGCTAACACTGTTTGCAAGGCAAAAGCTTAGTCATTAACCATCAGCTTGATAGCTTACAAAGCCTTTTAGTCTCATATAAGGGTAAAAACACAAGAAGGGGTCAATTCTGCCCACTAGATGGGACATAAAAACTCTCTTCCATCACTCTGGTCACTACAGGTAATTTTCAACACAACCATTTTGAAGTGTAATGCAACTATTCATTAAGAAGAACTGAACAAAGATATACCTTCAAACTATGGGCATAAACGCCTTGCAGCTCAAGAGCTCCCTCAAGCAAAAGAACTTTTTGCCAGCTCTGGCTTGGACTCATAGTAAAATTCCAGCTACTGCAACTCCCAGTCAGTGAGCAGTATCAGTTCTGTGCTATGCCATTATGAGCATTGGACATATCAAAAGTTCTCTCATTTATTTACTTATTTATTTTAGTGAAAAGGGGATTGATTTGGCCAAACACTTGATCTAGGTCTATACTTACTCTTTTGAAGAGTGGAATTTGAGCTACATTTTTAACACAACCTGCAGCTATTGCTCATTGCTTGAAACAGATTGACACGGTTTAACAACCAAGCTCTGTGTAAAACTCACAATTGAAATGTTCAGAAGGAAAGGGAGTGGGTAAGGCCATGAAGCACACTACCCTTCTTTGAGGCATGTTTTTTTTTTCTTTATCTTCTTAAGTACATGGAATCTACCTGTGATTTTCTCTTCTTAGAATAGTATATCCCCTTGCCAGAGTTTTGTGAAGTTATCCAACTCAAGAAGGAATGAAAGAAATGGGATTTGTGAACACTCAAGACTGCCAAGAAAGCGGCTGAACGTAGCACAAAATCTCTTGGGTTCCAAATATTTAATCTTCTTACAATACTATAGAGTTAGAGGCCAGTACTTATTTACTGCTTTCGTACTGCAGTAACATAAACCCTACCTGAGAACCAACACATTTTGCTTTTCATGCGGACTGCATCCTAAAAAGTGTCTGTGGGCAGATTTGAATCTCAAACCACTGCAAGGGAAGATCATGACTGACTGCTGCTGCCGCTGCTTTGAAGAGAGTTGCTGGAGGAACTGCCTGCTGCCATCTATTGATGCACTGTAGGAAGGCTCTAACAGCAAGCTCCCACTCAGGTGCTTCAGTGAACATTTTCTGTGCTTGGGAGAGAAATCCTGTAGATCTGAGATCTGGGACTCAGAGAGAAACCCTTACTAGGTGACTCAAGAGCAGAAGAATTATTTAACGTAGCTCAAGCCAAGAGTTCACTACAGACAAGCCTTAGCTATGTGGGCTTAGGATGGCCTGCTCTCGAGAACCTTAAACACCATGAATATCCTTATCGCAGCCTCTTTCCCTTCCACTGCAGAGGAAGCATTAACATCTTGACTTTTAGGAGCCCCACCTTATTGAGAGGTCACAGGATCCATCCACTACTTCCGCAACTAAGAATTGGATGAATTTGTGATTGTCACCTTCACCTTCAGCCAGCCCCCACAGCACTGAGGTCACTTGGCCTGGGTAAAGCTAGGAGCCTCCTAGCTTCAGTAACACACTGAAATGAGAGCAGCACCCCTTGGGAGCAGCAAGCTCCTGTGATATTAGCTTTGTGTGACACCACTGCAGCTGCCATCACTGCAGGGACCAACTCTGTCCAAAGAAAGAGTGTAGTGATAAGGCAGCCCTCCCTAAAGGGCAGCTGCCTTTGTCCCTGCAGTTCAGAAAAACATTTTCTTCCAAGTAAAAACAGGAATAAGGGTGTGTTGAGCCTGGTACTGGATCTCTTAGTCCTAAGCAGCTCAGCACCCTAGAGGTGACCTAGCCAGAGGCAGTACCCAGAGTGTCAGTCAGCTGTGACACAAGCCAGTCCTCCTGTATGCTCATGGTGTAGGCTGAGAGAGCACAAAAGGATCACACTCGCCAGCTACAGGCTGTAAATTCAGGGTAGAAAAAGAAGCAAAAACAGCCTTAGGGATGGGGTGTAAGTATGGTTGGCACCTGGATTGCCAGTAACCTCTGCGAGGAGTGTAAGTGGTGGGGACTCACTGGCAGTGAGTGACTGCCTCCTTGCAAGCACAGAGACACCAAGGAGATTTATTTGAGTTTCTTCAGTGTTAGGCAGCAAAAGGAGGGGAGGGTTTCAGTCTGTGAACAGAGGCTAGAAAAATTATTACAGAGCATTGTAATGAAAGAAGAAAATTTTAAAAGGAAATCTTTACTCATGATCTGATCCTAGTTAACCCTGATAAGACAAATGACAGGAACATCTTTGAGTTAGTCCCTGCAGATAACAATAGGTTAGAGAGGAAAAAGAGAGGTGAGCAAAGAGCTGTGATCTCACTGGAATGGATATTTTAGTTACTATTGGCAGCCTGCTGATTCAATGCTTCCATTATTATCTTAAAACAAAAGAGCTTTCTCCCTTTACTCTCCACCTTATTCAGTCTGAGACAGATTTTATGTGCAGATTTGGACCCTGAAAGTGAAGTTCTGACTCCTGAGGTTCCCAGTGGAGATAACAAGACTTGGGTGTGAGGGGACATTGTGGGCTCATATCTTGTTTTATTTTATAGTCTTTTAATAACCTAATTTTTTTTTATGAAGTGCTTCCTCTGGCTAATACCAGAGGCAGGTTTTCATGAATGCTTTTCTATAGCCTGCACAGAATAATGGGGTGTCTGCAAAAGACTCTCCCACCACCTCTGCCCACAGTATTCATGTTATTTGTTTAAATAATCTCAAAGAACTTTTCAACCTTTTGAAACCTGGGCTCTTTCTATTAGAGATACATATCATACATGAGGGGCAGTGATAAAAAATACATTCAAAACTCTTGATTTTTGAGCCTAGGTATAGGCTGTGAGAAAGGGGCAATAGAAACTCCTCATCAAATAACAATTAAAAACTTGCACCCTCTTATTTGACAGGGAGGCCTAGACTTCATGTATCCACTGTTTTACTTCATACTTCTCAAATTTCTATTAAATTGCCTTTGGAGTGTGAATGCAAATAAAATAGGTTGGCAATCTGTCTAGAGAGACAAGTAAACTTGACAGACTATCTCAGGAGAGTCCTGTGCATTCTAAGTGGCTGCAAGTTTAGACTCAGGAAAAGATTGGTTTATTATTTATTGGCTTATAGACTTGTGAGTCTAGTGAGACTTGGCAGTGCTGTGTTAACAGCTGGACTTGAGGATCTTAAGGATCTTTTCCAACCATTCCATGGTTCTGTGATTTTGTGCTCAGCATCAACCTGCTTCCACACAGGAACCGGTGGCTCCTTTGACCAGCTTTACATACAATTTGAAGAACTGCAAAGAAAATATTGACATAGATTCTATCTATTCAATCTAATACTTACCAACACTTCCTAAAGCCTGAGAGTGAGAAATCTGGCTTTTTTTCTCTCCTTTTATTTATTTCTCACCTTTTATTAGGTGGCTTCGTTTTGTTGCTTGAACTGTACATGGAAAACTTTACCATTAATAATTTGGCAACAATTTTATTTCAAAGTCAAAAAAATGATCATGTAACTCCTAAGTTCCATGGGTGAATTTAAAAACAGTACAATTATGAAGAAAAGTGAGAATTTAAATTTATATTCAATGTTTCTCTTTTGCTTGCTTCTGAAATTTTATCAATTTCGACTTTACAATACATTACTTTTCTCGATACTCAGTGAGAAATCTGAATGGCATATGTACCACTAAGGCTTGTAAATAAAATTTTAGGACTCACAGCAGAAGAAACTTTGTGTTCTTCAGCTTATTTTTTGTCTTAATGGTGATCTTTTCTCTCTTTTCTCACAACTTTTGGCCACCACAATAAAAGCAAGATATTAGAAAGCATCTGAAGGAAGTCTACAAAGATGGTGAAGGATCTAGAAGGGAAGCTATCCAAGGAAAACCTGAGGTCACTTGGTTTCTTCAGTCTGAAAGAGTTCTCTTAGCAGTCTGCAACTTCACCATCAGGGGAAGAGGAGGGGCTGACACTGATCTCTCCTCTGGTGCCAGTGACAGGAACAGAGGGAATGGCCTGAAGTTGTGTCAGGGGAGGTTCAGGTTGGATATTAGAGAAAGGTTCTTCACCCAGAGAGTGGTTGGGCACTGGAACAGCTCCCCAGGGCAGTGATCACAGCACCAAACCTGTGCTGTGACAGAGTTCAAAAAGAATTTGGACAACACTCTCGAGTACATGCTGTGATTCTAGGGAATGTTGCAGGGCCAGGAATTGGAATTTGGTGATCCTTATGAGTCCCTTCCAGTTCAGAATATCCTATGATTTGATGATTCTAGGATTCTGTAATTCAGAGGCAGCAGCATTTCTTTTTCTGCCTATCTTCAACAAAGACAGAGGTGTGGAATAGTTAACAGCACATGATAAAGCTCTTCCAAACCCCTGGTAATCTGATCATGTTCTATAGTCTTTTCCTTTGTGAGGTTAGGGCATGCAGCAAGGACACTCACTCATAGATCAGCCTTTACCAGAGGACCAGATCTCTGAATTGCTCTCTACAATTTCCTGCACTCTATGTGTATCTATATTACAGAATACGAGTCTGATGCACGAGGTCAAAAGGGAAAAAAAGCTTGCGCCAGCAGATTTTATAAATATACCTTATAAATGAAATTTTAGTGTAAACAGAATAAGAGAGTGATTTAATTCCCAAAGATCCAGCCCAGAGACCCCACTAATGTGCTAAAGAGGTTTGAACATGGTTATATCATGCTCAAAATCAGAAAGATTAAGCAAGCTGTGGGTAAAGTATTGACTGAAAGAAGGAAATCAGGATAGAAACTCTTAGCATTTCTCCAATCAGAATGACTTAGCACTTTCCACTAACAACTTGGGCCAAACCGACTGAACTTGGGCAAATTAATTTAATTTATTCCCAAAAAAGAGTCAGAGTAGGGTGATAAGAAATAAAACCAAATCATGAAATACCTCCCCTCACCTCTCCCTCCTGCTGGGCTCAACTTCACTCCTGACTTTATCTACCTCCTCCCCCCCAGCAGCACATGGGGACACAAACTGGGCTCTGTTCATCAAACACTTTCTCTCCTGCTCCCTCCTCCTCACGGGGAGAACTCCTCACACTCTTCTCGTGCTCCAGTGGGGTCCCTCAACAGGAGACAGTCCTTCACAAACTTCTCTTCCTTCTCATGGGCTATGGCTCCTCACAATCTGCTCCAGCATGGTCCCTTTCACAGGGTGCAGTCCATCAGGAACACACTGCTCCAGAGTGGGTCCTCCATGGGGTCACCAGTCCTGCCAGCAAACCTGCTCCGTGCGGGCTGCTGTCTCCATGGGGCCACAGCTCCTGCTCCAGCACAGGTTCCCACGGGGCCACAGCCCCCTTCAGGCTCTCCATGCTCCAGTGTGGAGTCCCCCACAGGCTGCAGTTGGATCTCTGTTCCTCCATGGACCTCCACAGACCAGAGGGTCACATCCTGCCTTTCCATGGGCTGCACCATGGGCTGCAGGGAAATCTCTGCTCCAGTGCCTGGAGCACCCCCTGCTCCTCCTCCTGCACTGACCTTGGTGTCTGCAGAGTTGCTCCTCTCACATGTTCTTACTCCTCTTTCACAGCTGCCCTATCACAGCATTGAATCTGTTATCCCAGAGGTGCTACCACTGTCACTGCTGGGCTCAGCCTTGGCCAGCAGTGGATCCATCTTGGAGCCAGTTGGAGTTGGCTCTGTGGGACATGGGGAAAGCTTCTTTCAGCTTCTGTCATGCTCCCACTACCAAAACCTTGCCACACAATCGCAATACAAGCATACAGAAAAGGGATTTAAGAACAGTGTTTAAGAATGATTTAAAATTGTGAATAACGATAAAAAGTAAAATAGCATTATATCTGAAGTGGAAAGTGGGAATAAATTTACCATTATAAATCCAAAGCACAGGTAACCTCTTTTTGTGCACAAAATTAGCAGAAAAATGATTTATCTCTCTGAAAATAAACCCACCTTTTCAAAGCACTGGCACACACATTCTGCGCAGAGTAAATAGAATTATTATGGCTCTTCTTCCACTTTGCTTATCAGTAGTCTCTACCCTTTTCTCTACATTGAACTGTCGAAAGAAAAAGGCAGAAAAAAAAGGACCAACAAATTAAACCACTATACATGTATAATATATAATATACAATATACAATATACAATATACAATATATACTATATATTATATATTATTATGTATTATATATATTATATTTATATAATATATACAATATATATTATATCTAATATATTATATCTATAATATATTATATAGTATATATAATTTATTTTTATATATATTATATAGAATATATATATAATATATAATATATAATATATAATATATAATATATATATTATATATTATATATAATATATATTATATATTATATATATTATATATGCATTTAATTATATTTTTAAATTTTAATTTATAATTAGAGACATTACCTCTGCTACCAACAGGAATGTTTGATTCCTTTAAGCAAGTGCTTTTATTGTTACAGTCACAGCCTCTTCCCTCTTTCTTTTTAAGAACAACCAGAATCACCCTTCATTTTCTTTTAACAAAATCTTATTGTTTTGTTACAGACTTCATAGATAATTTCAGCCCACTTCAAGGATCCCACCTGAAATCCCAGATGACAGTATGGAACTTAGGTTCTCCTTCCTCAGTGGTAGGCAGCATGACTTTGAAAAGCCTTGGGCTCCCTATTCTCTCCTTGCATATCTGAACTTAAAATTGAAAGAGATTAAATAGATGTAACTATCTCTTCCATTCCTGCAATAAAGTGATCCACTGTACAGAAGAATAAATTTCAAGAAGCACTCCAGGGGAAAAAAGATACATAAAAGGTATTGTGGTTAAAACAGTGTCTGCTTAACATCGTGGAGCTATAGCTGTGAGATTAGCAACAAAATATTACTGTTAAGCAATGACTTGTTGGCTAAAACCTTGCCCCTCCTGAACCCCCAGCACCTGACATCATCATGCTGTCTCCAGCCCTCTGTCCTTGCCGCTGCCACGTGTTAAGTTCAAGAAGCCCAAGTCCTCTCTTACTCTGGAAGATGCTGGCTGTTCATTAAGAGACCTCTCAGAACCTTGCCTTTTCCACAGGGCTTGTGAATGGCCATCAGCCAGTAGTGGGAGCACTACTCTGCTCATAGTTACCTCTGCTGCTGATCACACAGCATTATTCATGATAGTGACCTTGCTAAAATAATTAGTGTTCAAAATAAAGAACTTGCAAGCATACCACAGGACTCCTCACTTAATCAACTTCAAATTTCTTTGCAGACATCTCTTTTGTCCTTTTTGTTCATATCTCTGTACACACAAACCCAGTTACTTATCTGCTGAGATCATTCTATCAATAGTTGCTCATCTTCCTGTCCATTTCTGAAACCAAACAAACACACACTTACTTTCCTTTTCCCTCAAAAAGTAGAATGAAAAACAATGGAATTCATAAACCACTGTATCCTAACTAAAATTATAGATGTTGCATTTTTATTTTCAGAAGATAAAATGCTATGACTTACTGGTAATTTGCTATGCTGAAGTAATTACTAATATGGCAATTTTTTCAATACTTCAGACAGGATAAAAAATAGCTCATTTAATATATGGCAAATAGACTTTACAGTACAATGAAAAAGATGAAAGAGGAGACTTTGAAGAGACCTATCTTCAGATTTAAAGTAGGATTAATAATATGCCATTGGCTGGCTGAAACTACCCAAATAACTAATGGCAATTACCAAGCAATCCTTCAAAATTACTCATCAATAACAACACAATTTCATGAGGTCCCTGGGTTCCTTTTGTCTGATACAGAATAGCCTGAGTGTTCAAAAAAGTATATAAATTTAAAGTTTGATCAAATTCCAATAAAAAGCTATAACAATGATTTCAGTAGGAACTGGATTGGATAACTTTTGTGCGGGAGGCACTTGAGCAGGTGGAGGGCTACTCTGTTACTTGTTACAGCTATTGACCAGGAAAGTACAGTAATTTCACGATTATAAGTTGCACCTTTTTCATTGAAGAATCCAGCCTACCCCAGTAGTGCAGCTAATCATCAGGTGCGGCTTATTTATGGACAAATCCCAGCCAAATGGCAACCCGGAAGAGAGAGCCGGCTGGGGAGGGTGCCTGGGGCTGCCTTTAAAGGCTTCGCTGGTCTATGAAAACTGTTTGCAACTTGAGCACCTGACACCAAACCCCGCCCTGGCGGAATTCTGTTACTAACTCGTTACTTTGTCGCACATGGATCCTTGCTTTAAAAAAAAAAAAAGATGTGGCTTATATTCAGGTGCGGCTTGTATATGGACAAATCCCGTGGTCTACCCGGATGTGCGGCTTATAATCAGGTGCAGCTTATAATTGTAAAATTATTGTAATTGATGCTGAGCACAATTGATAACTAACAGACATGACCTATATATAAAGAAGTATTGAAAAGGGCAATAGAAACATAGTTGGATATAAGGTTTAGTGAAGAAAAAAAAGCAGTAAATGGAAGAAAGGCATTTCATGAGATACAATTTACTGTTTAGTATTCTTCCCATCAGTTTTGGAACAACCTGTTTTATAAAGTTCTCTAAATATTTTCTAAGAGATGATATCTCTCAGCATCATTTGAAGATATATTCCAAAATAAAATTTCTTCTTCATATTTCTCATCTATTTACAGACTATCTCCAGAAAGAAAGAATCATTCCCAGCTCTTGCTTCTTCCTTCTCCTTGAGCAGAAACTGAAGCCCAGAAATTTCAGTCTGAATATAAGGAAAAACTTCTTTACTGTGTGTGTGACCATGCAGTAGAACAGATTTCTCAGAGAGGTATGGAGCTTCCCTTGATAGCATATTCAAGAAGCGATAGAATACAATCCTGTGGCATGTGCTCTAGAATGACCCTGCTTGAGCAGGGAGGTTGGACCAGAGGACCCCTGTGGTACCTTTCAATCTGTGATTACTGATGGAGGAGGAAGCTGGCATTAAATATTGTCAGAATGACATCATCTGTCCTTTTAAAGCCAAAATTTACAGCTCACCAGTTGTGCAAGTGTAGGTATAAATAAAGATAGAATGGGTGAAAATGCAGCAGCAAATATGTGTGTAAGAAGAATTTACTAACGGGAAAGACAAATTGCTTGTAAATATTTATTCTAGAGTCTTGTAGTTCATCACAACTACATTTAGTTATGGTGGGAATGTACCACCACTCCTCAGAGTTGACTGGGATCTTCAGTACCATCCTGGCAGTGACATCTTTCACCCCTCCCTGGTGACTGTCACCTAACAGGCAGGACAGCCAGCAATTGCAGTGGCTTTCCTCAAAAATACTGGGTTTGATGGAAGGTTGAGTTCTGTATTGCATGGCCTCTACCTCTAGGCAAATGCTGAAGAAAAACACGCAAACCCACATATCGGCCCATTTGTTAACATTTTCCTGCCAGCTTGCAACCATAATTTCCATAAATTCCTTTTCCTACTCTTTGGAAGAAACTTGTCATCTCTAATCCAGACCCTTTGCCTCTGACCCTTTCCCCCCACCAGCTGCTTTTCTCTCTGAACAAAACTGGGTTGGATATTTCCTGCTCATTCTCAAAGCTAAGGAACTCTCCTCCCTGGAAAGTGGAATGTATGATGGCACACGCCACTGGATACCATGGCTTCAGTGAGTGCTACAACTTCTGACATAATTCATATATCCTGCAGAGCCTACCATTAAGAGTCATAATGCCATCACATTCTTCTGAAGGAAACAGAAATATATCCTGTTCAATTCACTCCTTTGAACATGGTCATCTAACATCCTAGCCTGTCCCAACCCAATTCCAGATGCCTCTCTCTTAAGGTCCAAGGTTTCCAGAGACCCTCTATCACAGCTTCACTTGAGCAGTAGTGGGCTCACCCTCTGGAACCTGCTCTACATCATTCTCTGAGGGTCTCTTACCCCTCAACACACCATGTGAGAGGTAGAGCATGCAGAAAAAGTTCAACACCACTATCAGTAATGTGGTTTTTAAAAAATGCAGTTCAGTGCATAATTTCATCCTAACAGAGCCAGTGTGAGTTTTATTAAGTTAGGAGTCCATTTATAAGGACTGTACCCAGCAGAAGCACAAGTTACATGAAAGAAACAGATTCAGCTCAGAGCCTGAATCCTGTAACAGATGGGCTGGCCATGCTTGCGTTCATGGAACTGGCTCTCCTCTCTGAGTCTGCATGACATTCATCAGCTCAAGGCATCTGCTGGTGAGCACCATGCAGACTCAGAGAGAGGAGCCAGTTCCACAAACACAAGCGAGTTCAGTGCTCAGCGGGTCACTAATCCTTAATCGTGTTCACAGCTTTGTAGGCTGACGCAGCGTCGATATAAAAATACACAGATTTGCCAGACTAAAATCCTCCCACCTGACTCAAGATTCATGAAAGGACATGGGAATGGAAATGGTTCTATGACATGTAAGCTCTGAAGAACATTCTTGGGCTGTGTTACATCCAGGTGCGGTGCCAGGTGCAATATTATTGCTCAGGGAATGGAAAATTAAGACTGTTGGGGTTTTATCACTTGGCAAGGATAGAGTCAGACCACAACATGCATTAAAGTTAACTGCAAACTGAGTTACTGTGGTCTGAGAAGCTGACTCATCCCCAAAAAGATTTTAACTAACCATCTGCATGCTTCTGACTCATTGCAACTAAGGAATAAACCCTATATATTTAGATTAGTTTGATATGTTTTGCTCTACCATGGCACCAAGTCAGGAGTGCATAAACAGGCCAGGTTAAGGCAATTCACCTTTCCATCTATAAAGTGATCATCTGTTCAGCCATTAATACTTCTAGACATTCAGCACAGCCTATTAGGAAAAGTTTGTAAAACATTTTGGTCCCTAAGGATTTTGTTTCTATGTTGTGCTCTGAAAATCCGTATTTAAAACAAAGATACCCCCTAAACCTTATACTCCTAGCTGGAGATTCAAGGAAAGCTGTTCAATTTGCACAGAGAGGTTTGAGCTTCTACAGTGTACCCCATAGAATATTTTGCCAGCAAGATTTTTGACTGATGTTTGTAAATCCTCACAAGCTTAATTAATTTGAGTCAAACCTAGAGTTCTTTGGTTCAGTGAGTGTTCTTGAATAAGAAGCAGAATCCTAGTGAACTGTGGAATGATATAGCACAGGTCCCTCTAGAAACAGATTACAGTAATTTCACGATTATAAGCCACACCTTTTACATTGAAGAATCCAGCCTACCCCAGTAGTGCGGCTAATCATCAGGTGCGGCTTATCTATGGACAAATCCCAGTGAAATGGCAACCCGGAAGTGAGAGCTGGCGGGGAGTGTGCCTGGGGCTGCCATGAAAGGCTTCTCTGGTCTATGAAAACTGTTTGCAACTTGAGCACCTGACACCAAACCCCGGGCTGGTATGATTCTGTTACTAATTTGTTACTTTGTCACACATGGATCCTCGCTTAAAAAAAAAAAAAATTTTAAAAATGTGCGGCTTATATTCAGGTGCGGCTTATAATTGTGAAATTACTATAAATTCCATAACTAGAATAGAGTTGCATGATATGTTTTTCAAGTGGCCAGATTCAAGGATTGTTTTTGTTAAAGCTTTCTGGTAGAAAACACCTCAGCTACACAGAAGCATACTACAGATTTTGATTTTTGCATTTCAGATTACTAAACTATCAAAGGTTAGACTTAAGTTTTGTTTCCAGAATACTTTTTAACTGCATTCTTCCTAAAAATACATTCAGCACTAAAATCAAAGCCAAAACACTGAGAAATACTTTATTTCCAGGTAAAAAAATGTTTTTCTCACAAGATAAATATTCACTTATGCACAAAAAAGAGAAAACATTGGCTCCTCAGACAAAATGTGCAGCCTTAGGCTATTGTGCCATTTTGTTCCATTATGTCTGCAGCAAAGCTTTAACAGACCAGTGATAAAAAACACACATTTTATTTTGTTTATGACCAAGACAAAGTATTTGTCTACATATATGGATAAAAATACTTTCCTAATGCAGTTTAAGATGTATTTGGTAGTTCTGGATTGCTTGAATATGATTGATTTTCCTGTTTTATCCTTATCTTTCTCAATAAAAAAGTAATGTGGACATATATCAGCATAATTCATGCCTAGCCATTCTCAAGGCTCTAAAGAGTTTTATGATGTTTCCCCTTAAGTCAGGGTGTACTTTACCAGATCAGCCATTTGATGTTTTAATGTATAGCTTAAGGATTCCTTTGCCCAATAAATCCCTTGATGTTTGTATCTTGATGTTTGATAGACTTTGTGTCACTTTGGCAGGTGTCTAATTCTACTTACACCAAAACTAAAGAATGATTCCTAAACTTTAAAGGGCAAGAAAAATGTGAAATAGAAAATCTGATTAAGAAGCACTTAAGAAATAAATAATAAAATTACATCTAAAATGAACAGTCTATCTTAGACTGTTTGAGTTTTTTAATCTAAAGCTGTTGCTTGATTGGTTATTTTTCCCTTGTATCAAGGAAAAGCCTAGCTTTTGGAGATACTTAGTAAAAACATGATATGGGGCACAAGAAATGCATGTTTTATGGGAAGAAGGACCAGAGACCATGCACCATGGGACATTCGATCACCATCACCTACAAGTCAGCAGAGGACAATCACAGTCCTAGGTTCCCATTCTGCAAGGGATCTGGACAACAGTTACAAATTATTGCCTGCCCTGAAAATGCAGAACATCTCATTTTCTGGCTAGGATTCATTCCATATTTGAACCACTGGCTTTTTTCATGGGTTTACCAGGAAGAGAGCTAAATGGAACATCTAAGCACATTGGAGTCCACTGTTACAGAGCTCAGAGCAGAAACAGCCCATCTCATCCACAGGAGATGCTGCCCAAGGCATGCACATAATGTCTCCAATGTAAAAAATCTATGTAAAACACATCCAAGTGACCTGATAAACAAGCACAATTTTTTCATGGTAATTCATTATGAGGAATACTTCCCTTAATTCAAACATGCTCAGTTTGCAGTTCATAATGGCAGAGAGGATTTGCAAAGCTCTCTTTTCCTCAGTGGCAACAGGGAGAAGGCAATTTTGAGACTTCTGAGCTGAAGGCAAAGCCCACATAAGAAACAGGTTGGCAGCCACAACACTGGCATAAAATATGGCCACCAGGTACATCATGAGATCTGTTTTTATTTTCCTTTTTTGCATTAGTGGTGCTAGGATTTCTGGAGTTTATGCTTCTTCTGAAAGGTGGAGGCTATCTTTAGAAATGATGAAGATAAAAGATTTTCTTAAGCACAGGCTGTCACATAAAGTTTTATGACAAAGACAAGTTATTATGGGATTAAATATAAAATCTGAAGGAAATGTCAGAAGTGCATGACTTTCTGAAGGGCCCCTCTTGCCTGAGGGAGTCCGATGGACCAGTTGTCTGTGATTTTCCTCCCTGCCACTTTTTTCCAACACCTTCTTCCCAAGGACAGTGCCTTTCTGGACTTAACTCATGCCTGTATGGCTTCAGCTGTGTACAGTCTATCCTGAGCTGCAGATGACTGCTCCAGCATGTCAAGCAGGACCTTGAGCCACCCTCAGTTCCTCCTGCCTTCACAGACTGTTTAAGGCATCCAGCTGGAACAGTCCTTGGGAATCCTTGTCCATATTGCAGTTGCCTGATGGAGTCCCTGCTTAAACTTAGGAAGGAGACATTAATATTCTGTCCTTTATTTTCAGAGCTGTAACTTCTACTGTAGTGCCTGCAGGGGCTACTTCTCAGCATAAAATAGCAGGAGGCTACATAGTACCCTTGAAATTTCCTCATAGTGGCAGAAGGAATCCTGCTGGGACCCAGACAGCTGCCAGGACTAGCAGGCTGCCAGCTACACAGCTCTTCAAGATCCTCCAGGAGAAAAGCTTCTTATCCATGCAAGTCCAACATCTTATTAAAATCTCTTTCACCAGACATTAACTAATCAGCCCAACCAGATCCGTAGAGGTATTTTGAGCTCACTCTCACCCTCCTCAGACCCTTTCCAGCTATTGCACAGTGTCCTGGCAGCAACAGCCAGGAACTCACAGGCAGTGAGTGCCATCGGATGGTGCCCTCCCCATGCTGCCTGGGGCTCCGAGCCCATCTCTCTGCAGGTTAAATGCTTCCTGCTACACAGCATCCTCGAGGTGGAACATGCCTGGTATCTAGAAAAGGGAATATAGTAGTATGGCATGTTGTGAACAAGAGGAAAAAGATAGTCTGGTAGACATATATGCTAGCACTGTCCCTCCAGAGGATGAGACCCATATAGAAGCAAAAAAACCTCAACCCCTCCCAAAAAACGCAAACCAAACGAAACCAAAACCAAGACAAAACAAAACAAAAAACAAACAAACAAAAAAAAAATCACTAAAAAAAACAAACCACAAAACAAATTAAAAAAAACCAACCCTGAACTTCATAATTTATGCAGCCAAATGATTATTATAAGCTCCTCTGCTTTACTGTCCCGTTTCAACATGCTGCCTTTGTCTCACATTCAGCATTTCCCCTTACGTGTCCAATGGGTGGCTGCTGTGCCATGTGTGCTCACAGGCATATCCAGGGGCTTAGAGATGTTATGATTTCTGGCAAAAAAAACCAAATATACATGTTTGCTTCCTGGCTGGATAGTCAGGATCTTTCCTCACTTCCAGACACCCACCTTCCTCTACTACAACACTACATGCAATTAGTAGCTTTTATAGTACTATAGTATAGTACAGCAAAGATCTGCATGTGGAAGAGCATATGAAACCTACAATCTTTTGTTGTAACACAACTTTTTGTGTTTTTTAAGGAATGAAAACTAACTGCAAATATGTTTAGTTTAGGTTGCCTTTTGCAAAATGTCTCAAAACAATCCACTTGAAAAAATATTTCTTTGCAAAGATTAAGGCACTTTCAGGAGTGTGGGTTATATTTCTTAGAATGGCTATGACTAAATGGACATGAGACACTTTTTAAAAGCTCAGGAGAGAAGTTATGTTCAGTTGCCTACTCTTTCCTAAAGCATAATCTGATAGACTTAACTGTACTTCTAGCCACAGTTTTAACAGCCAGCAATTCGCACAAGATTTACACATGGTAAATATCAGAAACCAGCTAAATCATGTTGTTGGGAGCTGAGCTAAAACATAAGTCTATTTAATGAGCTTGAAGAACGGCCCATATTTGTTCAGAGAAACTCGCTCATCTGTCTCCTTAGAGGGTGCTCAGTTGCCTTGGCAGACTCATCCCTATCCCTGCTCCAAACTAGTCGGACCACATTTCTCTCCCATGGACACCACTGTGTAACAGATCAGAGATGGTGGGGCTTCCTGGGCACAGTGAGCTGCTGCTGCCCTGGCAGCTGCCATGGCACTGCTGTTTCACTAGTTGTGTGATGTTTGCAATGATTCAGCTAGAAGCAGGTCAGCACTTTCAGGGGATCTTCCTTGGGGATAGACCTCATTGCCTAACTCCACCCGCCACTAATCCACAAGAACAAAAAGCACAAGTCCTTGTGAACAGGCATGCTTTGCCTTTTTAAGTGCATAACAGGAATCACTATCCTCCCTCCACTAACCTTACTGTTTTCTTCACCTATTTTTTTCTATGGAACCCCTTGTTCTCTTCTTCTTTCCTGCTTAACTTTTCTCTGCCTTTAGCTTTTTGCCTTGTTAATTGATTATTCCTTCTTTGTCTCTCTTTCCTTCCCTCCCTGCCTCCTCTTTTACAGAAGGTGACACACTGCTCATGCTGAGAGCATCTACCAGATGACTGTGAAAACAAGCTCTGGCTTCTTCTGACTGCTGGAGGAAATGACAGATGCCCCTTCCAAAGTGACTGCCACACAAGTGCCAAAAAATTGAGAGATTAAAATCAAGTTATTTTCAGGTGGAAACGTATCACCCTACCAGGACCTGAACAGCTAACAGGAACCTGTATGCAGTGTATGTATGAGGCTTTCTGCTCAGGCTGTTATTCTGGTCTGGCAGCTCTTCTGCAGCAGCTTTTGCAGACACATTTCCCCTTGACAGATTGAAGATTTTGTTCCAAGATGTCCAAATTTGACCTGAAACAGATTGCATAAATAGGACATTGCATAAATAAGTATTAATATCTTCCTATTTTCGTACCTTTACCAAGAGCAGCATCCTCCTCCCTGCTCTGCAGAGAGAGAGACTGACACACCGCACAGTGCAATGACAAGCTCTGTGTCACACCACAAAGCAGTAACAGAGCCCACAGCTCAGACACAGCTCCTCGGTAACTACTAGGATGATAGTTGGGGTTTAAATTCTCTTCTACAGAGACACCCTTCAAATACTATGTGATTTAATTAGACATCATTTAATAGTCAACCCTTGCATAGACTCATGTGACATGGCACTCTCTGAAAGGGCCAAATAAAAAAAAAAAGATTACTGCAAACTGTTACCCTGTGATTTGAAAACTTCAGGACTTTGGAAATATGAAGGGTCAAAGTCAAAACCTGAAATCCATCTACTGGATAAGAATTTCCATCCACCCTCCATTGGTAAGGGTTGTTTTGACACACCAGTCTAGAATAATGACCAGATCAGTTTGGTTTCAAATGCTGCCTTTGGAGTCTGAAGAAATTAAGACTGTCTGGAATTTAAGCACATTTAAACTTTCAAAGCCACTAAAACATTCAACACCCAAGAGGTGCTTTTTTGGCTTTAAATCTTACATGTATTTTTCATCTTTTACATCTTTTCATCTTTTACATTATCTACCTTGCCCAAAACATATTTGAGTCAATATTGCATGGTTTTACTGCTGCATTTGATATACAACAGAAAGCTGTAGAACAACAGACAGATAATGGGAAAGCAACACCAGTTCTGTTTTAATAAGGTTTGCTATGGTAGCTACTTTATGCCTTGTGACTATAAAGGACAACATGAATAAGACTGAATGAATCTTTCAGATCCTCCAACCCCATTTTGCTCATTTAGTTTGACCTCCTTTGTTTGAAAACAAAATGAAAATTGCAATAAAACCCCCAGGCCATAAAATTTCAAATCAAAATCAAACCCATAAATTTGACGTACTAGAGCCAGGATAAAAAATACTGCTAGTCTGCATTTTACAATAGCTAAGATGTGGAGAAGCATTTTTTTCCTTGATAGAAATTGTCTATAAAAGGCTTGTAATACTAACATTGCTGCTTCTTCCTGCACATTCAGTCTTGTCTTTGGCCCATCACACAGGGAAGGGTGCTCTATTACACCTCTTGCTACCTCAGGACTCTTCTCTAACACAATAATATCTGCAGATCCTTTCGGAGAGCTCTGTGCTTGTCTAAGCACTACAAGAAGCTGCATCAAAAGGCCAAATCTCCGTCACGTTTATCAGAGTTTTGCATATACCGATATCAGCTGTATCAGACCAGTGAAGACACATTAGAGATGTAGTTTGCTACAGAGAAATGTTGGGTTTGTTGTGGTGGCTGTGTCTTAGGAGTGATTAGGCATGCTACATCTTCCAGACCCATCTGGTCCCTCATCCCCATGCCCCACAGAAGTCTGCAGCTCACTCAGAAGAGCCAAATGAAGAGAGAAGTCCCTCTAAGGCAGTTCTTGCCACTGCTTTCTCTGCAGGAGATAGCTGGAACACTGTAGGTTTTTCCCTCTGGGCAAAGCCAATTTAGAAGAGCTTTCTACTCCTTGCCCCTCCTTTCTGGACTCCAGGAATTTTTCCCTTCACTCTTTCCAGTGTTATGCTGAGGCAACTCCTTAGCATATCATGTTCCAAGCCGTATCAGTAGAATGATCCAGATTAAAAATGGATCCAAATTAAAAACGTGTCACAAATAGAGATTTTTTTTAATGCCTGGTATATCTTATGGTCTTGCTTGTACAGCATGCACAGAGAAAGCTGTATCAGCACATTAAAAGAGTGCTTGATGGACTGCAGAATGGAGATGGGAAGGAGAGAGAGAACTATGGAAAGACCATCGTCCCTTCAGCAGGTGGAAACCACCCCCAAGCAATGCCAGATCTGTCCTTGGGCCTGAGTCCTTTTAGAAGAGGCAGTCCTGTCCCAGGAAGGTCCTGCTTCTCTCTTCTGGTCCTCAGATACTTCATCCCTCACCACAGTGCCAAGCACTTCTGGGGCTCTGCTGGGAACTAGGCCAGACAATTCCTCGGGATCAGAAGTAATACCCAGGGACAGGAACTCCTAAACCTGCATGTCTGCTAAAGAAAGTATGAGATTACAATAACCTGGATTTGAGAGAGAGTGTGTGTATGTGTGTGTGCATGTTTCATTAAGCCAAACTGTTACAGATATTTAAAGAGCAGTCAGGCACTCAGCTGGCAGTGATCTCCAGAAACGCAAGGGGCAGACAGACCAGAATGAGCAGCAAGAATAATTACTATACCTAAAGCACAGTCACATTAAATATTTAATAAATTATCTAACTTCCTTGCCAGCTCCATTTTATTTTCGTGTCATGTCCTTGCCAATCTGTCAAGAACAGCAAGAATATTTCAAGACTAAAGTTGAAGCTGAGTCAAGTTGGTCATATTCCTTTATTTAATTATGCTACTGTCATCCAGTTGATCAAGATCAGGCCATAGAATTTGGACCCAAGGCTAGATATATTGAATGACATATTGAACAGAGAAGCCCAGTTGCTCACAAAAGGGGGTTTCCTCAAAAATCCAGTAACACACTCCTTTCTGAGAACATCTCTTTGAATACTCTGTACAAACACAGATAGAACTTTCATAAGAAAAGGAATTGTCTTTACTTAAAAGTGATGTGTCAATATTATTCTTCCCAATAATAATACATAGGTTGAAAATACAGGAATAACATGAAAAGTTCTCAAACATTTGTCTTGCGCTGTGTATCCAATTCCTTATGTGTTTCAGAGTCTCACTGAATAAAAACCAAGAGGATCTACTCTAAAATGACAGAACATCTCGTCCACTCCATGAAAGGTAAATGTTTCAATTATTAAACATCTCAAAAGGTATGTCATGGGCACACTATGAATACTGAACATTGAAATCCACAAGAGGGACTGAAATTATTGAGCAGGAAATGTCTGGAAAAATCATTGGGAGAAGAAGACCTCATGCTGCAGTAGGGGACCAAAAGCCTAACATCCTCTCTAAACTGAAATCTGATGATAGTATAAGCCAAGTGCATGAGAAGGATGCAGATGTGTGTGTACACTGAAGTCCTTACAGTTCTTGTTGACAGCATGCTGAATTTATCCTCTGCCTACATGACACATGGCACAAGTCATGGATCTTTCTGTAGGCATAGAATAGTCACAATCCGGTTTAAAGCAGTAGCTGAAGCATGTCTTTCTGTCCTTCCCCCCGTTAACAGGGTTTTTCACACTCCAGTTTGACTTACCTTGTTCAGTGAACAGATGGTATGTCAATGTTTTCTCATCGAAATTACTTGGAAAACAGAAGGCTGCGCCATGCTTTTTTTTTTTACCACATCCTCTACATACTGTTTTCACCTCTGAACTATAAACATGCTTTTGTTCATCTCAGATGCCAGTGTCACACCTATAAAAATGGTCAGGAAGTACAAATGAGTAGTGACAGGTATACACTTAGAACTTTTATTCTGTCAAATTCATTCTACCAACAGTAGATTTCCAGAATCAATACTGATTGACAGCCAGTCCTTCTAAATATCAGCATCCTCATGAATCAAATCGACTCTGTATCATACTGCATCTGTACAGACGACATAAGAAAAGCAAAACCTTGAGACCTTCAATTAGGCATGTCTGTGATTGATGTGCCTAAGCACACTGTATACACAAATGTACTTGCTGAATAATTTGTACTTAATATGCTTCCCAATTTTGTTGGGAATGCAGCAACTTTGACAAACCCATCTACATGTTTGCAAGACTGATAATACAAGCCTCTTCACAAGAAAACAGGTATTTCTTCATTCTCAGCTAGACAAGTTATCAAGTCTCAATCAGAGCAAGGACATTTCATTCTTGTAAATACTTCATGCCTATCTCTAGTGCTGATGACAAGATTCTGGCCTTGAATCAATGTCACCAGTCACCAGCCAGTGGCAGCAGACCCACTTGTTCTGTGATTTTGTACAAGAAGCCACATTATTGTATGACCTGAATGTTTGAGAAAGCCTGCTATTCTTGGACTAAATGCAACCAAGAATCCTCACTGGAGATGGCAGTGGGATGCAACTTTACCTTCCAAATCATTCAGCATTTCCCTCCAGTGTCCAGCATTTCCCTCTAGTGCCCTAGGAACATCAGTTTGCTACACACCTTTCTGTGTGACTCCTCTAAAACATGGAGGAATGTCCAGATCCAACATAACTGGGAACACTCAGCATCTATGCATGAACACCATCTGGATCTCAATTTCACATTTATTTAGGGTACTGCCAAGCTCTATGTGGAATTCCTAAAGCCAAGGTCTTCTTGCAGAAAGTACAAAGTTAGGTATTCAGCACAATGTGCAGAGAGTGGGTCAAGCCTAATCCAGCTGACTGAACTAGGATGATCTGAAATTCGGTCTCTCCTCTGGGCCTGAAACCAGCGCTTCAAGCATCCTTCCATGTCTGTAACCTGGTTAGAAATGCAAGACTGAAAAGATACCAAGCTGTTCTAGTGGCTGTTAATCATACTTTCATAAAAGCCAAGGTGTTCAGGTTTCAGGGACAGATTTGTCTTGTTTTTATTCCAAGACCTCCCACTCTCAGGAGTGTGAGCTTCTAACTGTGGATTCCAGAGTCCATTCAGGTGAGTGTACCAAGTGGCTCTTTACTGGCTTTAGTAATTTCTAATTTTTTTTTGTTTATGTAGCAACAAAAGAATGATCAAACCTAATCTGGAACAAAGCTCATTGTAAACTTCAAACCTTGTAAAGCTCAAGAGAAGAATATACATGCTAATATTTTTTCACTATTTTCTTATTAATTTGTTGAGTATAGACAGGAGGTTCTTTAACAGCCCTCCTCCCTCCTGAGCATTGAGTTTCCCATTTTCACTGATCATTTGAAAAAGACAAAAAAAAAGGACTAAGTGAAAATAATAGTAAAATCAGTTCCTAACTTCTCAGGAAATTATTCTGATTCCTTAATGAGTGAGAAGGTTTAGGCACTAGATTATTAACTATTTTTACTAAGCAATGAAAGTAAGCCCTGAGCTTTTGTTCAGCCATTGGTATTCAGAAAATAAAAAAATAATATATGTGGCTTTCATTTAATGTTTAGTGAAAATTCTCTAGGTTAGATACAGCATTCTTCCTTGATAGTGTAGGCAGCACCAGTAAAATCAGTTCTTGGTATTTCATCTAAAGAGATAAGCCACTGCACTGAGCCAAATTACTGGTGTTCCCAGCTATATGTCAAGAGGACACTAGATATGTTGAGTAAGCAATTCACTCAATGCCTGCACTGCAAATGAGTAGCATTTTAAAGGCATGTGATAGACTACCCAGTTTTTGCAGCTTTCCAGACATTTAGGAGAAAAGCAGTGCTGTTCTTTATTTTGAGCACTGTCTCATTTCAGACAATTGCAAACTATGTCAGCAAGCTGCAGTGCAGGCGTATTCTGAGGTTTCACACAATTACTAGGGGCAACAGAATCTTGATAATTATTTTCACTTTTCACCTGCTCAACCAGAGTAGCTGAAAGAGATCAATTTCATGCTGTAACTGAATTCCCAAAGGAACCAGAAGCCTCTGGTTGCACACACTGCAGCTCAAACACAGCATCTCATTCATATGCTCTGGAAGGCTTTTGGGAATAAGAACAGCACTGTCACTTAAACACGTGATTTACACCTGCAAGTCAACTAGCAATGTTAACACACTTGGAGATCAATCCTATAGTGGTATATCATAGCAGACCTCTCATTTGTTCATTTTTACTGTTTTAACATGCAGCTTAATGTACTCAGTCGGACATCATATTTCAAAGCAAAGTACTTTCCACACTGTATAATTCCACTGTGTAATTCCAGTGTGGAACTTGTCACTTCAGAACACTGAGGTGGCCTAGAGTGCAGTTGAGTTCAAAAGCAACTTTGTGCAGGCGCAGTTCAGAGGTGGCTGCCCAACGTGACTGCCTAGATGCAAGAGCTTTCTCAGAAAGCTCCTTGAAGTACTGGGCCTGGGAATAATGATCAGGGAAAAGATCACTTTCTGTATATTCTGATTTGATGTACTTGCCTTCAATGCTTTTTTCCTGATAGTAGTGAGAAACAGGGCTGCTCAGGGCTTAGTCTGATATGCTCATCCCTGTGTTTTCCTGTTACCAGCACTAACTGCAATTACTGAGCAACATGGATGCTGCACAGTTTTCCTCAAGGTAACCTCCCTGAACCTGCTATCCTTCCTGTGACCGACAGATTGTATGTACAATAGATAATAAAAAAATAAAATGGATATTAAGTGTGTTTACACAAGCTAATTGCAGCCAATAGGCCTGAACAGACCCAATCAAAGTGATTTCCTTCTCTGTCCTTCCTCTGATTTCTTACTATCATCTCCCCCACAGGGCATATGGCAGAGTTATATTTGAGAGAAGGTAATGTTATCCCTGATTCAAAAAGATGTATTGCTTGTATTTTTCTAAAAGAACATAAATTTGACAGTCTTTCTAGTAAACCACTGCTCAAAACACTCTCCAAAGGCTCCAACAATATATCTTATTTCCAAATTGTTTTGTATGAACTATATCAAGCTTAAGCACATGATGGTTATGTTAAAAAAAAAAAAAAAAA
>VRYO01001878.1:13913359-13972381 GCA_009812075.1 Sialia sialis | reverse complement strand
CTTATAATCGTGAAATTACTGTACTTGGTTTTTGGCAGAGACACATAGCTCCATTCTCTATTGGCATTTTAAACTCTATTAGTCAGGGGTTCTGTTGTTAATTTTATGGCATTGGTTGACCCCTGCCAAAACAGCCATATTCGTACATCAAAGAAAGGGGAAAATATTACTCAGGGTTACAAACGTTGGAGAAATGAAAATGTATTTAGAGATATCTCTAGGACAACTTTTGTAACATATCCCACAAAACATATAAGATGGCAAAAACATAAAAGATGGCAATGCTATCCTCTTCTCTAGCCCTGAGAAGATCATTACAAATAGGTATTTTTTTTCACTTCCAAGAGCTGCCTTTCATATTGGGGAAGAAATTTTGATAAATCACAGCTTTCATGTGCCAGCCAGAAGGCTTCTATTTTCGTTGAAGTGCATTGTAAGTATAATACTAAATCCTTACAAATACCAACAGACTTAGGGCCTGCTTCTGGAAGGTGCTAAATGTCTTCATTCCTTTGTAGGTCAAATAAGCCCCTACTATCTATCAAATGTAATACTGGACCATTGCTTTCTTTAAGTGTCATTATTTTTAAAAACACATTACACAAGACTTCTGATATATAGCCCGCTCTGCTCTGTTTCTTATTGGCAATTTATCTGGCTGCCAGACTGACCTCACCACAGCTGGAGACACATCATACAGCTCTGCAGAAGCAGCTTAGTGCTAGTTTATTACCCAAGGGATAGTCCTGCATGAGTGCATCTGTATTGCTCCACGCTATAGCCTGGAAACAACGCTTTTGTGTGGAAGTAGTCCAGCTAGTAAACATGGCTGCTCTGTCAGATTGCAATTAGTTCCCTGAAGAACCATGGAGCTCTCTTTGCTCAGAACTCCAAGAAATAAAATATTGAAAAATAGTAGAGATATCACTGCCTATAAAACAACAGATCAAGGGCAGCTCCAAGCAAACTGGTTAATGGCCTTGGGGTAAAAGAGAAAAACAGGGGCATGGAAAAAAGCAAAGTATATAAGCAACAGCAGTTACAAGTACTTCGCCCACAGTAGAAGTGAGGACTGTTTATCAGCCTGAGGGCTTATTAGCATGAGCGCAGGGTCAGGTGGCACCAGCTCAGGTTCAACATCCAGACAACATACTTCTGAACCCAAAATCTCCAGATAATGTGACACACAGTCCCCAGAGCATCTGTGCAATGCACACTTTAAGTTCAAGACCACCCCAAAGTTCACCTTCAAAGTTCACCAACCTTCACCAGGCTCTATCACATAGGGCAGAGACTTGTGTAAAGCTGTACTTCAGGGCTCAGTCTTGTCCTTATTATCTCCTGCTGTCTGTCTGGGTGTAAAGGACTTCCCACTGTGCATGTGGATTTAATTTCAGTGTGGCACCTACCTCTGCAAATGCTGAATGTGACCAGCACTGAGTTTCAGATTCCACTGTGAGAGTCAGGAACCTGTGAGTTGACAGCCCCAAATGCCTAAACAGTGTATAATCACTCCCACCCCTTAGAGCAAATGCATTGTGCTGTACTGGCCATGCAAATATGTTTGTAACAAGTTCAGAGCTAGCTGTGGACAGCAACTACAGCTGAGGGTGATGGGGTAAGTAGCCCAGTTCCAGCTCTGGCAGCAGCTAGTATCTCCCCAGGCAGCAGGAACTGCTCAGGTGAAAACCCATATCTCCTTCTGCAGAAGAGCTGACTTCTGAGGTTTGGTAGCCACAATAGATGTTTGGTGATCACAAGATGCTGTCCTGGTAACAATCTTCTACTTTAGATGCTGAAATCTACCTAACGTGCTCCTTAACTTCAAATTTGTATCTTATAAATTCCTTATCAATGTCTAAGAGTTTCTTCAGTACTACTGGCAGCAGATATTTTCCCTTTTTTTTTTAAGTGGTTTTTGTTACCTGTTTTTGTAGCTCTACTTTATAGAAGCTAGCACCAGTCAAGCAGTTTTGTTAAAACATGGCACTTAAAACATGAGGGACCAGTGGGAACTGCTCTCCTTTCCATAGCAGGTTGATGGGCAGTGAGTCCAGTGACAGTTTTGCTGATGGACGGTAACTTGCTGTAGCAGCAAGATTTTTAAACATACTGTGAAAGGACAGCTGTGGCAGTATCTTCTCAGCAGGTGCAAACTTTAAACAAGGACAAAAAATTAAAGACTGATAAAATTCACAGATGAGGAGGGTTGTCACATAGGAGATAAGAACTGCTTTATAAGAAGAACGATAAAGGTCTCCCCTGAGCCTCCTTTCTCCAGGAATAGCAAACCCAGCTCCCTCAGCCACTCCTCACTGGGCTTGTGCTCCAGTCCCTTCCCCAGCTTCTTTGCTGATCTCTGGACACACTCCAGTCACACTCCCTCAATGTCTTGCTTGTACTGAGGAGCCCAGAAGTGGACACAGGACTCAAGGTGTGGCTTCCCCAGTGTTGAGTACAGGGGAACAATCCCTGCTCTGCTCCTGCTGGCCACACTATTGCTGATCCAGGCCAGGATGCCTTTGGCCTTCTTGGCCACCTGGGCACACACTGGCTCATGTTCAGCCACTCTCACAAGCATCCCCAGGTCCTTTTCCACCAAGCTACTTTCCAGCCACTCTTTCCCAAGCCTGTAGTGCTGCACGGAGTTGTTGTGACCCAAGTGCAGGAGATGGCACTTGGCCTTGTTGATCCTTGGCCCCTGGACCAGCTTGTCCAGATCCCTTTGCAGAGCCTTCCTGCCCTCCAGCAGATCAACACTCTCACCCAGGTAAGTGCTGTCTGACAGTTTACTGAGAGTGCACTTGATCTTCTCATCCAAATCATCAATAAAAATATTAAACAGGATCAATCCCAAGACTGAGCCCTGGGAAATGCTACCAGTGACCAGCTGCCAGCTGGGTGTGTCTCCATTCAGCACTCTCTGAGCTTGGCCATCCAGCCAGTTTCTTACCCAGCAAACAGTGCACCTGTCCAAGCCATGGGAAGCCTATTCTCCAGGAGAATGCTGTGGGAAATGGTGTCAGATGCTTTACCAAAGTCCAAGTAGACAGCATCAACAACCTTCCCCTCATCTACTATGAGGGTTAATTTGTCACAGAGTAAGATCAGGATGGTTAAACAAGACCTGCCTTTCATACATCCATTCTGGCTGGGGCTGACCCCTTGGCTGTCCTGTACGTGCTATATGATGGCACTCAGGATGATCTGCTCCATAAAAATAAAAAATAGCTTTTAGTGAGAAGTGCAGTCTGTTAAAATCAGCAAGAGATGACCTGCTTATTATTGCCATGGGAAAAAGCAATACTTGAAAGGTCTTGCAGTTTAGGATAGGAAAGCATAACAAGAACTAATGACTTGAAACTTAAGTCAGAAAAAATCCAATTAGAAATAAGGAAAAAAAATTAATAGGGACAATGGGATAATATTTAAACTAATAATAGTGGAAATGATGGATTCACAGTCTTTTGTTGTCTTCAGATCAATACTACATGCTCCTCTGGAACACAAGCTTTAGCCAAGCAGAAGCCCTTAGAATCAATACAAGGGTAATGAATACAATTTTAATGGTCTGCAACACATGTGAGGTCAAACCAGATTATTTAATGGTCCCTCTGGCTTTATAATCTAGGAACAATCAGATCAGATCAAAGAGTACAGGACAGAGAAATTAAATGAGTTAGGAGTGTTTATGGCAGTCTTTGCCAGGACTGCTGTGCTAAAAATCTAACAAACATGGGACTTTTGTTTTTTCTGTCATGCCTGTCCATCTGTTGATTTTCTTTCTCCATTGGAGGATATTTAATGAATAGATTTTATCACTAACTGTAAACAGTCTTACAGAATTCCCTAGGTAGCACATCACTAGTCATTTGGAGACTTCTGTTATAACATTTATAAGAGTAATTTCCAGGTAAAAACCTATTTTTCAAATTTTTATTTTCCATGTTTGGTCTCAAGATATTTTTTTTAATTATTAAGGAAAGCAGTTGCCATGGTTTTAGACAGAAAATCAGGAAGGAAAACCATTCACTTGGCCTTCTATTTCACTGACAGTTCAATAGGTAAACTTTCAGGTGGCAGATCCATGGAGGAAACTAGCACTGCTGAACCATTCTGCACAACGAAATAACATTAAATAATCACTAGAGAGAAGTCCTGAATATTTACCACACAGAATGCATCCCTTTTTATGTTAAACTACTGACAGTTTTATAGAACAGGAAATCTTTTGCTGTGAATTTTAGCCAGGAATGGCTCTCTGTTGATATTCCACAAAGGAAACAAAGAACTCTAGACTTTAATTTGAATCAGTGGAGATTGCAGCTGCATAGATGTGTGATCTCACGTCTGAAGAGCATCCTATGCTGTGAGGTCCTGATTCATCTTAGGATGAGTCAAAACAAGCTGTGCAGCGCTACTTAAGCATTTTTCTCTAAAGGTAACCTGACAAGAGACAGTTTGCACACAGCTTGTCTCTGCTACAGTAACCAGATGAAAGATATCCACAGACCCTTTTCTTTTAGACCAAGGGCTATCCAGGATGAAGATATTACACAGCGTGCAGGAGGACAGGGCTTCAACCTTCATGTGGCATTCTAGATTCATCATTCAGTAATCATTTTAATATTTTTAAATGGTTTTGCAGTAAACACATTAGTTCTTTGTTCACTTCTCTTTAACACAAAGTTATCTACCTGAGCCCTAGCAGAGAAGGTTTGTGGTATGGGACATTAAGTATCCCACCTAGAGAAGAGTAATTGGAACTTTACACAGAGCTGACCATTAATTTCAGTATGCAAACAGCAATTTAATTCTGAACAAGACAATGGCAGTGCAATTCTACCAGTGCAATCCTTTGTGAATGATTCAGGTTTTTTAACAGCAGCAGTTGGAAGTGATTTTCAGGTGCAAAGCTGATTCAAGGGCTGTGTGATTTTAGCGAGCTACCTGCTTCCTTATGTGACCTTGATCAGGTTACTTGAGATCAGACCCACAGAAGGACTGAGGCATGGCCATGCCTGCTCCTCAGCTCCTAGAAGGGACTTTTCAAACCAGCTGGAGCACTTGCCTGCACTACCCACTGGGCAAAAAGTCAGCTGCCTTGTGTGAATCAGCAGCCCTGAGCAGGGCTGCAGCTAAATTAGGCAGTGGGAAACAACATAGACCTGAGGCCCTTCCACAAACCTATAGCCTCAGGTTAAACATCATAGGTGCCTTCCTTGATTTGAATACTAGTTGAGTCCAGGGGAATTACCTACTGTTTTTATAGATAAGACAGAGCCCAGGGACAAAGCAATGATACTGATAAAGCATTACGTAACTACAGCAGGCAGGAAATGAGAAACTCATCCAGTGCCTTCCTCTGGTGGAATGGTTTCCAACATGCAGATCTTCCCTGACACTAAGTGAACCACTCATCTGTGGTTTATTTGTGACCCCCCTCCACCCCTCCTGTCAGAGCTGGGATTCTGTATTACAGTGAATGTAAACTTCAAAAGCAAGTGACCCCACAGCACAGAGGAGAAGGGTTTTGCTGGGTCCAGGTCCCACTCTCACCCCTGCTACTGATGCCATATGTCCATAGAATCACTCTTAATGCAGTCTTCTCCAGCTGTTCTTGAATGTCAAATGGTCATAGCTACTGCCTCTGCTGGTGCAGAATACGCCTAGATTAAGGCAGCCTTGAAGGGTGGGGACTTCCAAGATGCCCCAGAGAAGAGATGATACCTAAGTCAGCAGCATTTTGGGAAACCATCACCAACAGACACTGGGCACACCACTACCTTCGCTGGCAAGAATGCTGGTATGCACAGATTCCCTGATGGCTCAACAACGGGGTGACTCAATCTGGCTTTTAATGGAAATAAAAGCTCGTCGTTGGATCTGTCTCTTCTTCCTTTTGATCTGAAATTCCAAATATCAGCCAAAACAGATGGAGAAATATAATTTTCCATTACCACTGAGTTCATAGGAAAAGGCAGCCAAGGAAATGAGAGATAATAGAGGAATTACTGGGTCTTAGGTCCATCATATTTTTTGCATTACAAGAAGTCATACAAGTTTAAAGATCTTAAAAATTATTTCCTACTCTAAATGAAAAGTTCTGTTGAACACATTGATATTTATTTTTTATCCATCTCTTCTGTCAAAGGTATTGGCTTTCTATCACAAAGAACTGGCACTTTCACCTCTACCTTGCAAGAAATACTGTATTTAAAAGTCCAGAAATAAATGGACATAAATTAATAGAAATGCTTAACTTTTAGTAATATTAATAATAATATTACTTTTAAATAGAAAATATATATGTATATCTTAGTGTATGTACCATTCATTCAAAATCATAAATAATCAGATAGTGGGTTTTGTTCCTGTAAAAAAATTCCATAACAAAACAGTAGGTACCTGTGTTTAAATTTAGAAATCAGTTTGTTAACTTATTCCTGATAGCTGTAGTAGATTACCTGTACATAAAAAAATAAATATAAAAATCATCTTGAAAAATGTTATGATAGATGATGGCTGCAAAAATTAATCTTATCTGATAATCAGAAACCTTCTTTCAGCTGCTATAGCCAAGCAAGGAAATGCAGTGTCATAGTTTTGTTCTGATAAACTTGTAACTTGTTTACCAGTTAAAATTTGCATTTCTCTATTAGAGACCTGGTTTTTCATTTATTGCACTGAATAAACAAATTGCTTATTAAATGCACTACAACACTGTGTATTCATCTTATGGAAAAGATTAGCATTGCTTAACAAATACATTTCTATATAAAAATATATAACAAATAGCAAAGTATATTTTTATGTTATATATGTTCATCACATTGTGTAACAGTTTAATATGTCAATCCTGAACATTCTTGTTTCCATGTTACAGAGGAATCTAAATCAGTGTCAGCACCTCCCATGGAAAGCACTTTAGTCTAAATAAAGATCAATTCCTCAGACTAAACCAGCACCCAGTGTCCCTTCACACCTGCTGCAGCCCCCACGGCTGCCCACCTGGTGCTATGTCTCACTTCTCCCACCTTAGTCTATATATGTGACTCACACACACCCTCACTGTACTCAGTGCCAAAGTGGGCTCTAGCACCTCCCTTAAGCACAGCAGTGATGCCTCTCTCCCTCCAACTCTGCTTTTCTGCTTCTTGTTCACATGCTGAGCTCCACACCTTCTGGGGCTGAATTTAACCCAGCAGATTTCAGCCACGGCCCTTCAAGCAGTACCCAGCTCTGCTGCCAGGAACACTGTCTGTGTAAAACGACAGCAACATTAAATAAAAGTGTCAAACTTGATTCAAATTAGTTCTCCCTTGACGACTTGAAGAGAACTTTAATAGTAACTCAGGCATCCTTAACCCGTAAGAATTCACAAGTCTTGAATGTCAAATAAGGCCCCAGGTCCATTACAGTAGCAAAATTATAATATTATAAATCAGAAACATCCCAAGTGGAAAGTGCCTCATTGCCTACATCGCCTGTAATGATGTTGACAGGTATTCAGACTTAGGCCTCTCAAGTCTCGTGCCAACCTACAGATATTCCAACTAATGGCTTATAAATGACCAGATTTCTAAGGCCAGAAGCAATCACTGTAATGATCAAATTAATTTCTACATGCACATGCCATGGTATTTCAGCAAGTGACTCAAATATTGAGTTCCTAACCACCATTAAGGTCTTAACAAGAAAGTCTCTGTGCTAGAGCTGCAAATGCAGTTAGAGCTGTTAAACTTTCCCAACACGTAATACCTTACAATAGATGTTATTTATTAGCAGTGGATACACAAATGCCTGTGACAGATCTATGACAAAAGTCTGATAATGTAGATTTCTGTGTCACTTTAGTTTAAGTAGATGACTGAAAGGGACAGATGGCAGTTTCCTGTCACTGGGGCTGCAGCACCTCAGCTGCCACACTCTTCTCAACTTCTTTCCTTTGCTCTAGAAATCATGCCTGGGCTTGTCAGCCTGCGACATTGTGCTTACATTTTCCATGACTCTGCATTTCTTACAACTCTCATGAGTCTGTTTTCAGAGTTCCTGTGAGCGAGAACAGCAGTAAGAGTTCACTCCTTAAAAATGTTTCTCTCTACATATCTGCAAATATGTACTGAGAGACACACTTTGCAGTTATGGAAATAATGTTTCTCTTCAAAATAGAAAGATTTTAAAAGCATGAAGGGCTTTCTTGTATAAGGACATTTTAATTCCTTTTTTTTTTAATAAAAGGAGGTTCTCTGAGAGTTAATATTTCATTCTCTTCAGCAAAATGTGGTGTACTGGAACTTGCTAAAAGAAAAAAATCAGAGTATTTTTAAAATGAATAAATTATAATTAATGCAAGAAGAAATATCTACTTGTTTTCTACACTCTTATTGGAAAGAATTTTTTTCTATTCCTCAAAAATTACTAAGTGAATACTTTTATAAATTATCAGAACTGTGCCTTGGATTTCTTCTTCTGTGAAAACTCATTAGTAGCTCATGAGCTATTTCAGAGGGAAGTCCTCCCACAACAAAATAAGGCAGGAATAATGTATATCTGCTGTTCACATAACCAATAAAAAAAACAAACCTTTAATACAGAAAAAAAAAAATCTTAAATACACTTCAAAACATAAATTTAATTACACTGCAAAGAGCAAATTTCTCCAGAAAGGATCGCAAGCTTAAAGCAATTACTTTCATGACTGAAGTATTCTGCATTACAGAAAGCTATGATTTTGACAATTTTTCCTCTTTTTTTGCAACACTGTATCTACAGTCTCAACAGGTAGAGCGAAAATCTCATCGCTGCAGCGCTCCACAGGCGCCGGGCTTTGGTTTGTTCACTTTGGACAAGGCTCCCCTCCAGCCCTTCCTTTATGTCGGTGTGTGATGAGGCAGCCAAGGAGGGAAATCCACAGGGCAGAGTCTCAGGGAAAGTGAGAAGTCCAGGCTGCTCCCATGGCGTCTGCTCGCTCCACCTTGCCGGCAGCAGACTCCCTTCAGGGATGAGGCGGAGAATGACAAGGCTGTCCGAGCTGCCCGGGGCTGCGGAGCAGCTCGACCCCACGCCCCGGGCGGCGCTGCCCGGGTGCGGACACCGCGTTTCCAGCGAGCGGGAGGCCGGGCGGCACCCGCCTCCCGTGGCCTCAGCGCTCCCTCCGCGCTGCCCGGTTTCAGGAGGGCGGCAGCGGCTCAGGGCAGAGGCCGGCGGCTCTCTCTGCTGTCCCGGCACAGGTTCCGCCGACCCTTTCCCGCCCGGCGCGGCGGCGGCGGGAAGGGCGCGCGAGGGGGAGGGCGGGCAGCGCCAAGAAAAGGAGCGAAACGGCTCCGCGCGGGCGGGAGCCCCGTCCCGCGCGCCCGATGCCGCGCGCCGTCTGCCGCGCGCTGATTGGCCGGCGGCGCGGCCGGGGCTCCCCGGCGGCCGCGCCTGATTGGCCGGATTGTAAAGCGATGTCTGAGGGCGCCTGGCGGGAGCGGCAGAGCCGCGCGCCCCCCGCGCGCCCCGGCCCCGGCCGAGGTGAGGGCGCGGAGCCCGCCGAGCCTCCCGCCCCCTCCTTTCCCTCCGTCCTTCTCCCTCCATCCCTCCATCCCTCCCTCCCTCCCCGGAACGCAGTCCCGAGCAGCCGCGCTGCCCTCCGGGGACGGCAGCGGCTCCTCTTAAGAGCCGGGCTAAAAGCGCCTTCTCGCTTTGCAGATGGAGGTGAGCGTCCTGTCGCTGCGGGACCTGGCGAGCGCCCGGCCGGGGCGGCGGGGCCGCGCCGAGGCGGCCCAGAAGGTGAGCGGGAGGGCCGGCGGGGAGTCCGGTCCGGTCCGGAGCCCCGGCCGGGGCGGGGAGAAGAGGGACGCAGGGTGGCGAGAGCGGTGGGCGCCACAGAGCCCCAGCCCCGCGAGTGCAGGGCCGCCAGCCGGGGGGCTGGAAGGGGGTCGGGCTCTGGGTCGTGCTTCTGTGGCTGCCGTTTGAGGTGCTGCCCTTCTGACCTGCTCTGCCCTGTTGATCCGTCCAGCAGCATCTTACCTGTGAGCACTTGGAGCACTGGGATGTCCAGCGCTACCCTTAAGATAAATAATCCAGGGTAAGAAGCCTGAGTCATGCCACCCTTGTCAGTAAGTGAAGTGATTGCACCCTGGTACTACATACCGGGAAACACTGTTTAGCTTTTACCTGAGTAAAACTTACACAGTGATCTCAAGTATCCCTGGCTACCATGTGGTAAGGTGGAGAGGGCTCTTATAGACACTCATGGTTCTAAAGGTAAGAACTACCAGGCCTGACCTGGCACATGAATAGCATAGTTCTGTTACTTAGCATCATTTGAGCATGCTGATGGACACGTCCCTAGGCTTGCCTTCTAGTCTATACTCATGAAGGGATGTTCCCAGTCAAGAGGCTAAGTGGGGCCACTCAGCAAGGAGCAAGCTCATTGTTTCCCTACTGCCTCACCAACCAGGAGAGCATATGCAGCCTTGGGCATAACCTTGATCTGTAATGTCTCGTGAACTAGATGCAATTCATGACCTGTTGACTCAATCTGAGTCCCCCAAAATTCACACACTTTTGTCAGATTCTGCTCCTATTATATCAGAAATTTTTTTTCAATTACTGCTTACATACTAAGTTCATCAAGCTGGCCTTTCCTCTCCTCTGTCTCATACTTCTGCCAACTGCCCTTGCGGTTTTGTGCCGTACAAGTAGGATTTCACAGAGTGTTGCAGCTACTGGGGGAAAAAAAAGGGAGAGATGGTAGAAGCGTTTCTTACCTTAGTAGGCAATTATGATAGTAGAAAATAAAGATCTGATGGTAAGAAATAAAGATTTGAAAGGGCATAGTTATATACTTTTCATGTAGAGCTACTGCTTTTTTCATTGTGGTATTTACACAAACATGACGATCTGAGGTACTGAGAAAGCAAGTTGCTTCAGCTGCCTGCACTGCAGTTCCATTACCACCAGCCATAATGAACAGGAACTTTAGGGGAAGATAGACTGCATTACTTAAAGGTTGATTTGCTTCTAAACATGAAAATGCAAGAAAATACTTAGTGCCAACATTATATGAATATATATTCCAAGAAGTACCATGGCCTCTAAATTGATCCCTCACAGTATAGTAAGTTACAACTGGCTGACTGTTAGTTGTAAAAAAAAGGAGATGTATTTATTACATCCTTTTGGGTAATTCATAGGTGAATGTATGTGGAAGAGTTCTTCATCAGTGCTCAGAGCACAATGCTTTTGATGTGCCAAATTTATTTCCAGTCCGAATGCTACAAAACTGCTCCTAGTAAAAGCCAGTTTCAGTTGTTATTATAACTTTTTTCTGCTTTCTAGCTAGACTGTGCATGTTTGGATGACCTTTAAAATTGCCTATTTAAATATATTGCAGCTACCGAATAGTTAAACTATTCCGAGGAAAAGGCAAAACTTAAGAAAGTTCTTGTGGTAATCCAATATAAATTCAAATTTCGTTTCAGGCTTTTATTCAATTTCTGAATTGGATTTCTTACTGTACAAAATTAAATACGTTATGTTGAAGGCTTCCTTTCAGTTGGTCCCTTGAAGTGAATTTATCTGTAGTGATAATTCTTGCAGTAAGAGATCCATAGATGAAATATGAAAAAAGTTTGATGGCAGCTAGGGACTGGAAAGAGATGAGCTTCATTCAGGAAATGATAAAAATCAGCTGATGAATTAGACTTTTCCTCCTAGCAGCTCTTAGCTGTAGTCAAGGAACAGTAATGGAGATTTTCTTGGTTGGTTTGAGCAGCAGACAATGAACATGCAAAAACTTGCTTGCACATGAGGTTACATCCCCTTTAATTTGACATTTTTTGAGTTTGAGCTGCATCCCCAGTATGGCTTTTAACCTGGCACCTTTCAAACAGAGCTCTGCTTTCTTGCTAAGTGTAATGTGACCAGTGCATGATGTCAGTTTCCTTGTGATTTGGTGATTTATATTTGTGGGCAATGCTGTCTTGTAATAACAGTCAATGCTTAAAAGCCTAATAGGCCACAGGTTGTATTGGCTGACCTCAGGTTCTGTATTTCAAGGCAGTATCTCAAATACACTTCCTCCAGTACAGCAGCATGTAGAATATTTTAACATTCCCAAAAAAGGCAGAAGAGCTGTGCTAAATATAGCTATGAGTACCGAGGCACAAGTCAGTAAAATTACCTCCACAACAATCATGAAATTGATTGACGGAATGTTTTTTTCCTCTTGTGTCTAAAGAACTTTGTTTTTAATAGGAAAACATATTTGATCGATCCAGGATGGCCCCAAAGACTCCCATTAAGAATGAACCAATCGATTTATCAAAGCAAAAAGGCTGCACACCAGAAAGAAGTCCAATTACACCTGTTAAGATCATCGACAGACCTCAGCCTGATCCCTGGACTCCTACTGCTAACCTGAAGATTCTTGTTAGTGCTGCTAGTCCTGACATGAGGGACAGGGAAAAGAAGAAAGAGCTCTTCAGACCCATAGAAAATAGTGAGCAGAGTGACACGCCTGATTCATTACAGGTGAGACTCAGAATATGATTACCTCATATTCAGATAGGATTCAGACCTTCCTTAAGTTGCTCCTCAGTTTTTTTCTGACTAGTTCTTTGCTCCCTGTGGAAAGATGCAGAACTGTAAGGCCCCAAGGACAGCTGCCTACACAGCACTGGCTGAGCAGTAGGACTTCAGAAGTAAATGTCTTACCTGAGATCCCCTCAAGAGCCTGAATATTACTTAAAAGGACAGTCAAGGAAGTGGAGCTTAAATGTTTGATTTCCCCAACTGAAGTGTTTTTGAACCACATTACAAAGACAACTGCCAGATCTGTTTTGAACGACCATTCTTTTCAAAAATAAATTTGACAGAATTTCTACTTTCCAAATCTTAGACCTCATCTGCAACTGTCCTGAAAGTGGTCTGCTGAAACCCTTTTTTACCACTTTCCACCACAGCCCCCAAAACTAGTGGTCAGAACGCAAGGTGAAGCATTAAGATTTCTACTTCACAAAACTCAGGCAATGCAGGGGTTGACCCCTGTCCTTGCTTTAGGAGGTCTGTCCCTGGAGAGAATGACATCAGATTGTAGTAAGCATCATTACGGTTTTCTTCCTTCGTGCCATGTTTTTGGTTTTTTTTTGTTCTAACCACTTCTTCTCCTCTCCTGATTGTTTTCTTGTAAGATATCCTTCCCTGGTGATTTCAGCAACAGGACAATAGTGCTGAGTCCTACTACTGAGAAGCATCATTTCATATGTACACATCACTCTAGAAGTATAGTTTTTACAGCAACTGTGGTAGCAACCGTAGTGTAGAAAATTCTGCAAAGCAAACAGTTCTTTAAAGATAATTTCTAACACAGTGCCCAGTAAGTAAAAAATAGTTGATGTTTAAGGTTAGTTCATTACCACTCCAAGCCTGCTAAGATCATACAGCATTTTTGGGCTGGCAACTATAAAGAGTCCAAATATTTTCTGGTTAATAAAGCTTTCATTTAATAATTTTCTCCACTTAGAAAGATAGCATACAAAAGTAGAAGTTTTAGAGTAAGAATACTGCTATTTCCATACTATAAAAACAATTCTAGCAGATCACCAGCCTGCCACAAGGTTACTTAGTTACAACTAGCAAAGGACAGTTTAAGATCCTGTAAGTGGGGAAACATAGGTTTCTACAGCTATCACCACCTTCCGCTTTTCTTTGCCAGAGGGCAAGACTTCTTTTACTTTTTATAACATAGAAGAAAACCCCAGAGTTACCAGTGCAAAATAATCCTCTATCATTCCTGTTTTGTTATAAATACACGTACCTCTTCCTACATTCTTGCCACCACGGTTTTGCTGGTTTCTATTTTTTTCCTGCTGCAAGGTCAGAAAGACCACATTCAGGCCATCTTACAGAATTACTTAAGCTAACATCTTGACTAAGTTTAAGGTTCAAAGACTGAGTAGTACTTCTTATAGTTCGAAGAACAGTGCTCCCCACCCCTTCCCATTTGCCGGTTTCTTAAAGTAATAGAGTCACTGAAGTCAGTGAAAAAAGGTATTGCAGGAACTTCTTGATGGCTTCTGCATCTCCTGGTTTATTAGATCCAGAAGTGTCTGAGAGCATATTCTTTCTTCTTTCCAGAAGAAATACTCTTTCCAAGTATAATCTTATCATCTGCTAGTCTTGGGTGTTGATCTTACTGGTTTTTTTCCTTATGCATGACCACTGTTTCATGATTGCACACAAGAATTTTTCTGTTGGTATCTTGTGTGATGAAGTAAGCACAGCTTGCAATTGTGTTATCCAAGTGCTCTGTGCTTTCAAGGATTCCGTGTTGGTTTTTTTTTAATTAGAAAATCTGATCTTAAATATTGGTAACATCTGAAATATGCCTCACTTGACTGTCTTGCTTTTAAAAGCTCTGCACTAAAGGGTTAACATTTATTTTTTAACAGTATGATATAGTAGATGACAGCACGGTTGATGAATTTGAAAAGCAGAGGCCCAGCAGAAAACAGAAAAGCTTAGGACTCTTGTGCCAAAAGTTTCTAGCTCGCTATCCAAATTATCCATTGTCAACAGAGAAAACTACCATTTCTTTGGATGAAGTGGCTTCAATTCTTGGTATGTATACCTGCAAAACTGGGGTAACTGATCACCTGGGGTAACCTAACAGGTGGGCCTTCCAAAGATCATGTTCTAACAGACTGCATTCCAGATCTGCCTTTCCCAGGGTGTGGATGCTCTTCTAATCATACTAATCAAGAGTTGGAAATGCCTAATATTCTTCAGTGACTTTGTTGTTTGGTAGCACGATCATTTTGAAATCTGCTTTCTGACTTTTTGCACTTTTTACTAGACAGATCTTGCTTCCAGCTATTTACCGATTCTGTTGCTTTCTTAAATATTCAATTTGTTGAACGCTGAAGGAGTTAGGATTTAAACCCTCTGAAGGAGAACTTATAGACAACAAATTTATCAAAATTAAACATTTGGGAAAATGATTACAAACTGGTATGTGTAAGAGATTAGTTGTGTTTACTCCCCGACTTCTAAACATGAGTGACATCATCTTCTGAGATCTCATGGTTCATCAAGATTACTTTAGCTTTAAATATCACCTTGTGATGGGAACGTACTGGGAGAGCTGCAAGACCACCACAAGAAAATGTCTTGTATTGAGGTGGCAAAAAGGTTTTGATTAGCCCGTTTGCTGGTTCTGCTGTTAAGTTTGGTTTTAGTTAAAAGATTAATGAAATATCTGCAAGAAGGAATAAAACCTGGGAGAAAGGACTCAGCCAGGACACATTATTAACAAAAATATCTGAGTCCTTGGAGAGGTTGTTTCTTAGCTAGGAAGGGCTTAATAAAATTGGAGTTAAACTAAATAAATCTTGTATTTTCATCTAAAATGAAAAGACGTAGCAAAAATGAAATTTGTCTGTTTTGGGAAGAAAAGGAATAGAAGAATGATGTCTTCTGTGACTCTGTTAAGAAAGGCCTTGAAATACGCATTTATTTGCTTTGATAGAGTGAATTAGAAACAGGATAGAATACAGATTAGGTAAATAGATAAATTACTTTTAAAATTAATTGTTCTTTTCAATTTTGCAGTTACTTCTTTGTGTTTACATGAGATGCTCATGCTCTAACCTGAACATGAATAATGCTTTATTCTGTCTTGGGAGTGGCATTAACTTGCTTTCCTAAATAACTGAACCTTTTTTATAAAACTTATTGTTGGAAATTTTACCTCCGGGAAAGTGGAAAGTTTTGGTTTTCCTTCTCCCTCTGGTTTTCCCTTCCGTGCTTGTATCCACTTGCTTCAGTGACCACAAAATTACCCCCAGCTGATGTTGCTGCTCTCAGTGTAACAAATGATGTCTGTGATACAGCTTTTGCTGCAAATGTATATTACTTTGTTCACGGTAGGGGGTTGTACTGTTGGTGCTTGACAGACACCAGAATATGTGTAGCACTCTTGTTTTTCTGAATTATGTTTTGCTCCAAATTCTTCACACCCTTGAAAAAGCTCATGAGTTGTTTTACCCAGTATGTGTTTGAGGCTGGTAAGTATTATCCTTGTTCTTCAGATGGGTAAACAGGTACATTAGGCCTTTCCTCCCAAAAGGAAGTTTCAAAACCTTTTACCCTGACTAGTACAGTAATTTCATGATTATAAGCCGCACCTTTTTCATTGAAGAATCCAGCCTCCCCCAGTAGTGCGGCTAATCATCAGGTGCAGCTTATTTATGGACAAATCCCAGTGAAATGCCAACCCGGAAGTGAGAGCTGGCGGGGAGGGCACCTGGGGCTGCCTTTAAAGGCTTCGATGGTCTATGAAAATTGTTGCAACTTGAGCACCTGACACCAAACCCGGCTGGCAGCGATCCTGTTACTAACTCATTACTTTGTTGCACATTGATCCTCACTTTTTAAGGAAAAAAAAAAAGCGGCTTATATTTGGGTGCGGCTTATATATGGACAAATCCCGTGCTCTACCCGGCTACGCGGATGTGTGGTTTATAATCAGATGCAGTTATAATTGTGAAATTACTGTACTTGTTCTGCTCAGCTGATGTTACCTTTTGAGGCTTTTGATGCCCCTTTACTTGGTACTTGTGTAGCAAGTAAAAGTAATTATGTCACTGTAAATGCAAGTTGGAGGACTGCACTCCCCCTGGTTCCTGTATGAGGGGCTTTTATCTCTCTGCTGTGGCAGACCCTTTTCTGCCCTCTGTTACACATAGGCTTGTGTACAGGTGTGTGTCTGAGTGTTGAAGCTCTCTGTAAGGAAGGGCCAAAGTGCTCTGAAGACCCTGGGGCAGTTTGGGTAGGTCTGAGTGAATGAGTCTGGCAGACTGCAATCAGTTCTAAACACAGTTTAGGTGCTTTAAGATGAAGCCAAGGCTGGGCTGGAAGTTAAGAAAATTATAAAAGAGCAGCATACCGTGAAGTGGCCACGCATAAGTCTGATTTTCAGTGTGCAAATATAGATGTATCTAATAGAATGTGTCCACATGAACATTGAAAATGTCTTAGTAGAGAGCAACCTGTTCTCTGTTTGCTTCTGCGGAACTAACATGAGCATCCATGTCTTTTTTGTCTGTTCCTCCTCCCTGCTTCCCAAACAGGAGTTGAGCGGAGACGAATTTACGATATTGTGAACGTCCTGGAGTCATTGCAGTTGGTCAGTCGTGTGGCCAAGAACCAATACTGCTGGCATGGCCGGCACAACCTCAGCCAAACTCTGAAAATGCTTCAGGATGCAGGAGAGCTGCAGTATGGAGAGTTAATGACCTCCCAGCACAAGGAGCAGGACTTAGATTACAAATTCGGAGAACGGAAAAAGGCAGTTATTCCAGATTCTCAAGACAGATCATTACTGGACTTTTCAGATTGCATCTCTGGTAAGATGATTACGAAGTGTGTGATGATACACACTTTCTTCAGTTTACTATGTCACTTTCCCCTTGCTTTGCCTTTAAAATAAATAAAAAGTTATCCTTTGCAAAAAGGTACTGAATTCACCATGGAAGGTACAGAATTTTCCCTTCTATTCTGTCCCTAACACAGGTGTCAAGACAGATTTTTCTCTCTGTCCTGCAGACTGGCAGGAAGTTCTGCTGGACAATCCAGTTCTTTCTTCACCTGTATTTGATAGTAAATGCTTTATCCTGACAGAAAGCACCATCTTCATTTGTCTGCGCTCTGCATGCTGCCTTTATAACACATAATGGTTTTAAGTTACAAAGTCCATTAGAGTCACAAAATTATAGTGGCACAAAACTGTGTAACATAACATAAAATCAGCTTTGAAATTTCACTTTATAAAAGCTATTTCTGCAAGTTTTTATTGCCCTTTGAAGAGAGAGACTCCTGTCTGCATTAATCAGTTATTTGCTGTCTTTCAATAAATTTCTGCTTTCTGGCAAGGAAATGCTTTACTTATTTTGTGTGTGAGAAACCTTCTTACTATTTTTCTGACTGTGATGGATAACATATGCTAAGAGGCTTGGGTATTATTTGTAACACAGCATCTGCAAACAGCAGAAAGGACAAGTCATTGCGGATTATGAGCCAAAAGTTTGTCATGCTGTTCCTTGTCTCCAAGACCAAGATAGTCACTCTGGACATCGCAGCAAAGATATTGATAGAAGAAACCCAGGATACAGTGGACCACAGCAAATTTAAAAGTAAGATGGCCAATGAGAGGCAAATCAGTGAGTAAAGAAAATGGGGCATGTTTGGACTGACACCAGACAGACACCAATATGTAACAGCAAAAGCAATTTGTGCATCTCTTCCTGGAACGTGTTCTGAAGTTTTTTCATTGCAAATGCATATTTGTGAAAACAGAGCTTGGTGTGGGGAAGAGTCACTTCGACAACTATCTCCCTAGTTCAGCTTCAGAAGAAAATTTCTTGTCGTTCTTGTTGATTTTTTTTTTTCATACTTAAACCCTGTTTCCTGTACTGATCTGGATGATGTTTCAGAACTGAAATATGTTTAATTTAATGGAATTAATTTTCTCTCTGCAGAAATATGTTCCTTATCCTTTTTACCCCAGAACTCTTTTACAGCCGGATGGCAGAGTTTGCTTTCAGTTAGTGAGGATTACTACTTCAATTGCTTGGATAATGTGGGAAAACTTGACATTAGTAAATAAATCTTCTGAGATAAAGACTTTTAAGTCTTTAAAGTGCTTTTAAAATAAAGTATTTGCATTTCATTCTTTAAATTCTACCCCAAATATAAGAAGAAATGTGAGGAGTTTAGCTGGAAAATATGTGGGTATCATGATCTGCTCAAAGAGGTTATTTACTTGTGTCACAGAGATTTTTCTGAGGGTGTTACCTCTTTAGAAATAATAAATATGTGTCCTCTTGTGATCAGCTGTGCACTCTTGTGCCTCTTTTCCCCAGCTTCTCTTTACCCATGTGGAGATAGTTGCCTTTGCTGGGCAAAATGATGATGTAATCACTCCCTAACCTATATCCATCAAAATGAGGTAGATGAGTTTAGAGCTGAGCGGTAAGCTGTGGAGTAGCAGTGGCAATCAGGTGGGAGCTGGCATGGCAGGCTTCCTTTGAGGTGGCCTAAGTCCATCCCAATTTGATTTTGCCCACCTCAGCTATGAAAGCTGTGGTGGTAATCTGGAATTAAGTTAGCATATAAATATGTCCTATATGCATTGTAAATCTGACTCTTATCTACTCCTGTTCTCTTTTGTTAGCAAAGGTACGAAGACTGTATGATATTGCCAATGTTCTCACCAGCCTAGGCTTGATCAAGAAAGTCCATGTCACAGAGGAACGAGGACGCAAACCAGCTTTCAAGTGGATTGGTCCTGTGGAATTCCCTGAAAATACTGGTAACTTGTATAGTTTGCATTTATTTTCTTTTTGCTTTGACAGTCCCTTCCCAATAGGCAAAAGGCTGCTTTCTGCGTGTAAAGAATGACCCAGCATTCAGTAGGTACCCCATGAATATTAATTGCTGCCAGCTCAATATTCGCCCTTGTTGGACTTCATGCCCAAGATCTGGGTCTGTGGATGGTTGGTGAAGGGTACTGTGTCTTGTAGTTATTTTTACAGTGACTTAGATAACTCTATGCATAACTCTAGAGCAGTAACTGTATTGTAGAGCAATAGCAAATAGCACTGACATCTTTAAACCTGGGTCTACAGATGTTCTGGGTTGCAAAATTTTGTTAATTCTGTAATAATTATACAGTGAATTATTTGTTTTGTAAGAGCACATAACAAGGCAGAGCAAGGCTGTTTCTTGCATATGGCCCTTTTCACAAAAATCTTTGTCTGCTAAGAACAAGGTTGTAGGATAGAGCGTCTCTGTATGCTGATGTTCCTTGTCTAGAAGCCCGAGCAAAGGAAAGCCCTTTGGCTTTGGTATTTGCATCAGGATAGTGCCAGGAACAATTAAAAGTGAAGGATAATGTAAATACTGTCTTAGTACTCTTTCTCCTCTTGGCTAGCACACTAGAATGTAGCTGCTGCTGTAGCTGCTATGACAGGGATAGGAAGGAAGCCTTTACCTTGTCTACTGGTGCTTGCTGTTCATTTCAGTGTTGTGAGGTGTTCTTCGCTGAACACCGAGTTTGGTATTATGGCAGAAGCCTAAATGATAAGCTCTGTTGCCTGAAGGACTGTTGTGCAAAATCATGTCTCTACAGATGAGCTGAGAGGACACAGCCCAACATCAGATCCTCTGCCAGAGACACAGAGAAGAGCCTGTGCCCAGTACCAGACCAGTGCTACTGGAAAGCAGAGGTTTACACGACACGCTTCCTTTAACAGTGCACAGCCTTGTGAAGCAACCAGAAGGAAGGTCAGTTCTGAGCCTAACAGCCCACGTCAAGAGAGGCAAGGTAACTACAAATGAAGCATGTTCTTTTCTGTTCTACTGGACCTGCCCAAATGTGGGCGTGCACCAACTTAAAGCACTTGATTGGATGAATCAGCGTAATTAAATACGTGAATTTTTCTTGGGACGTACCTATATTTCTACTGTCTATGGATAATGAACTTCTGGTTTAGAACCTCCAGTCAAATGCCTAAAGTTACATTAGGTGGATCTGGGCCATACTGCAATTGAATCTGCAGTTTATTTTCTGCAGGTAAATGTTTCTGTTCTGTACTAACTGCAGCTATACTACAGTTTCTTCTGTGAAAACCTCATTAAGAAAAAATCCTTTACTCACAAAATGCTTGCTTTATTTTATGGTTTCTAATGTAGTGAAATTTACTGTAACAATCTAATGGATAGTTGTTAAAAAAGATAATGTAATTACAGGGCTTTTCAGTTTCCTCATAGGAGATGATGATGTTGAACAGGTCTCCAGTGGGACTGAAAGTTCTGAGTGTCTTGCAGGTTCTGACTCTAGGTGATTAGTTGATGTTATAAAAATGTGTCAGGACTGAAAAATTGTAGCAATTATTTTATACGGCCAGTATCAAAATATGGTTGGTAAACCTATCTGTGATTAATTGAATGCCTCTTTTTTCTTTCAGCCTGTACTGTGAATTCAGATGAAAATTGTTCCAAAATGATAAATCTAGCAGCTGTCTGCAGGCAGAAAATAGAGGAAGATACTGGGTAGGTTGGTCTTTACTCTTTTCCAGTTGCAGCTTTGTGCTTGTCATGTTTAGTTTAAGGATAGATTCCATTGATGAGACAGATTTAAAAAATGCCACAAATCCTTGTTATTATAATTTTAATACTGGTAGATATCAGCATAGCTTTTTTTTTTTTTCATTATCATTTTACACCCATCGGTACTTGTACCAGTGTTGGTGTTTTGCTTCAGTAGTTTTTTCTGTCATATCTGCTTATATAGGTCATTCCTGCATCCTTTGACCTGTTGTCTGGGTAGGTTGAGCAAATTATGATTCCATGGAAGGGCGTTTCTGTCTCTCATGTCTTCTCTACACCTATTCCAATTTAAAGTCATTTGTGAATGATTGACTAGTCAAGGGCAGCCAAAAGCAGTATTGGTCCAGCAAAAACCTGAGAACTCTGCTTCCATGTAACTAGAAATGATAAAAAGTAACCCTTCTTCTAAACTGTGTAAAAAATGTTGTTTGAGGGTAGGTTTTTTCCCACGTTTATGTCCAAATATGCATCTCTTTGCTTCTAAGGATAAAATAGGGATTTCATTTTGGAATAAATGTTTTCCCTCTTTTCATTACTGTTTGGGTTTTTTTGTTTTTTAGGAATAAAGCTTGTGACACCGAAATGGTACTAAGTTCAGTAAAGAAGTCCAACACAAGCTTACCTGTCTCCCTTCTTCCAGTTCCTGGGGACTCTGATTTTCCTGTTAACCCTTTGCCTCAGGCAGTTTTCCCTGTGGTTCAGGCCGATGTGCCAAGCTTCTCACTACCAATTGGCATTAGCAACCAGGCTTCACACCCTTCCATGCCAGCACCCTCCAAAACAGAAAATGGAAAACCTGCTCTGGTCCCCAACCAACCCTTCCTGTGCTTCCCGTCTTCATCCCTCTTTATGTTGTGCGGTGGTCTTCAGGAAAATAACTTGAGTGAGCCCCTACCCACTGCAAGAGAAGTGGGAAGCAGAAATGCACAAGCTCAAGTTGCCATTCCTCTCACTGTCTGCCAAAAACGCAGCTCCCAAAAGTGCTCATCACCCTCTGCACCTGGAGATGATGAAGAGCCAGCTGCTAAAAAGCAGACATTGGAGCATGGTGATCTGCCCCTCTCACTTGTAGTACCCAAGGTAAAGTGAATTTCATTATCACTTAGGCCGTCTCATAGTAAGGAAAGACTTTTGCCCAAGACAGTTTTTTCAGAAGGGAAAATTCATACACTGCTCTTGAGAGATAAAAATGCTGCGTCCCACATGTTAATAAACTGGCAAGTGATCTGTGTCAGGAAGTATAAGTGTTATTTGGGAGATGTTTTCATACTGCCAGGGGAAAATGGACTTGGATTGCTTTGCATAGTGATGTGAAGCTCAGTTCTTTGGAATTAGCATCCTGATCATATTCTTCAGCAAAACAATGGGTCAGAGGGGAAGAAATCAATGTAATTATTATTTCTCATCTTCCCCTGTTAGCTTGGGCTTTCCCAGACAGTAGCAGCATTGCTTATTCCACTGAGCTATAGCAAACGTGACTTGTTCTTTCCCCCTACTCTCCAGCCTGAGTCCCTCTCTCTGAGGCCCACAGTAGGCTGGTGAGAGAAAGATGATGATGATTAAGGTGATGCATAGTTATCTCAAAATTCTCTTAAATACTGAAAGTAGGTTCAGGCTCAAGACTATCATATGAGCCATTTGAATACTGAATATAAGCCATTTGAAACAAGTGTTTTTCCTTATCAATAGAAAAGTAATCCCAGAGGTATTTCTTATGTAGTGTATCCAAGTACTGAAGGGGAACTACAGCAAGGGGCACAGGATTTAGGCATCACTAATATGGTTCTGCAAACCCTCAAACAAAATTTTTAACTTGGTGATTTGCTAGTCAGGTTTGTGCTGCTCCATTGTACAGATGCATGAGGAAGGTGCATGAGAGGTGTTGCACCGTTTTATTTTAGTTTGGACTCTTCATTTCCACTTCTGTTTTTGCTTAGAAACCTGAGTCACCCAAGGCAGAATCTTCCCCAGGAAGTGGCTGTTCAGCTGCTGTACATCGCGAAACAAATCATCTTGATCTTGCAAGTCCTGCTGCTCCAGAGACAGCAAACAAGGAGTCTACTAAGCCATTAGATTGTCAGGAGCAAGGAAAACAATCTCAGAGAAAAGATTCTGATGACCCCCCTCCAGGAAATGAGCACATCTCTAAAGAAAATGCCAATCAACCTTTCCAACCACAGTATCTTTATGTTCAGCCTACTGCTGGTAAGGACAGCCATGAGACCTGGAGGCACCCAAACTTCTGTATCTGTTCACTGAGCAAATACTGAGTCCTACAAATAGGTGAATATTTAGCATAAAAAAACCCTGACAGCAGTTCTCTGCAATAGTTTAGTATCTCTGAAATCTCTTGATTCAATGTGAACTGTTGCTCCCAAACATCAATAGCATTGAACAATGTGGGATTTGCATGACTGAATTATGTGCAGGGAAAAAAAAACTTATCCTGCATTCAAAACTCAAAGGAGTTGGAAGTCTAGATTTGGCAGTAAACTGGCCAGTACAGAACAGCAGCATCCCCTGAGTGTATGAATTTCATCACCTTCGAATTTGTACTGTATTGTAACATGCATTATCAGTATAACCCCTAAAACCCAAGACACTGGGAATGTAGCCAGCCCTGCTTGTATGACACTGTGGGGTTCTAGAGGAAGCAGATGAAAATACTGCAGTGGGATTTTGTGTCCACCATGTTTTGTGCCTGTGTTTGTGTGCAGTGGGTGACAGCTTTGTGGAAATATTGTGTGGCATATTTCCATGGCTACTGCTTTAGTCTTTGAGTCACTCATGACGTGGAGTGGGGTCTGTGGCATTTCACTTGAGCTGGAGATGCTCAGTTTAAAAATGGTGATCCTGGTCTTTTTGAAGGTCAGACAAACTGGGAGCCAGAGCAGCTTCTGTTTCAACACAGTAGTTCAGCTGTTGTCAGGAAAATTAATTCCTCTGTAATACATCCTAGTGGGTGTCTCCCATTTGCTGGGCTTGGTTTGTCTGGGTTTTTTTTTTTTCCTCATTAAAAGTAATGTATTTGTTTTCATATGGAATCAAAGGATGATTCCAGTTAGTGAAGAAAAAGAGTTTATTTAGCCAGGATGTTGCTTGTAATTGAAGTTAGAAGCAGAAAACAGCAAGGGGTGTGGTTGGTATTTCATATGACCAAAATAAAAGGATGCAGGTACAGTGAATAGACAAGTAGGGGGGCAAATGGTGGAAGATAAGGAAAGGGAGCTGGACAGAAGAGTCGGGGGTTTGTGACAGTTTTCTTCCTAATTTTTTGTTATTTTTGTCATAGTTTACTCCCTGGTCAGACTTTTCTTTGTTGTCACGCCTTCTTCTTGTTCTAGATAAAGTTACAGTAATTTAATTCCCTTTTTCAAGTTTATTAATGCTTTGTTTTTTCTCTCTTTGGTTTAGGATTAAGCAGTTTCAATTTCCTGTTCTCTGCAAACCAAGCCCCTGGTGCCATCAACCTGGCTGCAAACCAGTTGCCTTCTGTAAGCGTACCTTGTGTCATGGTGCCATCAGCAGCCTTGGCCTCCTTCCCTCTCGTCCCATTCACCAGTCCTCTTTCCCCAGTTCCTGACAGCTCCTTCTCAGCTGCTGCCTCCACGAATTTCAGTATGTCCAGCCTGGCATCAACCACCCCTGTGTTCATAAGCACCACGGCCGTTGTCACCCCCAAGGTGTCACCTGCCCCTTCAGCGGATCCACAGCAGCCTGCTCACCCCGCTCTGCACCTGAGCCCTGTGCTTACAACATCTTGCAGTGCTGTTAAGCTGGACTCCCCTGTGTGTGTGAGACACCCAGTGACCCTACTGAAGCTGCAGCAGGTAAGGGGGAAAGGTGAATAGGGGTAGTGATGACAGAGCTGTGCCAGGTGCCTCTGTGTCAGTGCTGAGTTGTCATGCTGAGAGCTGGTGTCTTCCACTCAGCTTGTGTGTGCCCATTTTAGTGGTGGCACAGGGTATGGGACACTGCTGAAGTCGTAGCCCAGCATATCACATGTAGTCCTGAACAGTGAAGTGGTTTTATAACTTACAGAAATTCTACAATCCCCCAGCAATCTAAGGGTTTTAACTCCCATCTGACAGTGTCATTGTGTGTTATGCAATAGCTACAGAAAAACAGGAGGATTAGGTGTCAGAATTCAGGAGTCAGCTGGCTGTAACACTTTTTCAGGTAGTAGTGTCCTGGATTATCCCCTCAGCCCTGTTCTGATCTCTTCACTATGTAATGGAAAGGTAATAGCAGCATCTGAGCTGAATGAAAACATTCTTGTGGGATTGTTGATCTTTTTATATAAAGACAGATAAGGTAGATAAAGATAGAACCAGATTTTTGGTTAAAAAAATCAGAAATTCGGAAGTGAGGGAGGAGTCATTTATCTGAAATACAAGTGTCATAAAATAGTCATGCCACATTGTGTTACCTGGGTCTTCGCAAATATTAGCAGTGACATTTTGGCACTAATTCAGCTTACATTTATAAATCTGTGATTTGTTTGCCTCTTGTCTAGTGCAGTGACAAATAGGTCAAACATTTGGAAGCATTGTAAACATTACTTTGTTTATCATCTTCAAGTTTAGAAAAAGACTGTAATAGGCTGGTTGGCAACCAATCTGATTGGTTGGCAATCAATCTGATTACAGATACTAACATTGGAGATTGCAGTGGAATGGCACTTAGAAGTGGTCAGGGTTTGGAAGACTAATTTTTTATTTCTCTTAGTGATAACAAATAACAAAAGTGAGTAAAACATGGAAGGGAAAGCACCATCTAAGCTAAAGGACATGATTGGCATAAGAACAAATGACTATGAACTAATCATGAAAAAATTAAAGTTGGAAATGAGATAAAAGACATTCATCTTCCACCAGTGATGTACTGGCATCCTGTTCCAGAATGAAAAGCAGGGACAAAGCTCATGGCTTTTCATGTGGCACTCCTGAAAGGCTGTGTGACCTCTAGTAGCAGGGTACAGGGATTAATGTCTCCCAGCTGTCCTCTGTTTGCCTGTGTGTAGGCTTTGAGAGAACCCTGCTGAATCACTTTGGGGATTTTCTGTTTGTTTTTTTTTTTTCCCACAAATAGCCTTCGTCAGCTCCTCTCACTCCCAAGAGTATTCGTCCTGCACATCATGAGGCATTTTTCAAAACTCCCGGAAGTCTTGGAGACCCTGTGGCATGGAAGAAAAATGAAGGCAGCCAGACTAGAAATGCCAGCTCTGTGCAGAGGAGACTGGAAATCTCTAGTACCAGCCCTGACTAATTCCACTCTTTGCAAGGGGTGGGCAGATTGTCCTCGGACCCTGCATCAATTACAAGAGAACAAGCTCTTACCTGGCAAGAGGAGCACATTGAAATGTCACCCCTTTTGGCATGCTTCCCCACTATCCATTCACCCAGTGGTTCTGTTAGCCATCTTCTGCAAAATCACCCTTGGCACAGAAATCCTTTTACTGAATTGTTCCTTCAGTACTGATTTGAATTCAGATTCTGTGCTTCACACAGCCTTGTGGGCAACAAATTGTGATTTTAATTTGGAAAACTCTATTTCTGTGAGGTGACGCAAACAGATTCTTTTGGAGCCCCAGGGGTTCTTTACTCATGGTTTTAAGTGAGATGTCTAGCACTTATCTGGGGTAAGCATTTCATTTGCATGTACTCTACTTACCCTGAGTAAATCTGTGGTGAAAATGATAAACTTTTGCAATTGTGAGAGCAACTGCTTCCTTGGTTCCAGTCTGTCAAATCTGCCTCTGCAGTGCAGCCTCTTGCTTTTTATTTCATATGTTGGAGTGGGAATAGTGCAAAAAAAAGGATTTTTGCAGTTTCAGAATAACAGATTTTCTCAGGGTAGGATTACTTGAATGTCAGTCGGTTGTTGTACAATTTGCCCAGCACTTGTGGTTAGAAAAACCTGATAATAACACAGTATGATTGAATGTATACATGTGAAAAATATTAAGACCAAAATAACTGTGAATGTTAACATTTTTATGGTTGTGTTAATGAATTGTATTAGTCCTTGGGTTGGCTGTTTTTGTTTATATTTTTTTTATTTGAGCAAAATATGCAAGTTAAATGTAAAGAATACAAAAGCTGAATCTTTAAACAGATTTGACAAAGTGATTTGAGAGTGACAAACCACTGAGGGGACTGTGCTAAGATTTCATCTCCTGTTTAAATATCCAGTCTAGACTTTATGACCAAGGAATACTGATAAGTTATTAACCTCACTCATGATTAGATTCAGTCTAACCTGAGTCTACTAAGTGCCTACTTAGCTGTTTACTCAAGCGCACTTAAGAGGTGTCTGCTTAAGTGCCTAACTTGTTACTTACAGAAATGTGACTAGTTAATAGTTCTTTTGAGAGTGTTGGGAGGACAAGGAAGATCTTGTCTATCTAAACCAGAAAAAAAAAATGAAAAGAGCAGGAGCCTTTAGTTTTAAAGTAATATTAAAAATTTAATAAAAATTATCAATATACCTAGGAGAAGATAATGAGGAAGTCTTAACAATTCACATTCAGAGTCCTCAAATGATGCATGGTGCTATTATCTATATAGGACACAATTTTAAGAGCTAATGCTCTTATGTTTGAGCTTGTTTTCACTAATGTAGCAAACTGCAATTAAATTTGTGCAGTCTCCTGTTCAAAAGACAGAAAGTATTGCAGTTGACATCACCTTAGCCTGGACTTCTAGCAAATGTAAGGCCAGCATGATTGGCTCTCTCTTTGGTACTAGTATTGATTTTCCAAGGGTTGATGCACTCTTGGATGTGCTATCTTGTTGGGCAAGGGAGGTTAAGACTTTGAGACTGGGGATTTAATGAAGGCATCTTATTTTTATAATGAAAATTAAATTTAAGAAAGAATTCTAGTGAAGCTGAGAGTTTGAGTAATGTGACCTTCTCTTAGAATAGACCAATAACAGGTTTTTGAGAGGGCTTGGTTAGCCCTGGTTTAAAGAAAATCTGTATCAGAATTATCATAGGAAATTTCAGGGGTGGTAAAGAGACATCTTCAGACTGCTATTTTTTTTATATTTTAATGACACTACAGTTATGAAAGTTTACAGTTTTTTTTCTTCTGAATTATTTCTTCTTATACACCCACTTAGATTAATTTTGCTTTGAAAAGCAGTGTGTAACTAGCACAGTGTTGCCCCTGCACTTCTGCTGGCGTGCATGTGTTGCTGCCAGGACAGGAACAGGCTGCTGGGGTTTCAGGGAAAACAGTGAGTGCTGATTCTCCAAACCTTTTCTCTTCTCTCTCCCTCTAGTATGGTGCAGCCTTTTAGTGAAATGGCAGCTGGGAGCAGGGAGGAGGATCAGAGCTAATATTGGCTCTTTGCCAGGCATCATCACCAAAATTGCCTTTCTTTGTCAGTGATGTTATTGTGTGCCATAACTAACTTGACTATACTTGAAAATGCAGGGAGTGAAAATGGATTTTCCATTTCCAATTTCTCCTTACAGTTTTGAGTTTCTGTAAATACGGCAGGTCTGGAAATGAGGATTGACTCCCTCTTCAGAGAGTCATGGTTGGGAAAACAGGTTTTGAGCCTAGGAGAAAAAGGATGTTGTTATGCTGTCTTGCTTTTGTCAATGCAAAATTCTCACTGAAATAGAGTGAGATCACTGAAGCAGCTGGGCAGCTTTGTTCTGTACCCGAGCTGCTGAACTAGACGGGTGAAGGGGAGCAGTTGGTTGTCAAGAGGGAATGGGTTTACCTTTCCTATCTTTACCTTCACTGAAAGCTAAGAATTGAAATAAACTAGGAACAACTCATCCGAAAAGTAGCTTTGGAAAAAGCAGAATTTGTATTTGCACTGAGGCAAAGTGCATACCCAGGAAGTTCTGCAGGGTTTGTGAAAACTTTCTGTCCCAAGTCAGTTGGTGAGGAGGCTGAGCATGTAACTTATACTTGAATCTATCTGCCACGTTTACATTTCTGATTGTCTTCTGTAAATTGGTGCTATTTTTGTATTTAAAAAGCTGTATTTTTAATGTAAAGCTGCTTTCAGTTTGTTTTTTTGCACTGCTAGTTTAATATAGATATTAATTTTATTGCTGTTTATAACTGTTCTTCAGTGATTAGATGTCCTGCTTTTCCTGCTCTCTAGCTATCTGTTTATCTGTCCGCATATAGCTTTACTCCAATCACACTGTTGGGTTGAATACTTTTTTTTATACTATCTTTTAGCAAAATATTAAAGTTTTACAGAATAAAAAAAATGAAATTAAACCTGAGGCTGTGATTTCACTATGGAAGGCTTTCAAGCACACCCTTGAAAAGAAATATTCCTGCACTGCATGTCCAGGTGAGGACGTGTGAGCACTGGAGGACTAGCAGAGCTTGTCCCGGTGGTTTCAGCGTCCAGCTATTGCCTGCAGCATGGCACAATTCCCACCCAGCTGTTGCAGGCACAACAACAATTACAGTGCAGTGTAAACTGGCTTCTTAAAGTCCTGGAGCAGGCCAGGGCAAGACTGGGTGGCCCTGGCCCAAAGCCATGCGAGGTGATCCTCAGCTGGCCCAGCACTGCCGAGGGGCTGCCCAGACCCTCCCTGGGTCTCTGCCTGGACCCTGTGTCCCTGCAGCCATCCCTCGGTGCTGCTCTCCACAGGATGGCAGCAATGCCTGCCCGACTGCAGCCACAGACACCCGAGGAGCTGGTGCTTGCTTGGGGTCCTTGGAACCACCAGCTGCTTGGAAAGAGCAAGTGCTCAACACAGCCACACACCTGGGGCTTCCACTTCCCTTTCTCCTGCCCTTCCCCAGCCACACGTTAGACACAGCTCGACCCAAAACTGAGTTTGCTCTGGTTAAAAACGATGGCAGGCTCACTATTGATCTCAGCAAACCCTGTATTGCTGCCTTACCTCATCCCTTGATTAAATAAAAGTGAGTTCATGCCACTAGCTACAGCTTCAAAATTACTGTGGAGTTGCAAAAGGTTTGGATGCTCAAAGCTCATTTCTAAAAGGAAAACTCATCAGCTTACTCAGTGTTGTTCTTGGACTGAACTGCTACTCCAACAATAATACCCTTCCCTGTCAATTTATACAGGAAAAATTAGAAGTTTAATAAGATTAAATACACTATGAGAACCACTAGTAAGCTCTAACCCTGCTCCAGCTGCACTGATGAGACCATGGCCATTGCTTCTTTGAGGAGGATCAGGGCTGTATCTTCCAACAGTTCTTGTCCTCACTGGTGCACTTAAAACTCCCTTTTTTGAACTAAAAAATAGAGTATACCAAACTCCATCTGATTCAGTTCTCTATGAAAAAGGGAAATTAACAGGCAGTACCATTGTGGATGAACATCTCAGTGCTTCCCAGCCTGAGGCAGTCCAGAGCCAGCTGGGAAAGTCATCCCCTGGTGCTGGAAGGAGTTGAGCACTGCCAGCAAACCCAGCCAGAGGCAAGCAAAAGGGAAGCCTCCAAAGCACAGCAAAGAAAAGCCTGCACCCCCCATGTCCAGGGAAGCAGGTCTTTACCAGCTGTATTGGTCAACAAGAAGGGTGTCCTTAGAGGTGCTTGGGTCATGGCAATGCTTTCTCCTTCCAGCCCAGAGTTCCTGAGCAAGGCTCCCTGGCCTGCTTGAAAATTTAAAATGTAGCAGCTTGGGATGTAAAGGAGTTAAAAGAAAGGCTTCACACAAAACTGAGACAAATCCAAGCCATGCTGACTGTCTGAGAAGATCCACGTGTGCAGGAAGTATTAGTGTCCAGATTCTTTCCAGATTCATTTATTGTACAAGAAATGCGATGAGAATTTAGGATATTTTTTTCAAGCACTTTCTCCAAGGACTTCTAGAGCAATGAAGTGAATTCTTATCATGTCAGTCAACACCAGCTTAAGTTCTGAGAGCATGAAGCCTTACCCCATCCCCCTTGCAGGCCATGGTAACTTTGTTTGTGGGTGGCAAAAGGCTGGGACTGCCAAGTCTGCTATCGCCAGACCTCCTAGGAGACAAAACTTTCTGCCTCAGCTGGAGCCCCCTCCATTTTACTGCATTTTCTAAATTAATAAATTCTCATTTTTGGCCCCGAATGTGAGATGCCAGGCTTGTATGCCTTTCCTCCCACTCTGGCTGGGTATTTCTCACCTTGGATGTGACAAAAGTGCAATTTCATAGATGATACACCAAATCTGGGTGGGACAGCAGCATGAAACTTGTTTTATTCCAACAGCTGCTGTCTTGTTTCAAAACTGAGAGCTATGACCCAGCAGTCCACACTCCAATCTCCACAGCATGGCGTGATAGCAAAGGTGATATAGTGACACCAAAGAAACCATCAATATATATAAAATACTGCTTCTTGGTAAGTGCCCAGATCAGCAGCTGAAATGGGCCAATTTGGACCAGGTTTAATCTGTTGAGAAGAAAAGGAAAACAATTTAAAGCCTAGAAAATAAGAAGTAAATATAAGGATTCCCAATAAATTGTCCAGAAGGAACACTTCTCTGTTTGGGCACCAAAATTTTCAACATTAAGAAAAGCACTTTGCCCCTTCTTAGTCTCTGCTTCTCACTGATAAACACCCAGCATGTAACTTAATCACCCTAGAGTCTTCAAAATCTCTATTAACTATTACTTCTGTGCCTGAAATGTACCAGGAATTAAATGAACAGAAGGTAGAAGAAGGTAGAAGGGAGGAGCTGACTGGAGCTCTGCTCTGAGGCTTGCCCCAAGTAATGACAAAATCCTCCACTGGGCACCTCACCTACATTGGTATTTTCATTCTTATTGCAATGAAGCTTGGATGTTTGGATAACAATGGTTAAAATTTTTCTACAGACACTCTAGGCCTAAGTGGCAAATACTCAAACACCCATGTTCTTCTCTGCCTTTACAGGTCCAGGGGACACACTCTTGATCTATATTGGCTTGAAGGAGAAGAGGGTCAGTCTCCTGGTTCTGGAGTTTTTAATTCTACCCATCAGCTACTGCACATCACTGAGCAAAGCAGCCTTTGACTTTTCTGAAGCCAGAGAAATGTCAAACAACCAGGACTATCATCTGGCCTCACAAGAGCTGAGGATCAAGCTTGTGGATGTGGAGGAAGATGGGAAGAATGCAGGGACCAGCCCTGTTGAGCAGGTTTTAAGAAACAGTCAGACAATATATTCACTGATTTGAAAATAATTTTGAAAATAATTGAGGAATTTTCTGCTCAGCCTTGCTTGGGTCTTCCCATTATTTGGGCCAGTCAGAGCCTACTGGGTTGGAACAGCATCAAAACCTTGTGCTCCTGCAGTATAAGCCTGGTGGTCTTGGCATGACTTGGCATGACCTTCCTTGCTGTCTGAACACTGATTTTTAATCTAAGACTCCTCTCCATCAGTGTGAGGCAGAAATCACATCGTTTAAAGCCCATATGCATGTAAGACATTTACAAAAACATTTCAAATGCATTAGGAAAAAGAGTATTTTAAGAAGCTGAGAAAGCAAAAGCTCTTCCCAGCATACACAATTAAAGAGGAAAAAATGTTTCAGGGAATATATTTTGGTATAATCAGATAACTATGCAATGCCCTGCCAGAGTAGCTAGGGCTGAGCTCCAGGAGCCTCTGTAGGGGATAAAAGGATTCACTTAGGCGCCAGCCTCCCTCCTGCCCTGTTAAGAGTCTCTCTGGACACATCTTCAAGTTAAGGCAAGCTGCAAAGTCCTGTACAACCCCAGTGAATTGTTATCTCTGGGAAAAAACAGCAGACGGGAAGAAAGTACCAGACCACCAGCTTTTTTCTAGCAAAGTCCTTGCCATTTGTTATTTTTCAAATATATCTGTAAACCTCCCCTTGGCTTTCTCAAGACATGAGTTTAATTAAAGAGAGCAAAATTAATCTCAAAGGTTCATAAACCTTTTAAGTCTGTTGAAGCTCAGAAAATCTTGGTCTGGATTATGATTTTGCACAGAAAAATGTTATTTTTGTAATTCCACACAAAAATGGGTCATACTTATTTGCTCTGTTTCATTGTCAAGGAGGAATTCTGCTTGGCCAATAATAAAAGAAAAATGAGTTGCAAAGACAAGTAGCAGAAATCCCTCCCTGAAATATCTCCCCATGAAGGGCTGTGAGGCACCAAGAAGGTCTGAGGTATGACACAGACCTGGATCTTTCTCCATCAGGCAAAACCTGAAAACTTGTGGCAGGGCACAGCAGTGGCCAGCTGCCCCCCAGGGAAGGATAGCTGTGAGCCAAGGGGGTAGCAAGGCTGGTGGAGGCACCACCTCAGCAGCCAGGAGCTGGAATGCCCATGAGGAACTGGTTTGGTTCCAGAGACAGCAGCCATGGCCAGATGCAGCCCAACAATCACCCAGCTCAGCCATCAGGTTGCTCTGAGGCCAAGCCAGAGGCTGAGCCCAGGCATAGCTGCTGCCATCTAGCCTGGCTGGGACCAGCCATAAAGCTTAAAACCAGCTGCCAAGGCAGAGCAGGGACAGTGTCTCACCTTCAGCACCTTCACCACAGCCCTTACCAGCAAAGGACCCCACCTTGGGCTCAGCCAGCCAAGATCCTCAACTTAGCAATGACGTGTCTGGACCAGGGATATCTCCAAGACAATGACTTTAGCCTGTCATTCAAGCTCAGGTGAATAATAAAAAGGCTAAATTAACTTAACTGCAGAGCCACGTCCACACAGATGCAAAAGCTTGATCATATTTTCCAAAAGGAAATTGGCTTCTGTTGTGTGAGGGTAGATTCCAAGATAGGGAGGAATGTTAAAATTACTCTTTTTAATCCAATAGTGTGCTAATGAGACAAAGTGATTAATTACACCTCTGTAATGAGAAAGAGATTGTGTAAAGGCTTGAATCAGCTTTAACATATCACCTTGTAAACTGACACCATGTTCACATACACCTACTGGCATCTCTGGGCTCTAATTACTAGTACTCCTCTGTTTAACCAGTGTAATTAAGAGGGAGAGAGACCATTCTTGTCCTGGGCTCCTCCTTGGCCAAAGGAAGCCTGGCTGAGAAGATTAATCATAACCAGATGGGAGTAAAAAGAACTTCCCCTTCAGCAGTACTTCAAACAGAGGACATTTGGATCAATGACTAGCAGCATGAAGACACAGATTAAATATCTTTCCAACCAGAGGATCTGTGGTCAGTCTCTGGTGCTCACCAGGACCAGCTGAACCCAGCCATTTGTGGGATGATGGCAGCAGCAGCCACTGCTCACTGAACACTGGCCCATCCTGGGGGCACAAGGGGAATTTTGCCCTACTACGTTTGGCTAAAGCTCTCCTAAACAGAGTCAGACCATTTGCTAAAAAAAAAAGAAAAAAAAAAAAAGAAAAAAAAATTATTAGAAAGCAGAGAAAGCTGTATCAGAAGTAGTTTGCAAATCCCTCCAACAGCCCAACACTGCAGCATATAATTGCCACACTGGGATTCAAATACCTGCCTAACCACAACTGGTGATACTCAAGCTCTTTTCTAAAGGGAATTAATTTTTGTATCCTTCCTTCTATCCTTCTTATTCTTTCAAGTTGTTTCCTGTGTGCTCACCAGCAATACAACTTGTTTACAGCAGCTTGAAATTGTATGTGAGAAGAGCAAAAAATCCATTGAAAACACTTTGGAGGACAAGATGCTGAACTGAAAACAATTCTGTGGAGGAGGAGAGTAAGAAAATAAATTCAGAAACCTTTGTGGTAACAGCAGCCAGGCAGTGACCTATAGCTGAACCAGAACTGAAGTTAGGTCATTTCCATTTCAAAGTAGGAAAATGTGAAACAACTGTGAGATGATCACAGGTCCAAAAACAGCTCTGCAAAGAGTGAAAAATGTCAGCAAATCCAAGCAATCAGTCACTGAATATTGCACTGGGATGTTTTGTCATGCCAGTTTTCTCATCCCCTGAAACTTCACCTGATCTTCTATGGGACTGCAGTAGCTGGCACAGCTCTGGTATTCACCCAGCACTGCACAACAGCTGGAGACAGATGTGCATTAACTGAGGGTGAAACCCTTTGAGTCAAACTTCCAGCATTCCCAAAAGATAACCCCTCATATGAATGTCTTTTCCCACGTATTCCTGTTATATCACTGCATTTTGACATTTTCTGATGGGTCCCATCACTCTCGATGTTGCAAACCAGATGCACATCCTAACTAAGTTCTGTAAAACAGGGAAGATGTTACAATTTGAGGTAAATCCATATTTGTGCTGCCTGGCACAATTGTTCATGCACAGCCCTCTGGGGCACAACCCCTCTCACTCGTCCATCTTGCTTCAGGGGATAATTTTCTCAAGGACTGCCTGCTCTGTACAAGCTTTTATGGGAGTGGAGGGGTTCCATGTCAGGGAGGTGTGCTCACATCCTTTGAGATGGGACTAAAAAGGGAATGTAACTCTATCACTTCTATAGGGACAGTCCTTGCTTTCTTGTCCCAAGCTGTCATTTAGAAATCAGCCATTCTAATACACAGGAAATACAGAGAAGCTCCTGGAAGTGGGATGAGGGAATTTACCTCACTGCAGCAGTTCTTGACAAAAGCAATGGAGAATTCATCTAGTCCTCGTAACAGTCCCGCACACCATACAGGCTCCAGAACATTGGTATGCCACCACATTACATTTTAAGGAATCAAATTAATTTGTGTCAGTCTGTTCTCAGGAACTTTTCTGCTATATTTTAATTGAGTTCTTGTTGCATTATGTCTGAACTTCCATAAATCAAGAGTAAAAATCCCCTTTCCTTTCCTTTCCTTTCCTTTCCTTTCCTTTCCTTTCCTTTCCTTTCCTTTCCTTTCCTTTCCTTTCCTTTCCTTTCCTTTCCTTTCCTTTCCTTTCCTTTCCTTTCCTTTCCTTTCCTTTCCTTTCCTTTCCTTTCCTTTCCTTTCCTTTCCTTTCCTTTCCTTTCCTTTCCTTTCCTTTCCTTTCCTTTCCTTTCCTTTCCTTTCCTTTCCTTTCCTTTCCTTCTTGTATTATTGAGTCTTTTATTGTGCTGGAATTGCAGAATAAAACTTCTGCTCATTCAGGTAAGTCATGAATTCTGTCAGCAGAAACTCCTAGATCAATTTGAATCCATAAATTTATGGTTTCTTCTAGAGGAGTCAAATCTCTTTGTGCTTTTTCTCAAGATAGTAAAAGTTATACCATGAGCAAAATATCCATATGTATCTATATATAAAATACTGAAGGTATTCCTTAAACTCTCAGTTTAGTAGATTCAGCATTCAGCCTTACCACAATCACCTCCTATTTTTACCAGTGTGTAATTCAACTGTGCATTTTTGGCTTGTTGTTTGGGAGTAGATTTTTTCAATGACTATCCTGTTGCACAGTGACCCAGTTCCAGAGGATTTTAGGGATGAATGAGCCATTCCTATGGGACACTGGTTATGCAGTAACATAGATTTTAAAAATCCTGCTTTGGTCCTGGATTAAATATCACTGGAAAAGTATCAGAATTCATATTATCACATACTACAGGGAGAGTGTTTGTTGCACAAAAAACAAAACTATCAAAAGATCTTGCTTTGATCTCTGCTTCATAAGGCTTTGAATTTTGTGAGGCATGTGGGACTGATTTCTCTGACTACAGGACAATGGCTGTAGCTGGACATGTGGAGAAAATTAATGCTTAGAAAAGATATCTTGGCAGCATGCTAATTAGGCTAAGGTGTCTCATTGCAAGACAGTTTTTAATGCCTGCAGTAAGGTCATACCACGTAAGATTGTCATCTCCCTGCATTCATCTCAATTAAATTCTGTCTTATCAACACTGTCCCTGGAGCAAAGTGTGACAAGAAGTTCATAGCTTCTGGTTTTATGCCACTGAAATGCACATCTGGAATGGGATCTGTACTTAATGGAAATATGGAAACTAAGCAACATTTCTACTTAGCAACAAATGGCTGTGAGCAGCACTTCACCACCATGCCCAAACCACAACCTGCTGTGGCCAGGAAAATCACATACCAAGTATAATGTATAATGTATTTGAAGAGCTGAAAAAAAGTGCTATATGGATATTCTAGCTAACATAGATAGATGAAGTCTACTATTGTATAAAACTACTGTTTGGCAATAATAATAGTAATAATAATAACAATCTTTTTCCAGAAATGTAAGAATGGGGATATGGAATAGTCTCCAAGAGCTCCTAACATCCGAGCTAGTAGTACTCCTCATCATCTATTCAACACCATTTTGTTACAGTTCTTAGTGCACTTGCAGCTGGTTCCTCTTCCAAACACCTTCTCCAGATAGAGAACTACAAAGGTTTATTTTGGCCCTAAGAAACTTACAATTTCCCAAAAGTCCTAGACACAAATGCATCTTAATAATGGGGATCTTAGAGGACAAGCAAGTGGGAGCATCCTTCACTACACAAGTGCTGATATCTTCAAGTTCTGCCAAGCTTTGTCCACATGAACAGCTTGCTGATTTCTGAGCAAATACCAACTGTGATGTTGAATAAGAAGCTTTTTTAACTCCACTTTAACCACCCAAGTCCCCAGCCATCATAAAACTGCAGCCACTCAGTTTTGCACTACTAAAGGTCTCACCAAGTGACCTCAAATTGATTACAGCTTTTGATAATGAAATGTGTAATGCTGCACTCAAGACCCAAATACGCTCATAACCCAAATACACTGTAACCAAAATGTTGTTTGGGGGTTTCTTGGGGTGTTTTCTTCGTGTCTGTATGTGACATACAATCTTCCATAGGGGGCGCTTGGAAGGACCCTGAGCAAGTCAGTGCTTTAGTCTGATGTTCTTGACAAGCACTAGCAATATCCCAGCTGGAATGAACGTACAAGCTGCTCCTACAAATGCAGCATTGCAGCAGCTCAACTGCAAGAATAAAACAGGTCTCTGGCTCCAGCCAACATGCCAGTGCCTGCCCTCATTTTCTGTCTTTGTAGCCAGGTACATACATTTCCTCAGGATATGTGCAAAGTATAACCTGTGCACTGGGCATTTATTCTGTTGGATGGGAATTCCTGACAACAGCTAAGGTGCATAACTGCTGCCTCTTCATGTAAAGATAATAGCTACTAACCTGACAGTCTTTGGTGTCAGATGATGTCAGACACTGGCTGTGCCAAGGATCAAATGATGCTACTGCCTCCAGGGACCATCTCTGTCATGAAGAGCTCCCTACTCTTTTCCCCAGCATTACAAAGTGATCACATTGCACTCATATTCCAAAAGCAGTGAGTGATTTCAGCTTTCCTTAGCAAGCAGGAAATTAAATCTATGCATGACATAAATAGAGTAAGGTTTTTCCAGTTTCTAAACAGTTTAAATAACATAGATAATACTGTCTTGGCATGTCTTTTAGTTTTCCTTATGTTTACTGCTCTTCTACCCAGATAGGAGTTTTCCCAAGCAGCCATAAATTCTCTAAGACTAGAAATATCTCAACAGCAGGGGAGCACAGGCAATAATTTCTATTTCTGCTTATGGTTTCCATCTTGGAGAGAAAGATGACATTCCTAACATTTTCTGCAAATTTTTTTTTTTAGTTTTCTGAAAAACATTTTTTAAAAGCCTTAAGCTTTTGAGATTTTTCAGAAAGCCTTTTCCTTGATAGCACCTGCTATTTTTTCACAAAGTTATCAGCCTTCACATGAGAGAGCAAACAATTTCCTTGTGGGTAACATCATGCTTCAAAATTGTGGTTTCTGGAGCATCATTCCATGACTGTTCCATGGCTGACATCTCCTGAACATGAGAGGCTCTGCTGGAAGCTGAAACTGTCCATTCAGTTATCTGCACACAGAGAGCTGTTGGTTTGAGTGAGGAAGTGAAAACATTATAGAGAGGACATTAGAGAAAGATCCACCTTCTCCTCCTGTGGGAAAACCAGACAACGTGTTAAAAGGAATGAATAAAACACACTGAAGAGTAAATGAGTATCATCAATGTATGTTGGAAGGCACAAATGCACACTCCTAACAGAGATGGTGGTGGTTTAGGCAGTTTTGCTCTTTCCATTTGGTCACTTACCAGTAGCCCATAAATCTATCATCTAATACTGGTTTTTTGTAAATTGATTTTTATCCATGTTGGTTGCACAAACTGTCCTTTTCCAGGCCATACCTTACATCCTTTACAAAGAGAAAGACACAACTCTGCCTCCTCTAGTTAGCTGCATTTATTGGCTGTATAAAAAGCATGCTGGAATCCTGTACTGGACCCATATGGGCATCTGAAAACGTTTTTCTTTCTGCCCTGAAAATTTAACTCCAGTTAAAGTAAGCTCAGAGCATCACCATCAATATCCTACAGTTAAGGAGACTGCACTAAAATACCCATGCTCCATTCTCATCACCAGACCAACTGCAAGTAAATTATTTCTGAAGGCACTTACAGGCCATGAGTGATTTAATAAAGCCATCACTCAGAATAATATAAGGAACATGCACATGACTCCATTTTATTTTAATCTGATTGGCACTTCACACATCCTTTGCTTTTAGAGGTTGGTTTGGACAGCACATACAACCCTCTTTCAAAAAAGACCCAAATTCCACCAGTCTGGACCTGGTGAACATAAAAAAGCAATGTTCTGTAGAGTGTTTAGGAGTTCCCAGTTCATAAAGGAAACATGCTTGGGGTGGACTTCAGAAAGACTGAAATGATTGTAAAGGCAAATGGCCTTTGCTGTATTGTGATGTCCAGTAGAAGAAGAATGGGAATAAAACTTCTTAATTTATCATTTAAAAATTCAGTCTAAATGGATCTGGCAGGACAATTATTTACTTTCAATTATATAAAGAACACAGCTACAGGGCAAACTTACCTGAGTGATTTGTGTGTATAGTCCTTTATCTTCACTTGTATCAGTTTCTTTTAAAGCTAAACCTTCAGACTGAGTGAACTGGTTAATCCTTTGTCTGAGCCTAAGCATAATATTATCATAATGTTTCTCAGCCTCCCAAGAACACCTTGACCCAGGTTTAGCCAATTTTTTCCCTCCCAGGAAAACACATGTGAGTTCAGTTCTTCCAGAGCACGAAACATTTCTTTCTGCAAATTTTTAGCCTGTGTTACATTAGCAATTGAATTTCTCCTCAGCAACAAAACCATAATAAATGTTCAGTTTCCATTGCACAAAGGAAAATCAGAGTACAGTCTGCTTTGCTTCCTCTGCCTGTGAACTAATGAACACACACCATAAATGACTGTCTGCAAGACATAGTTATCTGTCCCTGCAAAAGGAACATACACTGCAGGAGAAAATGAGACTGCAAGAAAGAAAGAAGCCGGAGGATTAATAATTACAGGAAAGGAAACTCATTTAAGAGCCTAACATGATCATTGTGTAACTAAGTTTTGTTCAAGTCCCTTCAGATGATAAAGCAGTACACACTCAGAATCAGCAGAATCAGGTTTTTTAGCATGAGCCTTGACCAAACCTTGATCAAGGTGACATACTATTAACTGATTCTTTTTAAATGTGGTCTGTACAGACAAAGAGTTTTTTCCTTTCCCCAGAAAGTAAAATGGCTCTTATCTTACTCAGAAGGTTTGTCTTTAGAAGGTATATCTGAACTTTCCTAAGTCTTGTTCTTTTGGCTGCACATCTCCTTCAATCCAACAGTGCCAACAAGGGAGACCAGCTTGTTTCACTCCTCCAACAACAGGAGTGAGTCTCAACTAGTTCTGGTTCTAAATCTGCTCTTCCAGAAACAAGCCGTGTTTTAAGAGTCAACTAGGCAGAATGGCCAGCTCAGACCTGAACCACAATGCACATCATTTCCCACCTACCTCAGCAATCTAATACTCTTCTCTGTCCCAGCGGGTGGAGGGATGTCAGGCTGTCCATCTCCTGCTAGATGGCAGCAAAGCCAAAAAACCTGTGGCTTCATGGTTTGTTTTGTCATCAACTGATGCTCGTGGTTGTCGTGGTCTTCCTTCCTTCCTATGAACCCTTCCTGGTGAAGGAAAGTACTCTCATCTGCTGTTTCATGGTCTGCTTCATGCCATTCCAGAACACACAGCTGTTTTTACCCATATCCCCATGTATATCTCCCTTTGTGGTGGAAATGAACCCATTTAGCCCCAATAGAAAAGAACAGCAGGGAAATGGAGGCATGATAATAACTGTATGCTTATCAGCATGGAAACAGTGTTGAACGACTCTCACAGTTTTTAGCTCCTCTTTATTTCCATGGCAGTGCTGTTCCTTTTGTTAAAAAAATACCCAAAAATATGTTTGGGTACAAACAACCAATCAACAACCAATTTGGGACAAAGTCTAATTTAACTTTCATGGGTGGAAATCTAAGGTTTGATAATTAATACTAATTTTAGTCAGATTTTACGAGACACATATTTTTTCAGTGGTTCAGATCAAGATTTCTGTTGCTTTGCTATGCTAGAGAGATCTCCCATTGCATGTTAAACTACAACATAACAAGTGTAGTTACATCAGTTTAGCAAATTCATCTGAAAGTTCAGAAATGACACAACAATGCCAATGTCTTCAAGGGATTTGGAATAAAATAAATTCATGAATTTCAAGCTTGTTTCATTTTAATGGCATCCCCAGGTCCAGACATGATTCTGCTGTTTGCCTGGGAATTGAAGTGCTATGGATTAGACGAATGAAGGAATGATTGAAACCAAATCACCCTGTACTTGCTTGGAGTGCCAAATCATACCAGTGCGTGTAAAAGATTTTTGTCTCCAGTGTACAGTTTTTGCAAAAATTATTATAATTTGTTACTTAATTGCTATAAAAGATTGGGCACTCATAGACAGTGGATAGCCAGTGACCATGTAGATTTATAACAGCTATGTGCAAATACCAATGTGAAATTTGCATTTACTTATGGACAGGCACTATAGCCCCCAAATGGCAGGGGGATGCAGAGGGTAAAATACCCTCTTGACCTCAGAATTTAAGCATTGTTACATTAATAATGGTATTTATTTATGTCTGCAAAGCACTTTGTAAGCATTAACTAATAAATCTTCAGGACATATCTGTGAGGAGGAGGTTTTATAGATGTGCTTATGCACAAAGAGATGCAATGATTTATCCAAGGTCACTACACAGTCAACGTTAATGGACACTAGTACACAGTGTTCATTAGACCATATTCACATTGGGACCATATTCACATTGGAATTAAATATTTCATTTAAATTACATTGTACAACCTTCTCATCCAGAGCAGAACACTATTGCAGCTGTGACATATGTCCCATATTGAAACAAAGTGATCTTGTGTAGGGTCATCTCCTCTACCTCTTCACAAATATGCTGCTCTGTCTCCTTGGTTTATTCCCACAATATAGAATATAAAGAGAAAATACAGTATAGTGCAATTACCTACACATTCTTACACAACTCTTTTTAATTAGTACTGTATATATAAAATAAGAGGATTGCTTGAGAAAAATTTCTTTTACAGATGTGTCTAGTTTCTTGGTTGCCATAGTTAATTGTCCTAATGCAGTTCTAACTGAAGGAGTTGGTAAAAACATTATAATTATATGTCTGCTCTTGGAATGCACAGATGGAAACAGATCCTTGTTTACAGGGTGATGAATTACTGGGCCAAATTCACAGGGCCTGACACCAAGTACAAATGCCATGCTGACAGCCAAAGAGACAAGAACTCTTAACTTGCTGCAAACCACTCCTCACCACTCTGCCCTGCTCCTCAGGAGAGCATCTCCTCAGCCTCTCCTTAGTCCAACCAATTCCATCCAGAGGTGTTGGTCACCTCAGCTCACAGGGGCTGAAGGGAGGAAGAGAGTGTAACATCTGAGCAAACAGGAGCTTTTGGCAGCCCAGCAGAAACAAAAGGAGCAGGCAACACCCTCTTCCACTGCTGCATCAGTTTGCAATCCATGCTTCCTTGTGTCACTTGCACCTTTGGCCACCAGGCCACAAGTACACTTCAGTCCCACCCCTATTTCCACTCTATCACAGCATCACTTCCATTGCACCTATAATCCCTCTACAAAAAGACCAGGTAATGAGGAGAAAGCCAGAAACATTACACAATGTGGCATGTCAGAGCACTTCAGCCATGGCTGTCATTCACACCAGCAAAATATTTAATCCTAAAGGTAGGCACAGCCCACTGGAACAATTTACTACCACTCCTTGGTGATCAGAGTTTGGGAAGCAGTTGAAGAATGGCATACATGAATTTAACCTGCACCTCTTTTGTGACCTGCACACTTCCAGCACTGCTCAGCTTTTAATTTCCCTGGTTCAGGATCTCTACCTCAGTATTGTCTTTGAAACCTACCACTGACACAGGTATCTCATTGCATCTTTGTGTTGTTAATTTGCTCAGCCCTGAAGAACAAGGAGGATGTCTGTCCTATTTTATTCATCATTTCAGCTTTTGAAAATTTTCCTTTCCTTTCTATAGCAGAAACTGGTTTTGTCTCACTGTTTGTTTTTATCTTGCTTTTGCTGTATGTTAGACTGTATCCTGCTTTCCTCCAATTGTAGTTAAGATAGACAAGGCCTTAAAGGGAAGAATGAGTTTGAACACTGGCAAAATCCTACAGGGATAACTCTGAAACAAAGGAGATGTCTATATGCCTACCTGAAACATCTGTAAACCATAAGGTAGTTAGAGTAAGTCTTCCTTCTTTTTCCTTTCCAAACTGTCCCAACATGTTAACTTTTTGGTGTTTGTTCAACTATATAAAAATTAAAACAGAATATTTATACCAAAAATGCATTATTTTTTGTTTCTGACAAGAATAATTTTATGTATTTTCATAGTAAAGCAATATTAGCTCACTTCTTTCTAGAACAGACATCCTTTCTTTCTCTTAAATTCTGCATGGTCTGCCTCAGGTGAATGGTTAGTAAAGGGTCAAAGTTGGATCTGTTTATTTATCCATATAATCCTGTTAAGAACAGTGGGGAGTCCAAAGGCTGGTAAGAAAAATAACCCACTTGTTGAAATGTTTGGACCAAGTAAGAGAAAATGAGTCCCATCTGTTTTTTATATATTCTTAAGGCAGAATGAATAGCCAATGTAGGAAAATAAATTTCTGGTGTGTTTTAAAATCATCATTTAAAACCAAGAGGCCATTTTCAGACAGTAGGGGGAAAAAAGGTTTTCTGGAAGTAAATGCTCTACCAGATTCCTGGGTTTTAACAGTAGAGCATGGAGATTCAGTTTGAGAGGAACCATTACTGAGCAGTAGGTTTGCTACACTTGGAATAATGGACTTCTCTTTTTCCACACAGCTTTTAAGCACCTGTTCTTCGAGATACCACCAAGGTGGCAGATTGTGTCTCCTAAATGTATTTAATTATATTCAATAGCACTTCATCTCAGACATTGCAAGCTGGGAATGAAGGGAATGCCTGGGAATGAAGAGAGCTGACAGCCTTGGAGAAGAGAGAGCAATGGGGAGAAGTTACTTCAAAACAGAATCAGCCACTGCTCTAATTGTTTTCTGGCTTTTTTCCAGTTTCTGACCAATTCCATAAAATAGGATATTACTTCTTATATATGCATTTAAAGAAAAAATAATGGGAAAATTCCAGGAGAAGAAAACAATTGCCAAGGCACCTATCTGAGCAAGTACAGATCCTGTTATAGTTTAAAGCAACTGGGATTAGAAATACCAGAGAGTAGCCCCCTGCCATTCTTTTACAGACAAATCTAGACTCTTCTGAAGCCATGCCTGCCAGGTTAGGCCTGCAGCACTGATTTCCAAGGAGATGTATGTTAAGACCCAGAGTTGACAGGCAGGATTCAAAGCCCCTATCACTCTGAATAGGCCTTTGGCACCGTGAACATTTTGGATCAACATCATCATCTGGTGGATAAGTAGGGAAAGAAAATCTATTTGTTTTTAAATGTTGTATTACCACAGCTTAAAGCCCCACGAATCTCCAAAACATTCTGCAGAACCAGCCAGCATTCCAGCAGTAGCTTTGTGTCACATCTTTGTTGGCTCTTTCTCTCAGCTGCTCATGTGCCCAGGCTGTGCCCAGTCACCCTGGGGACTGGAGCAGCTGGGGGTGCGTGGGGTTCTGGAGCCCTGGCCTCACCATTTGTGTCAGATGATGTGTGCTAGTGCCACACAACGTGTGGGCATTGTACACACCAGTACACACAGTGGGGGTGCCAAGATGCTGCTTCCCACATCCTGCCAGGTGCCCAGGCAGCAGCCTGCACCTGATAACTTTGGGCACGCTCTTCAGTCTCACCAGACACATGCCTGGGCTCCAATAAATGGCTTGCAATAAATTCCCACCAACCAGCACAGTGCAAAAACTCCTCACCACACCTGCTCACCTCCACAGGTGTTTCCTTGATGCCCACAGGCACATGGGAAGTAAAACATGTTCTGTGATTCTTTGGGAAAACTAGACTATGAAAAAGAAAAAATGCACTTCAAAGTCCTGTGGAAACACTTGGCTACACATCAGAGGCCATTGTTGCTGTCCCCTGTGCTGGGCCAGCCACTGGAGGCTGTGCAGCTGCTCCAGGTCCTGGTGGTGTGTGGCTGAAAGTTGGATGCTGCAGCTGGCAGCAGCACAGCGCTGCCCAGCCTGGCTGGCTGTCCCCATGGCTGGAGCACCTGCCCTGCAGAAGAGCTCTTCTGAGTGCTGCAACAGTTACATGTCTCTGCACTACTTACTTCTGCTAGATGAACGAAGAATTTCTATTTATTTTATATAATATACGTCCTCCAGATGACTTCCAGGGAGGTGGAGCCCACTTTGTCTGTAGCTAGGCTTACACAGACATCTGAGTCACCCCTGCTTAATCCAATACCTTGAGTCTCTAGGGGGAAATTTGGGTCCCTCAGGAATGTGTGGAAAGTTTCAGGAGTGTAACACTGGAAAATGAGGTCAATACAATCTATTGAAAGGCAAAAAATGTGATAATTCAATTAAGTGTTTGGGATTTTCCTTCCACTTTTTCAAAATTTCCCTTCTTGTTTACACAAATGGATCACATGTCCAATAGATGCACAATGAAAGGAAGAAGGATTTCCTACACTTAGAGATACTTTTATACAGACATGGACTGTACACTTTGAAACAAGGGAAGAAGGAAACTAACACTCAGCATGTGCTTGCAACTTCAAACAAGTGGGTGGCTGCATGAAACAAAAGCTAAATGTGTATTTGGACATCTGAACAGGAAAGCCAGCATCTTTCATGGGTACCAACACTATTATTTCATAGACAGAACTCTTGGGGCTAGGGATGCATTTTTTAGGCTGACAGCAGGAAAGAGGATTTCCAGGATGCAGACAACCTCCTTTAGCATTTCAGGAGACATGGCACAGTCCAGCCCTGGTCCAGGATAGGTGAACAGAAGAGAAAGATGGACATATTCTGATGGAACCTGAAAAAAGCTAAAAATTACCAACTGCCACCTGGAATTAACTTGATTTACTGGGCTCTTTAATACAGTTCTTAAAAAATCTTCCCTGATATGATTGCAAAAGCTTGTCTCTGCGGTGCCCCTTTCTGTTTCTGTCAATGCACTGGCAATAAATACTTTTCTTAAACTATGACACAACTAGCATGTCCAGAAAAATTCCTGGTGAGTGTGATAAATGGAAGGGTAGACTGCATTCCTTAGAATGGGAGAAGAAAGACAGTGTCATCTTCCTGAACTATTTGGAGATGGTGCTGAGAATTAACATGATTGAATCACCTCAGGTCCAAGAAGAGTCCACATAAGCTGCTGGTAAAGAAACCATTAGCAAACCATTAGCAGGAGGCAATCCAACCCTAAGGAAAGCTAAATGTTATTATCCTCAGCACTGTGTGCAAAGTGCTGCATGGAAGGATATTGCCCAAACCATCTCACAGGCTTCTGAAACAGCCCAGCTGACAGGGGGCACAGGGTCAGCAGGGCCAGCTCACATTTGTGTTAAGGAATGCATCTGTGACTAGCTCGCTGCTGGTGGAGATTAGATTGAGGTGCAGGTTGAGCTCTGGATGGGAGCCCAAGACAAGAGGCCATGAACTGCCAACGCTTTGGATAACAAAGTGCACAAAGAGCAGAGGCATCTCCCTCGGGTGGATGGACCCTGAGAGAGAGGAGGTCTCAGGAGAAGAGCGAGACTTGTGCACAAGTAGACTGTAAGGGCATAAAAGCCATGGGGTTCCTTGGTTGGGGGATCTCTCTTCAGAGACACCAGCCTGGGCTGTTTCTGTGGAACTGGACTGTGAACAAATGGTTTTACGGAACAAGACATGTGAGATGCTGCTGTGGGAAGCCCAGGGTCGAACCAGTCAGGAAACCTGGTGTGAGTGTAAATGGGATGTGCAGGGAGTCAAGCAGGGCACCTGTGGGCACCCTGGAGCTGCCCCCTGTGAAGGAGCTTCAGTCCCAGCAGTGAAAATTTGTGGCATTGGGAGTGTGATGGGCAGAGTCATGTGAATGGTCAGACTGGGAAGTTTTCCTTAACACTTGCATGTCCTTTGGGATTGGATCATGCAGAGATTGAAAGAAAACATAAGTAAAAGAAAGAGCTGGAAAGGCAAGAAGATAAGTGCTACTAGATCTCTATGATAGGTCTTTTTCCACCTAATTTATGTCTCAGAGTCTCAAACAGCTAGCAACGGAGTTATTGTATATGTGCATACAAAGAAGCTAATGGAAATCTTGGAAGTCTCTTCCCTCAATACATGCAGACGGATGCAACAAACCATACTGCTCTCACAGCCTGTCTGACGCCTCCAAGAAGGAAAAAGAGGGAAGAAAATGGAAGGGGGACAGCTGCAGCATGTTGACAGCACTAGGCTGCTGTGCAGGCTCAGCTGTGGAACTATTTCTCAAGTTCTGATCTTACCCGCAGCTAATCTCTTGCCCATCTGTCCACAGCAGAGTCACTGAGGTTGCTGACTCCCTCATTTCCTCTGTAGCATCCTCTAGATGGGATAGAGTAAATCAGCAGTATGCCAGCCCCAGGCTGGCTCACAGCAGCAAATCATACAACCAACAGAAATAACCACAACTTGTAATCTTTCCACAGAAAAATATCTAGATCCTGAGTTTCATACCAAAATGAAAGTTTTGGAGTGCCTCCCTGAGTCACCCAAGGCTTCCTGAGCATCCAGTGAGAGACAGTCTGAAAGAGTAATTCAGGTTGTAAGAGGAATAAATGGCATTCTCTTGACTACAGGAATAAGAGAACTTAAAGCATTTAGACTCTTAATTTAGATGCCTTGTTAACTGCCTATGATGTGGTGGGATGAATTTGCCCAAAGGTGTTCATGCAACTGCAACAACAGGACCCTGAGAGGGTTTCTGTTGTGTTTTTAATTGAAGAAAGTCTAGCTCATCATTTTCCCATGAGCTTTGATCTCATCTCAGAGGCTCTGCTCAAGTCACTAATCCCCAAAAGCACAAAGCATTTCATTTTCAGTTTAGAGAGTGGGCGTATGAATGAGTATATCAAAATGGCTTCTGAGTAAGCAGAGCAAGATGGAGAAAACAATTTCAAAACCCTGTTCTCAGCAAGGGATGTGCTCCATTATCCTCTCCCATGACTCAGAGGAGAAGATCAGACTTTATGCTGCTGCTATAAAGGCTGTGTTTAACAAGGCATACTGTTCTCTTTTCTGAGGATACCTGGAATACATAAAGTGCATTTTAAGAAATCATTGCTTTTATTAACTGTAATTATACAGGCCAGTAATGAAAACTAGAAAGGACTATAACCAAATTCCTCCCAGCTATCAAGACTCATAACAGCCAACATTAATTAGCTAAGCTATAAAGCAAATAGTTTTAAGACAATCAGAAATATCCAGGGTGGGAGTGTAACTGGCCCAACTCCGAACTTTCACCCACCACATTCATATTCTTCTGTCTACCTTATGATTTCTTGGTAAGTGTTCTTTCCTGGGAAGGGAGATGACCCTATGTGGAAAACTGAAGTTCTGTCTAAATTCCACACTGATGTATACCTAGAGAGTGGAGTCTTTCCTACATATTTGTTGTGAAAAAAAAAAATTAAAAACTAAGCTGCTGTTGATATTGAAGCTATAGGATCATGGATCTGTGGGTTAGAATATATCTTTAAACACCATCTACCCCAATTTCATGCTCAAAGCAGAACTGTTGCCATCCCAAGATTCTTCCTAATGGAAAACTATATTAGGTCTTGTCATATTTGCAAGTGAGACAGTGGTTGATTTATCTACAATGAGAGTGCCCTGCCATCATCCAGCCCCTATAGACACCCAGGACTTTTTCATCAGGACTAGTCAGTTACTTCCCAGCCTATGCTTATACATGGGGTTATTCTGCAACAGGTGCAAAACTCTGCATTTCCGCTTGTTAAACTATTTTGAGCTGTTTGACCAGGTTGGCCTGGTCCTTATGTTTAGCGAAAGTGTTTTAGACTGAAACTCTGCCACTCATCTTGTCAAATGTTTGTTTTAATTACAGTAATTTCACACATATAAGGCGCATCTTTTTGACTGAAGTTTCAATCTAAACCTGGAAATGCGCCTTATAGGCCGGTGCGTCTTATATATGGACAAAGTTCGGAAATTTGCCAACCCAGAAGTCAAGCCCGCAGCAGGCCTGAGCCGAGTCGAGCCCACCCGGCCCCGAGCAGGGCAGGGACCGCACCCCGTGGCAGTCCTCGCAAGCCCAGTGGCTGCACGGGGCCAAGCCACCAGGGCCAGGGGCTGCGCAGGGCTGGCCCAGGCTGGGTCGCCAGGGATGGGCGCTGCGCGGGGCTGGGGGTGGGAGGGAGTGCCGTGGCCCATGGCACGGGGAGGGCGCCTGGGGCTGTGTTTAAAGGCTATGCTGATCTGTGAAAACTGTTTGCAAATTGAGCACCTGACAGTATTCTGTTACTAATTCGTTACTTTGTTGGACACAGATTCTCGCTTTTTTTTTTTTAAAGTGCGCCTTGTAGGCTGGTGCGCCTTATACATGGACAAATTCTATGGACTTCTCAGCCACCCAGAAGTGTGCCTTATAACCCGGTGCGCCTTACAAGTATGAAATTACTGTAAATGTCTTGTATATAATCATTCAGGCTGCTGATGAAAATGTTAAGCAACATCTTCAGTACTCCTCTCATGAGTGACCACCAATCAGACACGAGCCACCCTTTGAGTCCAGAGGTTCAGCTGCTCTTCAGTCCACCAAGAATTTTGTTTCTCTAGCCCGTATTTCTTCAGCTTACAAATGAGAATTCTGTAGGTGATCGATGGCACCAAGATCATTAGTAAAGTCACCCACATGGGTGTACTGCCCACATGGCTCTCTCCTGCTCCACACAGTCACACTGTTGTAGAAGGCAATCCATGTTGACTGTTTCTGAGTACCTTCTTGCCCATCTCATGTCTGTAAATGGATTCCAAGAAGACACATCCCATAACCTTTTCAGAACAAAAGTGAAGTTGGTTGGCCTTAACACAGTGAAGTTTCCTAGGTAATTTCATTCCTTTTCCACTTCTTAATGTTTTATTACAATTTTTTTTGCTGCTGTCACAGACCTCTCCCAGTCACCAGATGTGTCACAGAGATCAGCCAACACAATGTGAAATCACATAAGCCAATTCTGTCAGCACCCAGGAAAATTTCATCCAGCCCCTGAAGTCTGAATACATCCAGGTTCTCCTGGCAGTACCAACTGTGCTATTTCTACTGCTGCCTGTCCTTCCAGTCTCCAACTTGTGCTGATGTACACAGTGATCTGGGAGCAGGTTCTGCTTGTGCAAACCAAAGCAACAAGTTGTTTGAGTTTTTCAGCCTTTTCCATATTGCCCAAAACTAACGTTTCTCCTCCAACCTCCTCTCGCAACTAGCATGCTTGTAGGATTCCTGGTATCCTTAAGATCCCTCATTAGCATCAGCTCCAGGACTTTGACCTCCCTGATTTTGTATGTACACATTCAAGCAGTGGTTTTATACAACTCCTTTGCTGCCTGCCCTTCTGTTAGCACCTGGTGTATTCCTTTTTGTGTGTAATTCATCAACTTTCATCCTGAATGCTGACATGGAACCACTTCCCTTTTTTAATAACATAATTTGTTTGTTATCTAAACAAGCCCATAGTATCTCCACAGGTAGGATGAACACAGCTCTATAGTTGTCTGCTTCTGTCTTCTGATGCTGTCTCAAGAAAGCATGGCCCACTAAGATGTAACATGGACACCTTATTACACCGGAGACTTTGGCGCCTTGCACATTGTGTAGTCATTTACACTTGTACAAATCTGGCTGAATAAATAAAAAAGTTAGCAAACCCAAGAAGTCATTGTAGTTGTTTACTCATTTTTGTTTCCCTCTGCTTTCAAGCACTGAGTAGTGCAGAATCAGGCCTCCCATATTAAGTCATATTCCTAAAGGAACGTATGCATTTACTTGTAGAGAATATGAGAAAAAGGAGCAAAAGTGCAAAAAGGAGCAAGAACTTACCCTCTCTTGGGAGGAGAAGCCCATAATCATCTAGGCCTTGTGTGCAAAGACTTGGTGTGATCATAGAATAGATACAACCTCAGGAAACTCACAGAGTTTTGCCAGTTTTACCACCTCTATCTTCTGTGTAGGTAGTTCAGTATTTAATTTTTATATAATCTATAAAGACAAAAAAATACTTGCTGCTTTTTTTTTTTTTTTTTATTTGTGTGGGAGATGGGGGTTGAGAGATTCTCAAATAAAGATCTGTCAGGACTTACCCTCTGCCCTATCACCCTATCCTTTCCCAAAAGCATATGCTTTAGACAAAAAAATGGCAGATAATAACTATAATAGAAGTAAGGGTGTAACAGCTTTGGCTCTGCTCATTTCTCAAATTGTTATGTTTTCATTGAGAATAAAATCTTTTTCTCCTGCTTGTATCCTGTATCTCAGATTGTGAAAATCAGAATCTCATTACCCTTGCAAGCAGGGTCTCCTGCAGCCTTAACAGCTTTTTGGATCTTCTTCCTGTCTCTTAAATCACTCCCAGCACCTTCAACAGTGCTGTGTTTGTTGGCCTCTTTTCTTATCTTATACACATAGAGTTTCTTTAACTCCTTTCAAATGGGCTTTTGAGGTTTTCTTTAGCACTTTGGATATCAAGTTGCTGAGACTAAGCACTCAATGTTTATACTTAGTGCTGTTTCTCCAGCCTTCCTCCCTAACCAGGATGTTTATTTTCCATAAGACTCTTACAAGTTTAATCTCCTCACTGGAATTTACATTTGTCTAGTGAACACAAATTCCCTCCCACTGGCACTCGCTAGCCTCTAACAAGGTAAGCTGTTCTTACAGGATGTCAAGCTCCCCAGCAATAAACAAAATCTCTTCTACCCAAGATCCCTTTGGCTTTTGCATTTTGCTGGCTCTGGAAACGTATCAGTGGGGGTGCTTTTTGAAAGGCCTTGCAGGTGCTCAGTTTGAAGAGATAGTCAGCACCAGCTATCTTAGCCTGCTTCAGCCACCTGGCCATGGTTCTTGCCAAGGGAAACGGCTGTTTACCAAGATTTACCCTTCTTAGCAGAGTTTTTGTAAGGACTTACCCATAATGGGGATTAGTCCTGATTTGAGCTCTCGGGAGACCAGACAACAGTACAGGCACATCCATGCAGTCCCCAGTGCACAGGAAGAACCAGCTCCTTCTGTCCCTCTTTGAAGGTGCAACCTGCTCCACCAGTGGGAACCACTGGTTCCTGGGGCTGTGCTCAGGACAGCAGCAGTAGCCACCATCCCACACCTGGGCAGGTGTGTTGTGCCCAGTTCAGAGACAATAATTCCTCCTCCAAGGCCTCAGCTGTGCAGCTTGCACAGGAGGCTCTAGTTCAATTCCCAGGTGGGTGCCAAGTGTTGGAAAGGGAGTCTACAGCTCTTATACTGTGTGTACACTGTGCTGGCCAGAGCACTTGTGTTAGCATGGCTGCTTCTACACTACAGCTGCTGGCACTGATCTTCTGTATTAAACACACGCCTCAGCCCCAGCCAACATTCCTGCTGCAGCCAGCATTTCCAGGGTAAGCCTAGCTGGAGTTCCCCGCCAGCGGTAATCGTACACAACCAGAGGCAGTGTCTGTCTGCTCTCTGGTGAAAGCTTTGTCCTGCAGCACAGCATTCTAGCAATGGTTCAGCAGCCATGCTCAACCAGGCATGGGATCTCAGAGTAATGGTAGATTTACATTCATTACATCACTACAAGGATTCCTGCCTCACTGGAAACCTTTCCTGGACCTCAGAGAGAATGGAAAGTTTGGAGGAGAGTTGTTTTCAAAGCAAAACAATTCCAAAATACCCACCTCCAGCCAAACAATAGAGGTTTGGCACCATCTGTCACAGTCTAACCAGCTGTATTGAGCATGCTTACAAGAAAGAGCCGTGATGAGAGACAGCTACTGTCACATACAGCTAAGGAAAATGAAATACAGCGAAAAGCTCTGCTTCTTACCTCCTGCTGATTCCCCCATGATAAATTCTTCCAGAAAATTAATTAAGGTTCTTTGTGCTTTGAATTCTATATTTGGCAGGAATTCTTTGCACTTGACATATTGTCTAAGTGCCACAGGGAAGAAAAGCATTATAAATTGTTGCATGTTATGTTGCAGAAACTGTTTCCTCCCAAGGCAGTAAAACTACACTCACTCAGCCTTAATCAGGCTATCTCCTAGGGGCTGCACTAACACAAAACTTTCCTGAGGATAGAGCAAATGTTCTGAATAGATTAAATATGTGCTGCAGTGATGGTATTAGACAGTCAGTGTGAACAAATCCAGCTACCTGAAGCTCAAGGACTCCCCTCTGAGAGGTACCCACTTCAGAGGACAAGGACAATCAGATCAATCAAACAACAGCAACCCCCAGTCAGGCAGGGTAAGAAAGACTGGGAACTACATGTCTTAGGAGGTCTCCAGCTGCTCCACTCATGCTCCACTCCAGGCAGGTCTCCTCCAAGTGAAGATGGTAATTTTTGGTGGCCAGGCTTTCCCAGTGCTGGAGAGCTCAGCCTAAAGCTGTGATTTAGGGCAGTTTTATGTCCTTGCCAAAGGGCTGCCACCAAGCTCACAGGCACCAGGATAAACTGTTGTACAAGTCTGTAGGAAGGAAGACTTTGTGGTGAAGAGGAAGCACATGTGCTGAGTTGCAATGATGTCCAGGCAAAATGGAAGAGAACCCATCCATTCATCACTCGGGATATAAGACAATAAATTCCCTAAAGGAATTTTGCTTTACATCTCCAGGATTTTCTCAGTTTTTTTCTTTTTATATAGTCTCTTCGTCCCTGCCCAGTGATAGTGTGCATAACACCATTCACCTAATTCTGGCTAGAATATAGCTTTCTTCCACAAAAACTGGGCGTGGGGACCACTGTACACGGACCAGAGATGACAGTAGTGTCTTCTGAACAGGCAAACAGACCTTAAACCATGACAAGCTGCTGCAGTAGTGAGTGACCAGCTTTTCAGCTGGCTGCCTTCCAGAGAGGGATTTGCAGTCCTTGACTATGCCAGCATTGGAAGTTAAGAGGCAGAAACCTGACCTAGCCAAAAGGAAATGCTTAAAGGAAGGGCGTAATATAACCTAACCCCATAACACTCATCCTGGGCTTGGATGTTTTCCTGCAAACTCCTGGAGCTGGACTTCCAGCCCAAGCCCCTCCTGGCCTGCTGTCTGGCCACAAGTGTGTACCCCTCTCTCAGACACAAGGCTTGCTGTGCACCAGGGATGTTACCTCCTCTTTCCAAACCATTGCCAAGTAACTCATACATTCAGCTCTGACCTCCTTGGCATTTCTTCTGCACCTGCTGCTCATACTTGGTACTTTGTTCTCCCCTCCTTGGCAGCACTCTGGTGATGCACTTTTGGGAGAAGCTGCTCTGTGCTTGGGGCAGGACCTCAGAGGACTCATGACCCACGTCAGAGCAGGGACACTCCAGCTGGCTAACAGATGGAAAAAAGTAAGAAGGAACCACTAGTTGTAAGAAACCCCTGTGCACAGATTCACCATCCAGCAGTGCCTACCACCACAGCACCTGGAAGGGGCTGGGAATGAGGGCTGGCAGAAACAAAGGAATCTGAGGCTTGAGAGGTATCTGGCTTAAGCTGAGTTAGGAGACTGGGGAGCAAAGGTGTTTTCCTGTTATTTTGATCAACGTCATTTCCTCAAAATCCAAACTGGTAATAAAAAAATTATGATAATGTGCCAAAAATTAAACTAATTTCCAAAGTCAAGGCCGTTTTGCCAGTGTCACTTTGAAAACTGTCCTTGGACTTGAGATAGATTTGAAAAACCGTTACAAGACCCTCATGTGACTTGATTTCTCCAAAAAGCCTTTTACCCCTTTTACCTACTTCTCTTCTTTCAGTTTATGAATCTGTAATATTCCTCTTGAAATGTATACTTCAGTTTCTTTGATACTGCATGCTGCCTCAATCAACAGCTTGAGGCACATAGTCTGGAGTCAGCTCAGCCTACATACCCACATGCACATGCTCAGTGACTGCAGTGGCAGGTCTTTTCCTATTTTTTTTTTTTTTTTAGGGAAAAAGCTGTTTGGCTACTGAGCAGATCAAACCTCATCATTTCCAATGGACACCTTTTCATGTTGAAGCTGGTTCCCTTCTGCATGTTCACTGCTCCCACACCCTCACCTGTAGCAGAGTGCTGGAGGTACAGCCCACCTCACCAGTCAGGGAGGTTTTCCAGTGTGCATAAAAAAAAACAGCATCACTGCATGCAATGCTTCATTTTATGCAGAAAGTGGGGAAGTGGTTGTGCAAACCATTTATACATTTATACATATGGAAACTATCATACCCAAACCTTGGCTAGCTTCACTGGAATTCCAAAAGTCTTGTCACCTTTCCAAGGACTATTTTCTTATACTATTTCAGTCTTTACTTGCTCCCACCCATTTTGACACCAAAGCTGCTCAAAACAATCCATCACTTTCTTCTTTTTTCTTTCAGATGATGGGAGATTTTCCCTGCCTACAAAAATAGCTGCTCTTTGTTAACTTTGTTAACACATCTAAATAAAATTAATCCAGGGTAGAAACCTGGTCTGGAAAGCTTAAGCTCAGAGGCCCAAATTTTCACCAGGTAATTATCATCTGAAAATAGAGCTGTTAAACAGGAATGAACATACATCCCAATTAAGAATGAGAGGAAGAAGCAGTCTGTTCCAGGCTGAGCACAGATACCTATCCCAGTGGAGAACAGGGGGGAAGGAGAGTGAACAGTGAATAGAGCTACTTCCTTGTGAGTCCAAGCCAGGGGAAGGACTGTGCCAGCAGCACCTCTGACAATCCTTAGTTGGTGGATCTTAAGTACTTTTATTGCCTTCATTTCTACTGTTGAGCCGCTCCTCCCTTTTCAGCATACTTAGCATATCTGAAGCAGAAGGTACTTGTTTTCCTCTTTACAGGCAGAGCACTCTATGCTGGGGATACTGAGATGCAAGCCCTCAAAGGTATTTTGGTTTCTAATTTTAAGAAGATTCATCAGCTCAAATGCAGTGAAGGTTTGGGATCAACTAACCTTCAAAGGCTGTGTACCCACTGCATGGCCTCAAGTCTCACTGGGTTTCCTGAACTCTGGGCTTGTGTTTCAACACCTAGAGATGTTTTGTTCTGTAAGAACTGTTCCCGAGTTCAGAATATTTTCTTGCTCAATAAGGGAGTGGGACCAGTGCACACATGACATGGACAGACAGGCACAAGGAACTCCTCCACTGCAGGTTTTTTGTCTTTGACACTTTGACTATAGCGCTGCATCAACTGCTCATGCAACATCTCTAGCTGGGAAACGGGCAAGCACATGGACACACTCCCTGCCTTTACAGGGATGGTGTTGTTCTTGCCTGACCACAATCTCACATCACAAATAAAATTTGGCATTCACTCCTGAACCCTTCTTCTTTTTCCTTATGAGCCCAAGAGCAGAGGAAAGAGCTGTACTTCACAGAGAGCTATTTCATTAAAGTCTCCAGCACCCACAGTTAGACCCAATGGCAGCAGATTTGCAGAGAATTAGTTCAGGTGTTTTGGAGCTGAGCCCTTTCTAGATGTTGAAACTCCACAGATTTATTCCTAAAGTTGGTTCCTGAGAATCATACCTCCAACCTCCAAAGCGCAAAAATGTCTCTTTTGTTTGAGGATTTAACTACTGCTTAGATTCATTAGCAAAGGTAATTTTGGCCTAATTAGTCTTCTAATTTCTATGTTATCCCTTGTAGGAATATGCCCTCAGAAATTAGTAAAATGACTTATAATATATGCTAATCACCATAATCTGATTTGTCTTCAATTATACCTCTAATGGGGAAACTAATTGGAAGATAAAGGGTATTTGGAAGGGCCAAAACATTTAAATCAGGAAGAGAATAGAATATTATCATTAAAAAAGCAAAAAAAATGCTTTTGAGTTTTGTGGAAGACTATTTGTTTCCTATAGCAGAAATATCAGATTGCTTCACTTCTTTTACAGCTCCTTACTGTAGCAAAACAGATTCATAAATCTAATGACAGCTGAGGTTTTGGCCTTACAAAATCTGTCTGGCCTCAAATGGAACACCTAATACTAGGACAAGAACATGGAAAACTTATTTGCAGAATAGAGGGCAGAGCTTGCCATTTGTATTAGTGGCTTCTAAATGAAATTTTCTTAGTTCAAGAATTTCCTGCTTGAAGAAAACGTCACTGAAATTTCCTCTGTGTTTAAAAACCAGATTGAGCTGGTGGGTCTTTTACCAACTTGCAGCGTGTTTTTCTCCCTTTCCATGGATTTAATGGACAATAACAGTAAAAACAGCAATTTCCTGGGCATTTATTATTTTTGTTCCTGAAAAGTACATTTGGTATGAGGTACAGTCAAATTCTGTCCATGCTTTAAATGTTGCAGTGCAATGTGACTTCACAAAGCACAGCAAAAAGGGGGGAAAGAAATTACAGCTGTTCTATAAAGTTATCAGAAGGCTGTAATTTTAAAATATCTTATTATAAAAAAGGACATAAATCAGCAAAAATGAAGATATCAGATCCATCCTTGTCCTTGTGCATAAATATTTTAAAGGATAAGCATTTTGTCACCTCAGTGCTTTCTGTCAATAGGAAAATTGAGGCGCAGATCTGCAACTTGTCTTGATGAAAAACATTTTTTTGTTGAATAGTGGGTGTTGTTAGGGCATAATGTTTGGCTTTTTTTCCCTGATGTTAGACTGAAGTTGACAAATTGCACTTTTACTATTCCAGTTCAATATATATGTCAGTGACCACTGTCTTTTGTAGCAGAACCAGCTCAGAGGCTGACATGTGAATGGGGGAAGCTGATGCACCTGCTCTGACCCTCTCAGCCCTTTGCCAGGGCTTGTCTAGCAGTCCCACCTGTGCATCTTTACTTTGTGCTGCCCCAGAATTGCAGCTGTAATGGATTTGCTATTTAAAAAGACCAGCTGCAAACATTTGCAATGGTTTTCAAGCATTCAATCCTTATCTTTGCTGATCCCATGGGTAAGATACACACCTTTGATCAAGTATGTAGAAAGCATCCACACCAGATTCTCAGGTATTTTAGGAAGCTTGAGTTATCATTTAATTGAATGTCCAAGTGCAGTTAAATCCAGCACGTCCTTTTGGGCAAAAGCTTCTAGAAACCAGACAGACACTCTGGCTCTTCAGCTCTATCCCTCCAACCAGCTTCTGTAACTTAATGCAGAGGGAAAACTGCTGTCCACAGGAAAAACACACTCTCCTCTCTTGGTACAGCCTGCTGCTCTACCTGGTCACATTATCATCCGCAAAAAATTAGACCAACATGTCCCAACAAAGTGTCAGCACTTTGCTGGGGTACAAGCCATTTTCTTTCATACAAAAGTTCTCAAGGAAACTTCATTAAATGACAAGCCGCATGCTGTTTTTCAGGAAAAAAATACATCAGCAT
>VRYO01001878.1:13841588-13912359 GCA_009812075.1 Sialia sialis | reverse complement strand
GCTTATATTCAGGTGCGGCTTATATATGGACAAATCCCGTGGCCTACCCGCTATCGGGAGGTGCGGCTTATAAGCAGGTGCGGCTTCTAATTGTGAAATTACTGTGCATTTAAATTGTAAGAGACTCATACAAAATTTCTCTTTGGTACCTTCAGACCAACAAACAGCCAGAAAAAGCGGTTGCCACCTCAAAGTCATGAGTTGGAGAGGACACCTTAAAGCAAAACACAAACAACAAACCGTACCTACATGCTTAGCAAATACAATGTATCGTACAAAGAATCTCATCTGCACTGACCCTTAGTATTTAAACACAAAACTCTAATAGCTGATATTTTTATTTTGAAATAACAAGTCTTGTGTTAAAAGTATTTCTAGATCTTAAGAGTCAATTGTGTTTCTTTCTGTGGCTTTATGTCAGCAAAGAATTTGAACTAATGACTATTGTGCACATCTCCCAGTTTAGGCAATATCAGGACCTCTAATTTAGGCAACTTAAAAATATCAACAACTATATTTTTTAATGACTTGTGCATCCCAGCCTTGGCAGCTGGGTTCACAGCACAGCCAGGGTTGTCTGCTAATCTTCTTAAGAGAACTAACCACACAGCAGGACGTGCCTTAAAGCTTGTTTTTAATTTTTTAATAAGTTTTATTAAATAGGGAATTGGGGAATCAGAACACGTTCATGCATTTTTTACTTCCTCTATCAATAGGACAAAACCAGGCCAGCTACACAGAAGAAATAAAACATGAGTCAGTTGAAATATTAATTTAAAACAATATTCTGCACAGATATAGATCTTTCATGATGACAAAATATTCAAATGTTCTATTTGTCTGAGAACTTGCAATATTTGCTGAATAATTTGAACAGTTAACTTTCCCATGAGGTACTACAAATTGTTTCAGCCATCCATCAGTCTTGTTTGGCTGGTAACTTAAGTCATCTGGTATTGATTACTGCTATTGGAAGTTAAAATGGCAACAAATCTAAGCAGACCCAACCTGTACCTTGCATAATGCTCACAAGAACAAAACAGCATTACTAGAATTAGGAAGCCTTCAGCACAGCCTCACCAATAGTTGGCAATTTTCTGAATGTTTACAACCATCAAACAATATCAGCAGCACTAGCCAGGCATGAAGAGGTTTGGGTTTTTCTCAACAAGCACATCCTGTTATTTCACAAGCCCTCGCAGAGCGGACAGTGCCACAAGCCATCCCTGCAGAGCTCACTGTGCCATCAAATGCCATCCCTGCCATGTGCCATCAAATGCCATCTCTGCCCATGACCTTGCTCCTTTCAAGGAACTAGTGACTGCACCTTTATGTGGGAAGAGGCCTGTGCAGATGCAATCTGTCTACAAATGAAGCCACAGGCTAGAAGGTAACTTTGGTACTTTTTAAAGAGTTAAATGGGAAAGATAATCACCGTCCAGTTGGGCTTCATTTGACCTTCATCTAGTGTTTTTCCATGGGTGTATAACTGCGCAAGCCCAAATGTGGCCACACACCATAAATTACTAAAACATGCTTAGAAAAGATGCAGTGCAGAGGAGAATGAGATGAACAAATCTGGATGACATTTAACGTACAAGTTTAATGGTCATATTGTTCTTGGATTTTACTGAAAATTACCAGGCGGCCTCTGGAAAATATGTGCAATTGGGAATCTGTTCAGAGTTTTTATCAAAGCTTCTTTGCAATTAGTGGCAAATTATTGTTCACTCCTCTGGAATTCCTTGAAAAAAGATCACCCTGATTTCAGCCTTTTACTTTTCATAGCCTTGCAGTCTGTAGCTCTATAGGAAATGTGTTTTCGTAGCGGATGTAATAGCAAGTATTTGTGCAGCAAGCAGCAGCGATAAAGTGTTAGCACAATTCAACAGCAATTCTGTCAAGGGACTTGCCAGCCTTAGTCTTTGCAGCTTCCAGTGAGGTGAGTGTGTGATCAGTTTATCTCAGTAACTACAGTGATAGGAGTGCTAATCTCAGTCCCAGGGCTGGTGGGTCACACCGTCACAGAGGGAGAGTCAGATGGATTTAGGTGCTGTTCAAATATACTGCTCTTTTCTTGTTCAAGTACTTCACAGCCCTGTGAGTTAATTATTAACATTTCTGGCCAGAGTGAAGGCACTTATATGGGAGCTGCTTGCCTAAAGCCTGGGTGCTGGAGCTGCTCCTGTCACTAATTTAGGAAGCCCATTGTGCTTGTCCTCCCAGTGCTTGCAGAGGTTCCACTGTTAACCTGACATCTTCTGGGCTGCTTCTCCATCACCTCACAAAGGGGAATATTTGACTCTCTAAGTCCAGTTATTCCCACATGGTCACCCTCTTCTGTGTGGGTCTGGTGCAGCCTGGCCAAGAAACAGAGGGTGAAGGTCCTTGCTGGAGATGTGGTGCAGCCCAGCTGCAGCTCTCCTCAACCTTTATTTTCTTCCCACCACCATTGCTACCACCATTGGGTAGCAGGCAAAGGTGTGGAGGAAGGAAAGCAGAGATACCTGGCCAACCTTTCTCCCTAAGGAAAAATTTCCATCCCAGTGTCATCCATGGGTTGTGCCACTCTATTATTTCTAAGGGGGTGCTGCAAAGTCACTTCAGTGAAAGAGAAAATTGGAATTAAATGTTCCTTTATTGAGGAGCTGCACAAAATCTTGATGTAGCAACATCTACCTCATCTACAATCATGGTGGTGATGGGCCACAAGGGTACACTAATATAAAAACAGATTATTATTAGCTCCACCACTGAGAAAAAGCTGACATTAAAAGTACTATAAATATCTGTGTTTTGGTTTTTTTTTTTCCAAAGACATGAGGTATGAGGCAAAGAAAATTAACCATGAGGGAAATAGTTGGAGTGGTGTCACTACTTTCATGGTTATTCCTAGCAGCATAATTGCCAATAGCATGAACAATGGGAAAGCATTGTTAACTTAAACTGCAAAATATTTTCCAGCAATTTATGCAGAAAAAAAACCAGCCAGAGTGAAGGCATGGAAGGATTTTAAAGGCAAAGATGCAACTAAGAGTTCTGCTAGAAACTACAAACTACTGTTTCTTTTTCTCAAATAATAAAAATGTTACTAATTTGATTAATTAAGAACCTTCAGAAATAAAAAATGCAGCATGAAAATCTTGATTAGCAATCATTTCTACCCAAAGTTAATGACTGCTAATGATTAATTAACAATTGCTCAAATGAGTTCCTGCAGCAGTTGGATGAAATTATATAGGAAATTACTGTGCCATGGTACACTAGACAAATGATTCCCCTAGTGTGTATTTATAGAAGTAAATTGCACAAAGCAAGCAGTAGAACAATTATCAAAACTAATCAGTGCTGGAACATAGGATGTTGTTTATCTTTTATCTGGGGCTGTGAAACAGTCAGATGATAACCATGAAAACCATATCACCTGTGGCAAGACTCAGCATCTGGTGATGGATGCTCACCCAGAGCACCAGCATTACAACAGCATATGCTTTTCATACCCCCTTGTACCTTTCTAGTTTTGAAGGAAATTTTAAAAAATTGTCAAGACTGTTTTCTTCAGGGATCTGGCTCAGGAACTGCAATGATGGATTTCTCTTTAAGGGCTTTTTCCAGCAGAGAAATGCAGTCAGGCAATTTCATATACAGCTGTGTGACCACTGGTTTCAAGGAACACTACAGTTCTTTTTGCACTCGTCTCACTGCAGGATCAGTTCTTGGAAACTGATTTTACAGAGCTGTGCTTGCAACAAAGTGAGGCTGGAAACTGCTTTATATTACACTGAAAAGAAGCAGAGGAAGGGATAAAGAGGAAAAATAATGAACTCATCAGAAAATTATCTGAGGCAGTAATAAAACATTGATAAGCTAATGAAAAGGAGAGACAAACCTACAAAATGTGTCACATGGTTGTATTTCGTTTAATAAGAGAATTTATTTTTAAGTGAATGGATGATTCACATGGAAAAATATGTCCTAAGTATTCATCATCTGTGGGAGAGTACTGTTACAACATGCATTATGCGGTTTCAGAGAGAACAGCTTGGCTTTGTAATAAAGATGTGGGTTTCAGTGGTTAGAAATGTCTACATTACTTTAAAAATCTATCGAAGTTCCAGAAATTAAACTTTTGTTAATGGAAAAATGTACCAGAATTATTTCCAAGCTGTTATTACAACCCTAGTTTTGTCATGCAGAGAAATCTGCAGTTAGTTATCCGTGCTACTGGATCATTAGATAGTCTCCTTGAAAGATACGACCCCATCCATTTTATAACATTACAGCAACACAGCTATGGTTAATCATCTCCCCTTTCACAATATAAGAGAGTTGTGACACTGCAGTGGGGAAAAATTACCACATCCTAAAGCTTCCATTGCTCCTGCTATTAACTCCTTACCTACATCTGCTGTTGTACTTAGTGCTCCCTACTTCCTGCATTCATTTGTTCAGCATGGGAATCTACTGGCAAATGAGCTTCTTATTCAGTTTTCAAAAAGCAGAAGATTGTTTAATGGATGCAAAAGGAGGCCCAGGTTCATTGCCTCATCCAAAACCAGTTCTGTCAATGACTGCACTTGATGGGAAGCCTTGGACCAGTGTTTAATCACCACAGGGCATTTGTACACAGTACATGGGGAATATATGTGTGGTCCTGGGCATAAACCAACATATTCATTTGGTATAACCCCCAGTGCCTTCAGCTGAGGTGACTTGCTGAAATGGGTACCAGAGACACAAGTAGGATGCAGCTTCTGCATATCTCAGAACAGAATCCAGGTGAGTACTGAATAGAAAACAAATGCATGAATTCTTTGTTCAATGGTCCTTTCTCTAGCAGAAGTACATTTACTGCTTGTACAGCATAACCTGGACCAATCTGAATTTTCATTCCTAACTATACTACTATCTGGAAACAGATAAGTTACAAGGACTTAGAGAAATTGATAGATACATTTGAAACAAATAGGTGAGCTGGGGAAAGGGAAAAAGAGAGAAGGAATCTGTTACTGCAAAATAGCCATTACCATATCCATGCATTTCAGGCTGCCAGAGCCCAGGACAGGAGCAAATAACTTGTTTAATTCATTAAGAAAAAAAGAAAGATGAAGCATCATTTCTGCTCTTTGATCCTAACTTCCTGAGCAGTGTGCTGGTTTTGGCCAGGGTAGATAATTTTCTTCACAGTGGCTGGTGTGGGGCTGTGTTTTGGATTTATGCTGAACACAGGGTTGATAATATAGAGATGTTTCTGTTACTGCTGGGCAGGGCTTACACAGAGCCAAGACCTTTGCTGCTTTTCATGCTGCCACGCTGGTGGGGAGACTGGGGTGCCTGGGAGGTTGGGAGGAGACACATCCAGAACATGTCACCCAGAGAGACCAAAGGGGTATTCCAGATCATATGAAATGTGCACAGTTATATAAAGCGGGGGCAAGCAGGAGGAAGGGGTAACATTTGGAGTGATGGTGTTTGTCATCCCAAGTCACTGTTACACAGATGGGGCTCTCCTGGAGATGGCTGAGCATCTGCCTGCCCATGGGGAGTGATGAGTGCATTCCTTGTTGTGCTCTGCTTTCCCTATTAAACTCAACCCATAAGTTTTCTGGCTTTTACCCTTCAAGTTCTCTCCCTGATCCTGCTGGTGGGGGAACGAATGAGCAGCTGTGTGGATCTTGGCTCCTGGCTGGGGTAACTATGATTAAAATGTCTGCACACTTGTCATCTAAAAAAATCTAATATGTTACCTTTCCATGAGATGTGATGCTAAGAAATCTTCAAGTAGGAGAATGCATCCACTGCCAGGTACTGTAGGACAGCAACTATATAACTATATAACTATATAACTATATAACTATATAACTATATTCCTTCAACATTACTTTCCTGTTAAAAGACATTAGGAATGCACAGTTGCAATTTTGTAGCATTTTTGACCCAGGCTGTAACTTGTTCGATAAACATCACAGACCACACCATAAAATATCTATCTAGCCAAAAAGGTAACCCATTAAATGTGTATTTTTAGTAAGTAATAATCAGGAAAAAAAATATGAAACTGAGAACTCCAGAGCACTAGAAGCCATGTTAAAGGAGAAAAATGAACCTTTTTGTAATGTTTATATTAGTGACTTGTATCAATGATCCTGATGCAAACTGAAGTAAAATCTCAGCGGCCAACTCTAATACATGCTGCATAGAATTTGGAAAGCTCAATATTTTGACACTTTTCTTTTGGCTAAACTCAAATTAAGACCCAAATCCTATGCATTACAAAATGTTCCCATACCCTACAGAGTGCTCCCATTTGCCCCTGCTCCCAGTAATTCAAAGCCCCTTTCATGGCAGATGTTTGTGCAGATCTATTTAAAATAAAAGAAACAGGGGTTCCAGTTTCCTCTTGGGTATCATTCTAGGCCTGGGGAAATTCAAGCCAGGTAGAAAACTTTTCTTCTGCTGACAGGAGAAATCTCAGCTCCACAAAATGAAGCTGCACACAAGTCCCCAAACATGGGACAGCTGCACCAGATCTGGCAAGTAACCAGAATGCACAAACTGAGCACTGTCTCTAATGATGAAGTTCAGGGAAATGGCCTTAATTAGTCCCTTTGAAAATGCCAAAGAATTGAGCAAAGCTGATGAGACAACAATGACCATGGAAACAAGCCACTACAGCCATTCAGCCAAAAACAAGCAAAGCGATGAGTTGGCCAGAGGACTGAACCAAAAGGCAGCTGAATCTTCTTGTACCCGCAATGCTCTTCTGTGTATAAATCCATTGAAGCTACAAGCCAAGAGACCTGCCTTCCTGTCCAACACCTCATTCCCCTTTTGCCCTTCAAACTGTTGTTCAAAGCACATTCTTTATTTGTAGTTTTACAGTTCCCTCCCTCACTGTAAGACACCAAATGCTGATGCTCTTACTCTGTGTATACCTCCCCTCACACAGACAAACCATCTGATGGTAACAGCCTGCTTGAGCCAATAGTAGCATGAGGACTTCAGGACTTCAGCAATACCACACTGTACCTTTCAAACCCTCTCAGTGCTGCCCACCAGCCTGCCCCCATCAGCTAGGTGCTGCTCTTCATCTAATACTCCCTGTCCTGTCACTTCACATGAACTACAAACAAACCAAAGGACATTGCTGAGATTTCAAAGCCTTGATTCCAGAATTAGGGGATTATAGGCAAGGATGTTGGAGCATGTCCTTCTTCTCAGGCTCCCCAAAAGTTGGGGGTACAGCCAGAAGCCAACATCTCAGGAAAACAGGGATTTTAGGGGTACTGCATATACCTGTGATACCAAACTGTCCACATCAGCTCCTTCAGCTGTTTCAGAAGAGTCAGATGCCTCAAGTAATCACTAAAAGGCCCTACATTTTAAGCAACACTGCAAGCTGACATTTAGCCATCTAAATTGAACAGACTGACACATGTTGGATAAAAATGAATCAAGTGTTGAAACATATTTTCATCCCTCTAAAAATAATTTGAACTTTTTTTATCAGAGCACCTGCAGCACAGGGCATCAGTGACACCAACCTGCTGCTTTCCTGAGGGCTGTAGTGAGATCCACAGGCTGCTGGAGTGATATTTTCAAATAAATGCTGTGAAACCATCATAACGATTTCTGGTATCAGAGCTCTGAGTCCAAGCTTTTCAAACACATGCTAATGCAAGCAAGAATTGTACCCAGCAAGGCTCCCTTGGTACTCAAGGACAATTTTTGGGTTTACATTTGCTGAATTGGGCCTTTTAGAGTGTAAGGTGGAACTCATGATGAATGAGGAGCTGTCTCCTGGAAAACTGGATTCCTGGAGATACTTTCATTGTTTGGCATTTTAATAAAAGCCTTGAGAAAATAGTGCTTCAGTTCAAAGGACTGAGGAGTCATTTTATAAGCCTCAAATGAAAAAATGTTTTAAGTCCACCACCTCTGTTGAACTCTCTAGAAAACATGCCATAGCAGGAGAGTACAGAAATACAGCACAGTGCCATTTCTGTGCTATACATCTAAAAGGGTGATCATGTCTTTTACTAAGAATCAGACCCTAACCCTCAACTCCAAGACCTAAGCCATAGCATGGCAATACTAGCCCCTTCCTTCCACTGACTACAATGCCTGAGCAGGGACAGTGAAATCAGGTCCTGTGGGTCACAGTTCTCTTCTGCAAAGCAGCTAAGGGGAGCCTACTTAAGATTCATTCAAGCTGTTGGGGACTTAAGTATGTCCTTAAGTGGGCATTTTATCAGGGAGCTTACTTACTTCATCCCTAACCCAACAAAAGGCATTGTCGGAAACTTCTGCAATAAAAATAGCACAAGTACAAAGCCTGAATTCAGCAAACTGCTCTGGATTGTAAATCAGTGGAGCTCACTGACCTCCTGAGCTTCACAAAAATCTGTCTCAACTGTGTAACAGGATGAAAGCCTCAGCTGGGATCAAGCCCACAGACCTGGGAGTAGCACAGATGCTCAGACCCCTGTGGATGTTCTTACAGAACATAGTCCCTGAGTGATGAACTAAAGCAGCCCTAGGCAAAAGGAAGATCAAGGTGGATAAGCCCTTATTCCAACAGCACTGGGCCCTTCTGCACCCTCAGGTGACAGTTCCACTCCCACAGGGCAGCTTGGAGCCTGGCAAGGGGACGGCTGGCATCCCTTCTGCCTGGAAAGAGACCTAAATCCAGGTTTCCCAGGCTCTCGTTAGCTGCTCTAATTGCAAGGTTGTCGCACACAATAGCACCACAAGCTGCCTTCAGGGAAGCTGGCAATGGTATTTCTGCGAGAACAATCCTGCCTGTGTACTAAGCACGGCAATGGCTGCGGGGCAGGAACATTTTTCTTAGGATAATACCCAGACCCAGCTGGTCTCTGGTATCTTCCACACCCCGAGGTAACATCTGTGCCAGAGCTAGGGCAGCTCTGGGTCTGTGTAAACATACAGGTCCAGCCATCTTAAAATCAGGAACCGAGGAAGTTTTGCCGTCAGGTAAAAATCCCCACACTTCAGCTGCCCAAGTCCTCTACGGGATTTGACTCCAAATTGTACACAATGAGGTAACACTTATATGTGGAAAAAAACATGATTCAACTTCTCCAGGTACTATTGTATAGTATGAAAGTCATATCTGACATCTAGTGAGTGTCAGAAACAGTGACAGCTGCTGGTTTTAGACAAATGCTGGAGTGCTGACATTGCAATGTACAAGTACAGTACTGTACATCATCTGCTCATGCCCCCCTCCCATCCACCTGAAACTGAGCCTTCTGGGAAGACATCCAAGAAAGAGAACACCTAATACTCAGGCCTCTTGTCTCCTTTGACAAAACCCCATAGACCAGAGTAGATTTAAGAGGAACAGAAAACCTTAGCAAAACAAAGAAAACCATTTTTAAGAGCTACACTGAGTGCCAGAAGGCTAAACAAAGACTTTATCTACTACCAAAATAACAAATTGGTCTAGTGCCATGAGTAGTCTTGCAGTTCTAGAAAGCATATCACTTAATGCCAACAATAACAGACACCTTCAGTCAAACATGACCCCTTTAGAGAAATTTACCATATATGACTAATTCAGACAGACAGCAGTAAATCAAAAGTCTGTTCCTCATCTATATATGAAATTATTTATAGGACAGTGAAATGCTAACATTAGAGTATATTGAATGATATATTCTTATATTAGTGGTGTATTGCACAATAATTTTATTTCACATATATTTATTTTTTCCAACATTTCTTCCCTGAAGTAGAGTTGAACTGGGAAAAAAGACTCAAACTACAAACTACTATATAAATTCAGCTGCAAACTTGCAACTAAGACAAACTAAAATAGCACTGAAACTTCACGAGTTATTTGAAAAGGTCAGGGCAATCGACGTGAGATGATGTAAACCATGTTGTCCTCCTATTCCACGTGAAAATAATAAGTTTGCATATAGATATGTATACATGTGCACATGTGTCTGTGCACATGTGTGCATTCCATACCACCTTGAGGGCTGCTCTAAGGCAAGGAGGAGTAAAATATGTCAGATTAGGGCTCTGGAATGAAGGTGGCAAAAAAGACTGCCAGGCCTAGGGGAAAATAAAGGATTAAGCAACATGTCATGTCCTGTATTTTCCATGCAAAAGCAGGAGCAGCAAAAAGGCAATGAAAGCAAAATGAGTATCAGGAAATGCTTAAGTTAGGGAACAGCCCCTAGAAACTACTTCCATACACATTACTAAGGTGATTAGCATAGAAAACACAAGGATTACATTCACAGAGATTTGAATATCATATGAAGTTTCAGTAGCTAAAATAAACAACTCCAAGAATCACTGACTTTCCTCTTTTAAGAAGGACTTTGTCCAAAGCAACAAGAGCCCTGTCCTGATGGCAGGCAAGCTGTCAATGATCTCTACTTGCAGGACCATTGTTTCCTCATTTATACAAACTCATTTCAAATGAGGCCCCAGTGATGTGCTGACCCCCACAAACATCCACGGGCAAGTGCAGGGTCTCCATCCTCTGCTGTGAAAGCCTCACTGAGCTGGCACAGGGCTGAGCACATATAATCAGATCCCAGCACAATGAACAAAACATGGGCAAACAGGCTAGAAAGTGGCTGAGTGCCATGCCAGCCTTGTACTTATTGCTGGGCTGTGAAACAATGGGCTGGAAGCAAGGAAAGAAACAGAGAGAAATCTCCAACACCTCCAAGCCTCCATGGTGTCCAGTCAATCTGCAGTACACCTGCATGATCAAAAACTGATTTAGTATCTAAGCAGCCTGCCTGCCATCTCTCCAAACAAGAGTTGTACTCCAGAAGCACATCAGCTCTTAGTGAACATTTTCCTGAAATACCAAACTGGTAAGAGCAACAGGTGGGCTGAGAGAGGAGCCAATATGCACATGAGGGAGCTTCTGCTGTGTATCCTAAATTTGGGAAGTCCTCTGCTCAAGCAAAACAGCTGATGGAAACTACCATCATTGGCTACCCGAAATTATCAGCAAGAGTCTTGTTCAATGGTTGAATGCTCATCTTTCAGCTGATTTCCACACTGGTTTTGCCACCAGACTCCAAATTCACCACAAGCAATGGAATTGCCCCATTTCCTTCTCTGATTACTGAAGACCATCAAAAGAATCACCAAACAGTAAAAATTGTGCTAACCTGCAAGGCAATCTATTTTACCTTACATATTTTGCAAAAATAAAAATCCTCTTCTATTTGGCATAAAATGGCTGCTTTTTAGGAGAGCTAATTACTTTTGATTTCTGTTAACTCTCTTGCTGGGAACATAATGCCTAATTGAAAACAGTATCTGGTTGCCTGACAACAATTACATGTAAATAAATCAAAACAAATTTTATCTGTGAATTTCAAGCCCACGTAATTACTCTTAGAACATTACAAGCCAGGTTTGGAAGAATGTGTACAATGCCAAGGGGCCTTTACAAGGCCTGATTCACACCAAATTATCATGGGCTAGAAACTAAAATAAATAAAAGTCTTTTATTTCTCTTATAAAGCAAACAAAACAGTTAGGTTTTGGATTGAAAAATTAATAAGCTTTTAATGCTGCAACACCTGCTGAAATTTTTCAGTGTTTGTTGCACTTTTGCTCCACTGCTGTTTCTGTAGGGTTTGGCCTGAGCTGTGCTGAAGATTGTTCCTGGACAAAGAAGAGTTGTGGCTCACTGCAGGAGCAAGACTGAAACCATGTATGGTGAAGGAGAGACAGACAGCAGGCTGCTTGCTAAATGGCCAGCACCATAACAGTATGGCTTAACATTTCATCTTCAGACTAGACTGTTGACCTTTAATTAGTGACCTTTAATTATAGTTTCAACCAGCTGTGATAGGGATATGGTTCTCTAAAACTTACTGCCCCTGCTCAGTGATCACAAGGTCAGCTGCCATCCTCACTTGCCAGGGGTAAGATGGCCAAGGAAAAAGAGGGGGAAACCATCCAAAACTTACTGAAATCCATGGTCTTCTTTTAGTGCCATGGTGGGGGAACAGGGAGGAGGGCTGGAACTAGGCAAACTTCTAAGTTCCTTTCCAGTCCAAACCATTCTCTGACTCTATGATTAGTGGGTTCTTGATTTGGCCTCAGCCTTGGCTAGACAAGGGGATCGCCTACTCTTAGGAGGGCTTTGCAGCCAGCAACAGCCAGCAGCCAGAGCTGCTCTAGCAGCCCCTGGGAGAGAGAAATGCCAAAAATCTTCTGCTCTTCCTCCCACTCTGAACCATTTCACTGAGGCTGTTATGTGCACACAAAGCATTGTATTAAACTGCAGGGTACAACATGATAACTTACGGGTATTCAGTTGAGAGCAGAAATGTGATTTACATTGGACTGGTGGGTGTGTACTTGTGCTGAGAAAATGACAGAGAATAAATAATAATGAGTATAGCCTAGGATGAGAAACCCACAGACATCAGTATCATACAATCATAGATTAGTTTCAGTTGGAATGGACCTTTAAAGGCCATCTAGTCCAATATCGCCTGCAATGAGTAGTGACATCTTTTACTAGACCACTTTGCTCAAAGCCCCAGCCAACATGACATCGAGCACCTCCAGCAATGGGGCATCCACAACTTCTCTTGCAACCTGTTCCGGTGCCTCACCACCCCCACAGTACAGAATCTCTTCCTAATACCTAAACTAAACCTCCCCCTTTCAGTCTGAAGCCATTCCCCTTGCCCTGTCACTAAATGCCCTTGTAGAAAGTCCCTCTCTAGCTTTCTTGTCAGCCCCTTTAGGTACTGGAAAGTGCTATAAGGTGTGTCTGGAGTCTTCTCTTCTCTAGGCTGAACAACCACAACCACAACAGCCTGCCTTCATACAAGAGGTATTCCAGACCTCTGATCATTGTTTTGGCTGTCTCTGGACCCATTCCAACAGGTTCACGTCTGCGTCTAGATGGACAGATACAGCTATATACATTTCTGACTTAAAATTCAGTCTCTGACGAAATGTGCAATTTATTTTCAGTTACAAGAACAAACCTTTAAGTGGTAAGAAAAGATCACCCTTAAATCCTTAAATTCCAATTAATGTGTGATTTATTAAAGCTTTTGAACATCTGGACTGCTGCAGGAAAAAAGTCTTAGGACAAAAAAAATAAAATCAAAGATAAATCTAACTGTACAAGCAGTAACATAACTTGCAAGAATTACAGAAAATACATATATTCCTGCATCTCATAGCCAGTTTGGAGTTAATAAACTTCTGAGTCTTAAAATATTTTTTTAACCTAATACTAAAACTTCTCTTATGCTGATGATTGTCTCCCTAGGTCAGTCTCCAGTCTCAAACAGCATTAAAGGCTGGTTCTTTGTCCTCCTCCAGAATCTTTTCCCCTAGGATCTTGCATATTATCTTCCTACTTATCTCTGTTCCAGTTTCCCTTAGTACCACTAGTCTTGCTTCTCCTATTTACACATTTATCCTGTTTACTGTCTTTGTTTCCTATGCTTACTCCGAACTTGACACTTTCTCTTCTGCCTCCCACAGTGTCCCTACTTATGCCTACAAAACAACAGCCAGAAGATTCCTTTTAAAGTCCTATTTGAATCCCTACCCTTTAGACAATAAATCTCAGCCACCTCCCCTTCAGTCTCTGTTAGTACATCTCCTCTTGGGGCTGGGTTAAGCAGGCTGTCTTCCCAACACCCCTACAATCTCTTTTAGAATGTAATAATTTTTTAAATTAAGTGTATGGAAGAATATACACATCAAGGAAGACCAGAAATTACTCTGTGGTAGACAATTCCCTTATTTTTAAAGTTTGTGCAGATAGGCATCTCATCTGTGCTAGCATAGAAAACAGTTTGCTGTGGCCTAACATCTAGAAAGATAAACTGCCTTCAAACACAAAGCAGAATCAATAAGAAACACAACAGCCTCATTTCATTGCCTTGCTTAATGAAGTGTAAAAAACAAACTGACAGCACAACAAAGAGAAAAGAATTATTGATTTCAAAATGTATTCCAAAGGTGACATTTGTAATCCAATTAAGGAAAATATTGGAAATTGTTCGGGCTTTTCCTGACCATGGAATTTCACTGCTGTTGATGCTGAATTTTCTTTCCAAGTGATAAAATTTTCATAGGAACCCTTTCAGCTCTTTCACTGCTTTTTTATGCCCACATTTCTCAGCAAAAGAGAGCTGTACTTTACAGGCACTGGTCTATCATAGCAGGACGGTGTGTGGCTGTCACAGACCATGCATTACATGACAGTGGTTGTCATAATATGAACGCAGCATTAGCAATAATGACTAAGCCAAGCACTGAAAACTGACCATCGGCGCCATGCAGACGAGGTTCTGACACCCCCAGCCTCCTAGAGCTTCTGTATTTGTGCCAAGAAAAAAGGGATCACTGCCAAGACTGTGTGATGTGCAAGAGCTGGCCAAAGAGCTCTTCCTAAGCACAGTTGTTTTCACTCGCTGTGTGTGGAAGGGGTCATAAATTGCTATCCAAAGGAACCACAGACAAGCAGAGTGCCTTACAATGATTTATTCCTGATGATGCAGCATTGCTGCTAGGTAGGATTTTTGCACACTTGGTTTTACTGGGGACTGTTGAGCACCCTGGTTAATGCTGTGGCCAGTAAGAGGAGTAATGCACGGACAGGAATGAAGTAGGAATGAGCATTGGGGCTGAGGGACATGGGGAGTTCCACTGTCAGTGCAGGTTGATGGATATATTGGCTGATGGGGAAAAACAGCGTCCAAATGAGCAGTTTCTGCTGGGCAGCTTGCATCAGGTTCTCACTGTGCACTACAATGGCTTTTATGTTAATACAATCACAAATACATCTCCAGGCACTCTGTCCTGACATCCTCTCCTTGCTGAAACCTTTGCATACAATCAGCATTTCTATGGTACTATTATTACCTGGTTTTACCGGTTGAAATAATTATTTAGTGATAGAGGTAATTAAAATACTCCTACCAGCGATGATAACTAAATTAATTAATAATCAGATTAGCTGATTGAACTGACAAGGTATTCTTTCCTCCCCAGATAGCACTGAGGTGAGCAGCTCAGCTTTAAAATGCAGACATGAGGTATTATATGTTTTGTCATATAGCCACAATAATTTGGAGGGAGGGGACATCTTTCCATTCCAGGAAGTTTTCCACCTTCCTTAGCAGATATTTGTCTTTTAAATCAAGACATTCACACAGCTGCTGCCATGGATCCTGCCCACCAGGGATATGTCAGAGACAGAAATGAGTTCATCCAGAGCCTAATGGAAGCTCACTTTCATTGCAGGAACTAACACAGCCTCACCTGTAGCTGGCCTCCGCTGAAGAAAGGCATCGCACAAATGCAGTGCTGCTGCCTGTTGACAACAGGGGCTCAGACTCACAGCTGCTAGGCACCAAACCAGGAGCTCTGCAGGTTGGGAACAGCTCTCAGACACAGGTCTCCCTTGGCAAGCCGTCTGCAGCCAGAATACCCTTGCTTTTTTAGACAGAGCCTGCTTCAGGTGCTTAGTTTTCAGGCAAAGGGATCAGAGGGGGGCTGTGTCTTATGGCTGGCTCTTGTTGCTGCTGCCATACCCAGTCTTAGAAGCACCACTAAGGTGGTGACCACTGCCACCTATTCCCCTCCAGTGACTGTTAATGATGCACAAACATATTTATGGAGAGTCCTGTCTTTCTCCCACCAGGAGATTCAATGTGAGATGAGGTTTACCTACCCTTTCCTTTTCTACTGCTGGAGAAAAACAGGCTCCACAGTATGCTCATACACTCCCAAATGACACGTGCTTGTCGCTGGCATAACAGTCAGTAAAAAAGAGTCTGATGCTCATGTTTTGTCCAAATGAGAACAAAATCCCACCGAGCCTCTTGCAGAGAGCCAGGGTAATTAAAACACTGCTGACTGCAAGGAGACCTTAGAAACTACCAGCCCCACTACAGTCAATAGCTTATTCTCCTTCAGGGGGATAGTTTTTCTGACAAATTTTTCACTTCCTTTCTCTACGTCTGATGTTCCTAGCCTGGGAAAGGTAAAGCATCATTGCATCTTAGCGTGTTGTGCTGCCAGGGGCAGGGACAGCTTTTGTAGCAAATTTGTAGCAAGCATCAGCACGCTTCTGGGTTTACTGCTGACCACCCCCTAGCTGTTTCTGCGGAGCCTGAAATGCTTTTCCTTTGATGTAAGGATGCTGGAAACTTCAGGTAATGGCAACACAATGCAACTTGGAAACTGTCCGCCCTCTTCCTTCTCACAATACTTAGCAGGGAGCTCTGGCACAAGACTGCCAGTGGCTCTGAGGAAGGTTGCTCACAGGTGATGTAACGTCCTGGCACAATATGCCTTTGAGCTTCCTCATCTTATCAGGACAAGAAGCTGCACGCAGAGGTGCTGGCACGGTGCAGAAGGGTTTGGAGTACTAAGAGTTACTGGAAAGGGGACAATGGGGGGAAAACAAGATCATATGGATTCTTTTTTTTTTTTTTTTTGGCCCAGCCAGTGCTTTTTGACATTATGTATTTGGAGAAACTGCTATCTCCTATCTGGGTAACTCCCTCAGCAGTCTGATGGAGTTGGGAAGGTTTCTGAAAACAGCAGAGTGTTTCACCTGGCTATGGCCTCTTTGCCTTGTATCTAATATCGAACACGTTTCCCTGCCCTCCTCAAATTCAGTAACAGTATTATTGGAACAAGCTGTGTGGGTCCTCAGATTTTGTCCTCTGCAAATGATATCCTGTCAGTCAGCAACAGAACTCGTACATGGTTGAGATTACTGAAGCTCTTGCCTGCAGGTTTTTCCATGGCACGACATAAGGGATAGTGTGGCCTTGTGAGTGCACAGTGAAAAATATGAGTTTTATTAAAGAAAACCATACTTTCAGCCTAGATTTTGCCTCCTGCCAGGGAAGTGACATCATTACTAGTCCAGGTATTCATATTCTGCTGAGCTGGCATGTAAAACAGAGTTCATGTTTCCCCAGACTTTTCAGAAACCTCTGTTCAAACCCTTAGAACTTCAATAGAGTAACTTCAATGTTTTGCTGGGTTTTTACAGTGCTGTGATCTGATAACTTCATCACTAGCAGCCTACACTGTGCTTTACCTCACTAAATGTACTTAGGATTAGATGCAAACTGTGTGTTTCATTTAGTTAAGTCTCACATCAGGCTGAAGTATTGCATGCAAGACCCTCAGAATGAATGGATCCATCTCCCTGGGAGACCAGGAACACACTGGGTCCCAAAGGCTTTGCTAAATTGGGGAGGAATCTGAGAGCCTCTGAGTCAAAACCCACTACTCAATCTCCTTAAAATCTCACCAGCACTCACAATTCTAACAGTAGGCAGCTCTGCAGCTGCTTCCATTTCTGCTTGGAGCCTCTAAAATAAAATAAAATAAAACTCATGGCCAATGATAAAGAAATCAATAATCTTAGAAAGCACAGTCTTCTTATACTGAGAATGCTTTCCATATCTGTACATTGGACTTGAAGAAAAATCAAAAAACAAAAATCACAGCTCCAGAAAACTCTAGAATTGTCAGTTGTATTTTCATTAATTTGTGCAAAATTCACTACTTTATAATTATTGTAGTTATAGCAGAAGAAATGCTTAACACTCTTGAGGTGCATGGATGCTTAGACAAGGCAATTAGCTAAACACATAGTTCCTTCTGTGATAGGAAAAATCTAGGTAATGCTGGGTACAAATTATGGTAATTTCACAATTATAACCCGCAGCAGAATACAAGCCACTTTTTTTCTTTTTTTAGGCGAGTATCCATGTGCAACAAAGTAACGAGTTAGTAACAGAATCACAGGATCGAGGGGTTTGCTGTCAAGCTGCTCAATTTGCAAACAGTTTTCACAGACTGGCGAAGCTTTTAAATGCAGCCCCAGGCGCCCTCCCCATGCCGTGGGCCCCGGCACTCCCGCCCCCAGTGCTGGCTGCCGTAGCTCCCCATGCCTCTTTTGAGCGGCAGCAGCTCCCCGTGCCACTCTAAAGCGGAGGCAAAGCCGGCAGCGGCTCGGTGGGCTGGCTGCGAGGAGGCGGTGAAGCGGGGTCGGGGCCATGCAGCAAGGCGGGCGGAGCGGGCTCAGGGCCACGCGGGGTTTGCTGTCAGGTGCTCAAATTGCAAACAGTTTTCACAGACTGGAGGAGCCTTTAAATGCAGCCCCACGCACCCTCCCCATGCCGCGGGCCCCAGCACTCGCGCCCCCCGTGCTCGCCTGTGGCCCTGCCGCCCGCTTGCCCGGCCGCAGCACTGCTCGCCCGCAGCCCCGCCGCTCGCCCACCGCTGGCACTGCTCTGCCGCCCACCGGCGCTCCCCTGCCAGCACCGCTCCCCTACTCAGGGCCCCGCCGCCCTGCGAAGCCCGCTCCCCACCTGCCCCCCGCCTGCCTGGCTGTGGCTCCACGGTAGCTCCCCGGCCAGCCACAGCAGCTCCCTCCCCGGCCAGCTCTCACTTCCGGGTTGGCATTTTGCTGGGATTTGTCCATAAATAACCTGCACCTGATGATTAGCCGCACTACTGGGGTAGGCTGGATTCTTCAGTGAAAAAGGTGCGGCTTATAATTGTGAAATTACTGTATTTTTTTCACTAGCTGATATTGCACTTTTACTAGGGGCAAGTTTAGGGGATGGCCAGTGACAAATTAACCACAATACCATGGGAAGCGCTGCACAGTGTCTGACCTCCCAGGCTAGTAAACAATAAATTCTAATGCTAGCTTCAAAACAGCTTTCCTAATAGAAAAAATAGCTAAAATTATGCTCTTATGAGAACATACTTCAGGTAGTTAGTCAGTAGTAACAATATTTGGATGAAACTACTTCTGACAAAAGAAAAGTGTCAGAATATGAATATACCTCCTTCAAAATAAGATCTGGACTAACTAGAATAAACATTCAGAAAATTCCAGCAGAGCAGATTGACTCTGCCACGGGGCCATGCTTACAAGATCAAATGAGGATAAGATAATCCCAGGTGAGTGGAAGGTATTTAGTGGATGCAAAAGGCCTGAGTACACTGATGTGTGCCAAGTCTATTGAGAAGTAACTAGGTCAAACAAGCTGATGATTTACTCAGCTTTCCAAAACATGGAAAACAACTCTTGCATAAAATTATGGCATGGCTAAAACCTTGAGAAATTTGTTCTGAGGTGATAAACGTGCTTCAGGTGAATTTTACATGCAAAGGGAGAACTGGTTTTGTGTAGAGCCTTTCCCATGGCTAAGGAAGCAGAAGAACAGAGAGGAAGGCCACACACACCACCACCCCAACCCTGAGCTGCTGAATCAACAGGGGAAAGGAGCAGGAGCTGTTAATACACTTGAACACTGTTTTTCAGAAACAAACTGTCCTAATTATAATCTGCTGAGCTCAAAATGTCAAAGTCAGACAAAACGCTTGCAAGACTGCAGGAGTCAGGCTGCCTACATGGGCCTGCTACAGTGATTGGTGGGAATTCGTCCCCAGGCCAGTGAGGAGAGGCATCATCTGAAACTTTGGGTGAGTCAGAAAGAGTAGTTTACAGCAGGTGTTAGGCAGGAACACAGGGAAGGCTAGGATCAGGTCAGGAGGAGGCTGAGGAAGGTGAAGGGGGCAGTGGGCTGCTTGGGCAACGGCAGGCATGTGCAGGGTGACAGGCTGAAGGAGTGCAGGACAGCAATGAGGAATGCAGTAGGGCTGGATTCAGGTTTTATCTTAAATAAATTCTGAACTATGCTCTCAGGAAAGAAACAGAGAAAAAGAGACCTGCAGAGGAGATAGAATAAGTATGCTTAAAAATAAAAACTATGTATTTATAGATAACAAATATACATTATTTATAAATAACAAATATACATACACATATACATAGTTATAAGTTTGTTGATCAAAATAGTCCATAACAGTAATTTTTTAAAAAGTATGTGGCAAAAAGTTGTCATTCTTTAATTTGTTTTCCTTCATTCCAAGGTATTACTCCCAAGTGTTGCAGTAATGCATCCCTTAATATTGTTCCTATAGTAATGGACTTACTTAATATACTTACATCTGACCCTCATAGTTACTCTGTTTATGACAAACTAAGTACTAAACATGAGAAGATAAAATACTGGATGTTAGACTGTCTTCTAGCTCACTCAGCAGTGCCTCACCACTGAAGACTGTTTTATTTCATATCAGCCTGGACCCTTAGTCACAGTGAGAATTTCCTTTCATTGAGTATGGTCAGACCTTGCTAGGTCTGCAAAGCTTCTCTCTTCCTGTTGAGATCTCTACTATTTATTTTTTATAGTCTGTAGGAAATGTATCAAAACACAAGATCTATCAGCTCTGGAGGCTACCCAAGGAGACACGGCAAATAACTTAGCATCATCACACATGGTTCCAGCCGGGCTGGGAGCAGGACAGGTTGGACAAGAAAGCACAGGCATTTCTTGCAGCAAATGGAGTCAGCCTACTCTGACTCATAGCCTCTTGCCCGACTTTGAGACATCCCCTCCCTTCATGCAACCTCCAGTTTAAGAAACAGCAGTTGAGAACACTTCTGCTTCTCCTGGCGCTCGTTTCCCTCAAAGCCTAGGCTGAGGTTTTTGCTATGATGCTTGAGGTCAGACTCTTGGTCTTGCTCACAGGGAACACCAACTTGCTCTACAGGAACAGATACTGGCTTTGTTGACGGAGCAGGACTTTTAGACACACAGAAATCATGTAAAGTCTGGTCATTCAAGATTCACTACAACTAAAAAAAAGAAAACTAAAAACCGGAAAGCAAAAAAATCTCAGCAAGTTGCAGCTGCCAGCACGCAAGCTGCAGTACATGGAAAGAACATTTTAAGGGAGAGAACATTCTCCGGCCTCTTGTGGAGGTCATTCTCAGTTGTCTCACAGTACAGGCAGTTTGGCCACAGGCTGCATGTCACCCAGCCATCTGTGGCAACAGCTCCCGGGACGTTTCACCCCAGCAGCACACAGCCCATCCCACTGCAGTGCTTGTGCAGGAGGGCGTAGGTGCTGCTCCACCGAGCCTGCTGGCCTTCATTCCTGGGGCTCTGTCTCTGGTGCGTGTGGAAATGTCGTGCTGCCTGGCATTCCTGTGGAAAACGTGATTTGGTATTGGATTAATAACGCACAGGGGATAAACCCACATCTCCCGCTAGACATAGGGAGCGCTGTGCATCACCCTCAAACTGACAGAGCCAGTGTGCAACGGCCCTGGGAAACTGGGAGATGGGGACGCTTACAAAAGGCAGCTGAAGCCTCGGGCAGTTTTCTCCAGCATGCTGTAGACAGCCCTAATTGCTGGCCTTTTGTGAAAACTATTAAGGACTCTCCTAATCAGTCCCCACAGGAGCAATGGTACAGCGGGAGCGGCGGTGCCCAGTCCCCCGAGGGAGCACGGGCTCCTGCCTTCGCCCGCTCCTCACGTCCTAGGAAGCCTCTTTCCGAGCCCTGCATCCATCCTGGGGAAGCACGTCACGGAGCCCGCAAGAATGTCAAGCAGAATCCTTAAACTGGGTAAAAGCACACGCTGGAGTCCTGCGGTGCGAGCTGCAGCCGGGACACGTCCGGCCGCCTCCCGCGGCAGGGCCAGGCCTGCGCCGCTCGCCCTCGGGCGGCCCAGCGCGGGCAGCGCCCGCCGGCAGCGGGGCCGCGGGGCTGGGCCCGGCCCTCATGGCTCCGCCCCGGCCCTTTAAGGCGCCGCGGGGCCGCGCCGTGCTGAGACGCGCCGAGCCGAGCCGAGGTGAGAGCCGGGGCAGGATGGGCTGGGCCGGCCCGGGCAGGGGTTAGGGTGACGAGCGGCGCAACGCGAGCCGGTGTCGGTGTCGGTGCCGGTGCCGGTGTCGGTGTCGGTGTCGGTGTCGGTGTGGGAGCGATGCTCACCCGCTCCTGCTGCTTGGCCAATCTAGTGATGGAGCTGCCGCGCACCGGGCTTCCCCGACGGGCCGCCGAAAAAGCCGTCTGCGATAACCGGATAGCCTGGAATTCTTGTGTGTCTGTCTTGCGGCTGGCTTAGGTCTCTGGAATTAGAGCCACTGTTTACAAACGGGTCGGAAAGGACTTGGCGGCTGCTGTGGCTTGTCCCGTGAGTGACGTGCTGGGTACAAGCAGCTGCCATCAATCCGCAGCCGACAGCCAGAATTGTTGGTGCTGGCAGTGAGATCACCTGGATGTTTAATTGCTGCTTTTGAGCTCCCCGGAGGCCTGCATGGACTAGGCAGAGAATCCTGAGGGAGCAGGGCAGGCTTGAGGCGGGGCTGGAGGTCTGAGCCCGCCGCCCTGGGCTGCGGGAGGCTGCGGGGCACTGCTGGGGAGCGGCGTGCGGGCAGCACCGCGGGCCGGGCGCTATCCCGGGGCACCGACGTGCTGCGGGGCACCACGGCTGTCCCGGGGCACCTACGTGCTGCAGGGCACCCCCTCGTCCCTGAGCCTCCTCCGGAGCCCCTCTGCCAGGAGGGAGCTCTTGCTGGTGAGTAACTGGGGAAATATTGCTGTTCTTTCTACGCAAGCCATCATGGGAAGGATAAATGGAAATACTTTCTCTGGAAGAGAATACAGTTACCTTGGAGTACCGACTTCAGCTCCTTCTTGTTTTTCATTTAATGAATTCCCAAAGCCCTTATGGGAAGTTTTGAGTTAGCTCATGGTTGTCTGGTATTTTGTCTCAGGAAGAAAAGGTGGAGCTGCACCCTATTCACTCAATATTGTATGTGAAATCTGGGGCAAAGCTGGGGAAACCTGATTCAGGTCCTCAGTTTTAGTGTGCATAAAAACTAAATTATTGTTTGCTAATAAAATGATTAAAATAATGTAGGCTCATGTAAATGCACAAAATAACATGAGCATGGCGGTGATGAGAGGAAAAGACAGAAGTAATTCTTGTACCAAATACCATTTACATTTTGGAAAGCATACAGTGTGGAAAGGAATCTCTTCTCTTTTTTTTTTTTTCTTTTTTGTCCCAGTCCACGCATTCCTTTTCCAAAACGTTGTGCAGCCTATATTCTCTTTAACTGAGGACGCTCTTTGCTGTGATTGATGTCAGCTGCTGTGCAGTAGCACAGCCAAGCACTTGGATAAAAGAAATGGAATCTTGATTTTTAGACTGTACAGTTGTGCCAAGAATGACAAAAGCAAAGTGGGAAATGTCATAAAACTAATTTTATGAGCTAGGTCAGGGTATTAGTGCTAAACCATGGAGCAGTAATGATGCTAATCCCATGGTAGTATTAAACAAAGGGTTATCTCAGTAATTGGAGTTGGTGTGCAAAAGGCACTGCTTAGCCACTCTGAGGAAGTTTCCTAAGCTGTTGCTTAGGAATGTACCTAAGGTGGCCCAATTTATGTTAATAAACTAATCTTATTTTCCCACATGCCATGAATGCCTATATGCTTGTCTTGAACAAAGGTCTTGCAGCAGTACCTGGCAGCATGTCTTGCTTGGGAACCCCACATCCCACCTTGCATCCCTAAAACTGCTGAACTGCTGCTCATGTTGCTGGGGCAGGAGGCTTGTTTTACCAAGCAAGATGGGTCATGTAGTTCAGGCTTGGCCAAAACTGCTGCTCTCAGCTATAATTTGCGAGTGTTCTACCTTGTCTGGGGTGAGGCAGCTCGCTCTGCTCTGAGGCCTGTCCCACATGTGTGGGGAAGAGCCCCTTGGAGAAAGGAACTCTTGAAGCAAAGTGCTCCTGTCTGGCTCCCTGCAGTGGCACTTGCAGCTCCTTCCTATTGACGAGGGAGGCAACTGGAGGTTGGTAGTCTGCCTCTGGCTCAGAGGGATGAGTGCAAAGTTCACTGAAGGCAGCAGGCTGTGGGCTTTGTGTGGGGGTGCTGTTGTGTGTATCTTCTTCTTGCCAGGCCTAGGAGTGCTTCTCAGGGTAACAGAAGGTAAGTTTTGCAGAGAAAAGTCAGAAGCTCCCAAGAAATTCCTTCCCAGCCTCCCTTCCTCCCTTGTAGTTGACCTGTACTGCAGTGCTGCTGTGGGAACTCTTGTTGGTGGTGTAGGGCAGCAGGAGTTGCCCTCTGGGCTTCCAGTTGGCAAACCATGGTCCCTACCCAAAAACCCTGCATGAAGTGAGGGTCAGCACAGAGCACTGAGCAGCTCTGCTTGGGGTAAGTTTGTGGAGGCAGTAACCTTGTCTGGCTGCTGTGTGTGTTGGCCTCTGTGTGGGTGAGAGGTGCAGGAGAGCAAGCCAGCATTAAACAGTACTCACAAGCCAAGGGCAGGTCAGAGCTGACAGCGAGATGAGCCTGCTGTCTTAGCTCCTGGTGATGGCAAGAGTAAAGCCTTAGAAATCCCGACGGTGATGATCAGAGCACTGCTTTGGAACTTTAACCCCAGACAGTTAATGGGAGGAGCTCCTTGTTGAGCTGTGGGGGAACTGCTGGTGATAGTGACTGGGGAGTTCGGGGGGAGCAGATCAGCTTGAGATGGGACAGCCACTGTTTCTGGCTTAATGTAGGAGACTGTTCCAAGGCTACAGGTTGACACAATGGGTGAGATGCCTGTCCCCGCAGTGTTCTGAGTGTCCATTACCAGCAATGCAGGAGAGGGGGTTTCACTTCCTTTTAAACCAGCTGTGGCTACTTGAGCAGCTGGGTTTGGTTGATATACCTGCCTGGTAAAGGTGCAGTTGATATAACAGGGGTGGAGTCCCTGGAAAATAATCCCCCTTAAACTTTGAAGTGCAGGTGTGATCTCAAAGGAGTTCAGAACGTTCCTACAACCCTAATAAGCAGTTTCCCAGTGAAGTGGGCTTTGGCTTGTACCACATCCCAAATGACAGGTCCTGCAGTAAAACAAAATGCCATTGTTGGCACAATTGGTTTGTTTCTACCAGAAAAGAGGCCCAGCATTAATGAAGCATAGAAACTGAAATTATATCCATCTGGGGGGACATTTGTTCCAGGTACAGTAAAGCTCTTGTGCATGAAACTGTAATTTGTGCATATCCAATTTATGTAACTTTCAAAATCCCCAGGCAGGGACAGAGGACATGGCTCGTGAGACTGTGTCTCTCTTTTCTTGCTGTTCAGCAGCAGTGGTCTCTGTTCCCCTTGCCAGTTCATCTGCTTTTACAAATAACCGTAGAGAGCCCGCCTAAGCCTTTAAGTCTAGTCTGGCATCTGAAGAGCTGGGAAGTTGAACTGGTCCCAAAAACTTCTCATGCAGTGGAAGGTCATTTTGGAAGGTCACGTTTTTTAGCAGTTGATGAAATTGCAGGGTTGTGCTCTGATGCCACACAAACTTCACTGATCTGGTTTAAAGAAGCCTGTAACCCCAGCTGTCCTGGGGCCACGGTGGTGGAGGACTCAGTGTTTAACAAAGTCTCCCCTTCTCTCCTCCTGCCTGGCTGGGCACACAGAGCCACCATGCCGAACTGGGGAGGTGGCAACAAATGCGGTGCCTGTGGCCGCACCGTCTACCATGCTGAGGAGGTGCAGTGCGACGGGAGGAGCTTCCACCGGTGCTGCTTCCTCTGCAGTAAGTATTCTCCTCCAAAATCTCTCCTGGCATACCTGTGGGTGTCACAGCAGCAAGGGGCTGGTCCACAGGAGGTGTCGCAGACTCAGCTGGTACCTGTGACACACTGGGGATGGCAGTGGCCAGAGATGACTTTGTTCTTGTGTTGGGGTTGATTCTTGCTTTCCCCATGTGCTTCCTGGGCTCAGCAGTCCTGAGGGGAGAGCTCACCTTCTGGAGAGGTTTTATCATATTGGGGTGGGATGCATGTCTCAGAGCAGAGGGTGTGCATTTGCGCTCTTGCCAGCCTTTTCCTCAGGAGTCTAAGGGATCTTGAGGTTGGAAGCCTGGCTTAAGTGTTGCTTACTCAGAGGAGAAGCCCAGTGGCAGAGCCTTTTTTGCACTGATCTGAGCTCAGCTGGGTTTCTCCCCATGGTCCTGGCGCTGGCAGAAGCTGAAGGAACAGTTATCAAACTGCTGCCCTGGAGTCCTGTGCAGACCAGGACAGCAGTGCGCACGAGCACAGCTGAGTTTGTTGATGCTCTAACACAGCCAAAAGCCTAAACTTTCTTGGCACAGAGGCCTGTGGTTTATTTCAGATGAACAGAGTCCAAAGCATTATTTTCCAGTCCAACCAACGAGCCCAGTGAGGCATTGAAAATCGCTTTCTCTATTGAAAATACCTCTGCTTAGATGAAGGGAACAAAGGGTCCCTGTGAATCAGAGGCTCCTACTTAGCAAGCAGGCAGCCTCTCGGTCTGAATCAGAGAATTTTACTTTATTGCAAACATGAGGTACTGTTTTGCCCTACTTGTTGGTGATTAATACATATGGGCAGAGCTAGGGTTTAGCCTTCATTGGCTGCAGTTTACAGCTGGGCCTCTCAGACAAGTTTACTGTTAAGTCTGCTGCCTAACCTTGGTGTGCTGTGCTGGCATGGAGAGTCTCGACACACGTACGCTCCTTTCCTTGAGCTCTACAGTGGTCACAGCAAACAAAGATTAGGTCCCTTGGCTGCCTCATTTTCAGCCTTTTATGGGAGTTACTATTAAAAGAAACCTGGAACTTACAGTCGAACAATGGCTCTAGTGTGTCTGAATACATGGTTTTCCTTAGTGCACACTTGTGTTGGGGTTAAAGTCTGTAGACTTAACAAACATGCATTAATTGATTTACTTATTGGATATTAGTGTCTTGTAAAAAGAACCTTGGAGCCGATGATGGCCATCAGTAAAAGTCACCCAGTGTTTTGAAGACATTTAAATCTTTAAACAAAAAATTCATGAGGGCGTTTCTTTTTTTCTCCCCTAATTCTTTTCTGTAAGCATAATGCTGTTGCAGATGGAAAGAATGTGCCAGTTGGCATACAAAAGGAGGTTTAAGAAGGAAATACTTCTCCCTTCTACTGTAACCTTGAGTAGAGGGTTTGCATTGTGCTGAAGGACAATGTAGGAATGCCAGGAAAGCACAGCCCCTCTGGTGACAGCTGTGAACCAGCCCCAGCTCTGCCCTGAAGCAGTATTTAGGTGGGAGGGGGAGGGAACCTTGAAGGTTTGTTTTTTTTCCCAGCCCCACACTGGCCTAAAGGGCAGGACAGGGGCTCTTCTGTACTGATGAACTTTTGCTTCCTGCTGTATGGCATCTGTCAAGGGAAACTGCTGACTGCCCTCTCTGGGTTTCTGAGCAGCCTCATTCATCAAACCACAGCAAGTTTCCAGGTTTTAAATGTCACGGTCATGAAGAGGTGGGAGGGAACAGAGCCTTTTATGGGGCTAAGCATAATTCACAAATTTAAACAGCAACTTGCTCCCTTCTAATCTCTGGTGGTCTCACGGCCTAATGGGAAGAATTTTGGACAGGGAAACCCATAACATCACTTCTTATTTGATTTTTGGCTTACTGTGTGTGCTGATAGAAATAGTCCCTTAAGGCAGTTTAACTTTTTTTTTTTTTTTTCACATCCAGTGGTCTGCCGGAAAAACTTGGACAGCACAACTGTAGCAATCCATGATGCTGAAGTTTATTGCAAATCTTGCTATGGGAAAAAGTATGGCCCAAAAGGTTATGGATATGGCCAAGGGGCAGGCACACTGAACATGGACAGGGGAGAGAGACTAGGCATCAAGCCTGAGAGGTGAGTGAACCGAATTGAGGGGTGCATGACCCGTGTCCTTCAGCGCTGTTTTCAGAGGAGTCTTTCAGGCTGGACTTTGTTTATGTTCATGTTTAGAATAGAAATGCTGCAAAATACCCCAGTCTACTTGAATGCAGGGCATTGAACCTGCATTGCACAAAGCTCCCACTGGTGACTGTGTGAGTCAGAACAGTAGAAGCAGGAGTTAGTGCAAGCAAGGACACACTCATCCTATGAATGAGCCGTAGGGGATTGGAATATGGAGCTTGCTGATGGCATTGCATGAGCTCACAGAGATGACTGTGGATCTTGCGTTGCTCTGCTAAATAAGTTGGAAATACGCTCAACTGGTTCTTGCAGGGATGGATTTGGACAGCTGAGAATCTGGGGTTACAAGCAGAATGAATTTTTAACTAGCAAATGAAGAACCATTTGTCCTTAATTACAGCCAAAACCAAAAGTCACATTAAATAGTAAACATTCCTAGTTTGATTAAGTTCTTGCTGTAAAGCAAAGCATATGGAAAGAAGCTGAGGTATGTCTCACAATTTGCTTCATGCAAGTTCCCAAATCATTGCTTAATGTTTTTATAATGTATGCTTTCTAGCCAGGTTCAGTGATCCATTCAGGTTCTTGATTATAATCAGTGGACAGGAACTTAACACAATTATTTATAGCTTACTATCTGAAAAACCCATGTCCTGACAGAGTTCAGGTCTTCTAGTTAAGTGAAAAGGGGGTGGCTCCTCAGGAAATTAGCCTTTATAGAAGCTTCTTTATATCCTTTAAAGCATGGCCTGTCTCTTATTGTTGTTGGAGCTTTGGTTTCTCCCCTACCAAGTGTAATTGGATAGCCTTGCTGGTAACTTCTCCAGTTTTGCAGCAGTGCTCTATTCTGTACCATGTGCTGGATGCTGGTTCATGTTGCTAAGCAGAGCAAGAGATCATTTAGTAAAACAGCTGAGAAAACTAATGTCCTGTTTCTTTCAGTTCACCTTCTCACCGGCCCACCACAAATCCAAACCCTTCCAAGTTTGCTCAGAAGTTTGGAGGGACAGAGAAATGCTCAAGGTGTGGAGATTCTGTTTATGCAGCAGAGAAAGTAATAGGAGCTGGAAAGGTAAGGAACTGCATGTGCTATTTTGTCCTTGTTATGTGGACTTTAAATTGAACAAGGCGTGTTATGTCCGTCCCAGCAGGGAACCAGCTGCAGGGCAGTTACCTTAAAATTGCATTTCTTTGCACTGGAAATAGTCAAAAAGCACTTGAAATGCAGGGTGATGAGTGATCACCTTAGATTTCAGAGGTGAAGATTTTACTGTCTTACGTTAGATATTTGAAGCAGATTATAGACGCCATTCTTACTCAGAAGAGAAACAATCTTGAGGTGTGCAGCTTGTGAGGGAAGCTGAATGTTTCAGCAAAAGGGGGATGGTCTCTGAAAATACCATGTAAAACTGCATGTCAGTCTGCCAGCTGTCTGACTCACTTGTTACAAAGAACCCAGGTGTGCTCTGAATTGATCACAGCAAGCCCAAACCTTCCAGAATGCTGCTCTGAGCAGGATGCTGGGTGGGCTGCTTACAGAAATGCAGATGCTCTTGTCTGCTACTGGTACACTTCAGCTGGTTTTTATTGCACCAGTCCCTAATCAACAGTGATGCAGAAATCTCCAGTTAATGTGGTTATCTACCAACTTAGGCATCCTGTGTATTAATACTATCTTTATTTTTATTTTTTCTCTAGCCATGGCACAAGAACTGCTTCCGATGTGCCAAGTGTGGAAAAAGCCTAGAATCTACAACCCTAACTGAAAAAGAGGGAGAAATCTATTGTAAAGGTGAGAAAAGCAAAGACCATTTGTTTATGGTTCAAGAGAATGTTTTAAAGGACAAGTGGTCAATATATTGCTGATATAAGAGACTTTCAGGCTCATGTTCAAATGGAAGTGCTCTGTAAGTGATAGGAATAGAGCAAAAAATGAAATAGATATTACTGAAGCTGCTGATGTAGCTGTTATCTGCATCAAGTAGAACATCACATACTGAGAAATGCAGCAGCAGACTTACCCTGTGCCAGAGCAGAGTTAAGGAAACAATCCTGCTCTGCCTTCTTGAGTGGTTGTGGGTATAAACTTGATCCACACATGATAGATGTGTCCATATGTTTGATGACAACAAATGCCTTAACAGATACCAAGCCACAGAACTCACCTGTGAGTTGCTCTCACACAGTGGGTGGGGAGCTACACAGACCAAAGAGTGCTGGCGACTGAGTTCAGTCCTGTTAGTTATGCAGCTTAACAAAATGTTTCTAAGCATTGCTTCCCACGAGGATATTCTACTGCCTCAGGAGAAGCTGCTGAGAGGCTTAGCCTAGACAATGCTGTTCTTAATTAATGTGCCAAAAGACTCAGCTGCTGTGTTCATCTTTCTCACAGGTTGTTACGCGAAGAACTTTGGCCCCAAGGGATTTGGGTATGGCCAGGGTGCAGGTGCCCTTGTTCATGCCCAGTGAGGGGGCTAAAAACACCTTCCAGCTCTGCTGAGATCCTGCTAGAAGGAACAAGAGAGCTTCCTAAATGTTACTAACTACTGTGAAACAGATACTAGTTACTGTAGTGTACCTTCAGCCCATGATTTTAAAAACAAACACACACACTGCTTTTTTCCTTGCCTTGTGTATCACACTGTACCACTTTTAATATTGAGTATCAATTCAATAAAGCTTTGCTTGTTGATATACTCTAAATTTAAGTGTTGCCTACTTTGTCAGCAATAAAAGTGAGGGGAGTGTTGATGTGTAATTCAGGGGTGGAAGAAAAATGCTTTATAAACTTGATGCACAGCTCTGCTGAAAGCTGGACATACATTGTCATGGCCTTCAGAGCTGAATGACTCTCCTCCAGTATCACACCATCATCTATGCGTGTGCAAAGGCAAGGAGCTGCTCAGCAAAGGAGTGGTACATCTTAATCTACTGCACAGGGATCCAGCTCTGAAAGTGATAAGGGGTAACTGTGTGCCTGCAGATTAAGAAGTTAGATTGAAAAAAACACCCCCAAAAAACTGAAACTCTTGTCTGGTTTGGGAAGCAGGCTGATTGTTTTTTGGGATAAAAGAACCCTTCACAACACTGGATTTATGCAAACACATTCAAGACTGGGAAGGCTGGTGTGTCAGAAGAGTCTAAAAGAGTTTCAAGCAACATCTATGACCGTGGTTCTGAGGCAGCGAAGCAATTCAAGCCAAAAGCCTAATTAGAAAAATATGTACTACTCAAAATAATACACAAAGAGCATTTTGTACAGGTTATAAAGGAACCATGTGGATAGGAGGAAAAACAAGCCAGCCCAAAATGTGACCCAAGAGCTTGTCCAGTTCACTGAGCAGGGAAGATTAGAGCTGAAAAAGACAACAGTAAGTCTGAAGCAGCACATTTCAGGTGGGAGTAAGGCAGAAAGCAACAGCTCAGCCTAGGAAACGTGGGGAAAAACCCTCTGTCCTGCTACTCATACCATCGACATTGCTTTCATAGCAAGAAAGTCTGATTTTACTAAATGGGAGGTGCAAAGCACTGAACTCTAGTTAAGGCATAATGAGGGTGCAGAGGGCTGGCTTCTCTCCAAAAAAGCCCCAAACCCAGGAACCAGCTTTCAAATCATCAGCAATTCTTCTGACTGAGCACTGCAAATCTTGGATGCAGATCTTCAGCACAGGTTTAAAGTCTTCCCTGGTCTTTTCCTAACAAGAATAAGGGTGGTCAGCCTGGACACAGCCTCACCAGGAACACTTGGGGAAAAGGGAGAACACCACCAATTCCCAATGTCAACACTAAAACAAGACTCAGTAGAAAACACTTTTTTTTCTTCCCTTTAGATATGATCCAAAATCTAGCCTTATACTTTAATACATACTGCTTGTTATAAATATCCTGGTTAAATTGGATTGTTACCTTGTTTCAACTCAAACTCCAACCTTTAGCATGGATCAGAAGAGCCAAGGTAGGTCTCTCTCCTCCTGCAAGTGCCATTCAGAAGCAAGCATCTTGGTGACACATCCTAGCCCTATGCAGAGGTCTGGCTGACCCTTAGACTACCTCAAATGTCGTTATGTAAGTGCACTAGGCCACATGAAACACTCCCTAGATGGAGTTATCCCCTAAGAAATATTACATTGCCAGCATGCTTCACTCAAAAGACAGGACTATTTAATTAGTGAATTAGCTAACTTTAATTGGCAATGGTGTAATTTACCACAAATAAATAATCCTATGAGTGTAGTAACTCATAGAATTTTGCATCTGTACAGATTTGGGTGCATGCCATCTGTAAGACACCTGTACATCTTTCCAGCTTCTGAAACTGGACACAAACTACACTTTATGAAATCACACCCCAAGTCAATACAAACACTGCATCTAAGAGTCAATATTTATTTGATTAATAACTTACAAAATTTAACAGATTTAATTTATGTAAGGAGAGCTAGTTTATTAAACATTTTACAGATTTTTTTTGTTCACAATGTAATACACATCAAGATCTCGACAGTATTAAAATAATACTTGGCACAGTTATAAATAATATACAAAAAATCCACAGCTTAAAATGTAGTGATGCTGTTTTACACATTAATTGAAAAAAAATCTGGTGGACATCAAAGAATACAAAAACCTGCAAAGAAACAGCACATGTTTAGGGCCAAGACAAAATTCCTATTTATTCTACCTATGTCAGATTAAGTTGGTCTGATCTTCTGTTCGCCTGGATCAGCTTAAGTTTCAGAAGCAATGCAGTTTTGGTTCAACAAGTGAATTTTAAGTTTGATAACTTGACAGAAAAACACTGCATAGTTGGCTCCCCCCTGCTTGCTTTATGATTTCACATCAACAATTCAGTTTTACTCAAGACAAGTTACATTTTGCACTGGAAACTTCATACATTCCAAATCTATGTGTGCAAGTTAATTTTCACAACTACCTACTATCACTCAGATTCTCAACAAATCTGTCACCAGAGAGTCCCTGACAGGTAAATAGTGCAGAACTTGTGATGTGCTACCAAGGATCACCTCTTTTGCAAACATTTTTGACATGGAGTGCATGATGCAATTCATGGCAGTTAATGCTACTGGGCAAACATGACCAAAACTTGCAACATGCACTGAATTGCTCTTCTGGTGTCTGGGTGATATTTAGTAACGTGTATTGAAGCTCCTCAACAACCGACCCCCAACAAAAATGCAATAAAAGAAATGAATGAACAAATATGCAGATCACTGGTGATTAGAAGAAACCATAGTGTAAAGCTTTCATGCTTTTTTTTCTGATTAAAAAAATATGAATAACTGAAGCAAACTGTTTTCACAGAAACAGAGCATGTTTTTGTTAGGATTACAAATTTTGCCTGACAGCAGTAGCCAAAGCTTCTTGACACCCTTATACCCAAACCTCTCCTATTAAAAGTGTCCAAGACAACGTTGATTTTTCCAGTACTAAACATTCAAGGACTTTAATGCTGCACTTCTGTAAATCCTGATATCTGGTACTTGCAAACTAAGTGTGTGTCTTGAGATCAATGAACAACTACAGAAAAAATGTTTACTTGCAAATACTGAACATCAACTATTTACAGTTTCACTGCTCCTCTTACTAAGGCAAGGGCTGGGAATACCACTAGATTGCTTTATTACCTGTAATCTGCGTATTACAGAAAACGCTAATTTTGCCAAGCATCAAACATGCAGTGAATTTGCAGGGCATAATGCCTATTAACAGCAATATTTAACATCACTAAAAGCTCATTAGATATCTTCCTACACTTTTTTGGTTGAATAAAATGAAAATGAGCAGCTTTAAATACACTAAACACACACTCACAGAGAGAAAATTATTTGATAAATTATTTATATACAGATACACATTCTTTACACTGGTCTCAGACATCTGCTTTCAGGTCCCTCCCCAAACTCCCCTCACAGGTTTTCTCGAACCACTGGGTTGCTACAGCACTTAGAAGAGAACTAAACTGGTTCTCAGTCTCTCTGTAAACAATAGTTAAGGAAGCAGTGAACAATTCACTATGAGTATATGAAAACACCATAACAAAAATCAGTGCATCACATTCAAGAAAAGCCCCTTTGGAATGCAATTTCAGATCATTCCTTACCTTCCAAACACATCTGTAGCATGAGAACTTAAAAACAGAAATTAAGGGCGATTTCCACGTGCCAATACACCATCTTCTTCAAAACACTGCTCTGCATTTTCTGTGCGCACGTGCTGCTATGGGGATTCTTAACTTTTTGGTTTTTTAAAGTCTGGGTTCCATTATTTCACATCCAAATGAAATAAGCATTTCAGGCAACTTTGGGTTCTTCTTCTGCAATTTCATTCAATTTAGAACTATCTTACCTTTTTATAACTGAGACATTTTCTTTTATATCTGTGGTATCCCCCACGTAATTTCCCTTCCAACATGTCTCCAGATACACTACACTGTACTGCATGTGGACCAAACCTAACACTAAAACATTGCTAGTTTGTAAGTTGCTTATACAATTACTTCAAAGATAATTATTTTTCCCCACTTCTTTTCCCTGAACATTATATACTGTAAACTAATTTTACACGTGTATCATGCATTTAAGCAGGGCTTTAACTTTGACAGAAAAGCTTTCCTTATTGGCGCAGTTGTTTATTTCAGACTACATTATTTCAGAACAGGGTTATTACAAATATTCAGTTGTGCCACTAAATGGTGGCCAAAACAATCACCAAAAAATGTGGGCAACATATTTTTACTCAACATTACCTGACATGCCCTACTGCTGTAACTTAACATGTTACAGGGGATCCCCACCACAGGATGTTTTTAACAGTACTGAAAAGCATATTTTTCAATGTACATCTTACTACAGAAAATCTGTATTAAAAAAATCACATTACAGGAACTACAACATAGCGATCAGTGAACTCTGTATCATGAAATTTAGCTTTATATTCTAGATTCTTGTTCCAGTGGAATTACTGATAATTGGGATACAAATTTTTCTGCTCAGCACAATATAACTACTTATGTCAATACTTCAATAATCTCATGCTCCATTGTGAAAGACCTTAAATAAAAAACGCAATAACAAATACTGTGAATATGGTGTCATGAATAATTCTCATGTTAAGAACTGTTAAAATCCCTTTTTGATTTTCCTCCTCTTCCTTATCAGGTTTGGCAGTTTATTCTGTCCATTTTCACTTCTGTCAATAAAATTCTGATGAAGAGAAGGTACCTTTATGATTCATCACCAGCCCTACACATAACATGCTACTCTTCAAGGGATGTGGAGTCGAGAGAGAGAGAGAAATTTTTCAGGCACCACTCAGTATGATATGCTCACAGGATGAAGGTGGTGCTACACTAGCTGGTAGCCTGATCCTGAAGTTTGGTCATATTCTATTGTATACTGCCTTGTCCAGTCCACAATAACAGGCCGAAAAAGACCACAGCATCTGAATTCAAAGAAGTCTATAATGTTCCTTATACATCCATGGCTGAAAACAAAAGAAAAACGTTAGCAAGCAATATTGTAGCTCATCTAACAAACATCATCTTTTGTCTACCTACAAATATGATTCTTCACCCTTGAAGTTTCTAACTTTAGAAAACCAACTTTATTCAGAATTACTCATACTTGACAAGCAAGTTGATAAGCAAGTTCTGAGACCAGAAGTGGTCACCAGACTACTATCCTTGGGCATAATCGAGACACCAACTTTCTTCCACTATCTACCAAAACATCTTCTTAGCAGTCCACCACCATGTAGCACAACCTGGTAACTCGGATCCTGTTCTAAGAGGACAGTTGCATTGTACAGATGGATGCAAAACAAAATGACATGAACGTCTTCCTAGAATAATTTCCATCTTTATTGATATCTGTTTCTGCACACATACTGGTTCACCAGCTGCAGATCTAGGATCAATCAGGTCCTTTGACCACACAAAATTAAGAAAGTGTTATCTGAATTAAATGAACTATTTAAGCACTTTCTGTAGCTGAATAAATTAACTGTCATATATTTAAGAAACCTACATAAAAACTCCCAACAAGGAGTTTTTAACTTAATTGGACATGGGCTGAATAGATTACAGTTTTCTGGAAGAGAAGCTCATGTAGTGATATGTGTGAGAGCAGGTCTAAGCAAAAAGGAGATGAAACTGATATCAATGCTTCATGTGACAGGTGATGCTAAGTCAGCTATTTCAGACATCTGGTGTTATTTTCAGGAGTAATTTTTATAATAGCCGCTATTTTAGTTAAAAAGGTTTGTGAATGTGACAGTAATTTGGGATCAAACCAGCACTTTTTTCCTATCCTGTGCACCACCCTGTGTTTTCCAGACAAAGTAATTATCTGGTTTTCTTACAACTCTAATCTGTAGGAACACTGCAACTACACAGAGATGTTTGTCTGCTTCTCATTACAAGTTTTATATGAAGAAATATCAAAAAAGACCACACAAATTTCCAGCACAGAAATCCATCTGCTGCATAATAGAATCACAGAACGGGCAAGGTTGAAAGGAACCACAGTGGATCCCTGGTTCAACCAGGGTCATCCTAGAGCACATTGCACAGGATTGTGTGAAGCCATGCTGACTGCTCCTGATCACAATTCCCATCTCCTTCTCCCTGTGTGGACCTGAAAGAGCAGCAGCTCCCAGGGGAGACACAGCATATGCAGCAGGATGAGATGCGCTTTTTTCTTTTTCCAGCTCCTTTTGTAACATGCTCTCAACTCATCAATATACAGTAATGTCACGATTATAAGCCGCACCTCCCGGTAGCCAGGCAGACCACGGGATTTGTCCATATATAAGCCGCACCTGAATATCCGAGGATCCATGTGTAACAAAGTAACAAATTAGTAACAGAATCGCTGCCAGCGGGGTTTGGTGTCAGGTGCTCAAGTTGCAACAGTTTTCATAGACCAGTGAAGCCTTTAAAGGCAGCCCCAGGCGCCCTCCCCAGCCACTCTCACTTCCGGGTTGGCATTTCACTGGGATTTGTCCATAGATAAGCCGCACATGATGATTAGCCGCACTACTGGGGTAGGCTGGATTCTTCAATGAAAAAGGTGCGGCTTATAATCGTGACATTACTGTACCAGCTTCATGCCTTAATTTATGTCCTGCTTTGGCTCCACAGGCTGCTCTATGACCCTGTATTCCCACCTCAGCACTATTTCATCCCTGAGCCTCCATCTTTCATCTTGCACCCTCATCACTACAGACACCAGAATCCCATCCTACCTTTTCACATACTGATACCCAAACTCTGTATGCTATAGCTTGCTCTCACCCATGCAACACCCACTTCAGTTCCTGGGACAATCTGCTCCCTTCCCTACAAATATCTTTGCCCATGCTCTTCCTCATGAATAGGAAGAAAGTGAAGCCTCTTTTCTCAGAGTAGAGGGAACAGGGAGCTACTGCACAGAGGAAATTCAACAGCACAGTAAGTATTACTCAGGAGAAAGTGTCCTGTGTGGAAATGAATGTCCAGGTCAACATAGACATGCTGCAGTAAGCAACTACCTCTGGTTTGAGCATCTGCTTTATGAAGAAGCTATTTCCCCATCAACTCTACAGTGAAATACAACCACTGCTGGAGAGCACTCTTTTCTTTGTTTATGCACCCTACAGTACAAAACATCAATAATTTCCTTTAATTGCATAAAATAGATGCCTGTGAAAATAGCTGTCAAGATTCAGCGCTCCAAGTAGAGAAAATACTCTGGAAGTATTTAGGTGTGTTTTGTTTCAACGAGCAACATGATTCAAATGTATCCAAGGCTACGCAAATAAGAAATTTGTATATGCTTCAAAACTTACTTGAATGGGCTTTCAATAGATGTGGTTGTAACTTTAAAGTGCTTATATCTTCTTGCATTCATCCTTTCATTTGTAGTGATACCCAAGCAAGATATCTTAAGACAGGAAGAAATAATAATTTAGCTCACATGAAAACATACAACCAAGTACTGCATGAGACAGACTGATAAAAAGACCAAATTTACTGGTTTAAAGTCCTTTTGACAAACGAATTTTTGACTGGGGAAATTATCAGGAGCAAACATAAACTGTAAGATTTTGAAATTGATATATGTTGTAAGTAATGAATGTTGTAAAAACAGGGGACAAAACTTAAACTCACTGAAAAGTTTTACTTAAGCCTTAGAGGATAATTTCAATTTCCAGGATTTTTTTCTGGAAAGATTAAGTCTTATGGTTCATTATTGACAAGTCATACTTCAAGGCTTTCAGTATGACTTTCCTTAGAAAGGATAAAGAAAACTTGGGTTTGGTCAGATTAGAGTACAACGATATAGCCTCAACTCATAGTGATGCAGTGTAAGAAACTATTGCATCCTCTTTCAAGCTACCACTCTCTTTCTGCTAATAACATACAGCATTATTATAGGTTGGCCCCACAGCTCTTATCCTCTATTAGTCTTTATTGCCTTTTTCTGGTCTGTTTTACCTTTTTGTCATTCTGAGAATGGAAAGCAGGAGGTAGGCATTTTAACCTCTTGCACAAAAAAAAGGCCATGTGAATTAGATGCCTAATACTGAGAGACAGCAGATACTTGCCTCCTGAAGCAAGAGATTAAACACTTAGTCTAGCACAATGACATTTGATATTCTTATGTCACTCCCAAGACACAGCATTATGAGTGAAGTGCTCTTCCATACCTGATACATCTGACACATGAGTAACACAGCCACCCACATGAAGTGAAACACGCTGTTTAGAAACATCCAGAACATCCACGGAGAACAGGTAGCAATCTGTGTAACATAGGTCCAAAATCCATCCTTTGTGTAACTTGTCTCACAGTGGAAACCCCAGTCTAGAGAAAAAAAAAGTCCAAAAATGTACAGAAGATTTAAGGTATGTTTATTGTACAGCAACATATAATGCCCACATTAGAATGTGTTAAATTCAATAAGAAAATGATAAGTGCCAAAAGAGCTTTAATTGCTCTCTCTTCCTTCCAAACTCCTTAAATACATGACATATGCACATGCTTGTCTGTGATGAAGAAAAAGAAATCTAGGACAAGAAAAACAATCGTCTAAATTTAAATACCCAATATAGTCAAATATAATACATACATTATATATATAATATATATAAAATATAATAATGTACAGTTCAATTCCAAGATAAAGATACCCAAAACTCTGATAGGGCAAAGACGTATAAAAATCCATGAGGAGATAAAGTACTTACAAGCAACTTTTTAAAAAGCCAAAAACAAAAAAACAAAAACAAAAAAAAAATCACATTTACTCACACGAGATACATCCATAGATCATCCAGCAGATCATAAAAAGCAGGAAGAATAGATATCCCATAAAATAGCGATGGTTCCCTGCTCCTAAAGTTGCACAACAGGGACCAAATTACTACACTTTCAGCAGCAGAAAGACAACATTACTCCAGAAAGTTTAATTGCTTGCTTAGAAGTACTGCTTATTATGGTACATAGAAACATTACTCTACAATATTACACCACTATAGCTTTAAGACAGTGAAATTAACTGTTTTACTTATGATTTATCTTTTATTTCTCTGACACCAAAGCAACTTTTCTTAATTTTCTGTCACATAACAACTGCAATTCAGTAATTAATTTGCAACCTCTTTCAAGAACTAATAAAATTTTTGATAGACAATATTTAGAACAATGTTGGTGACAGCTGTTGCAGAGCCCTTAACAGCCAAGAATTACAAATCAATAAGTATTTTTTTAAGCCACTGAAAAACTATCAAACTGCAGATTTCACTTTCTTAAAAGTAACAGAAATGTGAGTAAATATACAATCTTCCTTCATAATAAGCTAACTCCCATCTTATGTTTGGATGCTTGATGAAGCTAATTAAAAATGAAATATCTAGTAAAACTTGTAGAACAAATTCCTGTAACTGAACAGATAAGGCCTAAGAACCTAGCTGTAACAATAAAAGGGTTAAAAATGACTTTTGTTTACACAGAATTGTAATGCAAGAAAATTCAGTTACTAAAAGACTGATCTATTTTTAACAGTAGTAGAGCTAAAATTATGCCTCTTGTGAGAGTACATCATAATTCTGAAGTACTCAGCCTTCCTTCTGTTTGCAAAATATGTCCAGTGTTGCAACCTTCCAACAGCTCCAGGCTGTAAACTAAACCCACAGAGATGATAATGGGCTACAAAAGGATTTGGCTGTCATCATTACCAGCACAGCAATTACTTCTTTATTATGTCAAATGTTTTCCCTGCTAAAACAAGAGCATCCTCTGGAGGCAGAAAATAATCAAGTGCTTTTAGCAAGTGAGATGGAAGACTGTATAAATAAGAAATGAGGAAAAACATACATATAACACAATCTAGACTGAACATAAGACACTTCCTTGAAAATCAAACAAGTTCCTGAAAACACAAAATTACGTTGTAATATTGCCTGCAATCACCTAAGGGCGTAGGAGAAAGTTTTGGGAATGCCCCTAAGGTATCACTTTAACTTGCATTCTAAATGTCAGAACTGTTAAGTTTCGTAAAAGGCACTCTATAAAGAAGTTAAAAACAGTGGCCTAGAAGTCCATCTGACAGGCATCTGATGGGATGCTTCTCTCAGCAACATCTTTAGTGATACTAAACCAAATTCTGCCTAACAGGAAATCCTGTTGTGAGATAAAAACATGAGTGTAGCGTTTAAAACTATAAATGAAATCGTACAATCTCGATTGCAGTTTAAAAAGAAAAAAAAATCTGTGGAAAAAGAAAAAAAAAATCAGTGGTAAAAGAAACTGGAGAAACTGTATTTTGAGTAAGATTAGGCAAAACATAGTACTATGCTCTACAGTCACTTCCTGACTGGCAGGAATAGACTCCTCCTCTGCAGTTAAAATAAAGAAAAATAACTGTAAAAAAATATAATGCTATTTTGATACTCCATTTAGAAGATAAATATAATCACTTCTAGAGACTTGCTTGCCGTATTTTAACTAAAATATTGAAGATTTGCCCTAGTTGCCAATTCATTTATTTTTCCAATAGTCTCCACTTTTTGTCAATCTCTTCAAAACGGTAAAAATATTCTAAGTCTCTTTATGTGCCAAGTTTTATCCCCACAGGATTTATTTTAGCGTGTCTGTAAACACTCTTACAAGATTTCTCAGTCCTATCTTTAGCAACATTCTTATCCTTTTAACACATTCCACACACATCCAAATTCCACCTTTCCAGAAAGGCATGATTCATGTTTCCTTTTTCGGCAAACATACCACACATGCTGTTTTAAGAATGGATTCTGTTTTGCAATCCCATGCTTAGAATGACCACATACCAATTTGAGACAGAGAAGCCATCATTTCCTACACCTACCCTAATCCCATCCTCACAGACTCTCCCAGTACACACAAACTAAGGTCGTTCCTCCCCCATCTGTTTTTTGAGTGTTTTTCCAGTTACTGATTAAAATTAACTTATTAATTAAAATTAATTTATTGATTAAAATACTGGATCTTTCTGTCCCATCGACACACTCTTCAATACTCTTGTAAAACTTGAGCCCATGCTCCTCTGCCTGTCCGAATGAAAAGTCTCTTAGTTTCTCATTGGAAAACATCTAAAATATAGACCAAGAACATCTCTGACAATAACATGTGGGGGAAACATAAAACAGAAGAGGGTGATATAAGTTGATCTCAATGAGACTTGAGAGATGTTCCATTAGAATTTAAATGCCAGGATCCACTATTTTACTCCTGATTTTCAGACCAAACAACTCTGACTATTCATTATTATCTCTATTTGAAAGGACTACAATGAAGCTTTTATGAACTGTCAACTGTCTGTGAACTCAGGTTTTAATCCTCCCCTAAGATTAAAGTTACCTCTGCTTGTGTCCTAAAAAAATTAAACACATGAAGCAAGTTGCACTCATTTCCTAGCTGAGAGGTCTTCAGTGCTCCCTGCATAATAATGGTTTTGAAATAAGTTTCCGAGAAAGCATGACTGGGAATGGCAGCATTTAGAGACTTTATATCAGTTTTATATCCATTCATTTCATAATCACTGGGGAGAACAAAAGACAATCCGAATGGTCGAAAAGAGAATACCTCAATAGGAAGTCACTGTGTATCTAACATCTATAATCGTAACAATTTTAAATATGCATAGTTTACCAGTAAGTTACTGAATATTATTGGTCAAAATGAAAATTTTCATCTTAGTCTAATAAGATGGATAATAATCAGTTGTGGAATTGTCACATGCCTTTTCAGAAGTTAAGCTTTGCATCTTTTCATTACTAAACTTTATGTCAATAAAAATGCATACTTAAACTGAATTAGACACAGAGCAACTTTGAAGACAGGCATATAACAGACAATACAAATGAGAATCATGCAGAGAATCACATGTAGAAAAAAAATTAAGCTCAATATTGAAAAGCTTTTCTTAAGAAGCCAAGTCACTTCCACTGTGAAATGAGACCATACAAAATCTTGCAGAGCATTTTAGCAAATACTCACCTACACAGTTCCCCACCCACGGGCAGTGGTGATCAAACTTCGCTATACATCGATTGCAAACACCACAGTGTTTGGACCTCACGGGTTTCCGTATCTGTAACGGATAATAAACATTTCCTTAGAAAGGACAGTTACTGTGATACATTTTAAATACAAGAAAACACAAACCCTCCATTTAAATGTAAATTGATTGTGCTATTGGTAATTCCTCAGAGAACTTCAAACTTGAAGCTAATTCTTAGGGCAATCCTAGCTATTCAGCTTAATCTACACACTGTTTAACACAAACATTCTTACAACTACACTGAAATGATTTTCACATTATTCTTCTTATACAAAGAAGTTTTTTCGAAGTTGTTCTGTCACCTCCAGCTAATGAGCTTTGTATAGCAACCAGCTTCATTTCAGCTTTTAACAATGAAAATATAGAATGAGCTTGAGTTCTGAGATTCTGTATCATTCATAACAAAGCTCTAACAAACTTTTCAGGTTATTTTCAACCAGCAGAACTCAATGGAACCTAGAACGCAAATTACTCCCAAGAATTTATCTTGAAAGGTTATGTCTTGAAAGAAGTGGTCTGAGATATATATGTATATATACACACACATAATTTTTAAGGTGCCACATGTGTATGTAATTTTCCAGCATCAAATTTGGAGACACAAACATCATTCATGTTCTACACACATCAGAGCTCTGCCTATTGTATTTGCTGGTTAACTTCCAAAGAAAAAGTATGTTATATTTACCTTACAAAAATTAAGATTTTCCCCCATCCTGACTATTGCCAGAGAGAGAAACACTTGATTTTTGAAAAAAATACTTTACTAGAAGCACAACATAATTTTACTACGAGCTATGGAGGTACTGGAATGTCACATGTGACTTTTATTACTTGCTAGGTATATAACCAACCAACGTGGTACACATACTGGATACCTGAATTTTGACACTGCCAAGGTATTTCCACAGCAATCATTCTTTTCCTCTCACTGTTGCATTTTTTTTTTGTATGTATTATGTATTGAAAACACTGCTTAGACTATACAGTACAAATAAATTCTGCCTTTGAAGCTGCAATAAGGTCAAATACATGTTCACTACAGGAACATTAATTTTGGCTTAGCATTAAAGGAAAAAAAAATAAATGGTGAAATTGATTAAAAAATATACTACCAAGCAGGTACTGCAGAATATACTGAGGTCCAGACTTCCTGTCTCTGCAAGTTCTACTATTGTCTGCAGGAAAAATAAAAATTAGAATTTAGCATAGAAACAAACGGTGACAAGCATTTTCAAACTGGTGGCTGTGAGCCCTTCATTTTGGGTACTTTCTACACACAGATTCAATTCAGATGAAACTGATTTTGAATCTATTTTATTAAACCAATATGCATATTTACTTCTAAATTAATTCTAGTTTATACCTACTCATAGTCACCTACTGTGATTTCAGTGCTGCTGGTGTGACTTTTGATACCCTGGACAATTTAATAATTAGTCTCTCTGATTTCAGTGGGAGTATAACACTACACTACAGTCTAATGAAAGGATACAAAAAGGAATGTGCATGGTCTGACACTCAACACTGGAGTTCAGTATTGTCCACAAGCAAAATCTCAAACCTCAGGAGAACAGAACTGAACAAGTGCAGATGAATAGTTTTTTTTAAGTCTTGTGCAGACCCAGGACCACTTCAGTTAGGTACACACCATTGTGCTTTGTAAACTTTTGTGTACCTTCTATGTTTTTGAACTATAGAAAAATTTTATTTATTTATTCTTTCATCTGCTTTAAGAGTGACTTGGGTTATTTCGTAACAGAAGAAAGAATATGACATCTTAAAAAACAAATATCCGAAATTGTTGCTTACTACACACTTCCACACATACTTAATGTGGTCATCTGAAATGAATTTTCTTAGTGATTTCAAAGCTAAAGCCTAACTCAAAATTAAGTACTTGAAGACAAATTATGAAAACGTTAGGAAGTGCTACACTGCATGAAGGTAACACAAAGGTCTTACAATGGTTCATACCCCTAGTAACAGAACACTTAACCATGTGGTAAGCTGCAATGTGAGAAACCCAAAACATTCACAGCCATACGTGTCCGCCTCAAGGTGCATTTTGCAATTCCTACCCAGTTCAACAAAGCTTTTGGAACCACACTTGCCTACTTAAGCAAGTATGCTGAACCTAATCCAAAGTACCATAGTTGACTATTCCACTTAATTTAGTCCGTTGAAGGAGGAGAATTTAGTTGGGAATTTACTTTGGCAAACTGGCAATAACAGAAAAGGAATTTTCAGAGTAAATCCAAATCTGCACATTGAATAAGAACTCAGCTATCAGCTATTGCAAGATACAAAAATCATTTCATCTACACCATTCTTTTAATGGCTATTATATTTTCATTCCTACATAAGGACATAATTCTGAGCTCGAAGTTCATTTTAGGTGCAATGCTGGCTTCTAGGAAGCTTTAACAAAACAAAATGCTTTTGTTGCTTTGGCATATTCAATGCTCAGTTTGGCTGCTGAGAACAATGAACTTACTTAAAATCAAAATATGAGATGCTAATAATGATACAGTGTCTTGTATCATTAGATCATCCATTCTTTCTCTGACATTTATGTCAAAATAAAAGCCCACCCCAAACTGCCTGAGGTTTTGGCTGTTTTAGCCTCAAAATGTTTGTCAGTTTAATATTTTTAGATACAAACGTAAAGAAAATTAGATGTGCTTAAAAGTCCTTAAAGCTTTCATAAAATTAATTAACACTTTTCCCATAATAGGCTATTTTCTTCAGTATGACAAAAGTCTGAAACTTCGCATTTTATTTTTCACTTAACTGCTTTTTAAACATTTAAAATTGAAAATTCAAGTTACAATTTTATTTTGCTACTCAATTACCAATATGCAATTTTGCACCAGTTAAGACTTGAAATGCATTCCACATGTTAGAAAAATAAATATGGGAGAATTTTCAACATTTTAAAGCTTTTGTTATACAGCTTATTGAAATGTACTGAAAAGTAAACTACTCCGATCAGTTGGTGGAAGGCTTTTGAAGAACAAGTTCGTATCTCCTGGATCTACCTTTTTCTTTTGCTCTTCTGTGGCTTTGATGATTCCTGGATCAGATTTCCATGATTTTCCAAAATTGTAGAAAAGTGCAACACTATTAGCAAGGAACGGAAGATGTATAAAGAAAAAATTGAGATGTGTTTACAGTCAAGGAATCTCAAGTGTAAAACCGAATTTCCTCTTGAACACTCTCACTGATAATTCTGAAATAAAATTTAACTAAATTGATATTTTACTAATGCCCTTGAGTCACCATCTTCAGAACTAACAAAATTCAGCACTGCTGTAAGAACTAGCTTGGCACTTGGCTTGACCTTCAAAACTTACTTTTAAGAATGCTCTATTCCATAAGGTATTTCTAAAGCATTTATCCTTCTGAAAGATGAATAACGAGAGTTCAGTTTTTGTAATTGTTTTCCCTTTTAATTAAATTAAATCAAATCCCATGAAATTCATCTTCTTAATAACTATTTCCTGTTTTCAGAATAAACATTTTGGAGCTCTATTTATAAGACAGACATTTAACTGCCTACGTCTTCAGTGGCTTGACATTCCTGTGATATCACAGGACAGGCTGTTTCTACCCATAGAAGGAATTTTGCTGCAATGGCCACCATTGCACGGCAATCATGTTACAACAGCACTTATCTCCAAGAAAGGTAGTGTCTGAAACCTGGTCCTGTAATACGGCAATACACATATTTTGCATCACTGAAAGTTATTTTTAACATACCAATATGTCTAATACTTAAAAAAACCCACAGGATTTATTATTCTCTGAAGTGTTCATAAAATCATTTACCATAAAGACCGAAAATAACCATTTGTTTAAAAATACATTTCCTGCAATCAATGTCTTGCTATGTAACACACTACTCTTATGGTACTTGACATTTCTTCAGAGAATTTAAACATTTTTAGCAGTGGTGTTGAAAAACTAAATACTTCAGATGTTTCTCTTCCACAAGGAGAATTATTTATTCTCATAAACCTACAAAAGACCTGACAAAACTGACTAAAGACACTTGCTGTCAGCTGCCAGTTATAACTGCAAGAAGATGCCCTACTTGACAAATCTGTGGTGGCAGAAGCCTCTACAGCATTATCCAAACAAAAAGGACACCCAGGCAGAAAACACTACATACCCAAATTACACCGTATTTTGAGAAACTTAGATACATTCAGATCTAAATAGCTTGTGATGCAAAAGAACCCTGAAATACAAACAAATACAAGTAGACCTCTTTTTTGACTTCTGAAATGCTAAGGACGTCTCATTGCTCATGTGAAGCGTACCCCAAATAATTTCTGTTTCCTTCCTGTTGGGGCAAGGAATTGGCTGTAAATTTCTAATAAAAAAAATAATGGCAAATTAAATTAAAATTTAAAAAATATACAGTAGAATGTTAGTATCAGCTCACCTAAAGGCAATTAATCTTTCCAGTAACAAAATGTTTCCTGCAAGTTTATAACAGGGGGGAAAAGCATCAGCAATATCCTAAACACTTATGGTTCTATTTTATACATCAGACAACAATTACAAACAATAAAGGTACAACTGGAAACAATTTTATGACCCATTTCCAAATACTGTATGTCATGTCTAGACTTTTAAAGAAGATGTGAGAAAAGACCAAGAGGGTTTTTCTACTAAGTAAAATTTGGATAACCTGTAATAAAGCAGCTGTCCATTGTCTCAACTTAGTCCTCCCCCATTTTACTCCCTCAAATACAGAGAGAACATGAGATGCCTCACAGAGTCTGTTTTCCCTGTCCTTTTGTGGCGGTGTCGGATGAGTACAATGCTGACAATGTAAACTGTGGCAGATAAGGGATTTCTGTGCTGCAGCTGGGAGACTACATGAGAATTGACAAGTTTTCTTCTCCGGGGTATTTCCAGCATGTGATGTAGATGAACAATTTCAGGTGTAGGATTCATCTCTCCCACTTGAAATCACTCAGTATGCTTTCACAGACATGAGGAAGGAAAAAAAGCCATGTTCAATCCATCTTCGGTATCAAGATATTTAAATTACGCAAAAGAAGCAGAGCCCTTACAAGTGGCTATTTCTTGTCACTGGCTATGAAGAGTATTTACATTTCAATATAGATGCCCACTCTAGAGGTATCTAATATCATGCTGAACTCCCCTCTGAAGTTTACTTTGAAAGAGATCTTAGCAACTTGCATCACAGACATCTCTCAAAACTCTTCAAATGTAAGAAACCCTTGTAGGTTTGCAATACCTTCAGAGTAGGGAATTGGTTCTCTAGAGGGTGTCTCACTTCCTGTTAACATCCTCACTGACAACTACACAAAGAAAAAGTACATTACTACATTATTAAGGGCTGCAAAATGCATAATATACCAGGCATTCACACCTTCTGCCTTGCCACTAATTTGCTCCTCTTTTCCCTAGTTTTCATTGGGAGAGACAAAGCAGAAACACCCAAGAAACTCTTCCTACTTTTAGTCCTGAACAATACCCTTTAATTATTAGAACAAGTACAAGATGCTGAAAATTATTCAGGAATTGGAATGAAATAGGTAATTTCATTAAAAAGAAAATTAAAACCAAACAAGCACCGTACAACCTGTAAGTCAGGTACACATGGGATAAGTTAATTTTTCATTGTGAGCTGTAGTCTATTTAAAAGGCCCCAAATACATATAGCTTCCTGCTATCAGGCGTCATACAAGCCTGAAATAAAGTCAAAATGCACATTATAGAACCAGATGTGCCCTTTCACTAACCAAAAAACTTTTCTCCTACACAGAAAAATCTGCAGCCAGTGTTAAGCTGTCAAGAGATCAAATATATGCTAATAAACCTGCCAATTCACATAATCATAGCATCACAGAATGTGTCAGGCTGGAAGAGACCACAGTGGGTCATCTGGTCCAACCTTCCTGCTCAAGCAGGGTCACAGCAGAACACATGGCACAGGATTGGATCCAGACACTTGTGGAATATCTCCAGTGAGAAGAACCTGCCTGGGCAACCTGTTCCAGTGCATGCTCACCCTCACAGTACAAAAGCTGCTTTTCATATTTACTGGAACTTCCTGTTTATCAGTTTCTGCCCACTGCCTCTTGTCCTATTGCTTCATGCAATTAGGAAGAGCCTGGAAACACCCTATGACACCCTCCCTTCAGATTCTTATACACATTGATGGAGGCTGCTCTCAGTCATCTCTTCCTGGATCTCAACAGGCTCAACCCTCTCAGCCTTTCCTTGTAAGAAAGATGCCCCAAATCGTAACAGTTCGTAACAGTTGTACATCTGGATCTAAGAGCCCAGGCAGGTAACAGCAGATAGCTACATGAGAAATCTCATTTGATTAGGCATTTATTAGACAAAATCAGTTTGTAATGAACAGAAGCTTTGCAAAAGCCCTCTATTTTTATCTATATAAAATAATCTCTTAGCTTGCAAATAAATTCAGTTATCCTCTCTCTTCCACCTCGGATTTTTAAAAAAAACTTTTCGCTTCAGAAAAAGTATTTAGACACGGGAACAGAAGTTCTGGACAGCTGGGCACAGAGTTTGGATTTTTGGGGTCATTGGTTCCTGTAAAAACATGGCTGCTGAATTATTTTTTTCTGCATGAAGGCTTTTTGCTCTTTTCCTGAAAGTAGTTTTGGTAACAATGTTTTCTTAACTGCTTAACTGTACCAATTAGCTTGTTACAGTGGTTTTCCTTAATCCTACACAATAGTATCAGCTTTGTGAAAGAATGAAAATCATTATGAATTTTTTTACACCCAGTTTTAAAATGATCCATTTTAAAATGAAATTGAAAAAGTGGGCAATGTTTGTTTTCTTTTAACCTAGACCCCATCAATTGGTGAAGTATATTTGAGATAAAATAATCAATACAGCATTAGTCAATGATTAATTATTTTAGAAAATATAAATTGCCTTATATAATTTCATAATCTCAGCATTCCAAATAACAGCTTGCTTAATTAAAACTGCACCAAATGGAAGCAGAAGAAACAAAAAAAAAAGTGAGTATTTTAGGTTACAGTAGACTCTTGACATCTTAGAAAAACAGAGTAGTGTAAGAACCTTTTGACATAACAAGCAGTATTTGTTCAGCTGGAACTGAAAAGACTGCATGAACAATCAAGATATAATCTTGGTAGGACATTTACAGGACACAAGAGAATGTTCTACCTATAAATATTAATGGAAAAGAACTAAATGTTGAACTTTAGTCACACATTATTAAAAGTGTAATTTAAAATATTTATTTTTTTTTTTTAAATAAAACTAAATTAAAACATAGTGACTTAGTGTGTAGGATTTTGAGGGCATTTTCATTCCTACTCCGCAAACCCTAGAAAACTAGAATACAATAATTTCACACTGATAAGCCGCACCTATTTCACTGAAGAATCAAGCCGATCCCAGTAGTGCGGCTAATCACCATGTGCGGCTTATTTATGGACAAATTCCACTGAAATGCCAACCCAGAAGTGTGAGCCGGCTGGGCAGGGAGTCGCTTTTTGCCGCCTTCATGCAAAGCCAAGCCGCTCTGCCGTCGCTTTTTGCCAGTTTCGCGCTTTGCTGCCGCTTCTTGCCGGCTTCGCACTTTGCTGGCGTCGCATGGCCAGCCCGCTGAGCCGCTACTTTTGAGCGGCGTGGGGAGCCGCGGCAGCCAGTGCCAGGAGTGCCGGGGCCCACAGCACGGGGAGGGTGCCTGGGGCTGTGTTTAAAGGCTTCACCGGTCTGTGAAAACTGTTTGCAAATTGAGCACCTGATAGCAAACCCCATGATCCCCGTGATTCTGTTACTAACTTTTACTTTGTTGCACATGGATCCTCGCAAAAAAAAAAAAAAAAGAAAAGAAAAGTGTGGCTTATCACCCGGTGCGGCTTATTTATGGACAAATTCCATGGTCTTCCCAGCTACCGAAAGTGCGGTTTATAACCAGGTGTGGCTTATGAATGTGAAATTATTGTACACTAATGAGGCAAGACATAACTGCTTGGTTACAGGCAAAATATAGTTACACGTATGCAGCAAAACAGTGGCAGGGAGGCATAGGATCATAAACTCATATATAGACTCAGAAGTACAGAGATCATATTCCTCATTCCCTGCAGGAATAGATTTCTACTTTATCAAATACACCAGACTCAGAAGCTGCTGAGAAAAATCCAGTAGCAATATTTGCAAAAAAATCTGTATATTTTCAATACTGGCTTTTTGAAAGACACATCATTAAAAATTAGAATTTAGGGACATATTTTTCATATGACCACACTGAAATTCAAGAAAATGCACTGCAAATCCTTGGTTTTCTTTATGATACATTGCATGAACTGCCCTTTTCTGTCCCGTTAGGATTAACCTCTCAAGAGCTGATGATCTCCCAGACATCTTATCTAAAAGAAAATTCTTACCAAACACCTAAATACCAAAGTTGCACTTGCAGCCATTAAAATCTTTATGCTATTTTTAACAAAAACTTCCAATAAGACAATTCCTGGTAGTTGTTTAAGGTCAAAAATTCTCTTCCCCAAGCAAAAGACAGTGCAAATTTGTGAAAACTACTAGGACGGGTTTTATCACTTGAACTCTACAAAGCAGTACTCTGCTTTGCTATAGTCTGCTGTAAGCCATCATACAAAGCTGTAAAAATATAAGAATTCTTTATCCAACCACAATGCTGTGCCTCATGCTATAAAAATAGAGGAGGCATACAATTTCTTTTTTGCAATAAAGCTACAGGACTATTTTCCAGAAGAATGAATTTGGAATCTTATTACAAAGACTTCCAATTTAAAATCACCAATTAAAGGAGGATGGCCTCAAGCACTTGGTCTCTAAATCTGCTTGTCAGAGAATTGTGTCAGGTCTAATGAAAGTAATTAGTAATTGAAGGTCTTAGACCACTACTTCTGTGTACAAAAAGACTGTTGCAAAGGCTGTGAGACACTACCTTGGGACAGAAGCAGGACAGTATTTTACTGACATTCTGAAGTCAGTTTTTATTAGGGCAATTGTCTATACTTCTAGTGAAAATCTAAGGTTATTCTATGACAAAAAAGAAAAAAAGCCAAACTTCAAGCTATTTAATAACAGAAATAAAAATCTGAGCAAGTTGGTAGAAATATGAATGAAATATGACCTTCAGAATAAAAACCTCACAATTTGCCAGCTTCAAGGGACAGCTTTTTACATCAAGATATATGCCACCACCAAGTTGTATTAGTTGTGCAGCCATTTCAATGTGATCAAGGACTTGAAAGCAAACTTGGACACATTCTTAGATTAGGTCCAAACTGATGTTATATTAGCACCAGAAAGCATTTCACAGTTCCTAAATGTTTGCAACACAAAACATTGCTTTTACCAGCACTGGCTAATATGAGCTTCTATTTCTAACTACACTTTTTAAAAATCTTTCTCATATTCATTTTGTACTCACTTTTCTCATTCTGCAGTTTCTACTAAATTTGAGTAAAAAAATAAAAAAATCAGGCCAGGCAGGAGGACTGGTAGCAGGATCAGCATAGCTGTTTAAAGACATACTTATAAAAATATTACTATCTTTTTTTTTTTTTTAACAGCAACTAGATTTTAATTTTTAAGCAGTTGGATTTTTTTTTAAAACATTGCATACGAAAAATTTCCAGTTGCATCGGACTGCTATTCATAGCAGTATCTTTGCAAACACTGCCAGAATGAAAGCCAAAGGTAGCGTGGAAGCAGGGTCTCCTCTCTGTTCTCAACCCAAAATTACAAGCTGATTTAGTCAGGCCTGCAGAACATATCAAGAAGATGCCAAAACAAAAGCACTGCTACTATCCTATTTAATGGCAATTCCTTCCAAAATGAAAAGAAAACCAGTTTCTAAAAAAGCCAAACAAATATCCTCATAAAATTAACTTCAATTATTTACAACTATAAGAACTGTATTAAATATGGAATTTCTACTTTGTTTTCTTGGCTACTAAAACTACGGCACCAAAGAAAGTTGTTTAAAAATTTGAATCTATTTCCTTGCCATGGAAAACCAACATTCCCCACTGAACTCTGAATCAATTTCTACCTCCATGAGTAGAGGGAAATTCATATCTAGACAATCAAAACCACAAAAATGCAGCAATATGCTGACTCTCTATAATCTAATATTGTTAATACACATATTTTCAAAATAACTGAAAATATAGTTATCAAATATATCTAAAGTTTGTATAAAATAGAATTTCCAAAATCTTTAGGAAGATCTAACTATGAAACCAATTCACTGGAATTGATACAGATCGTGAAGAGTCTACTGCTCTTCAGAACAGCGTCTAAAAAACTGCAGTCAATTACACTGTGCCACCTCACAGCCAGAGAATATTTTACAAAGTTGCTAACATTTCCTCCACTTAAGAAGTTGGTAAAGCACAGGAAATCCTGCAGACTATTGTAAGTAAATTTTAGGAAAAATCTTCTACATACCGAAGCACAGCAATAGCATGCACATTTTTAAAGCAATAAAACAACTAACATTAATATAGAAAGCAACGTTTAGTGGCGATTCCCTTTTAAAAAACTTTATTAGTTTACTTACTGTTATACGTCTATATACATATATATTTATTTACGTAAGTCCTCATAATATGAGCATGAAAAAATACTACTGTATATAAAAAAGGATATCATTCCAAAACCAGAAGAACCACGTCACATACATCCAGAATTTTGTTGCCAAATATATTCCAAGAGGCAGTGCACTGTGCATGGAGTGATCAAAGAATGACCTGTAAATGTAGGAACAATATCACACGGTAAATTTCAACTTTTAAAATGTAAATCCTGAACTAGTGCTTCAGGAAAAGACTTCCTAATAAAATATTTACTATACAGGATATTGCAAAATATGCCATAAATACATTTTCCTCACTTTTCTGTTCTAAGTTCACCAGAAATTCCCTTTTTCAACCTGCCAAGACAGGCAGGATGAGTAAATATTCATGCCAAAACTACACTCTGAAAGCAGTCAGGAACCTATGAGATTCTAAGCAATATGGACAGTGGTTGCAAACTATTTTGAGATTCCCATGCTAAAGACATTTTGGAAAACCATAAAAGGAAAACTGCACATTAAAATAGCTAGGAAAAAAAGTTCAAGAGATCTTGGTGTTATCAGCCTATATACCTGAAATATTTCAGATTATTAAGTATTTTGCTTCTGCTAGAGTTGCCAACAGAACTTTGAAAAAAAATCCAGACTAATTAATTTCCCATATATCACTACATTTGCTCAGTTCTAAGACAAAATGCTGCTACATTAATATAAAAAAAATTAAGACATCAGAATTATTTTCACTTTCCCATATTTTAGCATTTTAAAGACTCTTCTGAATAAAGCTGAATACAGTGAGACAAACCAGGTGAATGACTAGGCTACTCCACATTCAGGAAGAAATTGCTACGAAACCTATGGAAAGTGACATTCTAAACAACTAACCTCCCTGAAATAAAATTTCTGCGTCATCTGCCTAAACATCCTGATATTGATCCATTTTGCTTTTTGTGCTGGCAATTCCCTCAGGGTGTGCCACAGACAAATGTGTGCAGGGAATAGTTTGCATTTCACTTCTTTATTCCCTTACAGTATCTCTCTCTTCTCTAGTGGAAGTTCCTTAGGTCTTTGGAGAAAACCCTGTAAGGAACATGAGCTCATCTGAAGAATAATAAGCGAATATACATTTGGACACACAGTAGTTACTCTGCACTCATCTTCCTTTCAGTGACTTTTGTGCATTTTTGTGTGTGTGAAAGTAGGGAGGAAAACACAGCTAAGCAGATCACCTAAAATTCTGTAGGGAAAGAAAACACTATTAGAATAATAGCACAAGTTTAATTCAAACCAGAATGTTGTGAAAAACACTTCAAAAAGGATTTATAGTAAATATTAAGCAACAGATAAGAGAAAATAAAAATGTGAATCCTGAACTCATGTCAGGCCAAAAAAATAAAATTTAACAAATTGAGAGATTGGAAAAATTCTTGTCCTTCCTTTCTGTAGGAGGCACAGTTGAGGATTTGCATTGGCAAATAGGTTTTTCCGTGGGAGGAAGCCAGCAAATTGCACAGCCTCAGAGGCGACAAAAAGACTAAACAGATCCTCACCAAGATCCTGCAAAAACTTGATAATCTTCCACTTCCCTCTTGGTGTACTAAATTCACTAAAATCTTCTGAACTTGGTTTAAGGAGTCAATATATTTTCCTCTTTATACAGAAAGAAAAGAGAAGCAAGTGGTTCTAAATAGACATGTCATCCTACCTCAGAAAAGCAGAAAGCTCCTGAGCATGGGGATACAACAAGTTCTCCTATCTTGGCCACACATGATAACGAAAAGCCAAAGAGAGAGGATGTAGTTCTACAGATCCTGAAAATCCATTGGAGCATGACTACACACGTGTGTGTGTGTGTATGTATATTTGTAGGTTCGTTTTACAGACATTTCAAGTAAACATAGGCTAAAAACTAAAAGTCTTTATGATCGGGTAACAAGATGTACAAAAGACTATTAGAAAGCAGCCTTTTTCTTTAGTCATCTATTTCTACAGCAATAAAGCTACAAAATCTGATTCTGACTTAATTTCTCTCTATAAATCTCTTTGGATGCATTTGTGCATTTAAATTATTAAAAGAAAACAGTTTTAATATTACACTTGCACATTGTCTTTTTAAATTTCTAGTAACCTTTCCATATCCTGCTTTCTGCAATACTCATGCTGATAACTCTTTGTAGACAGACATTCAGCACCCTCCTCTGGACAATGACTGAATTTCTGTGCTGATGTTAGCTTCTTTCAGCTCAGTGGTATTCACCCAAGGTTATTTCATGAATCACAATACAACAGAGCGTTACAGGAGCTACAGCTGCACAAGATCTTTTGCAGAAATAAAGACCAATTCCAACAAATGGAAATTTAAGGTTATCTATCCAGCAAGGATGCCAGCAAAATACTTCTTGCACACACAACAAACAGAGGGTGTCCCAGTAAAACTTACTTGGAAAGAAACTGTACCATAGCCCAAACGCCACCATACATCAGCCCTTTAATGAGCCAAGAATCAATGTCTAGGTCTGCTATAAACCCAACCAGCCAAATAACAAGGAAAGGAGTTCCCAGCATCACCTTCTGACGGAATTCCTGTATAGGAACAAACACAAGTAAGTAACTCTATTTTCAGGAATAGACTGTGTTATAAACAGGATAGTTACGAAAACCTGGGGGATAAATCTTCGTAAAATTTTCTCTTTTCCTATCTTTAAACATCTCCAGTGAATTTGTAAGGAAAACAAACCTTCCAAAAATTATATTACAAATCAGTAACTTTGCTTCAGAACTGTCTTCTAGAGACTTTGCTGCAATCAAAGGCAACATTAGCTGTTTTTAAAGAATTCGTGTTTCAACTGCTGCACAGCACATAATGTCAGTAAATGTTCATTATCAATGCAACTGGAGTTTTTAAGTTATACTGTAGCATCTATGAATAAACATAGGACCTTTTTGTTTTACACTGTGTGGATACAACTCCTGATGAAAGCACTGAAGTCTTTCCCAATAACTGAAGCACAGTGACAGGAAATGTACAAACCATTTCAGGTCAATAATCACTGCACTGTTACAGTGCCACAGGGTGTAGCAGTACTTTGAACATATTGATGCAATATGTCTTTAATTAAAAAAATTATAACAAATCAGTGGTAGCAACACTTAATATCCAGCACAACACTCTGCCTGTTGATGGATACTAGGAAGAAAACATCTACTCTTTTTAAACTATCAAACAATAGGCAGGAGGACATGCTAGAGCAGTATGTTAACCTTTACACCCTTATTCACGGCCTCTTCTTATCTGCAGTATTAAACAATACTCTGAGAAGCAAAACGCCTCCACATTAGAGATTCATGTATTACTTTATAGTGCTAAGACTGACTGCTTCTTTCATTCAACACAATAACAATAAACAATACAGCATCAGAGAGAAAAACAGAGTTCAGGATACCCAAAATGCTTCTTTCTTCAGCTACCTGAAAGTCAGCTTTGGAACATCTCAGCTAGCCCCCACAATATGAGACCACACAATACTTTCCTAACACTCGCTTCTAGTTAGCACAAAAAACTAAAAGTAAGTGACTGGAAGCTTTGCGTTTTATTTCCTCCTGCCCTAAATAAAGCACTTTTTTTTCATTTTGCAATTACTTTAGTCCTAATAAAAAGACATTCCCTAAAGCTGAAATGTGGAGAAACCACAGTCCTGAACTTCTTTTAAACAAACACACAGGTCCATAAACCAAGAGCAGCTGTAAGAATGATTTACTACTACTTACCTTATCTGCTTTTAGTTTTCTCAGAAAGGATGGACTATCATACCCCTTTGCCTGTCTTGCTTCTTGTAGATGATTGATCATCCAAACATTCTTCCTCTGTTTTGCAAGATCAAGTGGTGATTCTCCCTGTCAAGAGTATAAATGTGGGAAACATCCGATTTAAAAATAAAATGCATTTGGAACACTTTTGAAACAGAAGATTGGCTGTTAAAGCCAATACATTTTAGACAGGTTTAACTACATTCTGGCATACTTTTTGCTCTGCACCTTACTTGACACCAAACATCATTCATTCCTTTTGGTTTTTCACTCTCTCATAACTATGCAAGTGTGGACAAGTCGCTTATTAAGTGTATGATCCTGACAAGATGTATGTCTTGACAGTAGTAATTGTTGCCTTTCGCAGAGAACAAATTTATGTTCCACTATTCTACACACAGTCTACTAGTCAGTAAATTAAAGACTGTGCTTCCCCCTCAGCTATTGACAGGCAGCAGAAATCAAGCAAAGAATAAGAACTCGTGACCCACTGGATCATGGAAACTCTCCCAAGTCTAAAACCTGACTTCTTAGTTAATTCTCTGCCTTCTGGCAGACTGAAGTTTTTAATATTATGGAATGCTTCTAGGATTTTTTTCCCCCCATAATTCTCAGGTTCTTAGGTTCATTTCAGCTACAGAAGTCCTAGGAAGAAAACATAAAAGAATAAACTGAGTGCTCATGTCCAACTTCTTTCACAACTATGAGCTTTTACTCTGAGCTTATGTTTCATGTACTGGGGATGCTAAGCCATCAATGGCTCATGTTTTTATTTCCACAATTTCAGAAAGGACTAACAGATGAAGCAAAAGAGAAACAGAGTGAAAGATACAGGGACCAAAGGTGCCTACCAAACTGATTTGATTTTACTGCTTTTAAAACATTTAGGAAGAGAGCTAAATGAAAAAGTTATTGACTTGGTCAAAAATTATAGAGGAGGCAAGAGACAACCAATTGCAGGTACCTCCAGCTTCAGTTTTGCATTTGACTCTTCCTCTCTTCTACTGGAGTTAACTCCCCTCCTAAACAAATCATTCATGGAGGCTTGAAAAATGGCTGAATCCTCCATCGCTCGGCCCCCTCCTAAAAAAAAAGTGAGACAGGTACTAGAAACTGAAACTACCCAGAAAGGGCAATAATTACTATAGACAGAAGCTATTTCAAAGGTTAAAAACTACAGTTAGCTACCTATATCCCATAGAAAGACAATGGGAACTTTACTGTCATCTCTGCCTTTGAAATCTTGCTCCAAATCTTTAGGAGAGTAAATAGCATAGAATATAAATTATGAGGTAAAGCTTTTTGCTACTTAGCAGGACCTTTCACACCTTTTGTGTGAGAAGTTTAACTAGAAAAATCAGTTAGAAAAGAATAACCTTATAACTTAACTTGGCTCCAAAGTTATTTAGCCAGATGTTTAAAAAAAACAGATTAAATTAACTCCATTCTCAATAGAAATGCCTGAAATCAAACTATTGCTGCCTGTGTCATCACAGGTTTAATAGCACCTTGAATTGCTAATATCTGGGAAAGTCCAGAGATGCTGTTGTTTTAGTATCACCTTATATATCCAGACTGTAAAGATTACCTGTGGACAAGCAATCCCCTCTGGGAGTTGATCTCCCAAGTAAATCCTGACGTTGTCTTGGGGTCCAGCTGAGCATCCCTTCCACTAGAGGGCCATGAGACACCTAGGAACTCCCTAGATAAAAAAATTGAGGGAGCTTTAAAGAAGTCTTTGACTATGCTTCTCATCATGTGGCCATTTTCATATTTTCCTTGTCTTTACAGAAGCAGTGGATGGCTGACTTGCCTAAGCACTTTAAAAAATCTATTGGGGAACTTTATCTAGAAACATATTTAAGACTGTCAGTAAGCAATAAGGCTTCAATAATATATATTTAAAGTATTTAGGTAGAAAAAAAAATTCTGAAGAGTCATTATGATAGGGAACTGCACATGTAGACTTCCACAGACAAGCCTAAGATACACTGCATAATCAAGAAATTACATTTAAAGTTCACTTAGAGATTTTTTAAAAAGTTCTTTCTTAGACCATAGGAGCGCTTTTAGGTCTCTACACCTCTTTACTGAAAAAAAGGAGTTTCTGCTCATACTTCAAAAAAATTTACAAGTTCTCCCCAAGTCCCTAGTGATAACCTGGCTCCCTGGAAAATCCTGTCCTCATCTGCCCAATCTGTCAAGACAATTTCCATAAGAAAAAAAATCAACCAAAGAAAACCACTCTATTTTCATTACTGAAAAGCAGCTTCCAACTCCGTAACATTCATCTAGTTCTCAAAAACTAAAAAAGAAGTATCTTACTACCAAAAGGAAAATACTAATCTCTTGTTACAGCATAATAAAAAGAGGGTAAATAACAAAACAGGACTAAGACACTGCTTGTATTGAGCTTTGCTCTAGAATAGGAGTGCTATTGTTTAAATACTTCACAAACCATCATGCAAAGCAAAGAACACCTCATTGAGATGACTGGTCCCAATCTGTTCCAAGCCTAGGCAGCCAGCAGTATGTGCCTTTCTAACAGACTGACTAGAGCTGATAACAATAAAGTCAAATCTCACATCTAATATTTCAGTCACTTCATCATCTGAAGAAGATGAACAGCTTTCAGCCAATATATTTCTTTAATCTCAGCTATCTTACCACCAATCTTGGTCAATTCCATGGCCTATCTGAGAAAAGGACTTCACCACATAGAGCTGCAGAAATCTGGAACTGACTGCATCAGAAAGAAGCCTTTCACAGTAACTTTTTATTTATGAGGAAACATGAGCCAAACACTTAATTATTTTGGCTCAAAGAAAACTTTTTTGCTGAACAAAGGAGGGACACCAAACTGAGTTTCTACTGGCCTTTAACAATCAATCAAACTTTTGTATTTCCTATATATTTACTACCACTTAAATCAGCATCTGTTACAAAAGTTACTGGCTAGATGGCAATACTGCCATTGCTGAAATAATTTTGATCCTCTGAAGATTCTAAAAACCTGGGAAGGCATGCAAGAAACCTAGACTTCATTGCAGAAGACAGGGAGTGGTCAGTCAAACCAGACACGTCTTCTGGCATGACTGGAAAGATACCATGATCCAGCAGATTCAAAAAACTTATTTTCTGCTGATTGCTGCTGTCTGTCAATAAAGAAGGCAAGAGTATGAACTACTTCAGGCTAGCAGATACCTTGTAATAGAGCCAAACACAGAATTTTTGTTTCAGATTTCATAAGAGTCCAGAAATGTAGATAAGCTGATGACTTTAGAACTCTTGTCACACTAATCAGTCTACAAGCAAGGTATGACATACTGATTTTTTTCCATAAAAATACCTTAATTTTTTACCATAGGTAGCATAGAAAAATAGCTTTTCAACACAAGAAGTGAGACTAGAAGCATAATTCCTCCAGGCAACTGACCTTACAGACCAGGAATAATTAATATATATTCACCTCAGTACATGCAAGAGGCTAGATGATTTATTTTAAACATGTATAAAGGTGATTTCTTCTAATGAGTTTCATTCATGATTATGAACATTTCTGATATGCTGAAGTGAACATAGGACCTAAAAAGCTGCCAGCAAAATTTGGCTGCTTCCTTAAAAAAAGGTGTTACATGCTCTTCAAGAAACCTGACGCGTGCATTTTTTTACCATACATACATATATATATTTCTATCACTTGTGGCCAAGCAAAATAGGCCCCATCCATCTTAATCAGTAAGAAAAATGGCAAAAGGACAAATAAATTAAGTTATAGCTGTGTTTAAACCATAACCACTCTGCCTGTAACACTCTAAGTGGAAAATACAAGTATTTTAAGAGAAACTGAGTAAGAAAATTCTTTTTCTAAGAGTGAATTCTTCTCTGATGCCACAGATTAAACAGCTTGGGTAGCAAAATGCATCTAATTTGATTATACAGAGTATCTGGAAGTAATGGACAAAACCACATTGCAAAGTCTTCCAAGGCTGGAGAAGCTCCAAGTCTATGGCAGAAATTCTAAGAGCTGTTTCATTGGTCTAACATATACATAGGCTCTGTTAGTACAGAAATTCCGGCTACCAGGCAAGTTAACTTTACATGTAAAAAAGGAGCCCATTTGCTTATTTGACTCCAACTGGCACTTTCAGGCCTCCAATTTGCTTACTGGCACTGGGAAACCAACCAGAGCATTTGTCAGCTCTCTGCATAGGACGCTCTCACATCTCACTCCAGTAAAGTCACTCCAGATTTTCACTACTCAGTCAGATTTCCAATCCTGCATCCAAATACATTGGTCTTCACACATGCAGTCTAATAGCACGCCCCACTCCCCTATATTTACACAGACATTGTTACACTATTTACTCGAGTATCTTTTATGGTGCAAATCTAGTGGTTAAGCATCACTGTTAGCAAAAAATTGCCAAATGACACATTAGTGGCATTGCTTGTACTCCAATATTGCAATCTCATTATATCCACAATAATAAACTATTCTTGAGATTTATCATAAGACTCTGTTATTTCTGCCTCAAACCACTTAAAATTAAAACAGACCAAACATTTACCTTAATATTTTGAGCATCAACATTAGCTCCAGCTTCTAAGAGAAGACTAATAACTGTAGTATTTCCTGCTAGCACAGCCCAGTGCAATGCTGTGTTTTTGTGATATTTGTCTCCCAGATTAACTGAAACGTTAAATGTGAGTAGTAATCGAGTTGGATCCACACTAGAAAAGAAAATTCTTGTTAGATCTACAGATGGAACTCAAATACATCCCAGCTTCTTGTTGATGCATTCAATTTCTATGATGATCACTGATGAGATACACTATGCAATAACAAAGCGACATTTTTTGCGGCCAATTATGAATGACACAAAATTTCTTCCCACCAAAACCAACCACCATTCAGTTGACTTTAAAGGATCTCCCCAAGACAGCTGATTCTGAGGTATTAAGCAACATTTGTTCTACAACTCTAGTTTTGTGTTTACCAAAATCTAACACTACTAACAGATTTGTAAAAATATGCACATGATTATATACAAAATATGTTTCCACTTCACAACCCAGAAGATGAAAATAAAACAGGATGAGAATATTGATAATGGCAGGTATTGGTAAGAGCTAGTTTGTGGTCCTCCCAACAATCGATGAAGATAGGCCCTTCCAAACAGCAATCTAATTCAAACATTTCTTCTTTGGAGAAGTGTTATTTTTCATCAGTTTTTTCCAATCATTGCCACAGGAAGCATTAGTGAGCACTTCTTCACAGTACCTTCTCTCTTGAAAAAGTCATTGTACTGGGTTTGGCTGAAATCAAGTTAATCTTCTCCAGAGCGGCTCCTATGGTGCTATGTTTTGGGTTTGTAATCAAAGCAGTATTGATAACATAGGGATGCTTTAGCTACTGCTCATGCTGCCCCACAGTGAGCAGGCTGGGGGTGCACAAGGAGCTGGGAGGGGACACAGCTGGGACAGCCAACCCAACTGACCAAAGAGATCCAATATTGCATGGAAGTATGCTCAGCAATAAAAGCTGGGGAAGAGAAGTAGAAACCAGAGGACATTCAGAGTTACAGCATCTGCCTTGCCAAGTAACTCTTACAGGTGACAGAGCCCTGCTGACCTGGAAATGGCTGACTTCTGCCTACTGATGGGAAGTAACAAATTCATTCCTTATTTTACATTATGTATTCAACTGTCTTTATTGCAACACATGAGCTTAGTCCTGATTCTCCTCCTCATCCCACTTGGCAGGAGTGAGGAAGCAGCTAAGCTACCAATTCACCAAAAAAAATGAAGAAAAATAAAATGGCAACTGTGGAAAGAACAAGAAAAAAAATCTTCCAAAAAACTCCCCAAACCAGTCACTTCTATATGCCATTTGTTTAACACTAAGATGAAGTCAAAACTGCATGTATTACCTGTGTGTTCTGTAAGCTGCCCACATCAAAGGTGTCATTCCATTTTGATCCATCATATCAACATCCTAAAAAAGAAATTGGTGAGGTAAGTAAGCATACTCAAGATCCAGCAGATGCAACATACGCTATGAGAAGCAGTGCTCTAAGACTAATCATCTAAATTGGAAGAAAAACCAGCAAGCTTTTAGTACTCAAATAGTACTTAAAAAATGAAAATAAACATTAATGCCACCATGGCCAAAATATAACTATTCTAATCTATTTTGGAAACTATGAAACAGTTATGCTGTGTAAGACCAGTAATTTCTAACTTACTATTAATCTTCAACATTAAAGATACATATATAGATAGCATATTATTGAATTAAAAAGCAGAGGAAAATTAAAATAATGCACTAATATTTGAAAAGATTCTTGATAAATTACTATAAATACTACTGTCTGAATCCTACATCCTACTAAATACTAGTTGCACCTATTTTTCCACTTGCAAAGCAATTTTCCTTAGTTCACTGAGTTCCAAAGGTATTTATGGATCTGGAAATCCAGTTAATGGATGCTAGAGAATTTTAAGGTTGAAAAAAAAGCCATTTATAAAAACAACCTACTCAGAAATAAAACTGATCTACAATCAAGTCATGACTAAACCAATGGCTAAAAATAAATTTAAAATTAAAAACATGATTACATTTAACAGAAGTTAGCACAGAATGACAAAAAGGCACCACCCAGACAATTCCTTTAGACCCATCAGAAAGGATTTAGTATCTAAGCAATTTTTCCTCTTTCCTGCCTTGGGAAGTTGGTAATTCCTACCTACCTCAAGGCAGATTAAACTCTCAAGCACATTTTAGGCAGGTTTCACTGACCAGGACTAACAAAATCACTGCAAATTAATGTAATGCAGAACATGAAGAGTTTTCCTTAGAGGCAACAGAGCTATGACAGCACCTCCTATACCACTTCCCTCAGTTCTTACGAAGAAAATTAGTTTGAAAGAGTTTCAATAAAGTCTTCTGCTAGAGGAATTCCTAACAAAAACCCAGAAAGTGATTGATGTTGCTTTCTATTACCCCCAGAATCTTATCTGCTCCAGTAGTCCACAAATGCCCAAGATCCTGGTATCCCCGCTCATGCTGCTTCTAGCCTGACCCACGTAGTTGTTTCCCAGAAAATCCAACTTAGCTCCTCCAAATAATTGCTTTTAAAACACCTCTAGCCTACAGATAGCTTTACATTTCTGAGTTTTTACTCTGCTGCTTAATTTTAAAAAGAAAATAAAAAACACAGTTGATGGAGAAGGAGAACAGTTACTTTATTTACTTGCTTGTACTGTTTGTTCAGAAGAGTTACATGGTGTGAGATCAGGATCCAACTCTGTTTACCCACAGTACTTGTATAGGTTAGATCCTTTTGAGCCTACCAGGATCACACAACTGCTGGCATAGCCCTTAATCCCCTGTGGTTGAAATCATGAAGGAAACTAGAACCACAGTCCAATCTCAATTTCATTCATCCCTGAGAAGCATGACTGATTCACAGCTCATACTGTGTGAACAACATACTTGAAGGACTGTACAAAATGCAGTGTGAACAATCACTCCTTCATCTTTGCTTCTAGAAAAGCATCTCTTTGTGACAGTAGGAATGTATTTGGATGTAAGCAGAACAATTCCTTCACCTGACAAATCCAAACCACACTTTGCACACTAGGTGACACTCAGCTAAAAGAAGAAAAAGCAAACCCATGAGCTCCAGAGTATTCCCTGAACATAAGTTACCTAGGCAGGACACAGCCACTACTCATACTAAGCTATGTTGGCTGAGGTTAATCCCTTTTCAACGGAACTTTAGTGAGAGGCAAAGCAGCTAAGACTGACTTGCACACTGTTGTACAGACATAACAAAGATGTAGCTGTGGATAGTGGACACATGCTCTAACAAACCTCTCATCAAAAATTCCTTGTTATTTCCCCACTCTCCAAAAGTGAGACATTTTGGAAAGGAAGCTCTGTTCCTGCTTTTAATCAAAGAAAGGGCAGAGGAAAAAAAATAAACCTTCAGCAGCTGGTTCATATTAAGAGAGTATTCTTCCATTCTGCTATGTCCCAACAGGTACTTTAGCATTACTTTCTTGTTTAATTCTCGCTCATGGAGGGATGTGCCTGTGCTGTTACAGCATGGTGCAAGCGCCATAAGAACTAAAGATTCCAACAATAAGTGATACAATGATCAAATATTGCACATGCTGCTGTCCTCTACATCTGGGTCAAGTATGAATTATGTAGACCATAACTGGCAAAATTTCTTGTTTCTAAAGTACAACAACTCTGGTTCTGAAAGAGAAAAAGCTTTGCACATGCAAAGATAACCAGACTTAACCCTAGGACACCAATACAAGATTGCACAGAAAGTTTTCAGAGACAAAAATACTGGGGACAAAGAGCTTTATGTGTAGAAAATAATTGCAGCAACTCTTCTGCTGCTTAATGCTACTTTCTGAAAGCAAGCCTTGAGAAGGAAGAATTCTGAAGAGCAGTCAGGGATCGAAGCAGCATTAGGCTTACCAGGACATTTAACAAGCAATCATCAAACCAGTACTGTGATACAATATAGCCTTTCCAAAAGCACATAATGCATCAAGAGATCCCACTCAGAATTACATTAAATCACACAAAAACGAACCAGGAGTCTGATCCTCTTTAGAACCATTACTGCTTATTTCAAAAAACACAGACCTTCACAAAAAGACTCATCACATCCTTGTTCAGAATCCTATTACCCATAAGGAAAAGATCCCTTTCACATGAACTGTTGGCCAGGGAAAGGAGAAAAGGCTTTTAAAGCATTTAGTAAAGAAGATTTATCAGGAAGGCTGATATAAGTCTGACAATATTTCTTAATTTAGAAAAGATGTGCTAGTTACTGACTAGAAGCAGAGATTTTGTAAGATTCCCATAGAATAGAGCACAGACCAATAAGAAAGATGACACACAGAACTAAACCTACCTCATTGCTTCAAACAAAAGCCCTGTTCTGAGTACCCTAGTCCATCAAACACAATCCGTCTTGAGAGTCATAAGAAAGAACACAGCTGGTCTTAAAATCGTCTAAGTAATGTATTCTGAGTTGGCCTGGGAAATAAAACAGTTGGTTCAGTGTCTTAACACTGGTCTTAGTATGGTGGAAATGAGGTGACACTGCTTAGTAGCACTGCTCATGGATCACAGCACCGAAGTAACCAAAGCTGCTGGTACCATTCTGGCACCTCCCAGCCCAGATGCCACCTATTTCTAGGCCATAGCTCAGCAGGTGACCCTACAGAGCTCCAGACATGAGTTAACATACAAAATTGCAACTTTGGGAATAAAAAATAATGTACTTGATGAGTAAGTGCTAGTTAAACCATGAAAGTGATAGTTGAACTGTGAGTATGAAATAGTTAAACTACAATTTTATAACTAGAATATTTCTTACATTATATTCCCCTATGAGCAACTTTATAGTCATTCATTATCTGATTAAGTTACTTCACACATGCACAGGATGAGAACACATTATTCAACCATTCATATACCACATATATATCTTAATTTATGCCATGTGAATGTTTGTGTATGCAAGGTCCTGATTTGTCTCTGGCATTTTAAGTAGCGTAAGCACAATATCAAGCAGACAAACTGTACACCGAACATCTTAAAGTGCCTTCAAGTTCTTTTTCAGTTTTTATCTCTTGCAATTTTTAAGTAATGATCTTACTTAAGCTTGAACTGTGCTACAGATTCTGTTATTTGATTTCTTATTATATTTATATCATGCACTTGTACCAGGCTTGATTTTGACCCAGGCAACCTACTGACACAAATATGTTCAAATTCTGATACAACCAGCTATCAGCCTTTCGGAATTCAGTAAGAGGTATGACTAAACAAAAAGCAACACCTATCAGCCACTGCTGCCCCTTGGCTGAGTAGCACTTGCTGCCATGAAAGTGGTTTCACTTCCAAAGCCAGAGGGCATCTGATCAAGAGCTCTTCCCCTTCACCCCACTCTGGAAGTTGGAGGGCTGGACTCAAGCCTCAGATTGCAAGTTTTACCATTGGCTTCTGCAGCCCACAAGAAAGTGAAACAGCAACACTAAAGTTGGACTCTATTAGGAGCAATTTCTTAATCCATCTGTCAGTCTACTATTCAGTTATGAAAACTGGCTTTCTTTGACTATACTCCTCCACAAAGGCATCAGGATCCGAGCTAACACAGTACAAAAGCCTACACTGACCACTGATATTTATTTAGCTGTCATTTGCCACACATGTACTAGAATTAGGTTCAGAACAAGGGCTAGCCTACTCTTTGGATATAAGGGTATCTGGTCGCTGGAAAGACAAAAGGAAAATAATAGCAGTTTATAAGGTATGCCCACAGAAGCAAAAGTAGTTCAAATCTCAGCACCCCAAAGAAAGTGGGGAAAGAAATAAAGGGAAGAGATTAATGACCTCCTTACTAATTAAAGGAAAATTTAAAAATAGAATCACGTATCTCCCACAGCTTCTAGAGAAATTATGTCATTTCTGTAGTTGTATGTAATATAACTAGAGAACTATAATTTTAAGAATGGTCATTATAATTCTACTGATATCACTAGATTTTAAACATACAGATCAATATATCATTTTTAAAGTTGAACTTTTTGAAATGCTGTGAAAAATTACTGTTAAAATTAATTTAAATTTGTATCATGGAAAGAATACCATAATCATACTTGAATATAATTGATGGATTTAATTAAAAAATCAGTATTTTAAAGCTATTGATAAGAAGAGCTGTTTTCTAAGTAACAATAAATCTAAAGGCAATCTTTGCGTCTTTACGCATGTACTCATGTAAAGACATACAGTTTCTTCTGAATTGAAACATTATATGTTCAAATAAACAGGACAAATCTGCATATAAACTTGAAGATAAACACAGGGAGACCTTATAATCACAGCATAATACTTTAAAGACTATTAGTACTTCATTAATGCTATGCTGCAAACAAGTTCACACTTTGTAATATCAGCAAGATTTTCTCTGGTAACATAAAATCCACACACAATTAAACATAATTTGATACAAAACTTGCTCCTCATAAATACATACTCCTCTCCAACCATTATTTCTTACAAAACAGCAATTATAAAAAGGATAAGACTCTTCTTCTACCAAGCTTACTCTATCATACACCAAGTTCTGTTTTATCAAACAGGCAGAATACTGCCTAGAGCAATAGCTTGGGTTTTTTCACATGCACAGGTATAAGTAATTTTCTGCAGCAAATTTAGTATTTGCTTTACACAGACCAAACTCACTGATTTCATACTCTACCTGACTCATTGGATCATATCTCATTTGGTATTTGAAAGAATAAGCAGAATACAGAAGTGTGAACAGCATTACTAGAACTGTCATACAAGAGGAAGGCTTTGACTTTTCTCTATGGCTCATGGAGTAAATCAGATTTGTGCTTCAGGCATACACCTATGGGTGAGTAAACCTACAAATTATAGTACAGGGTGCATGGCAAACAGGATCAAGTTTTTGAGCAGACAGAAGGACAGATCGGACAAACAGAACAGTAATGAATACACATTATATATACACTTTACAGATCTGGCAGTAATATAAGGGGCTAGCAAGAAGGTTTACAGGTGTTTAATTTTCTATTTATATATGGAAGTAATTAGGAACAGCAATAATTAAAAGCTGTCGACTGATGAGCCATTAGATTCTTTATCCATGTATAACTGATGATTCTATGAAGAATTCTGTAACACTTGCTACCATTATCACAGTTACACTTAAAGGTTATATTCAACAGAAATAAAGAATTAGATTTTCCATATACTACATTAGATAGGTGTGAACTGAAGCCAAAGCACACAAACAACTGTTGCAGGAAATTAATTTAATAGGTGGCACATCAACACTGTAGTCTATAAAAATGGACATGAAATTATTTTTATATTTATTCATGCAAATATTTTGCATTTCCTTAATGACAGGTGTAAGTTTCAATTGTGTTCCTACTCTAAATTTTAGTAGAATATATTTAAATATGGTATTACTCAAAATTTACCTGTCCCTTTGCTATCAGGTAAGCAACAATCGAAGTATGTCCAAACTGGGCAGCCAAATGAATACAGCTACATCCTTCTCCATCAATTAGCGACGGATCTGCTCCATATTTCATCAGCTGTACAACCATGGATAAGTGACCCTGTCTAAATGTAACAAAGGACAAAAAACAAGCAACTGAGTAACTATATGCTGTAAAACTATTAAAATTTGAATAATAAAATACAACAAATATGTTTAGCAGTTTATTACACTATCAGATTTCCCACATTAACTCATACTTTAAAAACAGGAACTGCCATGGCCTGATTCTCCAAGTAAGTAAACGCATAAGAGAAATTCTATGCATATCGTGCACTCATCACATGCTATTAGCTTAACTGTAGTGCATGGCAAAAAAGTCAGCAGAAAAAACAGGTTATAGCTGAGAAATCCAGTCTACTGTGACTTGTTACAAACCACATATGAAACCTGCTATTTTAAGAGATGTCAAACTGGCTAGGTACTCTCAGTTTTTGTGGGGCTTAAAAACTGTAGTAAAAGAAAAATAAGGGGGAAAAAGGAAAACTGAAGGTCTACATTTCCTCCACACTATCTTAAAAGCTTATGCATCTTTTTGGCATAATGAGCATAGGCATAATGAGACAGTGTCTAAATGTCAGCACAGTTTCTGACACGAGCAAAAGACCTTCTCAATTCTGCCAAAGCCACTTCAGACAATGCTCCACCGAACTGATAACAGGTACGAATCAACAGCAGGAAATTTAGCCAAGATTTTGTGCAATTAACACAGAATCACAGACTGTGTTCTGTAACAAAAAGAAAATATAGAAGCTAAAGTCTTTAATAGAGGCTAACAAGCAAGTCCTCACCTTCAGCAGACTATTTTTATACATTAAATCTTCTGAAAGCTAATTTTCCAAATCTCCTTTTGCCATCTACAGTTAAAAATATTAATATGGACACTGTTTCTTTCCCACCTATTTCTAAGTGGTTTTCTGAAGGAGCAGGTACTGCTTGAAGGCTGTCTTCAATTTTTCCAGTCATTTATCATTCTCTGATGATCTTCTACATAAGAAACCTGATTTTAAGTACATCTTAAAAAAAATCCACGTATGCAATAGAACACTGCAAGGACAATGGCACACAAAATCATCCCATGACCCATCTGCAAAAGTGCCGCTGAACTTCAGATGACTTGGCAAAAATAAGATCTCAGAAGTAAGAGCAAGGTAAGCTGCCTTATACTTTACATGTTTTCTTACTGTAGCAATTATCCTTCTCTGTACCAGAAAAAAAAATATGCTGAAAGCTCCTTTAGTTCAAACATACTACATTCACAGTGAGCCAAGTTATGAAAGACTGAAATAATTCCAGTACAAAGTATTTCCATAAAATGCAACAATTTCACAAAACTATCTGTACTCTATGTTTAAGCAAAGAAACAGAGAAGAAAATTTAAGAAGATTTTTTCCTACCTTGTTGCCCAGTGAAGTGGGGTAGAATTTAAATCTCCCCCAAGCTGATCAACAATAGCACCTTTAGATATATAGTATCTGGAATAACAGAAATAGTAAACATTATTGCTTGTGTTGGTTAAATAGAAAGGACACAAGTGAGCATGTCTGATGTTATGCAAAATAGGCAATTAGAGATCAGAAGACCAGAACCTCTTCTTGCCTACATAAAACCTTCCTTTTTAGAGGTCATGTATATACTTTCGATTTTGTTGGATTTTCTGACATGGGTTTGGGAGACTAGAATGCCTGCTACTGTGTTTTAAACATTATGTCATTTCCTAATTTGATTCTAAGGTAAAACAGAATAATTGCTATATACAGTAGTGCCAACAGTGCTACCACTGAAGTATTTAATAAACTATTCTTAGATATTATGGGGCTGTTGCATTAAATGGAATTCTGAATTAACAGTAAAAGATTACAGTGCTAGAAAACCATCAGTTTTAGAGAATTTTGGCTAAATAGTAAAATTATATACCATCACACTTGCAGCTTATATCATCACTTGAATAATCCTGCTGAGGTCTTTGATCCCAGAGA